>JARHVA010000360.1:4110000-5345000 GCA_037957365.1 Torreya grandis | reverse complement strand
CTGAGTGCAGTCACATCATATTTTTGCTACTTTCAAATAATTTTTTCCCATACTCATGACCCCACATACACATCATAATCATTCATAGTATTATCCTATCAGCTATCAATATCATTCCACATCATATCATCACATTCTTATCATGACATGACATAATAAAATAATAACATTTTTCTCTCTTATTACATGTAATAATATCGATTATTACATCATATTCATATTAAGCATCCACATGTTTTCAAGCCATCATAAACTCCCTTGCATGCATCCTTGCTTGGGATACATCTAAAGCTTGAAACCTCTTGTCTTATTACTCTTTTGTTATGGTTGATTCCCCTTGGGATGTGTCAACAACCACAAAATCATCATCCTCATTCCCCATGCATATGTCTTTACCAGGGGCATTGTCAATGTGCAACTCACTACTTATGTTGATTTCATCTTCTTCATCATTTTCCATTCCCTTGTCTATTCGTATACCATGCTCACATTTCTTCCTTTTGAGTGGTCATTCAACTCATTCTTATCTACATAACCCCTCGAGGGGCATCTTGTGGCCACTCATTTGCTAACACCGATTCATGATCATCTTTTGTCTTTGAAAGACTATTACTCCTAGTTGTAATGCCCTTTTAAATAGGGGAAAATGTATGCATCTAATTCCACTCACCAAATTAATTCATTAAATTGTACCTAATTTTGTCTGATATTGACATTTAATCCCTATATCCAGTATTAACATCACTTATTTGTGCCTTTAATTCAATTAATTAATTAATCCTAACTCATGAAATACCCCACTCTCCACATATTCATATTTCCTAATATTCTAATTCCTAATTTATTCCACTTTCCACATAATTCCTAATATTATAATTCTTTATTCACCCACTTTTTAATCACACGACCCCCAAAAAAGAAAGTATGGAGGTTTCTAACATCTATAACTTTCTCCCTTCTCAAATTTAAAATTGGGGAGGGAAATTTACCCTCCAATTCCTTTAAAACACCTCTTTAAATGTAAGGGGCATCCCTAGGCATTCAAACAAGGAATGAATGCAAGCCTATATTTCCTTCATCACTCTCTTCCATTGATCTAAAATAAAAAAAAGCTTTTAAGCCATCCCTGCATTTATATACTAGCTCTCATACCCTCTTGTATCCATTATAGCATCCAAAGAAGCCATTAAACTATCCATCTTGAAGCCATTGTCAAGAAATCCATAATCAAGCCAAGTAGCATTGGAGAATTGGTTGGAAAATCTTGGAGTGAAGCCAAAGAAGAGCAAGGTGATGATAAGAATATGTTAATAATTTTGATTGCTCCTTACATTCTCTCCTATTGATGTTATTTGTAAACTTTGAGTTAGATTTAGTATTATTTTGCATATTTAGATCTATTGCTCAAATTTTTCTAAGATTCACAATCAACTTCCTATTAGGATCTGTGCTCCATCTTAGAGCAAATCTCATGATCATCTTATTTACGGCCTTAACTATTATGTAGTTATGGTTGGTGTTTGTTTCAGCTAGAAAGCCTTTGTTATGGGAGATTTCCTTTCATGGATTTATCAACACTAAAAGATTATTAATGTACCTTAAACATATCTATTATGGTTGGATCATCTACTTTAGTGCATTTTTCATCACCATAGGTTGTGTTAAAAAAATGTTCTTCATTCATGTTCTCTTCTAGAGCTCTTACAATGCATCTAATATGTGTGGTCATTATAGACACATAAATTTCATATTAAACACTTAACAACATCAATTTTGATATATTGTTGGCATGGATGAATTATGGGTACACATTTGACTCTCGTGCACACTTTCCCCTATCTATTTGTCTATTTATTGTCTTGGCCAACCCAATTTGTCATCATTCATATTCAGGATCAGCCTAGTCTATTCCATAATGCTCTATGATCCTAAACAAACTATCACCATATTCTAGATCCCTAATTTTCTATCTATAGATAGTGTTAGTCATCGATTATTACCTTAGGTGTCTACCTTTGTTGATAGTGTCCTAATAACCTTAACAACTTTTTTTGAATTCAAACATCCCATTTGGGTTTCCCTAAGCATATTTCACATATCGACTATGGGGGGAAATACCAAAGAGTCATCTATAAATACATATCAAACCTAGGGCCATACCTATCTTTCACTATATAACACTCATCTTAGCAAACACTATCTATCTTAAAGAATTTATTATCACTCTATTTGAGAAAATAATCCAAAAGACATACACATATTATCTTATCAATATTATAATTGCTTGTTTGTTCTTCCATCGAAATGATTGAAGTATTAATACAAACAATAGACTAACTATAGATCCTATTATTTAGGAAGTATGGTCTAACAACTTATATTTTATGGATGCATGTTATTCTAATGTTTAAATTCCCAACTAATCCAACCTAGAATTCAATGTGGGCATTTTAATAAGACTGCTTAAAAATATATTTGATTTAGACTATGATTTAATTAGATACTCTAACATTTCCCACTTAATTCATCATAGTCTTAAGAGTACAAGAGAAAAAAGTTGATAGTGCCTCAAACTTTTTACATGCAAGTGACTTGGCGAAGACATTTGCACACTGATATTAAGTGGGGCAAAATTAGGGATAAATATCATGTTATTGAGCATGCTCACGTACGAAATGGACAAAAAACCATGATGTGTTTCATGTGCTCATAAAACATTGAATTGTAAACAAGTTGGAGAACACCCTTACTATCACAACATAGAATCATCAATTATTTCTATGGTACTCTCGATCCTGTAAATATGTTTCCTTAGTGGATCAAAAAACAAATTTTTGGTTCTTACTCCCCTATGAGATAGGACTAGATTCCATAAATAAAACAAATCCAAATGTGGATTTCCTATCATCAATATAACCTACATGACCTACTTTTATTTATCATGTCAAGAAGAATTTATCATTCTTCTTGTATTGTAGTCCATATTCCATATTATCTCAAATGTATCTCAATATTCACTTTTTTGCTTTCCAATGACTCACCTTTGGTTCCTACATGAATCATGAAAGATAGCTACCTTCATAGTTATTATTTGGCCTAGTCTAGGTCAAGTAAATGAGACTCCAATCAAATGACGATAGAAAGTGGAATTTACTTGTGGTAATGGGTTTAAACAAGATAATGAAATTCTTGTCTTTATGGCATGTTGTAATAGGATTATAATCTATAATTTAAAATTTATCGAACATGATGTTGGCATATTTCATTTGAGACACAAAGATGTAATGTCCCTTTTTCCATACCTCCAAACCAATAGTAGTGCAAAGGCGTAAGATTTTCCATGTCAAATTATCACTTGGGATCATTATTTGTTGTGTCAATCATATTCACTGAGATGATAGTGATGACTAAATCATCAACATACATGATGAGAATCACAACCTCCCCCCTTGCTCTTCAAGGTAGAGGTTTGGACTGTATGGATTCCATTGGAAACCATATTGTATGAGATGCTCACCAATATTGTTGTAATAGGCTCAGGGAGCTTGTTTGAGACCATACAAAGACTTGATAAGTCTACACACCTTTTGTTCTTAACCTAGTGTGACAAAACCTTCTTGTGAGTTCATATATACTTCCTCTTGCTAATATCCATTAAGAAGGAACTTTTCATGTCCATATGATGGAATTTCCATTCAAACTGATAACCCATAAAAAATAACATTATGATAGTCTTTAACTTGGATATGGGAGTAAAAGTCTCCTCATAGTCAATGTCTTGTTTCAGTGCATATCCCTTGGCTATAATTTATGTCTTATACTTGTCAATGTTGTCATTTTATTTGTACATGGTCTTAAAGACCCACTTGCAAGCAATAGACTTCTTCCCTATTAGAAGAACAACAAGTTGCCATGTATTATTCTTCGTTAATGACTGATATTTAGTATTCATTACCTGTTTCTAAGATTTTGACTCTTAGGCTTCATGAACCTTTGAGGGCTCAAAACATTACACAATTATGCCCATAAGGGCCAAATTCACCTTTACCCAAGCCATGCTATGAGTCCTCAATATGAAAGTGGAAATGTTTTGGACTCTATCTAATTTTCAATCTTAAATAGTACTATTATACCACTTGGGAATATATTGAAAAGTACTTGTTGATGGTGGAGTCGAAGGACCTAGCTGAACATCATCATTGTCCTCATCATCACTACCACTATCTTCATCAATATTAGAAATGTTTAAAATACTAATACTACAATTGATTATGTGGAGGGTGGATTGGACTCACGCTTCTCATCAAATACAACATCTTTATTGAAATATATTTTATTTGTCTTAAGATCCATAAGTCGGTAAGCCTTTGACTCTTCACTATACCCAAGAAATATACATTCTAAGAATTTTTCATCCAACTTTTTATTCTTCTCATTTGGAATGTACATATGTGCTTTGCAACCAAAAACATGAAGTGCAATGTAGAAGGATTATACCTTATGAAGAGAAAATGACTGATAGACCAATACAAGAGAAGCAATACTAAAATAATATTTATACCAAAATTTGAATAAGATAAATTTCATGCATACAATATTACACAGTATACAAGATTTCACCTGTGAAACCCATATAGAAAAAAACCCAACACATTAACCTCCTTTGCTATTTTATTAACTTAACCATCTTGTAATACAATAGTGTACTTCTTAGTTATGCTCTAGTCCTATTGCATGTGTGAGTATATATAAACACATCAATAGGTAACCACCTAAGTAGTCTTGCAATACCATTGGTACCAAAACCATGGGACAAGAATGCAACCCATAATGGTTCCCCATAAAACTATGGGTCATAACATCATCAATATCATTACTATAAGTAAAATAATACCTATGAGATCACCAAAACATGCATTTGTTCTTAAAAAAATTCTTATAGGCTCCACCCCCAAACCCTCGATTTGGGGGGAGGGATGTGTTGGCCCTCTAAACACCCTAGTTAGGGTGATGCCCCAAACCCCAATTGTCATGCCTATTTATACAATACCTATGGGGTTTAACACATGCAAACTACATAATAAATATCGAACACCCTGACCATGTTTTTGTTGGAGTGAAACCATCAAGATCTTGTGCACGGTTCAACAAATAAACCATTGTGAAAACTATTTTTGCCTAATATGGATGTGTAATGTGGGTTTATTCAACATGTACCACATCATTTTAAAAATGGTATGATTGAGTCACTCAATAACATAATTTATTTGTGACATATAAGGAGCAATCAACTAATGATGAATCCCATGTGCCTTCAGAAATGCAGATAAACTATTGTTAGTGTATTCCCCCTCAATCTAAGTGAAGTACATGTATGTGATGATTAGACTATCATTCCACAAGAGATTTAAACTCTTTGAAAACTTGGAAGGCTTGATACTTAATATTCAAGTAGTATACCCAAATTTTTCATGAGTAATCATCAACAAAGAGTTAAAAATATTTATACTCACTGACACTTAGAGTGAAATGTGGGCACAAATCAATATGCATTGGATCTAATAGACTAGTTACCTTATATGTAATTGTGCCAAATGGAACTCTATGCTATTTTAAGGCTAAATAATTAGAGCACAAATTAGTGGTCTTCTTAAGTGAGGGAAGGCCTCTCACCATGTTGTGCTTACTGAGTACAAACAAGTACCCAAAACTTAGGTTGTTGGGGGATCAAACCAACAATAGATTACAATTGTGACAGCAATAAACGCGGAATTAAATCAGATTGACAAGTAATTAGAATGATAATAGCAAGAACAAGAGATACAAGAAAACACCCTAAAAACTTGTATTAACAAACTCTTTACAAAAGGAATACAATTGAAGAAAGCTTCTTTCTTCCACACCTCTCCTAGATGTATAGATCTCTCACTAGATCTCTATTCCTCAAGAGCTATCTCTCTCAAGAACAACCAATTCCAACAGACCTGGATTGATTCAATTCTGTACTGTTCTTCTACCAATTCAACAATGTCTACAACTTTACATTGCCTTACATAATTATGAGCTAAGAAGATCTATCCTAATATAGAAATAGGAGACTTGAGCATGTACTTCCAACAAACAGTTAAACCACTTAAACAAGGGCTCTAAAAATAGTAATGCTAATAATAGAGACGCGAGCTTGAGTCTACAACTCAAACTTATCATGCAAACACTCGCTTTTGTCCACGAAAATAGCTTTCTGGACACGCAGGTAACCGACGTCGGTTCCTGCTGCTTGTCTGTGACCGCCGTCGGCCGATTCTCTGCCGATGTCGGCGTCTCTGCAACTGCCTGTGACCGACGTCGGTCGCTCCTGACCGACGCTGGTGTTTGTGTAGACCCGAACCTGATAATGAATGCTCCTTGGTGAAGTTTTTTTAGCTCCACACCCTAACAATCTCCCACTTGGAGATAAACAGCTGCACCAATACCTGTACAGCAACATCTTCTAGCTCCTCCATCTTCAACTCAATCATGAAGACCAATAGAAGTTGAATGAAGATTCAACTTCTCCTTTGTAATCGGCTTGGTTAACATATCAGCAGGATTCCTATCTGTATGGATCTTCTCCAGCTTCAACTCACCATCTTCCAATACCTGTCGTATGAAGTGATACCTTAGCTGTATGTGCTTTGTTCTTGAATGAAAGGCTGAATTCTTAGCCAAATGGATTGCACTCTGACTGTCACTATACAATCTGCAACTCTCATGCTCCCTACCAAGCTCATCCATGAACCGTGTCATCCATATCATTTCCTTGCTAGCTTCTATGGCTGTAATATACTCTGCTTCTGTAGTTGACAAGGCAACAACCTTCTGCAACTTAGATATCCAGCTAACCGCCGTTCCACCTACAGTAAATACATACCCTGTAGTGCTCCTCATGCCATCCAAATCACCTGCCATATCTGAATCTACATAGCCATGTAGAGAAGTATCTGAACCTCCATAGCACAAGTGCCTACTGCTGGTTCCTCTCAGATATCTAAGGATCCACTGAACTGCTTTCCAATTTTCCTTACCTGGATTGGCCATATACTTACTTACAACTCCCACTACTTGGGCAATATCCGGTCTAGTACACACCATTGCATACATCAAACTCCCTACTGCGGAAGAATATGGAACCTTACTCATGTACTTTACCTCATCATATGAATTAGGACATTGTTCTTTACTCAACTCAAAATGTCCAGCCAAAGGTGTGCTTACCGGTTTAGCATCCTGCATATTGAACCGTTTCAACACCTTGTCCACATAATCTTCTTGAGACAATATCAACCTGTGATTTTTCCTGTCTCTCTTAATGCTCATGCCAAGGATTTTCTTTGCTGCTCCCAAATCCTTCATAGCAAACGTTTGAGCTAATTTTACCTTAAGCTCTGAGATATCCTGCATGTGAGACCCTGCAACCAGCATGTCATCTACATACAACAATAGAATAATATATCTACCATTATCAAATCTCTTGAAATACACACAATGGTCTGATTGACACCTAATGTAGCCATGCTCAGTCATAAACCTGTCAAATTTTAAGTACCATTGCCTAGGAGCTTGCTTGAGGCCATACAAGCTTTTCTTCAACCTGCACACAAACTTCTCCTTACCCTTGACCTCGAATCCTTCTGGCTGTTCCATATAGATTTCCTCATCCAAATCTCCATGGAGAAAAGCTATCTTAACATCTAGCTACTCAAGATGCAAATCCTCAAAAGCAACCAAAGACAATACAACCCTTATTGAAGTCATTTTAACAACAGGAGAAAAAATCTCACCAAAGTCAATAACTAGCTTTTGTGCAAATCCTTTTACCACTAATCTGGCCTTATATCGCATCTGTCCATTCTCACCTTCCTTCAACCTATAGGTCCATCTGTTCTTAAGTGTTCTCTTACCAGCTGGCAATTCAACCAAATCCCATGTTTGGTTCTCTCTTAAGGACTCCATCTCCTCAACCATGCCACGCTCCCACTCACTCTTGGACTCCACCTATATTGCTTCTTCAAAACTCTCTAGTTCTCCACCATCGGTTAGCAATAAATAAAATAAAGAAGGAGAATATCTAATTGGAGGTTTACTCACCCTTTCTAACCTCCTGATGGGTGTCTAAGACTCGTCCACAACACGCTGTCCACCCAAATTCTCTGACAGTGACCGACCTCGATCACCTGCAGACCTGTAACTGGCCGACGTCAGTTCTGCCTGACCAACCTCGGTACTTGTTCTACCGACGTCGGTCTCTGTCCTACCGACGCCAGTCTCTGTACTACCAATGCCGGTTCCTAACCTGCCGACGTCGGTCTCTGTGTTTTCCTGTAAGTGATTGTTTCTTTTTCCCGCGAGCTCATCTTGGACTTTTACCTCATCCAATTCACCATTACTCTGCTCAGATTGATTCAACTTCCTTAGCTGATCACAATACATCACTCTTTCATTGAAAACAACATCATGGCTCCTGATTACCTTGTTAGTTTCTAGATTCCACAATCTGTAACCAAAATCATCTGAGCCATAGCCAATAAACGTGCATCTCATAGACTTAGCATCAAGCTTCTTTCTATTTTCCTTATCTATATGCACAAAGGCTTCACAACCAAAAACTTTGAGATATGAGAGATCAACCTTTTTACCTGTCCATGCCTCTTCTGGAATACCACCATCCAGAGCTGTAGAGGGTCCTCTGTTAATCAGGTACACTACAGTGTCAACAGCTTGTGCCCAAAATTATAAGGGCAAACTGGCATGCAATCTCATACATCTTGCACGCTCCATTATTGTCCTATTCATCCTTTCAGCAATACCATTCTGCTGAGGTGTCCTTGGAACCATCCTTTGTCTACGGATTCCATGCATGTAACAATAATCTCTGAACTTATGACTGCAGAACTCACTACCATTGTCTGATCTCAGGCACTTTAATCTTTTACCTATTTCATTCTCAACCATAGCTTTCCAAACTTTAAAAGTATCAAATACATCAGATTTATTTCTAATACAATAGATCCATACCTTCCTTGTGGCATTATCTATGAAAGATACATAGTACTGTGATCCTCCAATGGAAGCAACCTGAGCCGGTCCCCACACGTCTGTGTGAACAAGATCCAACTTGTGCCTCTTCTTAGTAGACCCAATTTTGAGAAAACTAACCCTTTTCTATTTTCCAAATACACAGTGCTCACAAAACTCTAGATCTATGCCTTTTAAATCTGAAAGCATACCTTTAGAATTAAGAATTGACATCCCCTTCTCACTCATGTGGCCAAGCCTTGAGTGCCACAATTTAGCATCCACATCTGAAGTAGATAATACAGAAGGAGATTTGTTAGTAACACAATTACACAAATAGAGAGTACCTTCTCTCTTACCTCTGGCCATAACAAGTGCACCCTTGGTCACTTTCCAAGATTCTGCTGTGAGAGTTACAGTACAACCCTCATCCCCTAACTTTCCTATAGAAATCAAATTTCTCTTCAAGCTAGGAACATGCATCACATCTCTCAACACCCATGTGTTGCTATTCTGCATCTTCAACTGCACTTTACCTTTGCCAATTATTTTACAGGGCTCATCATCCCCTAGATACACTATTCCAAAATCTCCATGGATATAGTCACTGAAATATTCCCTGTTAGGAGTAGCATGAAAAGATGCACCAGAATCTAATACCCAAGATTCTATATTATTATGCAGAGAGAAAATTAAAGCGTCCTGTGCAATACCTGCAATCTTGGCTTCTTCCTTTCCTTCGTGCTGGTTGTCCTCCTTTGGCTTTGACCAACAATCTCTGCTTATGTGCCCCATCTTTCCATAATTCCAGTATTGTGGCTTCCTGCCATTTCTGGATTTAGATATGCCTTTCCCCTTTGATTTGGATCTTGCCCTACCTTTCTTGCTCTTCTCTTTCTGCCTTCCCCTGCTCTCAAAACTTAAAGCGTTCCCGAATGCCTCTTCTGTGCTTTTCATGCATATTTCCTCATTCAAGATAACACTAACAACATCCTCTACTTTCAAAATATCTGATGCAGATGCAGTATTATTTACTGCCATTACTAAGCCATGCCAGCTTTCAGGCAAAGAACATAATATCAAAAGAGCTTTTATCTCATCATCAAACACTATATTCACTGAACTTAATTGATTCACAATACCATTGAAATCATTCAAATGAGTAGAAACAGATCCACCTTCATTCATATGCAAATTAAATAACTGCTTCATAAGATATACCTTATTGGAAGCTGAGGGTTTTTCATACAAATTTGCTAATGTAGTCATCAACTCTACCGTAGACTTTGCCTGTGATAAATTGGATATCACAGTGGATGCTAGACTCAGTCTTATAGAACCCAGAGCCTTTCTATCAAGAACTTCCCATTCTTCATCCTCCATGTCTTTGGGCTTCTTTGCAATACCTCCTAACGGTAAGTAGAGATCTTTCTGATACAGATAGTCCTCTATCTGCATTCTCCAGTGTTGGTAATTTTTGCCATTGAACTTTTCCATTCTCAATTTACTTTCATCTGCCATTGCTTCTCCCACTCAAACAGAAATCCCTACAGAAACTCCTGTGAGAACCTGTAATCAATACACACTACACAGATCTGAACCACCTGTTAGTGAACCTGAACTTTGATATCAATTATCAAGCTCTGAACCTGTAACCAAGGCTCTGATACCACTTGTTGGGGGATCAAACCAACAATAGATTACAATTGTGACAGTAATAAATGCGGAATTAAATCAGATTGACAAGTAATTAGAATGATAATAGCAAGAACAAGAGATACAAGAAAACACCCTGAAAACTTGTATTAACAAACTCTTTACAAAAGGAATACAATTGAAGAAAGCTTCTTTCTTCCACACCTCTCCTAGATGTATAGATCTCTCACTAGATCTCTATTCCTCAAGAGCTATCTCTCTCAAGAACAACCAATTCCAACAGACCTGGATTGATTCAATTCTGTACTGTTCTTCTACCAATTCAACAATGTCTACAACTTTACATTGCCTTACATAATTATGAGCTAAGAAGATCTATCCTAATATAGAATTAGGAGACTTGAGCATGTACTTCCAAAAAACAGTTAAACCACTTAAACAAGGGCTCTAAAAATAGTAATGCTAATAATAGAGACGCGAGCTTGAGTCTACAACTCAAACTTATCATGCAAACACTCGCTTCTGTCCACGGAAATAGCTTTCTAGACACGCAGGTAACCGACGTCGGTTCTTGCTACTTGTCTGTGACCGCCGTTGGCCGATTCTCTGCCAACGTCAGCGTCTCTGCAACTGCCTGTGACCGATGTCGGTCGCTCCTGACCGACGGCGGTGTCTGTGTAGACCCGAACCTGATAATGAATGCTCCTTGGTGAAGTTTTTTTAGCTCCACACCCTAACATAGGTGTCCATGTATTCTATGCCACTAATTTATTGATTATGTATCTTTTATAACTAAAGCTTGAATGCCTTTTTTGACAAGATCAAGCTATAAAATCTTCCCTACATTAGAATTATTTTTCAATAATTTTTAAGATTCAAGAATTATCTCAAATGAGACACAAATATTTGCCATTTTGTTGATCAAAATCAACCTTAAGGTCATGATCAAGCAAATGAATTATATATGATAGATTCTTGATAATCCTAAAACATATAGAAATTCATGTATTCAACATGCATGAGTACCAAGTGATAAATAAATATACCTTATGCCTTAGATATTGTATAATGAATCATCTCATAGAGATACATTACCTTGATAAGATGACAATGTTGTTGGCTAGTCTAGGGGTCACCCACATGTTGATCCTTTCACACATTCCAACACTTAACCTTTCTAATTTATGCACTAGAACATCATACAAGTATCCTTGTGTGCTCACTCGAGGCACATAGATGGAAACTAAGAAGGGTCAGGGTTAGTTGGAAATGGATTCATTCACATTTTTCATCCATGCACCTCATGCATACGGGGTTACTTGGAGGCTTCTCAACCATATCTTAATAATGCATGGAAAAAATACACATTTATATGAACAAATTCATAAAAATGCTATTATGTCTAAATATTCATTCATTCAATAAACACAAAATTTCTAATAATAAACCAATATTGATCATACTAACAATATTTTATTGCCATAAACTATGACAAAGATAATAATAATGATTTAAATTTTAAGGGATTATGGAATGTAAAACCCTAGGTTATTAAAGGGTCTGAGTATAGTACATCAGGGTATAAAATATACAATAAATATAGCCACTTATTTGTGCAATACTTGACCTAATATGATATTTCTAAAAATAGCAATGAATGATACAAATAAAGACTTAGTTGGAAATTGACTGAGATAGGTGATCTAGAAGCAAAAAACTAGCACAAAAGCTGATCTAAGCATCACAAATAGGGTCCAAGTGTCAAAATTCCTCCTAGACATTAGTAAAGTACCTTAGATAGTAGCACACCACATTATTATCCTACTTTCAATGCTAATGTCCTTTGTGCATAAATTGTGTGATCTTCTAGGTGCACCTCCAATTGAGTCTGATCTACCTGGACCTATGTGGATGAGACCTAATTCATTATTTATGCATTATTTTTGATTGATTTAGGAGTAAACCCTAGACTTCCCTGTTGTTAGGGTATTTAAGTCATACAAGTATAAAAAGTGTGATGTTAGCTTAGTAGGATGGACATCCTCAACACCCTACTATGTTGAGAGTTGCCTACATACCAATATTCTAAGGAGGGATCAAGCCCGATGTAGTTCTCCCACCTAAGTTCTTGGTGAAAGTGCAAGAGAATGCTAGTATGAATGTCAACTTGAGTGCTTTGAATGAGGCTTAACACTGAAAATCTATGTATTATGGTCTTAGGATGGTTATAGATAATTGTATGTAGAAGTAGGGTATAATAGGGATCAATAGCCTTGATTGTACACAACTTATTATAAGCTTGTTTGTGTAATTTGCATTTAATTTCCATCTAGTGGATAAGGGATACAAGTCATGTATTTATATTGATCTAGTGCTTATGCAGAGTGTGAAATAGGTCTAGACTGGCCCTAGGTGTCTTAAGAATTGAAAAGATATTTATTGGGGTTAAAATTTGGCAAAGGACACTAATATTGTACCTTGGTCACTAGCACATGGTGTTAATTTCCAAAGAGCCACACTAGTGCCTAGGTGGAAAAACCTAAGGCACTAGGGGCCTGGATCCCTAGGGGAAGATTTGGGACTAAATTTGGAATGTCTAAGGATGTGTAATGCCCACATGAAAGCTGGATAAGGGTTGAAAGAGGCCCTGAGATATGTTTGGGTCTAAGCTAAAGATGGGTGTTCTTAATTGACACTCATTGCACTCAAGTGACATTTTATATGACTACATCCCCCCCCCACAATTATTCTATAAATGTAACAAAGTGAAATGACTAGGATAAAGAAAAAGAAGCATACTTGGACTTACCTATGAGGTGAAGCTCATGAATTTGGGTCTAAGTATGTGAAGCGTGCTCCATTGTGTAACTTGTAAATGAAGAATGGATGAATCAGACCTTACTTAAAAGATATCAAAGTTAAAGAAAATTTTGAGAAAAGAGATAATAGAGGGAGGAAAGGAACAAATACACCTCACTGGGTATGCAAACCAATGCAAAAACATGGTGATATCTAGTATGTGTGCATGTAGATAGTGATCAAACAATAAATATCTTGGACTGAGCTAGTGGATTTATCAATCTCCATGTATAGGTGGCTCAATAATTAAATTTGGTTTTGACTCCATCACTACTCACCCCATCTCAGTGGATCATACATTATGAATAACTTGGATTTGACTAATGGCTTATCCAACCCTCCTATGTAGGTGGTTCAAGAACTCAATTAGGCTATGGCTCATCATTTCCTACCTATTTGTCATAGATTCATCTGTGACTAATATTGTATGATGTAATTGAAACTATGTAGAATGGCTCTGGGGCCACTTGGAAATTATGAAATGTAAAATGGTTGAGGGGACTCTTGGGCACTCAAGAATGTAGCTCAAGGTCTATGTGGATATGCTAATTATTGAAGATGAAATAAAGAATCAATTTGGCATGAAACTTGGTGTAAATGGTGGTTGAAGTATATAATTCAGAGAATGGCATGGAGTTTTCCATTGCATCTGAGATGAGTTAGTGCAAAATTTATCATGTGGAAACAATGTGTCGTGCACATGCCCCCAATTTTGATATTTGTGCATATGGATTTTAGATTGAGTTATAGCAATCCATGTCTGGGTATATCTGAAACTAAAATGGGAGTGATCATGTCATTCATGATGCCCCCCAATATGAACAAACCTAGTATGATTATGTGAAAAATTGAGCATAAACTGATCAAATATGATAACCAATGACTAAAATTGTGCAAACTTGGGCTATAACTACAATGTTCTTTTGTCAAATCTAGATTTTCCTATTTCTAGGCTACTAGACATTAGCATAGTTCCTTGGATAGTAGCACATTATGCTAATGTCCTGCTTTCAACATTAGTGTCCTTTTGTGTTTTTTTTTGCAAATTAAAATTGATATGTGTTTGACTATTTTCCACTATGTTTGCTTGATTCTGAGCTCTATAATTATGTGTGTCTATATGCTGAGAACTATACTCTGAGTGCACTTAGATGGCCTAATCTCTATGATAAACCCCTGTGAATGCCCCCTTTTTTTAGGGGATTTATTTTACCTATTCAATAAATATCCTCAAAAGAAAAGCTCTGCATGATGTGTGTTACACTGAGCATATATGATTTCTACATAATAAACTAGTATAATGTGTATACATGACATCAAAATGTAAGATATTTTGAGCATAAGCTGGTAATGTATGATGTATGTCAGATCTAGCATTCACAAGGTTGTCAAGATAGATATAAAAATATAAACATGTGTATGAAAAACAAGTCTGAGTAATAATCTATGTAACTACCTAGGGGGATGGGGAATGATGTCCATCAAGTCGCCCAAGGAGGAAGGGGAGATGCATGAGGTCCCTCATGGCATCTAAAACTGAGTGTAAATGTAACAAGAGACAAGTGTCATGACCATGACACATAAATGAAAGCATACATACAACACACATGAGGCATGTAAAGTAGGTCAAAGGGCCAAAATGTAAGGGACACATGCACATGACAAATGTCCACATATGCAAATAATAAGTAGGTTGGTGTAGATCCACATGGAAGGACATGTTCAAATTTTTGCATGCACAATCAAGAAAACATACACAAGGACATGGGTATGTGTCCAAATCATACACATAATGAAGTTAATTGGCTTAGATCCATAAAACAATGGCATATTCAAATGCCTTCAAATAGATGTAGAAGCAAAGAGACACAATCAATACTAAACTAGGAAAGCTAGAAATGAAAGTATGAATGAACATGTGGTACAAATCTATATAAGAGAAAATATATACATAAGTTGAGTCTATAATAGTAGTCAACAAAATATATTAGTATATGATGATCAATATCAAGATAGAAACAATGTTAAATCTATGATATAGAGTATATAAAAATATAACCTGACAAATCAGAATCTATGTAGTAAGATGCCCCTAGTGGGTGAATATATCAATGATGAATTTGTGTATGTGCTCCTAGTGTTTAGATAATAGCAACTATAAATATGTGTAGAGGACTTGAGTCTTGTAAGAATCTATGAACACTTGAAGAGAACAAGTGAAACGTGTATATATGATAAAAATTGACTATACTAAGATAACTAGTATATGTAGTACCTAAGTAGTATATAAAGAATGTAAACAATCTAAATTTTTTTTTTTTGAGAAATATTTGAATATTTTTGTGTTTTATGAGTATATAATCTATGTACAAGCAATCATGGAAATGAAACTATATACAAGGAGTGAGGTAAGAGGAGAGATACTACTAACCGATGAGTCTCACAAGAGACTCACAATCAACATGTCTTGCATCAAATAGAGGGATAGTGATCATGTGTGAGTTGTGATGAGGCATCTGAGATCCAAGAATTGGATGTACTAAGTGAATTGTTATTGAAACTACCTATGGAGTAGGGATATGAATATGTGAAACTAACTGAATTGGCCTATGAACTGTGGTGCATTTGGTAACCCATATGGCAGAAGAAGTTGTAACTAGTGTGGATCAGATATGTTGTAATATTGATCTATGTGGTGGTGGAGAGAGAGGCACTCTAGAATCCACAACACGTCTTTGATGCAAGGGTATCTTTAATAAAGGTCTATGTGGGAGAGTATGCATCATGGTACTATTATAAGAGTAGACCTCACTTGCACTGATAGCTCAACTAATATCTGAGGTGTGATAACAAAATTTATGCTTGGAACTATAATTGGTGACTGCTATATAAGTGGTTATGGAATAGGTGGAGGATACTCGTATGGAAGGCCCTCAATTGTAACCACATTATTAACATGTATATATTTGAGACATCTATGTATGGTGAATGGAATGGCTTGAAGCTATTGTATCCAAAGCCTACCTAATAACATATTTAATGTGCCTACACTAGGTACTACTATGAATCTAGTGGCCACATATGTGGGCCCAACCTATAATGGTATTACTATATCCCTAATGGAGCTCTGAACGTGGCCACTAAAACCACAAATAATTATATTTGTCTAAGAAATGTCCTATTCTGAATAACCTAAGTGTTGTAGAAGTGTGATAGTATAATTATTAACACTTGACCCATTTTCAACCATGACACTCTAAATAGAATGATGATCAATGTAGACACATACAAAAGAGTGCGTATAAAGTTATGTCATCATCAACTATATCCTACTCTGAGAAAGTGATGAGAGGTATAGCTAGCACTGTAGTATGATACACCCCAATGATATTATTTAGAGGGTGTGTATCCATTATATGAGTATGATAGGATGTCAGTGGTGGATGTGCCTGATAAGTATAGTGAATCCCTGAAGTGCTTGTTGTCTTATTAGTTATATGCTTTATAAATGGATCTAAAAATATTTTCAATGTTTTTTATTTTGTTTGTTGTGGTCCAGGAGCCTCTGTAGGAGCATCGAGATCAATGATATTAGCTTCTATCAAATCTTGTATCATATATTTTAAGCTAATGCATCTATTTTTAGTATTACCTAGTACCCTATGATAGTCATATAATTAATTAGCATCATAGTTCTATTGGCCATTTTGGCCCACATACCAAGCTTATGTCCAGATAGACCAAGTTATTAATGGATGAGCAGATAGACAAGGTTCTGAATGGAAGAAGTAGTCCAAGATCTCACTTTGCTCACAAGGATTTTACGACACTTTGGGTTCACTTAAATTGTAAATCACCATTTACTAAGGATAGGACCAGATTTGCATAGCCCCCATGGGATGTTAAGAATGTTTGGAATGGCTTAGAAGTGCATGTGATCCATTTGGTTCTTCATTGTGTTTATTGAGACACTTGGGCCTAGTAGCAGAAATTCTGAGTAGGCACTTTGATGATGTCACCATTGCCACATGTAGACGAGTCAAAGAAAATTGGTCAAATGGGTTTGCTCACATATATGCTTGATCATATGCACCAAGTTATAGGTCCTCTACTAAATCACATTAAAAGTTACAAAGGTCCAAAGTTGGCTCCTCAATCACTTTCTATGTGTTTTCCCATACTTATCCATTTTAAAGAGGTTCTAGTAGAGCTAAGTGAGCATCTTCATGAAGCTAAATTTCACACATGCGATAGTTACAGGGCAAAATGGTCAAATGGGTTTGTTCACATTTGTGCTGAGAATGTACATGCTAAGTCCTAGGTCCTCCATGCAAATGGATTTATACATGTGCAAAGTTGGCTCCTCGGGTAGATTTTGCTAAGTATTCCATACTTAGCCAAATGAGCTTGACCATCTCCAGGAAGTCACATAGGAGTAGATATTGACCAGCTAGCTTGAGCATTTAATATCTTCACTTGGAAAGCTCTAAGGACCAGTGGATTAAATGGGTTTGTTCTTTTTGGCCTCAATAATATCTCTTAGAAGTTTGGTCACTTCATGGCTTTTACTCTTCAAGTTATAAACTTTTAAAAATGGACCTTCAACATAAGACATTCACGTGAATATCAAAATAAAGCTTAGGAAAAAATCCATATGTTCTTAAATTTGATGTTTTGCAAGATGTCAGTTACATTTTGTGGGATGCCAAATGATGATTGGAAGATGTCAAGTTTTAAACAAAGTAAGACAAATCTTATTGAGCTTAAAATTGATGGTCACATGATCATCAATGATGATCATGTGAACATCATTTGACAAGAATGAGGACATCAATTTTAAGATCATGAACTAGCCATTGGATTTCAAAGAATGGGTCCCGATTGATCTGATGGTTCACATTTGATCATACACTTAGATCTAATGATGACCAGAGGTTAAAGGGTCAACAAATCTCAAGAGAAAATGTGGGCATGAAAAGTGTCAAGGACATGTTCAACTGGTAGATGATTGATGGTTCTTGAGCTTTCATACTAATTTAAATCATTGGAGTGAAATGAGTTAATGCATCAATGAGCCAAGTCAGATTTTAACAACCAATTAGAGTAAAGGCGAGCCTAGGATTCTCGATGAAGGTTGAGAGGCTATTTTTGACCTTGGACAATAGGGTTTTACAAGGTCATCCAGATGCCTTTTAAGCTAGTTCAAATGCCATGGAGTAGTCAATATAATGTAGTCAAGCATGGAAAACATAAAGGGACCACTTATGTGGTTAAATATGGACCTCTAGCTCATGGGTTTGCATCACAAAGGGATCTTACTCTGATTGTGTTTGTAATTTATAGATGGAAGGAGCTATATTTTTAAAGGTTGCCATGAAGACAAGCAAGTGGACCCCAATAGATCATCCCCAGGATCAACTACATGAAAGTGACCTCTTTCTCCACTATGCATGCCATGACAACCAGTTAAAAGAAGTTTGCAATAAGACATGATTCTAAATGATGGATCCAAGTATTTTAACTACATTGATACATAAACCCAATTGGAAACAAATTGATCCCATAATTTCAACCACCATGGAGCATCATTGAGAAAGTAATGGAACGGTACAATGGGTTGGAGTGCACTAGAGTGACCTAGATCAATTAAAGGGTTTAAATGAGATTGATTTATGGAGGTTGTTGTAACAAATTTTCAAAAGGATTTGAGCTCATTTGATTCTCTTTCAGAGTTCCAAAATTCCCTCTCTCTTGCTTCCTACCTTTTGTAAGCATGGCCTTTGAGCTATTATTTTGGATCCCTCAGGCTGGTCTGACTAGACTTTACCAGAATTATATTTGACACCTCTTGGAGTAGTGAATAGAATATTTTTGTAGTCATTTACTAATATGTATTTAGTGTTTTGTGTTTGTTTAATATGCAAATGTGATTGTTATTTTAATTTTATATGTCTAAAGTCAATTTAAGTGCTATAAAATTTATTTACAGGTCATATAGTGTGTCTCAGCATTGATCTCTCAAAGATATAGTGGAAAAATGAATATAAGCATCTTCAGCCAGACCTTATTTTTATCACTCCCTAGTCTGAGTGTATCAAACTAACCTCTATATGAAATACTATTGCATAGAAACTATAGTAAGCATTGTATTAGCTTCTTTCATAGTTCATTAGTGTGTGAAGGAGTCCAAGCTTAAGAGTGGATCTGATAAATTCCTGGTGCATCACCACATATTAGAATAGGTTTTACTTTATGCAAACTTCTTAACTCTTTTCACCCCAACCATTTTTTTTAGTTTTTAAAATCAAAGGTCCAAATTATAAAATTTAAGGAATAACCTCATAAAAAATCCTAGAGGTCTGGTCTAGTTATAGGCATCTCATAACCTTAGACCATTCCTATATTAGTCTAGGTATGGGTCAGACTTGAACGAATCTGACCTCTATTGGGTGCTATCTGGATAGCTAACAAGTTCCTTGGAAGAGGCCTAGTTATATCAACCTCTTTGATGGGAGGGAGAGATAAGACATTGCACTCCAAGAGATGTTGTAGAACCTATGTTGGTAACTGAGGAAGTCTTCAAATGTCTCCTTGAAGGAGGTGATAAAACCAAATGAGGAAGTGGCTCTGAAGGTACATCAACTATCATTTTTTAATCATTCTTTTTTTCACTAGGTTTCACCTTATATGGAGGCTTATTAGAACTCTTAGTAGTTGAATATGATCTAGTTGTGTACTTTAGTTTGCCCATGGAGAGAAACTTGAATTCTCATTTTTTCACTGTATGGCAAAGATCTATGAATGATGGAAACTTATTGAATAGGATAGATTTGAGTAATGCTAGTAATGAACTTTGATTAAATATGTCTTGGAGTTCTCTATCTACGATGGGGCTAGTCATCTTTGTTAATATAGTTTTATTTTACAATAAATATTCAATTATTAGCTCATTGGATTTTTGTTTGAGTTGTGTTACTTGAGCATAGGAAACCTTATCACTGATGTTGATTGAAAAGTGTGCCAAAAATATATCTTCCAGTGGATTAAATGTTGTGATATATTGATTAAGAATATCATAGAACCATTGTAATGCATAGTCCTTTAAAATGTGAGGGAACAACTTAGTGAGGAGCCAATCATTAGAAATGTATTCCAAGCATGCTATGTGGAAATCTTAGAGATGGTGATCTAGGTCACCCTTACCATCATAAAAATTAAGATTGGATGCCACAAATCTAGATGGAAAAGGAGTTGCTATTATATGTTTTACCAAAGGTGTATGCAAATGAACATGAGAATCCAAGCCATGAGATGGACTAGTAGCACCCTATTGAGATGTAACACCTTAGCCTATAGATCATTGATCTCATGCATAATGGATTGTAAATTTAGAGTTGAGGAACTAGTCATAGGAGGTGTTCACATTATTAAATGTTGCCAAGTTAAAAATAGTTATTGTGGAATCTGAGTTGCCCCTATAGTAGGTGTAATAATATTGACATTTGGGGGAGTAGAAGATTAACCATTCTTAGATTTGTTAATTATTTCCATTATGGCTTGCAGAATCTGTGCATGATCATGGGGTTGTTCCTAAAGTCTATCTCTAAAACTTTGTAAAATCTCATCTTTATTGACTATAATATTTTCATTATGAAGTGGGGGGGGTGCGTCTCGATTCCCATCTTGTGTATTATATTGATATTGATTGTATTGCTCATGTTCGGATGCATTATCATTGAAGTCCACATAATTAAGGTGTGAAGGATCAATGAGGGGAGTTTTAATTGGTCCTTTGTCCATGATATAAGATCAAATAGAAGGAATCTAAGTATGCTCAATAAGATTGACACTAAGCCTAATACTTCTTCTCAAAGGAAGAGATATAACTTTTTGAGATAACATATAACAAATAAAATGAAATAGTGTTGCTAAAATAGAATATATAAAATATGAAAATCCTAACACAACCAAGGGAAACATGAAAAATAAGGGTACAAACTCTAATAGCATATAGGCTAGGGTTTGGTCAGTATTCGAAGTAAGTCAAGTTCACCAAATGATTTGACTTCTAAGGGATTATAAAATTTAAAACCTTAGGTTGTTAAAGGGTCTACGTATAGTAAATCATGGTAGAAAATATACAATAAATATAACCATTGATTTGTGCAAGAATTAACCTAATATAATATTGCTAAAAATAGAAATGAATGACATAAATAAGTATTTAGCTAGAAACTAATTGAGATGAATGATCTAGAGGTTGAAAACTAGCACAAAAGTTGATCTGAGTGTCGCAAATAGGGTCAAGTGTTATAAAACCTCCTAGATAATAGTGTAATACCTTAGATAGTAGTGCACCATACTAGTGTCCTATTTTTAGTGCTAACATCTTTTGTGTAGAAAATATGTGATCTTCTAGGTGTACCTCTGGTTGAGTCTGATTTGCTTGTACCTATGTGGATGAGCCTTGATTCACTATTTATGCATTTTGTTTGATTGATTTTGGATTAAACCCTAGACCTCTATGTTATTGGGGTATTATGGATGTAGGTGAATATATTTAGAAGTATGGTAGTATATGGATAAATAATCTTGATTATGCATAACTTGTTGCAAGATTGTTTGTGTAATTTTCATTTGATTTCCATCTATTATTAAAGGGATAAAATTCATGTATTTATACTGATATGGTGTTTGCGTAGAGTGTGAAATAGGTATAACCAACCCTAGGTGTCTTAGGAATTGAAAATATACCTATTGGGGTTGAAATTTGGCAAAACACATTAGCACTGTACCTTGGTCACTAGTGTGGGGTGTTAGTGTCCAAAGAATTGCACTAGTGTCCAAGTGGCATAACCTAAGGCATTGGGGCCTGGATCCCTAGGGGTAGTTTTGGGATTGAATTTTGGATGTCTAATGCTAGCATAAAATCTAGATAAGGGTCAAAAGAGGCCCTAAGATAGGTTTGGGGTTAAGCTAGGGATGGGTGGTCTCAAGTGATACTCATTGAAATCAAGTGACATTTTATATAACTATTACTTAACAATGCATAACTACAAAGTTTACGAGGTGCTCATAGGAACTTAATCATATTACATGACTGACTATACTATCTCTCTTTTTATCTTAAATTTCTAACAATATTTCAACAACCTCTACTTACTCTTCTCTCGATCTCCCTGCAACATTTTGGTAGTACTTCATTACATCTCACTAGCTCACTTTACCTTCCTAATTCTCTGCCATTTATAAGCTTCATAAAATCCCTTTGCATCATCAAGTAGTTCAATTTCCACCAATCATCAGTTATTATTATCTATGTCCACTTGGTAGTTATTGCATTACTCCACTTGAGGTCAACTACTATGTAGTCTTCTACCACTTATCAACTGTTTGTCAAAATCAAGCCATTGATCATAACTCTCAACATTTATACCCATGATATTCATATAAATTCTTATATTTACATAGTTTTTCATGTCTTGATCATTTTGTTTTTTTATATGTGCATATGGATTTAATCTTGTCAGCTCGCACCTATCTTGCTGACAATCCCTATTGGGCACACATGAATGGAATGGTTAGGTATGCTAGCCCCACTCTCTACTCCCTTGGACTACTTGTACTTGTATTTGCCTTCATATATTTTGCATGCATTCCTAGAATTGATTACACTTATCCAAACTATGGGGTCAATATTACCCCACATTAATTTGGTTATCTATCCTCAGGCAACCTATGCGGTTTTACTTTCCACCTCTTTCATTTTCTATCCTTGTCATGCCTGTCCCTTCCAATCATTTCCCTTGTCATATTTTATCCACTCCATGTTTTGATTTTTCATATCTCCCCTTATTTTTTCATTCTCTTTCTACATAATCTGAGTTATTCCAGGCTTTGGGCATCTCCTCATTAGTCTTAGTGCCATCATGTGCACTAGCTTTCTTTCTAGATCCATTAGCTCTAGGCACATCTTTCCATCTCACCATGCATCACTCACACACATTCCCATTATAAGTTGTGTTGTTTACTCTACACATGTCAATAGTTAGCCAAAATTTTGAGTTTCAAAGAATCAAAGAATCAAAGAATTAAATAATTCAGAGTTTTTTTTTTTTTTTTAATAAAATGATTCTAGGGTATCCTTCCTAAACTTTTCCTCTGAAAAAACCCCACCTTTTGAGTGTGTTTTGAATGTCATGCATGATAATAATTATTTGGGATCTCAATCCCTACATTTTTGGAGGTTGTTCCTAGAGTTGTTCAGCTTGTTACTTCACATTGTTTAACTTCTTAGTAACTTCTTTTATTGAGTCCTCAAGGAAAATTTCCTCATCAATTATTTTCAACTGCAACTCCAACAGCATTTATCTAACTCTTTATTCGTGTTTATTGTTTTGCTCATATCCTTCATCTCCTGAAGAATCTTTGTCTATTCATCCTTGGTTTTCTTGATGTAGACCTAGGTAGCGAGTTCACTCTATTGAAACTCTTCCTCATGGAGGCACACACTTATTATTTTTGTTTTCTTATAGAAGTTCAAAAATGATAGTTTTATCCCAGTTTTGTTTATTGAGAGTTTATTCAATGTGTCCTCATAGTTTTGAAATTACTCAATGAACTCAATTTGGGCTTTGTTTATCTCCTCTATAACATATATGATACATATTTCCTTCTTCATAGGTTTGTCAATTATTATTTCAAGTTTCCCTAGGTGTTTAGCCTAGGCTAGATAAACTCCATATAGCATGCTAGGCTGCTCCTTCACAACCTTTTTTGCCTAGCTTCAAGGCCTTTAGGTCCAAGGCTACTACCCATGTTTTGTTATTAAGCACTTTTCCTTCTCTTCCTCTAGTACACTTTTTACGTTGGAGTGATTCTTTTTCTCTTCTTCCAAGGCCTATCATATCTCAATTATAGCATGCCTTTGTTACCTATAGGTTATGTTAATCAAAAAAATTTATTGAGTAACCTATGTAGATAGCTTCATCAACATGTTCCCTATTTATGTGTCATTCATATTCATTGGGTTCATGAGAAGCAAGTCTCAACCTTCACAAGCTTCTTTAGAAGGGTTTATTCATGTAGACATGGGGACTTTTAAAACTAACTCCTTTGAATATAATTCCACAACAAAAGATAAATGCTTATTTAAACCCAAATTAAGATGGGTCAATGTATGACAGGGTTAAGAATATAGAAATAAATAAACACAATGGTAATAAACAAATCTATAGTAGTCCAATTAATTGCAAACTTAAATAAATAATATTATGAATGTAAATACTAATATATGTTAAAAATCGTAAGCATAATTTTGATTGATATATAAATAAAATGAAAACAAGAGTACTTAGTTGGTCAACCATGCACATTCATATCTAACATGGAACATGATGGAAATAAACTATATCAGTAATCTAGATTAGTCTTCAAATTATAGAACTTTGAACCCTATAGCCTCAAACACTTGGATCGATCTTGGATAGTTTTATTAATGCTTCTATCTAACTTGGTTACATGTGTATAGTACATAATACATGTTGGGTCTAGATACGACCACTTGGAATATTTTATGTTTTGTGTCACTTTCACTGTAGTGTGCTCAAATCTAGATCACGGGTTTTCACTCCTTGTCAAATAACAAAACCCTAGTTCTTCATCTTCATAGTGATTGTGGGAAAATAGGTTAGTGGTCTCATGGTGTCAAGCTAACCCCAAAGACCCCTCTATCAATGGGTTTTACCTACATATCCACTACTCTAAAGAGGGCCTTAGACTGCTATAGTTCTCCTCTAATGTATTAGAAATATGTGAAAATCAAGTACAATAATAACCTAGCTTATAACTTGGAAAATAAGACTCATGGACTATTCCTTCAATAATTTAGACTTGTAGATGTGTTATCCTATGACTGATATAAAAATAAGAAAAAATAGGGAAGCTTTGCTTACTTGAATGTTTGGTTTAGTGTTTTTGATAAGTTGTCTTGTGAGTTATTAGGTTTGTGCAAGGTTCAGAATGAATGAGGATTGATCATGCATATATACCAATCCTTTAAGGAACTATCTCACATTAAATCACTTATGCCGACCATAGGGATACATTTCATTTAAAATTTTGATCACTTTAGGGCATTGGAAACTTATGTTGAATACGATGCTGGTGTTGACCTAGGTGTCTGACTAGGATGCAAGTGTCTAAGAAGCTAGAAAATAGGCACAAGTCCCAAACTTGTAGAGATAGAAGATAAGCAAGTTTACAAAACTATGAGCATGATAAAAGCCTAGGTCATCAAAATAACACTAGTTGGACTTAGAGATAATCAATTTGACATAAAGAGATAATGTATGTGAGCTTTTCAATAATGGGAAGGTTTAGAAGCTAAAGGTACATCCATAATATGTATTTTCCAAGTGTAAAAGATTGAGGTGCTATATAAATTAGATTTAATGTTTACATTCCCTTCTTAATCTAGTAATGAAATTGCTAGTTTAAAGGAAAATGAATGTGTACCTGGGTGTGTATAACACAACTTACCTTTGCATAAGTCCCATTTGAGTGATTTTCTAGTGACTGACCTACTACTAATAACATGTTACATTATATAATCAGTACATATAATTTGAAATCAAAAGCATTGAAATGATTAAAATAGAAAGAGCAAGGTTTAGAAGTACACATGTGTATTGATGCAACCTAATCATACTTATAACCTAGTGAGCATGAGTAGATGCAAGTCAACCCATACTATAAATCTAGTGAGGTTAGATGGTGCAGTCAAGTCTAACATATAAACTTGATAAGATTAAGTGATTTAATCACCTTAACCATACCAAAAAGTGAACCAACTACTGCAGTAGATTGGCTCAATAATAGTTTGTTACATTCCAAATTGGTGAGCTAAAGTTTGTAGAAGTATTTTGAAATCTGAAACTGATTTTGATTTTATAATTTAGGTGCTCTTTTCATATCACATGCACATTTTATATTTATCATGCTGAAACCTGGGTATAATAATGGTTCCAATGTATATAATTCTACTACAAATATGTATATAAATCATATAATCATGCAATTTGGCTAATTTTCAACTATGTAAGTTTAAAGAACATGTTTCCAAAACATACCCCCATTGAAATCTGAAACTGAGAGCTAGTATAAGTGTAGAGAACATGTTTCCATTACATTCCCCCATAATATATCTAAATCTATGAACTATTAAAATGTGGAAGCCATGTCTATATGACATGCCCCACTAATATTCCCCCCCACCTTTTGAGGTGAGGGCAAGTAGAAACTAATAGTTAACTTACCTCAAAAGGATAAGATAACTATATAATCTATCCATGTAGCATATAGGAGAAACATGTCTAGGTAGAAATATCATTGAAACATGCAAAATGTGATCACATCAAGCCCTAAGGTGCATGATATAGATTATGGTAATGTATATATAGTAACAATACAAGCTTGAGAATCAATTAAACACACACACAAGAGCACTCAAAATTAAATCAAAAGACAATGGTCTAAGGAGACCTCAAAAAAGGGGCATTTTCAAATGTCCACAAAACATGGAATGATATATTCAAATGTCCATACAATAAACAATTACATGTGTAAATGTCAAAGTAAGCAAACAAAGGCACATGGAGCATGAAAAATGGAGCATATTCAAATGCTCAATAAGTAAGACAAGATACTCAAGGAAAAACTTAAGCAACCAACATAAACATATCATACTAGCCCCTGGATATATGTGTTGGCAAAAAATGTCAAGCACATAGCATATCAAGCACATTATGAAAGGTATAAGCATGGATAAAGGCATTTGAAAGTACATAAGCTCAAACAAGATAATGGAAAGTGATCATATAAACATATAATCTATGTGTATGAAGATCAAATAATCGAATGCCCCAAATGCCTATATGACATGAGTAGAAGGAAGGCCCAACATATGTATAAGAATATATCATTTATTTGTGTATGCTTATATCACACTCAAATGATATTTGAAACACTTATGTATTTAAAAAGTAATGATATGCCATCTACCAACATGGAACCAACAACAAAGATGTCAAGGAGCTAATAGAGCATGTAAATGCTGAAAATATTTTTGGATTTTTGAAAATTTTTAATTTTTTTTATGTTTTTAGAATAGTTGCAAAGAAATAACTATCCTATTATCTCATCCACTATATGTGCATAGATATCTCCCCACTAGGAACCTGGTGCAATAAACTAGTGGTACTATCGAAGAAGGCGTATAAATATAATATCTAGCATAATAGTATCTGTAATGTTCTATATGTGTATAATAGGACTATGTGATCATGAGGAGACAATAAAAGGAGCACGGGTTCATGGAATCCATCACTGAGTGTTTTATGGTTTATTTCAAGTAATAATAGTAGGAACATGTTTAAGTGCTTTGTATATTTGAATATGGTGTGTAGTAGATAAATATTATGTGGAATCCATTATATGTCTATGATGTAATGATCTCTCGAGTATCGACCAACTAAGAAAGGGAATTTCTTGTTGCTTACTCTTTCATGGAGGATTAACCTTAGTAGGTTTTATAATTAATTGTTTGGGTATAAACTTCTCTTATTCAAGTGGATTTTCATATGAAATATGAGAAATTGTAACTACCCTATTGGCATGAATATATTTAACACACCCATGTATTTTAGAAGGTACTGAGTGGAGAGTATGTATCCAAGTCCCAATAACATATCCAAGAATCTCATGTATGGTATAGATAAAAAGGTAGTAACCACACGTGTTGGACCCACCTGGAAAGGTAAGTATATCTCACTAAGAACATGATGTGATGTCCCATCAAATGCTCTAATTGATTTGGTCAAAGGATGTAAATCATAATGTGTATAACCTAAATGGGAAGGTAAAGTCATGTTTCAAACATTATTGCTAATAACATTATCAATCATAACACTTTTTATAGCTAGTGACCAAGGTATGATCAAATGAATAAGGAATGAAGATTAGAATCATCATCCACAATCTCACTCTCATCAAAAGTAATAGAGGTCTCAAAACTATAGGAGGTGTAAGTTGTGTATAAGTAACAATAATATCATCCAATGGGTGATCATAATGTGATGGAGTAGTATGTGCATTATATACCATTTTTACTTTTAAATTCTTCTTAGAATGATCTTACAAAGGATTGTTAAATATTTTATGATTATGGTGATCACCAGGTTGTGACCCTAATTCCTTTAGAGGATAATCAAATGTAATATTTTTATCATCGATGAGGTCTTAGATATTATGCTTGAAGATAAAACATCTATTTGTAGAATGCCTAGGGCCTTGGTGATATCCACAATAAGCATTTGCATCATATCCTTTGGGTAGAGGTTGACTCATATCAAACTCTATAGGAGAGGGAGAGATATGAGGTGACACCCCACAAGTCTCAAAAGTAATAAAGTTAGAGATTCATGTAAATGTGTAAATTATCTCCTTAGTCAATTTATAAGACAATCTAATTAGGTGTTTGTGACACCACATTAATCATGGTAGTTGTTTCCTTATAGGATTTGTTAGTTTTACCTGATAACTTAGTTTGATAGTAAATTTGGTATGTTTGATACATAATTATGCTTGTTCAATGAGATAAGTTTCATTTCATGATCATGAACAATATGGCATAAGTCATTGAAAGATTTTAACTTTTTGAAAATAATGGACTCATGTAATGGGGCAAGTAAACTTTGCTTGAAGATGTCTTAAAGCTCTTTATCTGCCATTGGATTGGTCATTTTAGCTAACATTATCTTTTACCTCATGACACATTCATTGATGGGTTCATTGGTTCCTTGTTTGATTTTTACAATTTGGGCATAGGAAACCTTTTTGGTGATATTGATAGAGAAGTGTGACAAAAATTGATGTGCAAGAGCTTTGAATGTGTTTACTAATTGGATTGGTAAATCATAAAACCACCTTAGAGCATAGTCTTTTAAGATCCTTGGAAATAATCAGGTCAAAAGTTTATCATTGGAGGCATAATCAAGGCATGCCACATATAAAGATCAAAGATGCTATTCAGGATCAACCTTGCCATTATAAAATATGAACTTATGTGCAAAAAAACTAGGTGGCAAGGGGTGCAAATATATCTCTGGTGTAAGAGGTCTATGTAACACCTCTTATGATTCAATATCATAAGGTGATTTCATATAATTTTGTTCAATATTTGTAACCTTAGTTTGCAAAATTTATATAGTTTGGACAAGAGCGTTACCTCTTGGTCTTTAAGGTTATGAATTTGGGAAGTTACCAAAGGAGATGCACCCAAAATTTCAATAGATGTAATCATTAAAACTAGTAATTAGGTTGAAGTATTTATGTTTCCCATGTAAGATGTAGAAAAAATAGTTTCAAGGAACAAAAGCATAAACACATATCCTTTGACCCCATTAGAAGTATAAAGTGATGATGTGCCAAAAGGGAGGATTGTTGGTATATGGGGATGTCCCATAGCTCTAATAGAATGATTAATAGACAAACCTTCTTGTGCATCTACGCTTCTTTAATTTTTTACTTTCTAATATGGTTCTTAGGATTTCATCAATATTTTTAGGGTTTTAATGAATATGCTCATGAAATAATGCAATTACTTGCACTTGATCATGATATATTTGCTCATGTTCATTAGTTTCATTAGATTCATGGTTTTCATTATCAAAATCTTCTTCTATGATAAGCTCATCAATATATTATTCATTCTCAATGTTTGTATCATCATGGACCATAGGATTAGGCCCTTATTTGGTTTGAGACATATTAGGTAATAGGAGAGGAAGCTCAATGTGTTTAATGAGAACATAACCTAATATAGGGCCACACCTAAGTTGCATGCAAAATAATATAAGCATGAAATGAAAAAGTACAAAAATTTAAAACCCTAGTTGGCTAAAAACCCTAGGAAGCAATAAAAATTACAATCATATAGATTAGGTTCACCAAATGTTTAACCTGAAATTGAGATGGGTCAATATAGTATAAGGTTAAGAATATAGAAATGAAGAAGCACAAGGGTGATAAATATATCTATAACAAACAAATTAATTTTAAAATCTGATAAACAATAATTTGAATTTAAATACTAAGATATGCTAAAAATAATAAGTATGACTATTGACTGATATAATAATGAAATGAAAACAAGATTACTTAGCTAGTCAACTATGTGCATTTAGATCTAACATGGAATAGGATATAAATAAATTATATCAATGCCATATATTAGTTATCACATTCTATAAATTTTCACCATGTATCCTCAAACACTTACGTTGACTTTGGATTGTTGCATCAACACTTCTGTTTAACTTGGATGTATATGTCTAGTACATAAATGGTAATACTTATTGGATTTAGATGCGGCCACTTGAGATATTCTAGGTTAAGTGTCACCTTTGATATGGTGTGCTTATATCCATATCATGGGTTATTTCTCCTTATCAAATATAAAAACCATGGTTCTTCATCTTCATAATAACTATGGGAAAAGTGGGTTAGCAGGTTCACGTGTCGAGCTAACCCCAAAGACCGCTTTATAAGTGGGTGTTGCCTACATATCCACTAATATGAAGAGGGCCTTAGATTGATGTATTTATCCCCTAATGTTTTGGATTATGTGTGCACAAGGATGCAACATATGGAAATCAAGTAAACAGTGACCTAGCTTATAACTTGGCAAATAGGACTCATGGACTACTCCTTTAGTATTTCAGACTTGTAGATGTGTTGTTCCTATGATTGATATGAAAATATGAGAAAATAGATAAACTTTTCTCACTTGAATGCTTTATTAAGTGTTTTTTATAAGTTACCTTGGGATTTGTTAGGTTTGTGCTAGTTCAGAATGAATGAAAATTGATCATGCATATATAACAATCCTTTAGGGAAATATATCACATTTAAGCACTTAGGCTGACCATATGGATACATTTAATTTGTAAATTTGATGACTTTAGGGCACTGGACACTTATGTTGGAATACGACACTTGTATTGACATAGGCATTTGTATAGGTTGCAAGTGTCTAAGAAGTTAAAAAACAAGGACATGTCCTAAACTTGCAGAGACAAAAGTTAAGTAGGTTTACAACACTTTGAGCATGATAGAAGGCTTGGTTCATCTATATAACATTGGTTAGATTAAGAGATAAGAAATTTGACATAGATAGATAGTGTATGTAAGCCTTTTGGTAGCAAGAAGGTTTAGAATTTGAAGGTACATCTATGATATGTATTTTCCAAGTGTACAAGACTAAGGTGTTATATAATTCAGATTTAGTGTTTACATTACTTGCACATTTTTATTATTGCATTTTTGGGATTTATTTCCAACAAAAAATATAAATTTTCTTTTTTCACATCTTTGTATTTTATATAGATGGTGTCTTTGTCTTCTTCTTCTCCTCCTCCTTCATGAGGGGGCTATCTTGTACTAATATTGTCTTTCCTTTTTCCTCTCCTCTTTGTTTTTCTTCTTTGGATTTTGGTTATTATTGTTGTTTTGGATCTTTGACATTGGGATGCTCAACTTAGGACTATGCTAGGGGGTATACATCTTCAAGGTGTTCCATGATGGACTTAACCCCTTTATCTATGGTTACCTTCATGTCTTATATATTTTCCATTTCTTCTTCAATCCCTCCTTTGATTGACCCTAACTTTGTGTGCCCTTATTTTGGTGCTTCATGTTATTTTTCATTTGGGTGAGTGGGGTATTGCATTGATTCTTATTCAACTAGCCCTTATGTATTCATGTGTAGGGGCTCCTAGGTTCTCTCTATATCTGGTTGTTTTTCCTATACTTTTTCCTTTTCATTGGTATAGGGGGAATCCTATGCAACCTCTTTCTTTTGCCCTTTTCCTTTAGTAGTGGTTTGTGCTTTCATCCCTACTTCCTATTGAACTTGGGGATTCAGCCTTGGCTGTGTATATGTTGTTACTTTAGGGGCCTTTTTTAGGGTTTGTGTTACTTGATACACATTTATTTTTATTGTCCCCCTTTTTGTTCTTGCACCTCATATGGCAAAGGTAACCTTGTGTCAATAAACTTTGGCTATGTGAATAGTAATTTCTTCTTCTTCAGGGGTTCCTCTTCTAATTATGTCTCCTTAGAGACTTCTTGCATAATATATGGTGGTGTGAAATTCCTCTATTTGGATTTTTCTTCTTAGAGGAGGAGGATTTTAGTCTGCTAGGTTTGGACAAAGATGGTAATTCTATATCTTTCTCCTGTGCCCCCACACTGATATTATTCTTTTTGTATAACTTGTGTATTTGAACCCCTATGGTAACATTTGTATTTTATTATTGATACACCTAATACTATCTTCCTCATCATCCTCTTTTAGTGCATCCTCTACAGGACTCAATTTTTTCACACAGAGGGTATGGACATCTACATATATTCTTATGATGTCCATTATTATCTTTTGTGAATTTTTTATGCCATTCATTGCATCGATAAAATAATCCATGGTAAATTTGTATAATAAATTTAGCCACCCCAACATGTATAAACCAATTTGATCCGTGCAAGTGAGTAGTGTTTCATTACAATGAACTTGGCCTAACCCTACATTATTTTTTATAACAATCATGACATGTGCCATTCATCTCATATAGCATCTTTTAGTCACTCAAACATCTTATCTACACTGACATTGTATTTGGGGGAGACCATCCCATGGCACTATAGATATGATACATCAGTGTTGGTGATTTATCATGGATGAGGTATGTTCATTGGCCTTCTTGGGTTCCCTAGGGTAAACCAATCTCATCAAATAATAACAACAATAAAATTACATCATATTTAAAATTTTCTCAAAGCTTATGAACCTTATCTATTCCTTTAATGATCAAATGTGATAGGAAATTGGATATGTTAAATAATGTTCCCTTCACCATTTATTGTGTTATATATAGGAAGTTCTTAGATATTTCTCTCCAACACCCTGACCCATGTAACTAGGTGCTCACCAAGCATGTTGCTACCCTTGTGGCCATATACCTAATGTTAGTAATAGGGAAAGTGAACCCTCCCTTATTATTTTAGAGCTCATTGGCCACACACTCAACTTCCTTAGTGTTGGTCAATGATTCCTTAATATCTCATCCTAATTGTACTAACCTAGTTGCCTTTGAATCTGGGCATGTGTAATCTTCAGTTTCTAGCCAAGGAAGTAGAATTTATCTTCATGAATATGTAAGATTATAAATTGCATCATATTATTAGCCTTGTCAAAATACGGTATCTTAGAGAGTTGGTGAACCCCAACACTCTCCAATCATTATTTGATAGTCGTAAAAAATAGTATTTACCTTGGGGGTCTTCCTCCTCATGTTCACCATGTAGTCATTTTGTAAATCAGCCTCATTATCTCCCCCATGATAGTTTTATTCTTCCACCTTCAACTCCCTCCATTTAATTTAAATTGCACTATTAGGGGGTATTGAATCTTTAAGAAGCATATCCTCTTTGGCCTCAGTTTGCTTGTTGTTCATGGTGTGCTTGGAGAAAACTTATTTTCCTTACCCTTGGGTGTGTTCTTCCTTTTATCTAACTTCTTCAAATAATTTGAGCTCATAGGGACTCTATATTAGGTGTTTTGAGGTTTGGATCTAAGCTTCATTGCTTATTAATGGAAGCTTACAGCTTCAATGACCTAAAACTTGACAAAATACTTCCTTATAGTAGTTGAAATGCCCTAAATCCTCTTGTATTTGTGCCACAATATCTCATGGAGCTTGTTTTTATCTTGTAAATGGTTGTTCATAGTTTTTATTGACTCAAATTTATAAATGTATTCTCTATTTTTATTCGTTCACGCTCTGTGGGGTTGTACAATATATTTTTATAGTAAAGTGGTAAAAATGACATATATCTCTCCCTTTATAGTGCTTGGTATGTTTCTCAAAACTTTAATTTAATGATATAGTTGTACATGCAATGGTCCTTAGTCTTCAAAAGATCGAGGTTTTAAATGTTGTCATCTTTGCATTAAGTTCTACTGTGTGCCATTTGTTTAGTTAAATTATTTATGAGTGACATCATTCTGGGTGGTTACCATTTTTGGTGGGATTTTTACCATATGCACTTTTCCCTTCTACATTCCTATTGTGCTTCCCTTTATTTTACACTCTTCCTTTCCCTATTGTTTCCCTTCCAATAGGTGGACCTACCTATCCTTGTCACTTCTTCATATCCCATGTCACAGTCATGTATAATTGTCACTTTATTTTTCACCACTTTGTACTCGCCTATCCCACACTAAATCGTGCTCTTGGTCCTCTAGTGAAACAAGTATTTTTTTAATCAAGTTTACCTATAGTGATGCATGTTGTGTGAACATAAGTTTGAGTAAACAACATCAAACTCAAAAATATATTTATATCTATCATTATAATGGTCACCATGGTACAAATTATAATAACCCCGCTAGGTTAGACATAGAAATACATGATTTTTTTTGAAACACATGTACCAAAAATAAATTACACCACGAGAATATATAGAGACCATATGAAATACTAAAAGAGTGATAATCATATTATGACACATATCACTAATCTCCAATATCATGAGAGTAAATCATAATGCAAATATAGAAAGTAATTATACTAACTCAGCCATAACTAATACAAGTCCACAACCACCACTGTTAGTGTACAATAATAAGCATTTAAAAAAATTTATGACAATATTAATTAATAAGTACAATACAATAAAATATAATATAATACAATACAATGCACATATAATATACATGGCTCCCCTAGAGCATAGTTCCCGAACTCAAGTATCTATGGCAATATCAAGTGTTGTCTCGATAAGTAGTAATGTTGTGGGGAGGGAGAGTATCATCCATGCACTTTTTCATACCAACCACAGACCAATGATCCTCCACACTAATCTCATCAAGAAATGACCCTCCCTTCATGGATTAGTAGATAGTGACGATGTGGAAATTCAGAGAGACAAGTAAGTACCCTTGTATTGTATGATTTATAAACTAAACATGCAATGTATCATAGAAAACCATTCTATTACAAGATATCACACAAACATGTAAATCATACTCATGAAATGATAATGTCTCACTAAACATAATTTAACCTAAAGTTTAATGATCTATAAATCAATCAAATTCATACACACCACTTGATCGTACTACCTTCATCTGTCATTGTGATGTTAGTAAACCAGTGAAGTCCATCTCACTCTTTACTCTGTATCAACAACGTAGATTGGTCAAATACAATTCAATCATAAGATTAATTTAATTTACATCCTACTAGCTAACACATCATATAACATGTTAAATATAAGAGTACCCAAATTATACATTTATACCATCAAACCTATGAATGAATCTTACATTATTTTCTATCCCATACTAGAAATAATGACTATAGTTTATACCATCTAGATAAATACACATTTAACTATATATTTTCACTACCATAATTAGTTTCTAAACATAATGCACCCTATGATAATCCATATTACCATAGTCTAATGTTCTAAGACATAATTACTAATTTTTCACAATCAATCATAATGAAGTAGTCATAACTATATGAAAACACAAACTTATATTCAAGCAACTAGACATAACAAGCAAGTCACAGTTTCCATGAAACACATAATATTCCATCTTAGCATATGGTATAATCTCAAATATTGTATGTATACATACACAAAATCTTACCAACTATTACAAAACATGCTATTCACAACAATAACCAACATGCATACATTAAATCAATCAAACGTAGATATGAGTCTAAACATAAAAAATATAGTATGTGCCATATGAGTACAATATACATTTATACTATAGTACTCTATGATATTGCATACTATCATAATTCACAACTATATAAAAAAACACATAACTCAAACTTACGATTTCAAAAATCAAATGAATCATATACATAATAACAATCAAGTACAAAATTATACCACCCAGGTATATCTTAAGTTTAAACTATTTACCAACATTTAAAGAAATATAATTTAAAGCATGCATCACAGTGCACCATTATATGCTATGCATAACCAAACATTTATACACGTTATCATCCTCATAATATGTGCTACTCACAAGTATTTAATACTAAATGCATATAAACTAATAGTCAATCAATCATTTGTAGAGAAATAGAAAAATCATAAACTCTTTATAACATTCATTTAAACATCTCATTATATATTTCTAGGAGACTATTCTAGTATGGTTATAGTTTCCATCCTTCGAACATCTGATGACTAGATAAAATCATACTCCTAGCTACCATCTTAGGCATATGACTCCACACAGCCATTTCCATTATGTAATTAGGTTGCATACTTAAATCCATGTGTAAATATAGCAAAATAATACTCAACACAAATGAAACATAGGGAAATCCAAACTAATTTTTGCTATATGTTTAGGTGTTTGAATGCAAGCATTCATTAAGTTACTCACATGTAATTATTTAACTTATTTTATAATCCACCCATGGAATCATAACTATAAGAGTACACCCTTATGAATATATATACTTACACCTATATTTATTATTAAGCAAACCGTAACTTGGCTGAATGTTATGTTCACACCTCATTTTAAAATTCTCAAATTATATGATAAACAACTCTTCATATTAAAACAAGGTCTACATTGGGTTATCCATTTAACTTTCACCCCATTAAAACCTCTGAGGATAAATTAACCATACATAACACCTACAATTATTGGTATTCCTAAGGAAGTTTATGTGAGGTCTATTCAACCATTTAATATCAAAAAGGTTGACCATGTTTTATAATCTAGTTAATATGTCTAATCAAATCGGACGCTTCTATATAAGTCCAAAAATATATAAGTTAAAAGCTTCCTGAGGTAAGACCTATATACCATAATTTTCATCTATTGAATTTTCTATATGGGCTATTATTCTGGTTCATATACAATTCGATCGTAACATAAATAGCCATTTTTTTTAATTTTATAAAACCCTTTAACTAATTCTCATTTATCTAGGAATTAATACATGTAATATACCACATGTAACAAATCAATGTATATAATTATAATCCATTTTCAGTAACAATATTTTATTTTTGGAGTGCCCATATAATAATAAGAGTTTTTATTTCACATTATTTCTTAAAGTTACCATGATGATCCATAATGGAAACTGAGATAACAAGCTTATTATATGTAATCTCATAAAAACCAATGTGCTTAGAGGTGAGTTGTTAGAAAGGAATCAGATCCACAGAAGTTATAAAGCTTCATATACCAGTGTCAAAGGCACACATGACAAGGAAGGACGTCATTTCACCAAATCTGGTTAATTTTATAATGACCATAATGCTAGAAAAATAATTTCTCACTTCCTTTACAATTAACTTGGTGATATTCTGTATCGCTATAATGATAACAAACCACCTATCAAATTAAATTTTGTTTCTAAAGGAAATGTCTTACAATAGGATGATAAAATAACTTTCTGGAAAGATCTTTTGGTACTCTCATTAAAAAGTAGAATTCATGTTCCCTATTGTTGAAAGATGGTGCCTTAGATTTATGTATTTCAAACTCTATCACAGTTATCCATTCTTAACTTATCCATTAAATTTCAACAATGTAAACATCCATATGTTTTTTAACTTATCAATTCAATTTTTGGTAACTATGATTGTTTTATAATATTAGTTGCTATATAGATATAAATTACATATGATTCATTAAACATATATATAATAGTTGACATCATATAACATGTAAAACATATTATGTTACATCTATCATTTTAAGCATCACTAGAATTCACAACATATATAAAATACATAGTATTCAAAATACCATCATACAATCATGCATATATGTATTCACTTAAATCTTACAATTATAAGTTTATCATATATAATGATTAAGAGGTATACGTAGTCAATATACTTATAGATATATATTTAGTATTAATTTGATTAATTAAACATATTCCCTTCCTAGTGATCCTCTAATCACAACGACCACTATATAAGACAGGCTAGAATTAAATTTGTACAATGACTTATACAACATTAGTTTTTATCAATAAATTCCATAAAACACAATGACATCATCTTTACCTTGATAGGTTGAGGAAAAGATAAAGGCAATGTTATTTAGGTATAAGTTTCATTAATAATTTCTGTATAGACATAGCATCCCAGTTAAAACCGTTAGTGGGCTGGGATGAGATATAGGTAATGAAAACAAAAAGCTTTTTCATATATACAGTAACCATTATATATATATATATATATATATATATATATATATATATATAATCGGTTAAATCATACATATGGTAACCATTATCACCAGTTATATACAACAACCATTAGATATTTACAGAATACAATAACCATTAGATATCACTAGTTTACATATGGTAACCATTAGATATTTATAGAATACAACAACCATTAGATATCACTAGTTACTTATGACAACCATTAAATATCATCGGTTAATACTTACTATTACAATACATTGATCGATATATAAGAATATTTACAATAATCTTTATATAATCTAGTGGCATTGCTAATCTAGCTCTGAAAATACTAACTAGTTTATATTGATCGATATATATCATCGATTAATCATTATATATGTAAAGTATGATTTTATATTATATTTAAACGTCTATTATAATCCCAAAGATGCACTAAATCTAGACGCCATTAACATTTACAATTTTCTCATAATCATACATAAAATTTAAAGCGCTACCTATTTGGCAAATAGAGCTACAATCTTCCCCACCACTCCTGTGCTTTTTCTTTCGTGTTACGCCTCAATTCTTCTTTGAAAATGACCTCCATCTCTCATTATGTCATATCCTTCTCCTTTAATTTCCCTTATAAGAAAATAGGCATAGCCCTTTTTGATTTACATATTTTCTCTTTTTTTTTGCTTTTTGTTTTTTTATTTTTCTCCTTATTTAATTTTTATTCACTTTATTCCCTTTAAAGAGGTTTTTCTTATTTTATAAATATATTTTTCTAAATTTAATAGTTAATTACAACTTATTTAAAAATTTATAACATAATTTTTAATAATGCTAATTTATCTAAATTAAGTCATTATCTAATAATAATTATAAATCATTAAGCTCAATAATGATATTTTCAAAAATCATTATAATAACGAGCTTGATTCTCAACATTACTAAGATATACCAGTTGGTCCACATACGCTAGTTCCAACCACTAAACACACAAGATCAATTTATCTAAACATCAATCACAACCATTAAATTATGTTAGCAAACCATGTATAAATGACTTTTTAATGCAAATAAAATCCAATATATATATGCTAACCACTTATTATGTATCTAACATGTGTTATCTATTTATGGTGTGTGTGTGTAGGGTTACATCTAGTTTCTTTGCCATGATTTGATGTCTCCATCTATGTCATCCTCTCTGATGATACTTTCCCTCCATCACATTCTGAGGGATAAGTTCTCCTACATCAAACTCACCACAAGCAGGTAGTTAGATCATAACAACATCATAAACTTACATCATAAAATGTAAATATAATTAACAAATCGACATGTTTATAATGTAAGTATATACACTATAGCTAACTCATATTAATATAAACATGTAACCGTTGGTGTCCTAGATTGCACCCTAGCTAAGCAAGGGGATTGTTCAGGTCCTCTTACTCAAATCTAGTCCAACATGGGAATGACCTTAAGTTGTGGGTTAGTTAATCTTGGGTCAGACCTCTGGAGAAGACCAACTTCCTTCTAGATCTGTCACCTGAATGTGACCTAAATTAACACTTTCTTAGAAAAAGGGAGAGAGACTAACAACAATCTATGAAAGTATGTAAAATAAGGTGATGCACCAGTAATTTGAACACTTACACTTTGTACAAGACACACTATAAGACACATTCAGTATTAAAGAAGACTAGTCTTCACCAAAGTATTTCACAAAGAGGTATTGATTAGCTATCAACTTATCATGGGAGGGTAGTTGTCCACTTCTAAACTAATCAATAAACTATATATTACACTTAAAATAACTAGTGAGAACTAAAAAACACTTTATGAAGGTGAGGGGACTCAGACAAAGGTAAGGAAAGCATATATTCACTTAACCATGACACATAGATTCATAGAACACACTTCAATCTAGCTCGTAAAAATGAAGGAATTCGGTCTTTATTACATCAAATAGGTGTTATAGTACAAAGGCACAAGAGTCTTTTCTCTAAAAATATCAGAGATTTCTTTTCTAAATTTTTTTGGAGAGAACCACAATGTGGAAAAAAATGGGACATATATAGAAAAAAGGGAAAAGAGAGAGGGATCCATGATGGATTAACATTAATCCCAAGGATGCTGAATCATGATCTTATCAAGAAGGAACCAACTTTTAAAAGATCTGTCAAAGAATTAAATGCTTTATTATCCTTATCTAACCACCAAGTCTCCTTCTTAAGACTCTATGCCATTTCTACTTGATCTACTAATGAGGTGAAACTTCTCATATCTTGGAACTGACATAACTATGCCATCTATGCTTTGGGCAACCATAGGTACTTGTTTGTCAAAAACGTGACCATATCAAAAGATGAGACACTTCTCCATAATAATCACATGGTCTGCCCTTACTTTGAAACATGATCATAGGTCCATGATAGATGAAAACCAGTTCATTTATTGGTTTTCATATGGCAAGAATATCGATGAAAACCTATAGATTACTTAATCTTATTGCAATAGCTAGTTGCCCGTCTTTAATCCCTATTAAACCTAGAAAGACTTATTTCACCTTTGAGCATTTATAAAAGCCAATAAATTATTATATGCATGGAGCTTATTTAATAGATGGTGAACACAGTCATGAAACCATACTGCAACTCTAGAGAAGAGACCTTATATGTTCTAAAACTTTAAACTAGAGCTTCATATTAAGCTTTAATGGTGATGGGGCTTCATCCTGACTGTATGCTTACATCTTATTTCTTAGCAGTACTTATCTAAAATATAATAGCAACATATCTCTTTAAAACACCTACTTTGGTTTGACCTTAACCATATATTCCACCTCTATATTGAATCCCCTTAGCTTTTCACTTTCAATCTCACCCATCGATTTGATTTACATAGAATACATGGGAGCCATTGATTTAACTGGTAGCTTAACATACTCATGATACTTGGAAGTCTCTCACTCTTCCTTAGGATTCTCTAACTTGTTGACTATTCTCACATCATCGATATCAATCTATACGAATGAACATGTATCATTGATCTTCTTCAAGTTTAATACATTTATAACACTTACCAATCTCTCATAAGCCTTCAAGATCTATTGAATTGATGGCTCATTGCTCACCATTAAATTTTTGTGTATGATTATACACTCACCATTGATATGTCTAGACCCACTGACCTTGTTGGTCAATGTGTACCATTGGATCTCTGTCAAGACACCCAATATCTTGCCACTTATCAACCTTTCACTTACATTGACTCTTTGACTTGATGCTCACCATTGATTTAATTTGCATGATTAAATACACACTATAGATTTGACTAGACCCACTAACATTTGTCAGATTCTTGTACACTATTAGATTTGATATGATAAAACTCCAACTATTGATCTTGATCATTTGAATTCAAGTCGCTAGTTTATGAAGCTTAAACTTGATGTTTGTGTGAACGTTCAACTATGCAATTTCAACTTTATAAGCTTATATCTTGAGATAGTAAGCTCATCAAGACATAAAATTTATAGAGCATGATATAGGCATGAAACACATCATACCCATGTAATTATTTGACTATGAGAGGCTTTCTAAGTGAACTTATAAAATGCTCAAATGAGCTGACCAATCTATTCTTGTATGACGTTTGATGATGGTTTGGTTCCTTAAGATCATCATATTTACACTTTAAGCTTGTTTAAAGTGTTTAAAAAGGTTGAAAATGCTACGTGATCTCCTATAGAAGTACACATGCTCCTTATGACATTGGATCACTCCTCAATTAGGACCTTGCTCAGCTTCTCATCAAAGGCTAGCCATATTTTGGTAGGGAGGCCAAATTTGGCCAACATCTTTGGAAACTTAGCTGGGCAACATGCCTAATATACTTTGAGAACTTAGACCATTTACATAATCCTTGGAGTCACCAAAATGATGAATTTGATCTTATGACTGCAAGAAATATTTTTGACTAGAAAAGACAACAAATTCCACAAAATATGGAAAAAAACAAACTTTAAAGGGAAACTATCCTAAAAAATAGATATGAAAATAGAGCACTTATATGGGATAAAAATAGAAATAAACTAATGTGTCAAAATAAAAATTGGAGGAAAATAAGACCAACTAACTATGTACAAGGAACTTAGTTTCCTCAATAACAGTGTTTCATATGTTTTCCATTGACTGGGATAGGAAGCTACTCACCATCCATATTTGCAAGTTGGAAGGCATTGTGGGGTTTACAGCTGGAAATTATGTATGGACCACTCCAAAGAGAGTCAAACTTTATGTTCCTTATTGGCTTAGCTCTATGCTCATCCCACTTGAGGACTAGATATCTTTTTTTGAAATTTCTTGATGAAGCTCCTTTGTCAAAAGATCTCTTCACCTATGCTTGATGGGCTTCCATGGCCAACATAGACTAGTGTCTTGTCTCTTCTAACTCCATGAACTTAGCATATTTGATTTCCATTAGATTATTATCTAACAACTCGAGTTGATGCATCAATTCTAAAGCAGGGAATTCAAGAGAAATAGGCATTCTTGCCTCCTTACCATATACTAGCTTGTATGGAGAGTTGGCCACTGATCTTTTATAGGTGATCCTATCAACCCATAGAGCTGAATTCAACTTAAGATGACATGACCTCTGATTATCTTCAATATTCCTTCTAATGATCTTTACCATTTTATTATTAGTGTACTCAATAGGGCCATTACCTTATGGATAAGTGCTAAGAAAGACACTATGTTGAAATACCCACTGACTGATTCTAGACCTCTCAAAGACCATATAATTTTCATAAATAATGGTTGAAGGGAATCTAAATATAGTGAGAAAACCTTTATATAAATCTATAACATTTGACTCATTTACTTCTTTCAATGCCATTACTTTTGTATATCTAGTAAAATAATCTATAACAGTCAATATCCATTTATGTCTTGAGCTTGAAGGGGGGTTAATTAGACCAATAAAGTCTAATCCCCATTAGACAAAGGGTTGATTCATTGTAATTGGTTTGAGAGTTAAGGCTGAAAGTTTCACCTTCCCAACAAACATAGCACACTGTTTACATTTCTTGAGCCATGCATGACAATCACTAAATATGCTTGGCAAATAATACACACTTCTCATGATCTTGTGGGTTGTGGTCCTTGTAGAATAATGCCCTCCACCATGTCCATCATGGAACTTTGTAAGCAAATTTTATTTTTGATGTTGTTTTATGCATCTTAACAACATGTCATTGATATCTTTTTTTGAAAAAAACACCATCAACAAGAAGAAATGGAATGGGTTGTAATCTAAAATATCATCTTTTTAAAGGAGTTAGGTGAGAGGGATAAATACCATCTTGGAGGTATCTTACCAAATATTGGGACCAGATAGTAGGTGAAGTATGATCAGTTGTAGTTTATTCATCATTTAACACAAAAACCATCTCATTTGCCTCTTTCAAGTCTTGAGCTAGGCGTTCACAAAGTCCTTTGCCTCTAATTAGCTTTGTGACCTTGATCTCCACATCATACTCCATTACCTTGGTTATCCAACCAACTCTCTTGTCATTTGTATCCTTGTTCAAGATAAAATCCTTTACACTTGGATGTGAAACCATTAGGTGTATCTTATTGTTAGACAACAAGTATCTAAACTTCTTGAGAGACCTTAAACTGAAAGTACATGCTTTTCAATAAAAGATTACCTTGTTTCATATTATTCCAAGCTTTGATTGAAGAAGGCTATTGGCTTCTCTAAGGCTTCATGATTTTGTTTCATAAGAATACTTGAAATAGTATCAATGTTAATATAGGTGTACAAAATAAAATACTTTATGAAATTAGGGTTCAAGAGTGTAGGAGCACTAGCTATGGATTTATTGATCTCTTCAAAGCTTCTTACTCCTTCATTGGACCAGCTAAAACTTTGACCTTTCTTTAGCATGGTTGTAAGTGGCCTAGCTAAAGTGGCAAAATTTGAAATGTACCTTATTATAAAATTGATTTTACCTGAGAATCTTTGCAAAACTTTCTTGTACTTAGACAAAGAAAGTGCAAGAATTGAATCTATCCTATCAGGATCTATACTTGTATCATGTTTTGAAATCATATGTCCAAGAATCCTACCTTCATGAACAAAAAAAAACACACTTTTTGGGATTAAGAGATACCCCAAATTACCTACACCTTTCAAACACTTGCTTGAGGTGAATCATGTGCTCACCTGCATTCTCAGAGAACACTGTTATGTCATCCAAATAAACAAGTATAAACTTGTTAAGGAGACCTTGGAATTCCATATTTGTGGCTTTCTGAAAAGTTTCCCCAACATTGGATAAACCAAAGGGCATATTTATATATGTAAATGTCCCCCACTTTTTGGTAAAGGCTATTTTGAATTGGTCTTCTTCCTTGACCAAAATATAATTGTAACCACTATATCCATCCAATAAGGAGAATTTTTTTGAACCTACAACTAACAGTAAAATTTGTTCCATAGATGGTAAAGGATAGTGGTCTTTAAGGGAAGCCTTTTTCAAGTCACAAAAGTCAACACACCATCTAATTTCACCATTCTTTTTCCATATTGGAACAAGGTTTTCCACCCAAGTTGAGTGCTTAATTAAAAATATAATAGCTAACTCAATGAGCTTATAAAGCACATCTCTCACCAAAAGCTCAAGCTTTGGATTAATAGGCCTTTGACTTACTGGCTTTGTTTTAGTTTCTAACTCAATGGTGTGTTGATTTAGACTTGGATCAAATATTTTGAGATCACTGTATTGCCATGAAAATACATCCATAAAACTTGAACGTAACTTAATGAAAGTTTCCTTCTCTAAAGGAGTACAAACCTTACCTAACTTCAAGTTATTACTAGTTGCAATCTCCACATTTGTATAGTGTTCCTCCTTTGTTGATAATGAAGACTTTTATTCTCTCAAATCATCATCTCTATTTAATATGTTCTCAAGGGTGACCAACCCATTGGGCAACTTATTTGTTTTAAGCTATACAATATGGTCACCATACTACCGTAAGAACTTGTCTTGGTTCCTTGAGGAAAATTTAGCCTCTTCTTGCAAGAACCTAACAATCTGATTGTCATCTTCAAACACCAACCAATTGTCATGGTTGTTTAGATTAGAAGGTATTATAACCACTTTACTATGTGATTGAACATTTTTACTCTTTATATCAGTTGGGATACTCAATTGTGACCCAATGGCAACCAACTTATCTGCATGTTTGTTCTCATTTCTTGATATATTAGAAATATTGAAAGTTCAAAAGTCTTCAAGTATGTCCCATACTCTATGCTTTTAAGACCTAAGCAATGGATTCTTGCATACATGAAGATCTCTTACTTGGTGAACTACCAATTCACTATCACCAAATACTTGTAAGGTATTGACCTTCATCTTTCTTGCCCATTACAAACTATGAACTAGTGCCTCATATTCAACAACATTGTTTAAATAACCAAAATAAAACTTGAGAGAAGATAAATACCTTTGATTGGATAGAGAGATTAACATCATTCTAGCCTTGGTGCCTTGTTTGTTCCTTGATCCATCAAAGTGTAGTTGGCATAAGCCATCACTATACTCATCATGCTTCATCAATGTTGGAATTGATGTATCTTTTTCATGAAGGCAATAAAAACCAAGTCCTTAAATTAACTTATAAGGATCATATTCATGCAAATCAGAGGCCCATTCATCAAATAAAATATTTTAAACTCCATATAGAGGTGATTCAATTTCCACTTCACTATTTTCTAGTATCTTATTTGAGATAGTACAATTAGTTTTAACCATACTTGGCATATATGGCTCCAAATAGAAACATGCAATATGTTTAGAATGTATTTTTACCTTAGTACCATATCTGGTCCTAAACATCAAATATGTCTAATTAGTTGATAAACATCTTCTGATATTTGAAGTAAAGTATCTTGATAGACACATGGTAAAATAGGGAGGCAAGTCCACCACTACCACATCTTGTTGAATGGTAATATTGGTTCAAACACCTAAAATTGGCCATCGATAACCTCCAACCAAGATTTTGGCCAATTTCCACTTAAAATACATAATTTGGCCTAAAAAATACTAAAATACACTAAATGATGTGAAATTGATAAATTCAAGTGCTAACTTTGATCAGATCATTATGAGTTAAAATGCTAATTTTTCACCTAGTTGCTCTAGATTGCTCTTTCCTATCAAATCTTCTGCACAAGACATGCACCTTTGTTATTTGTTGTTGGTAAAATCCTAAATGGGAATATGGTTCTAATGCATCTGACATCACCTTCCAATTCCAATCTAGTCAAATTTTGGACCAATAACAAGACATTCTGATCAATTTGAGTAATTTGTGCACAAAGTGCTTAAACATGCTTAACAACTAATTGACCCAAATCAAGGCTTAATCAAGAATTCTATGGAAACTTGTTGAATACTTATTTTTGGAAATGAATATGGAATATCTACATCATCAGGGAACCTCATTTCTTAGGAAGACATCCCTAGGCCATAAATGCCATAAATATCAGGATTCAAGCCCTCCATGCCTCATCAACGCCTTCCATGATGCCATCCATGCCTCTTAATTTCCCCTTCTTCCAATGTCATTATGAGGATAATTAAAAACTTAATTCCAAAAATTGAATTAATCCTCAACCACACATCTCAATCTTGAGATGGATGGTTCAGGTTGATTCTAGACATTCTCAAAAATCTATAAATAGAGAGGTCATGAACATCATTTCTAAGAGATAATAATGCAAAGTTATAATGCACAAATGATTCCAAAAGCCATTGCAATTATTTTTACCATGCCATATTGATTCCAATCCAAACCAAGCCATAAGCCATAAGGTGCCAAGGAAAAGAGGAGATAGCCAAGCCTCCTTTGATGAAGACTTCATGAGCACAAGCCAAGCAAGCCACTACTACAAAGGCATTTGGAGCATTTAAGGAAGGTGAATGAATTCTTGTGTTTTATTCCTTACTTTTTAGTTGTGTTTGTCATTTGTTTTTTGTTAACTAAGCTCTTCCTAGTGTATAGGCCTAGAGATGTTATGTTATTAGTGTGTTTCTTTCAATTTTTTTTTCATTTTGGAACTAACCATCCTTTCTTGAGCCAAATTCTTAGATCACATAATGGAACACCCGATGGGACTAGACACATCTCAAAACTAAAAAAAATCATTTTATAACTTAAAAATATTCATTTGGACCCTTAAAACTCTTGCATATTTATTTTCTAACTTTATTTTCCCATTTTTATTTGCCATAGTTTTACACAAGAACCGATGTCAGCAAGTAAGATCAACATCGGTTACATAGTTTAACTGACGTTGATTAGCAAAACTAACGCCATTTAGATACCTATCGAGATGGTCACATTGTTATAACCGATGTCAGATAATTGACATCGGTTAGCCAAAGTAACCGTCATCAGTTGTATATAACTGATGTCAGTCATTGTATTTTTCTTAAAAACACAAACTCGAGAGCTCTTTTTCCAAAGTTCATTATTTTAAATTCAAAAGAGTTTCAAAGCTAAAGGACATGCTAACATTTTTTTTGGAGGGCCAAGCTTGATATTTGATAAAGACATGTTTAAATCACCTTTTGCATGCTTAAAAATTATTTAGAAACCTTATTTTTGTGTTTAACAAAGAATTTAGATGTTTTTGGTGAACATTTTCAAAGTTTGCAACTAAGACCAAGGGGTCAAATGAACACCACCAAATATTTCATTTGGGCTTAAACTTGAACACACTTGTCAATTCTTGTTTACAATAGTTGTTTAATTAGATTTTGTTTGGCAAAAAAAGGGGTGTTACGTGTATGCTCTTCCATTTGTCTCCTTTAGGGAACCCTTGGAATCAAAAGTGCCATTCTTTTTATAAATAGCCTAGTCTAAGGCTTAGAAAGAAAGTCATATAAAGCACTCCCCAAAAACTTGTCAAATTTTGGGTGACCTTGAAAATGACCTTAAAAACTTAGTACTTTTATGCTTTCTTTATTTTTATGCAAACTTGGCTTACAAGGGGGATGTCATTACCTCCCATGAGTTCTTTAGGGAAGATTTGACCTAGGGTTTCACCTACTGGTATTGATTTCATTTGAATCTTAATTAGAGTTGCACATGGGACGTATCTACATTTGGACATCATACTACACTAAGCAAATAGTAGGATGTAGTGGTTGTAAAAAGGACCATACCTTTTTACAACTAGCCAATGCCACGGTCACCTAATTTTTGTGCTTGTCTTTTGGATCATTTGATGTGAAAGTCATTATATAATTAATTCCCTTAGAATGATCGAAACATTGTTAGTTTATTCGACCCACATGCCATACCCTTGCTAGGATTTGGATGATTATACCTAGTGTATTTTGGTCATTTTTGCTTGGTATGTTTTGAGACTAAAACTTGTTTGTTTGTTCATAAGCCATGTCAAAACAATGCATTTGAGTTATGAAGGGTAGTGTTATGCTACCTAAATCATGTCAAAATATTTTGAGCCTTTTAAAGTCTTTAAAGCATAACATTGGCCACATCATTCGAGTATGCTTACATCATTAGGCTGCTTAATTTATTTCAAGACTTGTTTACCATTATATCAAAACTATTTGTTTGAAACCATTTTGTGTATACCATTTGGACCTTTGTTTTGTGCCGTCATGCTGTCCAATCTTGTCTAGCTTGTTTGGTCAAATATTAGTTTTTAATGTTGAGTTTTCAATTAGCCTTGTCAAGTTTGGATTTAAACATTGATTGATTTCTATTTAAGCCTTAATTTGTCGAGCTGATACATAGGGCTTACATAACTTTAGTTAATTGATTACCTAAAATTTAAAACTATTGATGGTTTGTTTGTTTAAATCCTATCGTCATCATTATTTTTGCTTTTATTTGGGAGAACATAACCTTTCTCAAAGAGCCTTTTATCTTATGCCTTATGCCAACTGATCATGTTTATGTTTGATTTTGTGTGTCGGGTCTATGTCAAAGTTATTTCCAAACCTTTTATATTAAATCAAATCACATCATCCTTTGTTTCAAGTCTAGCTTTTGATGTTGTTTGGCCGAAAGTCCTAGCATATGCTTGCTTGTTTGAGCCTAGCTTTTGATGTTGTGTTTGAACAAAAGACCTAGTCATTCAACTTTTCTCTTTCCTAGTTTAGACCTTGTTTGGAACACTTTGACCTAAACCTTTGATATGTCAGTTTTTATTCAGATGCTTTACCTTTTTTGTGTATGACATTTGACATTAGATATTTGATGTTAGCATATTTTATTCCAAGTCATAGTATAAACCATTTTGGAGATACAGCTCCACTTTTAGAACATATTGGAGATACAGCTCCACCTTTTGACCAAGTTAGACCAAGCTTGAACCTTTTATCCTTTGGACATAGTTTTTTAGAGTTTGTAGGACTCTAAGTCTTTTTGTTTTTAGAGCTTTAAACATTTACGTGGATATGTCTAGCTATACTTATGGAGTCACTTACAATCTGACTTATGATAGAATGGCTGCACAAAATGACTTTTATGGTTTTTGTCAGGACCCTAATGATGCTAATATGGTTTGTGAGATACATTTCTATCTGCCTCATATTAATCATTCATGGGAAACAAAGTCATGAAATAACTTATGATCCAACTTAAGACCTTAATTGGTATAAAGAGGCTTGTGAAGAGGAATTTGAAGACCTAATTATAGATAATTTTGTTTGGGATATGAATCCATACCCTCTTTTCAATAATTAGTACATGAAACATAGTCAAGAATCAACTTATAAACCAACTCACGACTGGGATGATATGGTTTATGAGGAAAACTTGGATGCTTTGGATTGTGTGAGTAATCAAGTTCCACCACATCATACCATTTCTATTCCAAGACCACAATGTAATACCATTCCCATATTGAGACCTTATCCTTTGGTTTGTGCAATAAATCAAGCTCCAAAATGCCCCTTCATCATTCCAAGACCTCATCCTTTAGTTTGTGCAAGTAATCAAGCTCCACAATTCCCCTTCATCATTCTGAACCTAGTCCTTTGGCTTATGCAAGCAATCAAGCCCCATAACACTCTATCATTTCCATCTTAGGAATTTATCCTTTGGCTCTTATGAGTAATCATGCTCCCTAAGGCCCTACCATTATCCAACCACAAGTCATTCCTTGTCCAATACCAATCCCATCTAAACCTCAACCCATCCAATCATTCGAAGACCAAGCTGTGTTCAATATTAGTATTTTCTAACTCATTGAAAACCAAAGCCAAGATAACAAACCAATCCAAGATGTTTTTATTGAACCAACCACTTGTGATAAGTCAGCCTATGATGAATCACCTATTGATCCTATACTAGTTGTCAAGGAGTCTCACTCTGATGAGCCAGTCTTTATTGAGTCACTTCTTAATAATTATAACTACCTTTAGGAAAATCATTACCTTGATCATGTGCTTGTTTTTCAAGAGCCTCCTATTTATAAGCCAGTCTATGAGGAGTTGTCTCTTGACCTATTTTCCATCTTAGAGGAGTCTCACTTTAAAAAACTAGTCTTTGTGGAGCCCATTATGCCATCACAGGACATTACTTGTCCAAAACTAAATATTCAGCAAGATATCATTATAATAAAGTACCCATCAGATAAATAATAAAAGTTAGAGTTAGGTTCTATACTTGAATCAACATTAGATTTAGCATTAGAATAAGAATCAACGTCAATCTCAATATTGGATTTAGAGTCCCTTGAGTTAAAATCAGATTCAAAAGAAGAATATGTGCATGACTATTAAAATATTGGTTATGCATACCTTTCATATCAATTTGAATACATTTGTGACCCTTATATGGTTTTTGAGGATGAGTACTTTAGCTTCGACACAAGTTATCCTAGTATCTTCTATAGCCATAATATTGACATTCCAACTCCCACAAGTGTTGATTGGGATTGATAGAATCACACTTTGTTGAAATACATCCATGGCAACATAATAGTTAAAAAAGAGTAAGGAGGCCAAGACCACATTCATGTAGTAGAAGAACACTCTCTTAGTGAAACTTTTTCAGAGGCACTAGGGGACAATCAAATTTAGAACTTAGTACCTTCTAGTGAAACTTTTTTAGAAGTGCTAGAAGATAATCAAAGTCAAAAGCCAATGTTCATTAGTGAAACCTTCTCAAAGGCACTATGGGACAATTAAGATAAATTTATTGGTGAAAACCTTTTTAAGGCACTAATAGCTGAGCACAAAAGTATTTCACTACTTGATGAAGACAAAATCAAAGATCAAATCAAAATAGCTTTCTATCTACAGCCTAATCAGATGGTAACTACTCTTAAGATTAAACAATAGAAAAATTTGGTGGTCCTATTGAGAGATAAAGTCTTCGACCCTGCCACAACCAAAGTTATGTTGGATCTAGGATCAGTAATAGTACATGTGATTGAATGTCTCAATCTTCATTTGTTTCCCCACCATTACCCTTTCCATTATCATTTACCATTCCATTTCACAATCAAACCTACCATCCATTATTTATCCTTGTTTACCATCCATGGACACACTTTCCTTTGTAGAGGCTACAAATATACCTTGTCTCAACACTTGAAGGAATCAAAATCAATGACCAATGAAGATCATAAAAGCGTTCTCAACAACCAAATTTGCATCGAGTTCTTGACAGAGTTGTTATTCAGATGAGGTGTGGGCTAGTAATTAACATGATCGAGTATTCTATTTATATAATTTATTGATTAGGACGTGCATCTCCATCTCAATGGGAAAAATAGAATTATATGCCATTTACCACACCTAGGCCAAAAACATGTACCATACCATTTCACATTGCTATGCCATTGCCGTTGTTACATATCCATTTGCCATTGTCGAGTATTCCTACCATTTACCCCATCACTTGGAGGCAACCCTCTTACCATTTTATCTAATCTATCTAGACCATCATTATCTATAGCAATACCATATCATCCTATCATTCCATTCCCATCTAGACCAAAGCCTATTTTTAGCCATCTTACCTAATCCTATTTTGATCTTGGTTCATTTGGTTCTTCCTACACCTTTTATGGGGGGATTCCAATCAAGTTTCAATAATCAATCAAATCTATGTTTAAATGATAGTCTATGAAAGTAGTGTGACATTTGATCTGGCAAGATATCTTTCATCCTATCAAGCTTGTTTATGTGAGCCTAATTATAACCACTTATGAGCAAATCAGTGTCTCACTAGTCTTGCTACTAATTATAACCACCTATGGGAAAATTAATATCATTGACCTATGAGATTGTATTCTAGTTATAATAGACTATGGGAAAACTAGGGGAAACACTTGTTTATCATGCATTATCACATCACCTTGCCATTACTATTTTCATTTGATTGGCCATTTGCTAGATTTGAAAACTTGTTGGGACCTAGTTAGTTTTTCCTCACCTTTTGTGTGGATGTAATTAGTATAAATTGAGGTCATTTTAGGACTATGTGGGTCATGTTCAATTCATGTTGAGGTCACCTTAGTCCCCCTTTCCATATGCTCTCACGATTTTTTGAGCAACCTAAGCCAAACGCTCTTGCCATTTTGTGAGCAGGTATCTTGTCATTCTCTAATGAACTAAGATACCTCACAATTCCAAAAATATTCATAATATTTCAAAAATTCTAAAAATATTTGTCCTATCTAAGCCTAGTCAGTTATCCTCAATCTACCTTACTATGGCATGGTCATTGTTAGGATGCTTTCTTTTGCTTTTATTTTTAAGATTTTTATTTGTTTGTTTATTTCAAGTTGTTTGTTTGTTTGTTTGTTCACTTGCTTGTTTGATTGCTTTCAACACTATTACCTCAACTCAGTCTATATGTGTTCAATAGGTGATTCCTTGAGCACATTATTTTTGAGTCTATCCATATTCATATGTTAATATTATCATCATGGGTTTTATCATTGGTGTATTATTTTTTAGTGTTTATTGGATATCGGGGGTCAGTCCTTATGCATATTTTGGCCAAGTCTTCATAGTGTTCTATCATGAAGCCTACCATCACATGCTACAACAAAAATTAGCTTTAGGAAGGTCTACAATCAATGGAGCCATATAAGTTTCTCTTTGTCACCTTTTCAAATCCTTCCATCCCACCCTTGATCAAATAAACCCATTAACCATTTTAGTTATATCATTTTTAATCAGGACAAGCATCTCCTCATTGGCAGGTACAACTAAATTTTTTATATTGATCAATCATATTCTTCTATTCATCTCTTTCATCACTTTACACCCACTCATATTTAATCTATATTCTAGGTTATATCCTTGATTTATGCTTGCTAATCATCCTTAACTAGGCCACAATCATATTTAACCAATCTAGGTCCTCTTAATGATTATAAATACCTATGGGCAAATCATTATTTTGAATTTTATTCCTGATTATAATTGCCTTTGGGCAAATCAACATTTTTTTTACATCAATGCATGCAAGCATTTTCTTATTTGGATTAATCTCAACCACAGATTAATTCCACCTTTCTTGTTTCTTTTCAAGGGACCATCCATCAACAAATGTGATGGTCACTCAATCGAGGAGGCATCATCATAGGCTTCCCAAAACCATTTGGAGCTTTGTTCTTTAGTCATCATCTTATTTTTGGCATATAAACCATTTTTCATTATTTGAGAAGACATTACTTTGCCTATGATTTGCAACATCTTCCTAAATAGTGAGCAAATTGCAGACACCTAAAATTAGCCATCAATAACCTTCAACTAGGGTTTTGGCCAATTTCCACTTAAAATACACAATTTGGTCTAAAAACACTAAAACATTCTAAATGATGTGAAATTTATATATTCAAGTGCCAATATTGTCTAGGGTGTCATTAAATGTGGTAATGCAATTTATGGCTAGCTAATTTTGATCAGGTCATTTTGAGTCAAAATGCCAATTTTGAACCTAGGTGCTCTGGATTGATCTTCCCTATCAAATATTCTTCACAAGACATGTGCGTTTGTTATTTGTTATTGGTAACATCCTAAATGGGAATATGGTTCCAACACATCTGACATCGCCTTCCAATTCCAATCAAGTCTAATTTTGGACCAATAACAAGACATTTTGATCAATTTGAGTACTTTGTGCATAAAGTGCTTAAACATACTTAAGAGCTAATAAACCAAATCAAGATTTAATCAAGAATTCCATGGAAACTTATTGAATAATTATTTTTAAAAATGAATATGGAATATCTACATCATCAGGTGACCTCATTTCTTGGGAAGACATCCCTAAGCCATAAATGCCACAAATATCAAGATTCATGCCCTCCATGCCTCATCAATGCATTCCATGATGCCCTCCATGCCTTTTAATTTACCATTCTTCCAATGTCATGATGAGGATAATTACAAACTTAATTCCAAAAATTGAATTAATCCTCAACCACACATCTCAATCTTGAGATGGATGGTTTAGGTTGATTTTAGACATTCTCAAAAATCTATAAATAGAGAGGCCATGAACATCATTTCTAAGAGATAATAATACAAAGTTATAATGAACAAATAATTATTATAGCCATTTCAATTAGTGTTACCCTGCCAAATTTATTCTAAGTCAATCCAAGCCACAAGCCACAAGGTGACAAGGAGAAGAGGAGATAGCCAAGCCTCCTTTGATGAAGACTTCATGAGCACAAGTCGAGCAAGCCACTACTACAAAGGAATTTAGAGCATCCAATGAAGGTGAATAAATTATTTTGTTTTATTCCTTACCTTTTAATTATGTTTTTCATTTTCTTTTTGTTAAATAAGCTCTCCCTAGTGTCTAGGCCTAGAGATGTTATGCTATTAATTTATTTTTTTCAATTTGTTTTTCATTTCGAAACTAACCCCATACTAACCATCCTCTCTTGAGTCAAATTCCTAGATCACAATTGGGACAAGAATGTAGTGTAAAATTTATATCTTTTATAATTCCTACTATCTTTGTTGGTGATTGATTTAGCTGCAATACTCCTTTAGTATTTGGTTCGTAGACAAGACCAAGCTTATTTGCAATTTTTTTAGGCACGATAGTGCTATTGGCTCTACTATCTACCATATAATTATGAACTAAATAGTCACCAAATATCAAAGAAAGGTAACAAATAGGAGTTTTGTGTGATTTTACATTGGTTTTGTCCACTTTTAGCATTTTATGTGTCTACTGATCTTGTTGCTTGATTGGATTCTCTGAATTAGCCAAAACAACACCTTGTTTCTCAACTAGTTCTCTAGACAATTTGAGGGATGAAAGCTCTTGGATGAGCATGCATTTTTCCCCTAGAATATCAAGGGATTTCCACATGATAATACTAACATTATATTTTTTCATCTGATTTATTATGTTGAATGAGGCTCTACTAACCTTTAGATAAACCTTGTGAACCACTGGTTATTCTCTAATCAAAGGTATTTGAGGGACCTTCACAGCCTCTGTAATCTATTTTTTTTATGTTATAGGAGCACTAGGTTGATCCTTGATACTCTTGGGAACAATATTAGGAGCACTAGAAGCATTTATCACATATTGAGCTTCCTCATTGACTCTTTTTTAGCTCTAGTCAAAGCTATAACTTGACCACTTATGTTGTTATTCTCACCAATTTGATTGAATACAACATGATCATCTATTTTCCAATTCACATTAGTGTCATTAGCATCCCCTTAAACTTATTGAGCCTCTCTTTGGGTACCAAATTTGTCTATTGATACTGACCCTCTTGAAGATAAAAATGTTCTTGTGTCATTTGTGGCATAGTAATATTTAGTGATACCAAGGCTTGGTTTTGAGTATCATTTGCATTAAAAGGTTGCCAACCTGAATCTTGCATCAAGTTATTTTGAGGAGGTGTGGCAATAATAACTCTTGAATTGGAGGGTACATTATGGTCAAGGGTTGCATGTGGTTTTGCTTGAGTTATGGCTCCTTGAGATTGGTAAGGTGGTCTATTTTCTATAAAACCTTGATAAGGAGGCTTTTGATCTCTAAAAGGTTGATAAGAGGTCTGATTATGTTGTTTATAAGGCTTACCTTGGTATTGTTATCTCTTAAGTTGAAATATTTCATTTCCAAAAGCTTGTAACATACTTTTCAAATCGCCAATATCACTAACCTGATTAGAAGGGGCTATAACTTGGGATTTAGGGGATGGAATATGGGATATAAATGGGATTTGATGAACTTGAGGAGGTGGGATAGGTTGTAACTCTAGGATTATAGACATTAGGGGCCTTGGAGAAAGCTTACCAATTTGTATCAAATTATTCACTGCTCTTATTACAACCTCATAGTCATTTGGCAAGGTATTACCACCCATAGACTATATCATCACACTAATATTAGAATTAAGGGATTTCAAATAGTATAGAAAGACATACTTTGAGGATGGTTTAATTAATGTAGGTATCCTAGTCCATGTCTTTTAGAATCTAAGGTTAAAATCAAATATGAACGCATGGGGATATCTTTTAATGGTAGTTAACTATTCAACTAAGGATAGGTGATCATATTTGTCTTCAAATGTCTTGACTAAGGCTGAACCTAACTCATACCAGGCAATAATGGAGGTCAAAGGAAGATTTATTTACCATTGCAATGATTTTCCTTTAAAGGAAGCAACTAACAGTCTGATAGCCACATTATCTTGAACAACATTGTGGATAGAACAAAGGTTGGCAACATCTTGGATATGCTCAATAGTAGTTATTTTATCCCATTATCCTAAGAATAAATGGATAATCTTAAGGGCAAACATAGGTATATCATCATACTGGGATAAATTCATGGGACTACCCCTATTGAATGGAACAAACACTTGATTCCTGATGACCATTTATGTAATGTGGAAATGGATAATAGGAATAATAGGATGACTAGGACATGAATATTTATTTTGAGGATAAGGAGTTGTCTTATTAAATCTTGATTTTTTATAAGAAGTAGAAGTTAGTTTAATGATTTCAAAAGGAATACCTTTACTTCCTAACCTTATAGTAACCTTTGGGATGAAAACATCGTCTGGATAATGCTATGAACTCTACAACTTGAAGAATCTTTAGCTTCTAATGATGTTGAATGTCTCTTGTTGTAGTAGATATTTCTTCTCATACTTTAGCTATGCCAAGGAAAACTCTGTCTCACCTAGCATGCCAAAACTATTGGTGTCCTAGATTACACCCTAGCTGAGCAAGGGGATTGTTTAGGTCCTCCTGCATAAATCTACTCCAACATGGGAGTGACCCTAGGTTGTGGGTCACCTAATCTTGGATCAGACCTATGCAAAAGGTCAAATTTCTTCTAGATCTATCACCTAAACTAGACCTAAGTGAATACCTACTTGGAAAAGGGGAGAGAGATTAACAACAATCTATGAAATCATGTAAAATGAGGTGATGTACTAGTAATTTGAATAATTACACTTTTCACAAGACACACTATAAGACACATTGAAAATTAAAGAAGACTAGTCTTCACATAAGTATTTCACAAAAAGGCATTGATTAGCTATCAACTTATCATGGGAGGGTAGTTGTCCACTTCCAAACTAATCAACAAACTATATATTACACTTAGAATGACCTACGAGAACTACAAAGAACTTCATGAAGGTGAGAGAACTCAGATAGAGGTAAGGAAAGCATACTTTCACTTAACCACAACACATATATTCATAGAATACACTTCAATTCAGCTTGTACACATGAAAGAATTCAATATTTATAACATCAAATACGTGTTATAGTACAAAGGCATAAGAGTCTTTTATCTAAAAATATCATAGATTTATTTTCTAAAAATTTCTAGAGAAATCCACAATGTGGAAGAAATTGGGACATATATAGAAAAAAGGGAAGAAAGAGAGGGAGTTGTGATGGACTAGCATTAATCAGAAGATGATGAGTCATGATCTTATCAATAAAGAACCAAATTTTAAAAGATTTATAAAATAATTAAATTCTCTATTGTCCATGTCTAACCACTAGGTCTCCTTATTAGGACTCTATGCCATTTTCTACCTGATTTGTTGATGAAGACAAACTTCTCATATCTTGAAGCTGATAAAATCGTGCCATCTCTGCTTTGGGTGACCATAGGTACTTGTTTATCAAAAATGTGACCATATCAAAAGATGAGACACTTCTCCATAATAATCACATAGTCTACCCCTACTTTGAAACATGATCATAGGTCCATGATAGATGAAAACCAATTCATTTATTGGTTTTCATATAGAAATAATATCAATGAAAAGCTATAGACTGATTGATCTTATTGAAATAGCTAACTACCTGTCTTTGATCCCTATTAGGCTTAGAAAGTCTTATTTTTCCTCTGAGCATTTATAGAAGCTAAAAACTTATTATATGCATGAATCTTCTTCAATAGATGGAGAATAAAGTCATGAAACCATACTACAAATCTAGAGAATAAAATGTATATGTTGTAAAACTTCAAACTAGAGCTTCATATTGAGCTTTAATGGTGATGGGAATTTATCTTGACTAATATGACTACATCTTATTGCTTAGCAGTGCTCATCTAAACTCTAATGGCAATATAGCTCTTTGAAACACCTACTCTGGTTTAACCTTGACCATATGTTTGAACTCTATATTGAATCCCCTTAGCTTTCAACTTTTAATCTCGCTCGTTGATTTGTTTTGCATAGAATGCATGTGAGATGCATGTGAGCTGTTGATTTACCTGGTAGCTTAACATGCTCATGCCACTTGGTAGTCTATCACTCTTATTTAGGATCCTCTAAATTTTTAACCTTGCTTGTACCATCAATATCAATCTATATGAATGAACATATACCCTTGATATTCTACTAGATTAACATGCTTGTGACACTTAGCAATTTCTCATTACCTTTCAAGATCCATTGACTTGTTGACTCATTATTCACCATTAGATATTTGTATACGATTGCATTCTCACCATTGATCTATCTAGACCCACTAACCTTGTCAATTAGTGCATACCATTGGCTCTCTATCAGGACACTCAAGATCTTACCACTTATTAGCCTCTCGCTTATGCTAACTCTTTGACTTGATGCTCATCATTGATCTACTTTGAATGATTAAATACACACCATAGATTTACCTAGACCCACTAACATCTATCAAATGCTCATGCACTGTTGGATTTCATGAGATCAAACACTAACCATTGATCTTGATTGTTTGAATTCAAATAACTAGTTCATGAAAGCTTAAATTTGATGTCTATGCAAACGTCCAACTATAAAAGTTCAACTATAGAAGCTTATATCTTGAGATAGCAAGCTCATCAAGACATTAAATTTGTAGATCATGATCTAGGAATAAAATACATCATGTCCATGCAATTCTTTGACTCTAAGAGGATTTTCAAGTGAACTTATAAAATGCTCAAATGAGCTAACCAATCTATTCATGTATGATGGTTGATGAGGGTCTGGTTCCTTAAGATCATCATATTTACACTTTAAGCATACTTAAAGTGTTTTAAAAGGTTGAAAATTATATGTGATTTCCTCTTGAATTCCATGCACTCCTTGTGACATTGGATCACTCCAAAATCAGGGCACTGCTTAGCTTCTCATCAAAGGTTAGGCAGATTTTCATATGTAAGCTAAATTTGGCCAACATCTTTGGTGAATTAGCTTGGTAGTATTCCTGCTATGTTTTGAGAACTTGAATCATTTACATGATTTTTGGACTCACCAAAATGATGAATATGATCCTATGATTGCAAGAAATATTTTTGACTTGCAAAGACAAAGAATTCCACCAAACAGGGAAAGAAATAAACTTTAAAGGGAAACTATCCTAACAAAATAGATATGCAAACAAAGCACTTATGTTGGATAAAAATAGAAATAAACTAACGTGTCAAAATAACACTTGAAGGAAAATAAGACCAACTAACTATGTATAGGGAACTTAGCTTTCTTAATAGTAGTGTTTCAGATGTATCCTATTGACTTGGATATGAAGCTCCTCACCATCCATCTTTGCATGTTGGAAGGCATTGTGGGGTTTATAGTTGAATATTGTGTATGGACCACTCCAAAGAGAGTAAAACTTTGTGTGCCTTCCTATCTTAGCTCTGTCTTCATCCCACTTGAGGACCAAATCTCCTTCTTTGAATTTTTTTTAAGAAGCTCCTTTGTCAGAAGATCTCTTCACCTATGCTTGATGGGCTTCCATGGCCAACATAGACTATTGTTTTTTCTATTCTATCTCCATGAGCTTAGCATATTTGATTTACATTGGCTCATTCTCTAATAAATCAAGTTGATGCATCAGTTCTAAATTATGGAATTTAAGAGAAATAGGCATTCTTGTTTCCTTACCATATACCAACTTGTATGGAGAGTTAGCCACTGATATTTTATAGGTGATACTATCAACCCATAAAGCCAACTTCAACTTGAGGTGACATGACATTTGATTGTCTTCAATAGTCCTTCTGATGATCTTTAATAGATTCTTATTAGTGGACTCAGTAAGGCCATTGACTTGTGGATAGTAATTTGATGAAGTGCTGAGAAAGACACTATGTTAAACTATCTGCTAGCAAATTCTAAGCCCCACAAAGGCCATAAAATTATCAAAAATAATGGTTGAAGGGACTCAAAATATAGTAATCAACCCTTCATAAAAATCCAAAACATTGGACTCATTTGATTCTTTCAATGCCACTGCTTCTATCCATCTAGTAAAATAATTTATAACATTCAATATCTATTTATGTCTTGAGCTTGAAGGGGGGTTAATGATACTAATAAAATCCAATCCCCATTGGAAAAATGGTTGATTCACTATAATTGGTTGGAGAGGTAGGGCTGCAAGTTTTACCTTCCCAATAAACATAACACATTGTCTAAATTTCTTGACCTATGCATGACAATCGCCAAATATGCTTAGCCAATAATACCCACCTCTCATGATATTCTAGGATGTGGTCCTTACTAAATAATTCCCTCCACCATGTCCATCATAGAACTCTATAAGTATGTTTTCTTTTTGATGTTGTTCAATGCATCTTAACAACATGCCATTGATATGTTTTTTAAATAAAAAACCATCAACAAGAAGAAATGGAATGGATTGCAATTTGAAATATTTTTTTTGAAGGAGTTAGGTGAGAGGGATAAATACCATCCTAGAGGTATCTTATCAAATCTTGGGACTATCTAAAAGGTGAAGTATGATCAATTGCAGTTTCTTCATCATTTGACACCAAAACCATCTCATTTTCCTCTTGCAAGTCTTGGGCTAGGTGTTCATAAAGTCCTTTGCCTCTAATCAACTTTGTGACCTTGATCTTCACATCATACTCCATTACCTTGGTTATCAAACTAGCTCTCTTCTTATTTATATACTTATTCAAGAGAAAATATTTGACACTTAGATGTGCAACCATTAGGTGTATATTATTGTGAGACAACAAGTATCTAAACTTCTTCAGAGACCTTATAACTAAAAGTACATTCTTTTCAATAAAAGAGTACCTTGTTTCATATCTTCCAAGCCTTGACTGAACAAATATATTGGCTACTCTAAGGCTTCATGATTTTGTTGTATAATAATACCTGAAATAGTGTCAATGTTAGGATAGGTGTACAAGATCAAATCCTTTGTGAAATCAGGGTTCAGGAGTATAGGAGCACTAGCCATGGCTTTTTTGATCTCTTCAAAGCTTCTTACTCTTTCCTTGGATCAGCTAAAACTCTAACCCTTCTTTAACATGGTTGTAAGTGGCCTAGCTAAAGTGGCAAAATCTAAAATGTACCTTCTTATAAAATTGATTTTACCTAACAAGATTTGTAAAGATTTCATGTGCTTAGGTAAGGAAAGTGCAATAATTGAATATATCCTATTAAGATCTATACTTGTACCATGTTTTGAATCACATATCCAAGAAGCCTACCTTCATGAATAAAGAAAACACACTTTTTGGGATCAAGAGACATCCTAAATTTCTTGCACCTTTCAAACACTTGCTTGAGGTGAATCATGTCCTCACCTACATTCTCAGAGAATATTGTTATGTAATCCAAATAAACAAGTATAAACTTGTTAAGGATACCTTGCAATGCCATATCCATGGCTTTCTAAAAAGCTGCTCCAACATTGGATAAACAAAAGGGAATATTTCTATATGCAAATGTCCCCCACTTTGTGGTGAAGGCTATTTTGAAATGGTCTTCTTCCTTGACCAAAATCTGATTGTAACCACTCTATTCATCCAATAAGGAGAAACTTTTTTAACTTGCAACTAACTGTAAAATTTGTTCCATAGATGGCAAAGGATAGTGGTATTTAAGGGAAGCCTTTTTCAAGTCATGAAAGTCAACACACAGTCTAATTTCATACATATTTTTCCATATTGGAACAAGGTTTGCCATCCAAGTTGAGTGCTTGATTAGAAATATAATAGTTGACTCAAAGAGCTTATAAAGTAAAGCTCTCATCAAAGGTTTAAGCTTTGGATTGATAGGCCTTTGTCTTTGTCTTACTAGCTTTGTTTTAGTTTATAACTCAATGGTGTGTTGAGCTAGACTTGGATCAAATCCTTTGAGGTCACTGTATTTCCATGAAAATACATCCATAAAACTTGAACATAACTCAATGAAAATTTCCTTCTCTAAAGGTGTGTAAACCTTACCTAACTTTAAGTTCTTACTAGTTGCAATCTCCACATTTGTATAGTATTACTCATTTGTTGATAATGAAGAATTTTCTTTTCTTAACTCATCTCCACTAAATATGTTCTCAAGGGTGACTAATCCTTTGGGTAACTTATTTATTTTAAGCTTCATAATCTAGTTACCATACTTCTGCAAGAACTTGTCTTGGTTCCTTGAGGAAAATTCAGCCTCAATCTAACAATTTGATTGTCATCTTCAAACACATACCAATTGTCATAGTTATCTAGAATAAAATGTATTATAACCACCTTAATGTGTGACTAAACCTTTTCATTCTTTATATCAATTGGGATACTGAATTGTGACCCAATGGCAGCTAACCTGTCTGCATGTTTGTTCTCATTTCTTGATATGGCAAAAATATTGAAAGATTGAAAGTCTTCAAGTAAGTTACATAATCTATGATTATAAGACCTAAACAATGTATTCTTGCATACGTTAAGACCTCTTACTTGGTGAACTACCAGTTCACTATCATGAAAGACTTGTAAGGTATTGACCTTCATCTTTCTTGCCCATTATAAACCATGAACTATTCCCTCATATTCAACAACATTGTTTGAAAAACCAAATTGAAACTTAATAAAAGATAAATACCTTTGATTATTTGGATAAATCAACATCATTCCAGGCCTAGTTTCATGTTTGTTCCTTGATCCATCAAGTTTAGTTGCCACAGCTCATCAATAGACTCGTCATCCTTCATCAATGTTAGAATTGGTGTATCTTTTTCATGAAGGAAATAGACACCAAGTCATTATTATTAAATTAACTTATAAGGATAATGTTCATGTAAATTAGATGCCCATTGATGCACAATTTCCTTGTATTTAATCTCAACCTTATCCTTTTGACCAAACTCACTAGGTTCTTGACCTTACCTAGTAGCCCTATTTTCCTTATTTTTTTTATTATATGGAAAAAATACAATGATTTTGTAAAAAATCAAACATATTTCTAGCTACCTTCTATTGAGACCCACATATGTGCCAATTTTTAAGGCTTAAGTCTATTTATAGACCCACTTTCTAGTATTAGTCTTCCCCAATTAGGCCTCCTCAAGCCTAAACGCAACTCAGTTCACAAAAGTCCATACTATGGAGTTTGTATAGTAATTAAACCTTTTTATTCACTTCAATCACATTGAATAGGACCAAACTACAAAATTTGGTTATTTTTTGATGGGTAGAACAATAGTTATGACTAAAACCCTAGTTAAGGGCTTTGTCTCTACTTGAGAGCAAACAAAATTCCACTATGAACATATTGAAGGTTTAAAAAATAAAAAATATGTTTATAATGTCTATCTAGACCTTGAGAAACTTGTCCAAGCTTTGACTGATGCTTTCCAATCTTCTGCTAAGGTTTTCTAGTTTACTTTGCTTTTGACTGTGTAAGAAACCAATGAAACTACAAGTCTGTGCTCTTGTAGGATTAAAAAAACACTTAAATAAATACAAATAAAGATTCACAAATCCTATAAATACTTTAAATTAACTTACCTTAATATTCCAAGCACTTATAATTCAGTTTTCTATTCATTTCTTGCATAGAACAAACACACAGTCCTATTACACAAAGCCTATTACAGGAAATAGGGGTCTATCTTATAAATGTCTATGAAAAAAGGGTTTTTTGATTTTTAATGAATATTTAAACCTAAAATATCACTCATTTAACCTTAAAAAACATTTTACATAGTCTACAAACTTCAGTTAATTGACAATATTACAAGCACTATCTACAAATAGAGAAATTCATACAAAACAGGGGTCTGCGTATACACGTCTGAACACTAGATGGTTTTATTGTTATTCCTTGAAATAATAATAAAAAAAATAAATAAATAATCTTTCAATATTATTTATAACCAATACCAAAGTTCATTTAATTAACAACTTTGAAAATACAGTTTACAGTGAAAAAATAGACATCTCATAAACAAGGGTCTATATATTCTCCTTCAAGAATAGGGCCCTTATTTCTTATACTTCATAGATTATTATATTAAAAAAAACATTAAATAACTATCTATTATTCAAAAATATTCACTTTTATATGAAATATGACTAGTGTAACTAACTTGGAGAAGTTTTTGGCAACGGTCACAATACAAGTTTGAAAGGTGACCAAGCACCAAAGTTGAGTTCTATAGCATATAACCACTTTATGACCTTGTACATGATTTAAGAGGTATATAAGGAAATTTAAAACATATTTATAAACTTTCTCAAGCCTTACACATACCCCTGAAAGTCCTAAAACACACAAGAAATTCAAATTTTGCATACAACTAGTTTTGGTGGGAAAATCCTAGATTTGAAATGTAAACTACCTAGATGCATCCCTAGAATACAAATTTGAATTATAAGCATGATTGGGGCCTTAAAAATCCATAAAATACATTATTAAATTTACATAAATTAAAACAATCCAAAATTTGACCAAATTGCTCCCTAAAAGTGATGTTCTTGCATCATACTCCCAGGGAAAGGAAAAAAGAACTCATAGACTACTATCTATGAGTGCTTATAGAGTAATTACTCACTTCTGTATATCATTTTTAGTCATCAAAATTGCATATTATACTAGATTATTCTTCAATTTTACTAGATACTTGAAATACTACTTGTTTGTGGTCCTCTTGATCACTTGCTTGTCCAAAATGCACATCTCTTCTGTCTTAGCCTTAGGCAACTGTGTTTCCCAATCTAGCCCTGTTGTATATGTATCATATACTATGTTTTATCATTCATATCCATATTTTTAAGGGTGAAAGTATGCAACATTGAATATAGGTGAAATTCCTACCCCACTAGGCAACTCCAATTTGTATGCACTATTTGTAAACTTTTTGAGAATCTTGCAAGGACCTATGTTTTTCATCTTTAGCTTGTTGTATTCACCCCTTGGGTACCTTTCCTTCCTGAGATGAGCTAATACTAAGTCCCAAACCTATAAATTCAGTTCTCTTCTGTTTAAATATGCATGTTTCTTATACTTGTCAACACTCGACTCCAAATGCTTTCTTACCTGTTCGTGTACCTCTTTCATTGCCATTGTAAACTCTTCACCTTCAATACTTATCTTGTCCATTTGGATGATTTTTATGACTTAAAATATACCTCTAGGATGGATGCCATAGATCACTTGGAATGGTCTCATACCAATGCTCTTGTTGGTAGAATCATTATAAGCAAACTCTGCTTGAGGCAACACAAGATCCCACTACTTGGGATGGTCCTTGGATAAACACCTCAACAAGTTTCCTAAACTTATATTTAACACCTTAGTTTGACCATATTTTTTAGGATGGTAATATGAATTTAAACTCAATTTTGTGCCTAGATTCTTCCACAATGTCCTGAAGAAGTGACCAAGAAACTCAGTGTCCTTATCAGAAACAATGTTCATGGGTAACCATGAAGTCTCACTGCCTCCTTGAAAAATAAATTAGCCACATGTGTGGCATCATTAGTGGTCCTACATGGTATGAAGTGTGCCAATTTAAAAATCTATCAACAACTACAAAAATGGAATCAAAACCCCTTTGTGTCTTAGGCAATCCCATCACAAAGTCCATACTTATGGATTCCCAAGGCCTATTTGGGACTGGTAGGGGCTGATATAAAATTATATTAGTGTTTTTACCCTTGGATAATTGACAAATATTTCACCTTTATACATACCTACATACTTATGCTTGCATTCTAGGCCAATAATAGTGCCTAGTGAGTAACTCCAATATCTTGTCAAGCCTAAAGTGGCCTACCATGCTTCAACTATGCTTCTCTTGGATCAGATTTCCTCTTATAGAGATTTTTGGCACACACAACTGTACTCCTTTGAACAAGAATCCATCTTGAAGTACAAAATCCAAGTAGGGCTCCTTATTTAGTGTATTTAGGTGCTTGCATGCATGGTATGCTTCCTTAAAGTCTTCATCATCCTCATACAAATATTTGAGTGCCTCAATTCCAACACTTTCTAACTAAATTTCATGCACCAATAAGACTCTCCTACTCAATACATATATAACCTTATTACTTTGTCATTATTTATGCTTGATGGTGAAGGTGAAATTTTGTATGTACTCTACCCATTTCACACATCTTTGGTTCAACTTAGACTAATTAGAGATGAAATAAGTGCATGGTTATCTATATACACTATGAACTCATTTGGCATGAGATAATGCCTCCATTTATTCAATGCTTGCACCATTGCATAAAACTCCAAGTCATATGATGAGTACTTATTCTTGGCATCATTCAACTTCTCACTGAAATAAGCTAGAGGTCTGCCCTCTTGGCTTAAGACAACGCCTATGGCTACACCACTTGCATCACACTCTATTTGAAACACCTTGTTGAAATATAGTAATACTAATATTGGTTGATCTATGATTCTTTGATTTAAATATTGGAAACTCTTCTCTACCTTCTCATTCTACATAAAGTTTTTCTTGTCTCCCTTGATGGTGTCAATGATTGGAGCACATATTCCACTAAAATTCCTTATAAACTTCCTATAGAAACTTGTTATACCATGAATTATTCTTACCTCTCATGCTATCCTAGGTGTTGGCCACTCCATGATTTATTTCACCTTATTCTTGTCCATTTTCATCATGCCTTGTGATATGAAAAATCCAAAGTACATCAGCTCTAATTTCCTGAAATCACACTTCTTGAGGTTGTTCAATAACCTCTCTTCTTGCAGCCTCCTCATAACCAACACCAAATGGTTAAGATGATCCTCCTTGCTTTGGTTGTAGATTAGTATATCATCCAGGTATACTACTATAAACTTGCCTATGAAATATCTTAGAACCTCATTCATTAATCTCATAAAAGTATAGGTGCATTAGTCAAACCAAATGGCTTGACCAGGTACTCAACAAACCTTCATTTATCTTGAAAGTAGTCTTCCACTCATCACCTTGCCTAATTCTTATCTAGTAATATCCACTCTTGAGGTCAATCTTGGAAAATTAGCTTTCTCTACTCAAGAACTCCATAAAGTCCTCCATCCTAGGAAGTGAAAATCTATATCTTATAGTGATCTTATTTATAGCCCTGGAATCAGTACACATTCTCCATTCACCTTCCTTCTTTGGCACAAACACTGTGGGCACTGCACATGGACTCAAGCTTTCTTTGATCATAATTTTTTCAAGTAACTCTTGAACTTGTATTTTTATCTCAACATTATTTGTGGCATCATCTTGTAGGCTGCCTCATTTGGTATACTTTCTCTAGTTACAAATTTTATATGGTGTGTTATGCTCATCATAGGTGGCAATGTGTAGGGAAACTCATCAAAAACTATTTATGCATACTTCTCCAACATTTCTTGGATTTATTGGGTAGCTCATTAATCTTAATGGTTGTCATAACAATCCTAAGCTTGACTACCAAAGTAAAGCCTATCTCTTCTTCATGCTTAGCATTAAAAATTTCCTTTCCACTTACCATCATCACATGTGAGTGAACTTGTTGATCACTTTCCTCATTGTTCAAGGGAAACAAAGTGTGAATAACTCTATCCTTCATCAAAGTGTACATGTTTCTTCTTCCATCATGAATGGTTTGCTTATCATATTACCAAGGCCTCCTAAGAAACACATGGCACACATCCATTAGAATGACATCACAAAGCACCTTGTCTTTATATGTTCCAATTTGGAACTCTACCTAACTTTGTTCACTCACTAAGACTTTCTATCCCTTATTCAACCATGATACCTTGTATGGAGTAGGGTGAGGTAATTTATTCAACCCAAGATTGTTAACCATTTTACTAAAATAAGGTTATTCGTACTTCCTAAATCAATGACCATTTTACAACACTTACCTTGGCATTTGCAAGATGTCCTAAAGAGATTATTCCTTTGCGGTGGCTCCTTCTCCTTGGGTGGATTGATCAGCACCCTCCTCATGAGAAATGATTCTCCCACTTCAGGCTCATCCATATGTGATAGTGAGCAAACACTCTCTTCCTCACCTCCTTGTGTAATCTAATTTCTCCCTTCATTTCTTAGGATTCTTACTGGCTATTCCTTTTGGCATTCCCATGAATTATGGCCAACAAACTTATTACACTTGAAACACCTTCCTATAAATCCACTTGATCCTCTACCCCTTGATGAATAACTACCTCTGTTAAAAGGTCTCCTACCTCTAAATCCACTTCTTAAATTTGTGAGCTACTATTGTGAATTGCTTTATTCACATTGATGGTTTCTTTGTGAGAAATTTATACCCCCTTGTTTTCCTCTACCTCTAAAATTTTTTCCCCTTCATCTATTCTAATGATTATGTTTTCTATTCAACTTATCTTTAGCCTTAAGTGCAAATTGATAACACTCCTCTAGTGTTCTTAGGATAACAAGTGATAGTTCATCTTGTAGGTTTACCTTAGGCCATTCAAATACCTTGCAATATTATTTTTATCTTCCTCAACATGTCCTAACCTGATGGTCAACTTATATAACTCTTTTGTATATGCCTTCACAGTCATTTAGTTTTGCTTCAAATTTTGTAATTGTCTGAATAAGTTTGTATCATAGTCACCTGACAAGAATTTGACTTTAAGCTTGGCAACCAGTCTATCCCAAGAAGTTATATTTTTATTCCCCTTCTTTCTTCTCTCATATTGTGTGAAGTCTCACCATAATGAAGCATGACCCTTTAGTTTGGTTCTTACAAACTTGACCTTCTTCTCATCAAGTACCTCTTCATACTCAAAATACATGTCTAACTCATTCACCCAATCCATGAGTTCTTATCCATCAAGACCACCTACATAGGTGGGAAATTCCATCTTTGGTTTGGATCCTTGACCCATGATAACCTTAATGAGTCTCTCTATATCCCACTCTTTAGGTCCTTCAACTGTCTCTTCTCCCTCTTCTTCCTCATGGTCTTGTGGCTCATCCTCCATGTCACTCAAGTCCCCTATGAGGACTCCTCTTCCTTGGTTTCATTCTACAATAGTAAACCTAGAATCTAAGATGACTATAAGGTTCCTTAACTCTACCAACACAACATCTTGAGTCCTTTATTTCCTTGCAGTACCTCCTCTATTTCTCTTGGGTGGCATTGTGATCCTTATTGAGGAAATCTATCAAATAAGTACCTATTATTCTCTTTTCCAAAGGATATTATCTCTCCCACTTGTTATTAGGTATCTATTCTTGGCTCTGATACCAAAATGATGCAAAGGTCCTTGTATTTAATCTCAACCTTATCCTTTTGAAAAAACTCACTTGGTTCTTGACCTTACTTAGTCACCTTATTTTCCATGTTTTATTGATTATAAAAAAAAGTACAATGATTTTGGAGAAAAAAATATATCTATAGCTACCCTTTATTGAGACCCACCAATGTACTAATTTTCAAGGCCTAAGTCCATTTGTAGACCCACTTTCTAGTATTAGTCTTCCCCAATTAAGTCTCCTTAAGCCTAAACACAACTCAATTCACAAGAGTCCATACCGGGGAGTCCATAAAACAATGAAATATTTGTTTTCACTTAAATCACATTGAATAGGACCAAACTACAAAATTTGGTGATTTTTTGACAAGTAGAACAATAGTTATGACTAAAACCCTAGTTTAGGGCTTTTAGGGCTCTCTAAACAAACAAAATTCCAATGTGAACATCTTGAGGGGTTTAAAAAATCCAAAATAGGTTTATAAGGTCTGTTTATACCTTTATAAACTTTTATAATATTTGATTTATGCTTTCCAATACTCTGCTAAGTTTTTCTAGTTCACTTTGCTATTGACTGTGTAATAAACCAATGAAACTACAAGTCTGTGCTCTTGTAGGATAATAAAATCACATAAAAAAAGACAAATAAAGCTTCAAAAATAATTTAAATAATTTAAATTAACTTACGTTAATATTCTAATAACTTTTAATTCAGTTTGTTATTCATATCTTGCATAGAACAAACGCACAGTCCCATTACACAAACCCTGTTAGAGGAAACAAGGGTCTGTCTTTTAAATGCCTATGAACAAAAGGGTTTATTGATTATTAATGAATATTTAAACCTAAAATATCACTCATTCAACCTTAATAAAATTTTTACATAGTCTACCAACTTTATTTAATTGATAATCTTACAAGCACTGTCTGTAAATAGAGAAACTCATACAAAATAGGGGTCTGTGTATATGCATGTCTGAACACCAGATTGTTTTATTGTTATTACTTGAAATAATAATCTCAAAAAAAACTCAATAATATTTGAAGATTATTTATAACCAATACCAAATTTCATTTAATTATCAACTTTGAAAATACATTCTACAATTAAAAAACCAGACATCTCATAAACATGGGTCTGTATATTCTCCTTCAAGAATAGGGGCCTCATTTCTTGTATTCCTTCGAGTATTATCTTAAAAAAACATGAAATAACTGTATCTTATTCAAAAATATTCACTTTTATATGGAATATGACTAGTTTAACTAACTTGGATAAGTTTTTGGCAACCATCACAATACAAGTTTTAAAAGTAACCAAACACCAAACTTGAGTTCCAAAGCATATACCACTTTAGGCCCTTGTAAATGATTCAAGGGGTATATAAAGAAATTTAAAACATGTTTTTAAACTTTTTTAATCCTTACACCTACCCTTTCAGGTCCTAAAACACACAATAAATTCAAATTTTACATACAACTAGTTTTGGCGGGAAAATCCTAGATTTGAAATTTAAACTACCTAGATGCATCTCTAGACTAAAAATTTGAATTATAAGCATGCTTGGGGAATTATAAATCCATACAAGGAATAATTAAACCTAAATTAATTTAAAAAATCCAAAATTTGACAAAATTTCTCCCTAAGAGTGATGCTCCTACATTACCCATTCATCAAGGAATAGATCTGGAACTCCATCTAGAGGCGACTCAATTTCCACTTCGCTATTTTATAGAACATTATCTGAGATAGGAAAATTAGTGTTCACCATACTTGTAATATATGTATCTAAATGTAAATGTGAAATAGGTTTATAATGTATTATTACCTTAGTACCATACTTGGTCCTGAACATCAAATATGTCCAATAAGTTGATAAGTATCCTCCGATATTTGAGGTAAAGTTCCTTGATAGACACATGGTAAAATAGGGAGGTAAATCCACCATTACCACATCTTTTTAAATGGTAACATTAGGGAAATCATATAGTGTCAACTTTATAACTTTGATAATGACTACTATCATTGTTGGCAACCCATCTAGTTGTAATACTCCTTTAGTATTTGGTTTGTAGACAAGACCAAGCTTATTTGCAATTTGCTTAGGCATGACAGTGCTACTAGCTCCACTATCTACCATATAATTATGAACTAAAAAGTCACCAACTATCAAAGAGAGGTAAACAAGAGGAGTTTTATGGAAATTTACATTAGTTTTGTCCACTTTTACCATTTTATGTGTCTGTTGATCTTGTTACTTGGTTGGCTAGTCTGAATTAGCCAAGATAACACCTTGTTTCTAAACTATTTCTTAAGACAATTTGAGGGCTGAAATCTCTTGGATGAGCATGTCTTTTTCCCCTAGAATAGCAAGGGAATCCCATATGCTAATACTAACATTGGATTTCTTCACCTGATTTATTATGTTGAATGAGGCTCCACTAACCTTTGGTTGCACCTTGTGAACCATTGGTTATTCTTTAATCAGAGGCATTTGAGGTATCTTCTTAGCCTCTGCATTCTAAATTTTTGGTGTTATATGGGTTTCAAGTTGATCCTTGATAATCTATGGACCAATATTAGGAGTACTAGAAGCATTGCTCACATCTTAAGCTTCCTCAACAAATTTTCTTTTAGCTCTAGTTAGAGCTCAAAGTTGACCACTTATGTTTCTAGTCTCACCAATTTGATTAAATGCAACATGATCATCCATTTTTTAATTCACATTAATGTCATTAGGCTTCCCTTGAACTTATTGAACCTCTCTTTGGGGTACCATATTTGTCTCTTAATACTGACCCTCTTGAAAAGAAAACCCTTCTTGTGTCATTTGTGGCATAGTAATATCTTATGATACCGAGGCTTGGTTTTGAGTATCATTAGGATTAAAAGGATGCCAACCTAAATCTTACATCAAATTGTTTTGAGGAGGTGTGGAAACAATAACTCTTGAACTAGAGGGTACATTATGGTCAAGGGATGCATGTGGTTTTGATTGAGTTATAGCTCCTTTAGATTAGTAAGGTGGTCTATTTTCTCTGAAAACTTGATAAGGATGCCTTTGATCTCTAAAAGGTTTATAAGAGGTCTGATTTTTTTGTTGATAAGGCCTACCTTGGTACTGTTGTCTCTTGAGTTAAACTATTTCATTCCCAAAATCTTGTAACATACTTTTCAAATCTCCAATCTCACTAGCCTGATTAGATGGGGCTATAACTTGGGATTTATGGGCTATAAATGGGATTTGAGGAACTAAGGGGGTGTGATAGGTTACAACTCTAGGAATATAAGAATTAGGGGCATTGGATAAAGCTTACCAACTTGTATCAAATTATCCTTTATTCTTATTACAACCTCATAGGCATTTGGCAAGGTATTACAACCCATGGATTGTATCATCAAACTAATATCAAAATTAATGAATTTTAGATAGTATAAGAAGGCATACTCTAGGGATGGTCTAATCAATGCAGGTATCCTAATCCATGTCTTTTAGAATCTGAGGTTAAAATCATACATGAAATCATGGGAATATCTTTTAATGGTGGTCAACTATTCAATTAAGGATAGGTAATCATATTTGTCTTCAAATTATCTAACTAAGGCTGCACCTAACTTATCCCAAGTAGCAATAGAGGTCAAAGGAAGATTCCTACACCATTACAATGCTTTTATTTTGAAGGAAACAACTAGCAGTCTAAAAAAAATATAATCTTGAATAACATTATAGATGGAACAAAGCTTGGTAACATCTTGGATATGCTCAATAGCAATTTTTTTATCCTATTCTCCTAAGAAGAAAGGGATACTCTTAAGGGAAAACATAGGAATATCATCATACTGGGCTAAATTCAGGCGACTACCCCTATTGAATGGAATAAACACTTGATTCTTGATGACTATTTGGGTAATGGGGACAATAGTTTGGACTAAAACAATAGAATGATCAAGAGATGAATATTTATTTTTAGGATAAGGACTTTTCCATTGAATCTTGATTTTTATAAGAAGTAGAAGGTAGCTCAATGACTTCAAAAGGAATCCCAGTAACCTTTGGCATGAAAATACTATTTGGATAATGATATGAACTCTACAACTTGAAGAATATTCATCTTTTGATGAGGGTGAATGTCTCTTGTTGTTGTAGATATTTATTCTCATGCTTTAGCTATGATAAGGAAAAATCTATCACATCGGGCATGCCAGAACTATTGGTGTCCTAGATTTCACCCTAGCTAAGCAAGAAAATTATTCAGGTCCTCCTGCTTAAATCTAGTCTAACATGGGAATGACCCTAGGCTATGGGTCACCTAATATTGGGTCAGACCTTTAGAAAAGGCTAACTTCCTTCTAGATCTATCACCTAAATGAGACCTAAATTAACACCTACTTGGAAAAGTGGAGAGAGACTAAGAATAATCTATGAAAGCATGTAAAATGAGGTGATGCACCAATAATTTGAACAATGGTAGTTTGTACAAGACACACTATAAAACACATTCAAGATTAAAGAAGATTTATCCTCACATAAGTATTTAACAAAAAGGCATTGATTAGCTATCAACTTAGCATGGAAGGGTAGTCATCCACTTCCAAACTAACCAACAATCTATATATTTCACTTAGAATAACCCGGGAGAACTACAAAACACTTCATGAAGGTGAGGCAACTCAGATAGAGGTGAGGAAAGCATACATTCACTTATCCACAATACATAGTTTCATAGAACACACTTCAATTTAGGTTAAAAAAATGAAGGAATTCAGTCTTTATTACATCAAATAGGTGTGTGTTATAATACAAAGGCATAAGAGTCTTTTATCTAAAAATATTAGAGATTTATTTTCTAGAAATTTCTAGAGAGAACCACAATGTAGAAGGAAATGGGACATATATAGAAAAAAGGGAAGAAAGAGGGAGTTATGATGGATTAACATTAATTTGAGGATGTTGAGTCATGATCTTATCAAGAAGGACCAACTTTTAAAAGCTATGTAAATGAATTAAATGTTTCATTGTCCTTATCTAACCACCAAGTCTCCTTCTTGGGACTCTATGTCATTTTATACCTAATCTACTGATGAGGACAAACTTCTTATATCTTGGAATTGACATAACTATGCCATCTCTACTTTGGGTCATCGTAGGTACTTGTTTGTCAAAAGTGTGACCATATCAATAGATGAGACACTTCTCCATAATAATGACATATTCTACCCCTACTTTGAAACATGATCATAGGTCCACGATAGATGAAAACCAATTTATTTTTATAAGTTTTCATATAATAAGAATATCGATGAAAACCTATAGACTGCTTGATCTTATTGCAACTAGTTGCCCATCTTTGATCCCTATTAGGCCTAGAAAGACTTATTTTGCATCTGAGTATTTATAGAAGCCAAGAACTTATTATCTATATAGAGCTTCTTCAACATATGGCTAACACAGTCATAAAACCATATTGCAACTCCAGAGAATAGACCCTGGATGTTCTAAGACTTCAAATTAGAGCTTCATATTAAGATTTTATGGTGACAGAGCTTCATCCTAATTATATGACTGCATTTTATTGCTTAACATTACTCATCTAAAATCTAATGGAAACATAGCTCTTTAAAACACCTACTCTAGTTTGACCTTGACCATATGTTTGACCTCTATATTTAAGCCGCTTAGATTTTGATTTTCAATCTTTCCCTTCAGTTTGATTTGCATAAAATGCACATGAGCCATTGATTTACCTAAAAGCTTAATGTGCTCATCACACTTGGTAGTCTCTCACTCTTCCTCAAGATCCTCTGACTTGTTGACCCTACTCACACCATCAATCTTAATCTATATGAAAGAATGCATACTATTGATCTTCTGGTAGTTTAACATGCTTATGACACTTAGAAATCTCTCATTATCCTTTGAGATCCATTAAATTGTTGATTCATTGATCACCGTTAGATCTTTGTGTATGATTATACTCTCACCATTGATCTGTCTAGACACATTGACCTTTTCATTCAACACATACCATTAGATCTCTGTCAGGACACCCAATATCTTGCCACTTATCAACCTCTTGATTATGTTGACTCATTGACTTGATGCTCACCGTTGATCTAATTTTCACAATTAAATATGCACCATAGATTTGCCTAAACCCACTAAAATTAGTTAGATGTCCACACACTATTATATTTAACACAATTGAATGTTGACATTTGATCTTGATCATTTGAATTCAAATAGCTAGTTTACGAAGCTAAAACTTGATGTCTATGCGAATGTCCAACTCTGTAAGTTCAACTTTAGAAGCTTATATCTTGAGATAACAAGCTCATCAAAACATGAAATTTGTAAAACATGATCTAGGCATGAAATACATCATATCCTTAAAATTCTTTGACTTTGAGAGGATTTCTAAGTGAACATATAAAATGCTCAAATGAGCTAACCAATCTATTCCTACATGATGTTTGATGATGGTCTAGTTCCTTAAGATGATCATATTTACAATTTAATCCTATTAAAGTGTTTCAAAAGGTTAAATGCTATGTGATTTCCTCTTGAAGTCCATAAACTCCTTGTGACATTAGATCACTCCTCAATCAGGACCCTGTTTAACTTCTCATCAAAGGCTAGGCATATTTTGGTATGCAGGCTAAATTTGGCCAATAGTAACCTAAGAAATATCTTACTACCCTATAACAACATATATCTCATAGCTTAGTTAAACATAGCCAAATTTAAATTTATCAGCTATAGATATCCATGGATAATCTAGTAAGTTTACCTCACAAGGAATTGGGATGTAACACAAATAAATCTTCAAGCTTCTTAGCATCATGAATTTATCAACTTGTCTTTCCTAGAGAGAGATTATTAAAAAAATGTGTAGTAATAGTCACCTAGAAAATTAGATGTCTAATATCATGCTTCCCAAGGGAATCCCTTGCTCAACTCACTTGAATGGACTTGTGGGGTGGAACATATTATTACAATTACAATGCACAACTTATTACACCAAAACTTAACCTATACTAATCTAACCTACCAAACAAAAAACACATTAAAAAATTGCATAAGTCTTATTAAAGCATGGCTCAAACATATTAAGCATGATATGCTTTGAGATGACTTTCAATAAAATGCACAAAGAATATTTTACCATCTAACACATGCAGCTTACACAGGTCCATTTCTAAATTTCCATAGATGTAGGTCCCCAACTAATGGATTTGAAGCTTCCCTGGATGTTTTAAGCACTTGGAATCATATAGCAGGGAAGGGGATCCTTCAAACAATATCTTTCCCTTTATGTGTCGATCATACCAAGCCTTTTGTTAGGCCTACTACACAGTCTAACTTGATTGATTAATAATGTGCTTTTCATATAGTTGTATGAGGTCTTATAGGCATGCATTGAGTGACTCCTTATCCTCTAGTTGACCAATGCATGTGATTCATAAGGTTAGAACTAATAATTACATAATAAGAACTACCTCTATCTCAAACACAAGCTAGAAGGAGGTGGACTTATTGAGGCACTTGTAGCTTATTTATTAGGCCCATAATATTCATGACACATGGTCATATCTGTATTTGTTCCCTACATAAAAAATCTTGGTCAATGTATTTCCCATAATATTATTTAAAGACTCTACGATACCATTTTCTTGTGGGTGGTATGGATTTTTTTCATGGTGTGTGATCATGAACTCAAATAACATAATTTGCACTATCTCATTTATGAAATGAGTGTCCCAGTCATTGGTCAAACTTGGGGAACCCATATTGGATAATTACATTTTCCCATAGGAAGCACATTGTTATGGGTATTGTGAAATTATTCATTTTTGTGACCTCAAGACAATGAGTGATATAGTCAATGGTTGTGATAATGTAGCACACTCTAGTCTTACATGCTACTAGGGATATTGGACCCACAAAATAAATAACTCATTTTTTCAAAATTTTCTTGGGCTAGGATGGATATCAAGGGCATCTTATCTTTGTGATTTGGGTTCTTAGTCCTTTGGAACATATCACATTTTTTTGCATACTCATTTGCATCTTTAAACATGGTAGGCCACCAAAGGCTAGATATAAATATCTTACGAGTAGTGGCTTCATCAGTGAAATGGCCACCAACTATGCCTTCATATCGATCATGTAACACATTGATGTGCTCATGTTCTAAAATATATTAAATCAAGACTTCTTGATGATCTAAATGGTATGGCTCCCTGATAATAAGTTGATATTAGGTGCACAGATAGCCAATTGCTTCATTTACTTATTAGAGTACTTTTAAGGTGCCCAAAATATTAATGTGCATATAGAACAAGGTGTTATAGTATGTAAATTTCAATATTAACATGCCAGGTAATTTATTCTTTAATATCTCAATAGCATATTATTGTGCCTCACCCCATGTGAATGGATCATTCTTACCTAGGAACTCTTTGATTGATGCTAAAATATTGACATAATGATGAATAAACTTCCAATAATAACTTGTATGCCCTAAGAACATGTGCACTTCCTATTGAGTGGTGGGTGACTCTAACTAAATAATGATGGTGACCTTGGTAGGATCACTAAGGAGGTTGTATTTATAAATAAAATGGTCCAAAAACATACCAAATGGTGTCTCAAAAATACATTTCTTCAGGTTGAGGGATATATGAAGCTGGCGATAAAACTTGAACATGAGTCTCAAGTTGTTATGGTGATTCTTTACCAACCCATAGACTATCAAGTCATCTAGATAAACTTGGAGAAAATGATAGACAAAGTCTAAGATAATAGGTGAATTATTCAAGCTAAAATTCACAACATTGTAAGAAAATGAGCCCCATTCTATTACAAAGGTGGTTTTAGGTTTGTCTTCTTCCTCAATTTGCACTTGGTGATAGCCTGAGAAGCCATCAATGAAAGTGTAAACCTCGTAACCTTCTACTCCCTTAAATATTAATTCAGTAAAGGGGGTAGGAAAAGGGTTAGTGACACATGTGGCATTGAGGGGGAATTAGTACACAAATATGTATATGCATCCATCCTTATCGATGGTAGTGACCATTGGGCTCACACACTTAGACTACAAACTAGATAGATCACACTAACAACCAACATGTTTTCAATCTCCTCTTTTACCTTAGAATGAAAGTTAGGTTTCATCCTATATGGTTGCTTCTTCATGGGTCATGCATCAATAACTAGGTTGATCATTATTTTTATTAATGAAGGGTCCACTCACTTCATCTCATGGTAGCCTCTAGGGAACATGTCTTAGAATTCTCAAAGTATCTCTATGATGCATTTCAGCTCTTCTTCAAACTAATAATCTCTAATGGTGGTGATCTTAGGTTTCTTCCTCTAAGACAATGTTCACCTTGGTCATATTCAAGGGTTCATTATATCACTTGTGTTTATTGGCTTATGTGTCTACTAATTCTTGTTTTCCCTGAGAAGTTTCAACTTATAAGTGACTAGGGTCACTTTATTGGGGTTCTTCCTCCACCCTACACATACACTTGTAATTTTTGGTCATGGATTACTAGTTTGGATTCATACATATTGCATCATCATCTCCACTTGAGTTTTTTTGCCTCACATTCATGAAATAAATTAGATAGGGTAAGTCCCTTATCACTACACATCTATCTGACCATTCTTCCATGATGACATGGTGAACAAACTATAGTGACTCTACTAGTCACAAATAGGATGAAAAGAAGGAAAAGGTATGGGTGAACTTCTCTTTTAGAGCTATCCAATTACTATTTTTTTTTACATGTCTCATTCATGACATACCATAGGTGGTCCCAACTCTTTAGGGTTCAATAGAACACATGAACCCACATCTCTACCAAGATATAAGGCATGCGTCTCATCCATTTTTAGTCACATTCATATATATTCACCCATTAATGTGAGTCAAATCTATGTGTGGGTAACCATTTGTAGTTGTTTATTTGCTCAATCCTCAAGCATCTATCACTCTTGACTTCTATACAAGTTGGAAGACTTGGCTTGTGTATAACCCAATAGTGTGAAATAATTTTATTCAAGGTGTACACTAATGAACCCATGTGATCCTTCTACTTGGGGATGTATGCCTTCAAGACATGTACAGATGGGATAACATCTATGGAATTGTCATATTTGGGAAATGTGACAAGCTTTCCTTTGTTAATGTAGAACACTCTCTTTACCTTGGATGTGATGAGTGTGTGCGATATCTATATCTACTTTCCATTTGAATTGAGATTTATTTTATCATGTAGGGCCTTTTGAGTACAAAAATATTGGGGTCTTGTCCTCACTATGGCACATTTTTAGTTGGTTACATCATAAGAATCCCACACCCATCAGTCATAGGTAATGGTTGTGGTGTTATAAACAAACTATGTTTCATCCCAACATAAGATGTTATTCTCACCTAGTTCAAGATTTGTTACCCCTTGTATTGTGATGTTATATATGTTATTTATTTCCTCTTCCAAATCAACACTCTAAAGATAGGGTGTATTAATCATTTAAAAATGGAACAACTACATGTTCTTTTCCTTTATCAAAGCTCATGTATCATTTCTTGAAGTGCATGTTTGCATTATTGGTATAGTACCAATGTATACCAAGTAAGACTGGGTAGTTGTCTACTTCGGTAAGCTCAATTAATTCAAAATTTGCTTGGAAATTTACACCTAATATCTTGATACCAATATTGGGTAGGATTCCCATGGGCTGGGCTTGGGTTTGATTTACCATGAACAAAACATGTGGTAAGGTTCATAGGGTGTGGTTGACCATATTGCACTATGCATCTCTTGTGAGGATGTTAAATTTGGTGCTTATGTCTACTAGAATGTCACATAATGGCCATCCATTGATGTCTTTATCCACAAGTAGTTCTCAATCATAGCTTATATTTTAGGTTATCTTCAATTCACACCCTTGCATAAAATCTAGTGAGGATACATTAGTGAGTTACTTTCCCTTAGAGAAAAAATTATTTAGCATAAGAACCATTCCCTCAATGCATAGGATAACTAATACAACAATAAGTTTGTTTTCCTACTTATTAGGTTATGATTTATATGTTATCCCTTTCTTTGACTTTTCTTCTAAGTCACACAGATACTGCAATTCACCTTGTAGGTTTTGGATGACATCCAAGGCTTTGTGCAACACCTCTTTCTAGTGTGAATTATTTATATAAGGTGACATGGAAGGTTCTAGATGTGCCACCTTATCTTTGGGTCTCCTTAGATTGCATTCCATCCTAGCCTTTTCAATTTAAACAACTTGTAGTTGCATAGTTAGGGCACTACGAGTCATTATATGCACCTTATGGTTAACACTATTCTTAGTTCAAGATTTTGGAACCCACTATTCAGAGTTTTAATCTAGCCTAATCATGTCAGCTACATTCTTAGGTCTTTCCTTATGCATGAGCTTTGCATATAAGTCCAGGCACTCTTTGACCTTATGGTCACCTCACTAATACCCACATGTTGGATACTTGGGGTAGTTACACTGGTAGTGGTTTGACAAACCACACTTATAACAAGTGTGTGGGGGAAATCTTCCACCTTTATGTCCCCCATCATGACCTCTATAATTTTTTTTCCCATAATCACCATGACATTTAATTAGATGGTATACAATGGCCTGTCACATGCCTCAATATCTTTCCTTGTGGATTTCATCAATCACCCTATAATCTTTAGTGTTATGGGTGGATGCATCACAAATCTTGTATCATGGGGAGATATTTATTTGAGTACCACATTATATGAGAGGTAAATTTCACATGTCATGGCCCTCATGATATATTTTATAGGAAATCAACATTGCCCTTACATTTTATCTAGGTTATTTCTTCTTATTGTGCCTTTCAACTTCATCTTCTACACACCATAACCTACTCCTAGTGTCATGGGAATTATTAGTTGTAATCTTCTAAATCTAGGAAGCCATTAAAGTAATGTATGCCTCCATGAATGGGCTAACTCCCATTTTTGTGCCTCTAACAATGTTAGCTCTCAATACCACTTTTAGGGCCGCTAAAGGTTCAATGAATGACTACATTGACACGGTGTATTGAAAGGGTACAATCAACCCTCCAGTAAACGATTGTGTTTGTTATATTAGATGAAGCTCATAGGAGAGTTGGACACTAGAGTCTTATATTTAACATAGGTATGAATGCTCTTTGTCAAGTCTTGGTCAATCTCCTTTAGTGTAGTAATACTTTACTTCTCAAACTCATGAAAGTCAAATTCCTTTAAGAAATCTATCCTCATAAGGCCATAGTTCACCATGGTTTGGATTGGGTCAAATTTTTTATAAAAGATATGGGCACAATTCATAAAGGTCATTGCAAACTAAATTACCTTAATTTTTGACGAGGTAACTCCATTTTCACACCATATAATCTAACACTTATGAACATGTTTCACATCATTTTATGCTTTACATTAGTCAAAGAAACTTAGTGATATCTCATAAAAGACTTGAGGAGTAGGTACAATAATAGCTAGTGATTGAGACACATGTTGTACTGGTGCACTATATAATAATGGTGCACCATATAATGGTGCACCCAAACTTTGGATTCCCCTAGGGGTACCTCTTATTCCTCTAATGAATGACACAGCTCCACTAATTACCACAATAAGTTGTATTAAGGCCCCTCATGCAACTTGGTAGGCCACGTAACTTATCCCTAGTCCTCTAACCCCTATTTTCCCACCTTGTGTTATACTACTTGTCTAATGGGTTAGAACCCATCCTATTGGTGGCATGCCAAACATATTTGGACATGAAGTTCTCATGGGTTATGCAACCACCAGTCTGATCAGTTGGTAAGGAATTATCTACTCTAGTAAACTCATTTATCCTTCGTGTTAAAAAAAACATCTTAATCCTGAAAGTGGGACAACATATCAATTGATTTATTATATTTATGGGTGAATCACATGAACAAGAACTTCAAGTAGATGAGAAATAGGAACCTCCTCGATATTTTCTTGTAGGTCTTTTTCCCATTGGGTACTTCAACTTCTCTTTCTATGATTCACTCCAACTCACTAGCATGCTCTTCTTCATCATTAGAGCACACATCCTCTAAGCAAGAGTCTCCCTCATGCCATTCTTGATATGCATGAGTTATTAAGAAATCTCTTGAGTTAGACCCTCTCCTTTTCCTAGGGTCATCTTCGGCCATCACTTTCCTTTCAAGCTTCATCATAATTGTACCTTCAAAGATCATGTTCACCTAGTTCATCCTTGTTGAAGACTTCCTTCCCTACTACTTTTCATAAACCATGCCCTTTTAACCTTATAACTTTCATGCTTCTCACATGTGTAGTTGACAAGTTCTCTATTTTGCTATCCACCATTAACTTCTTGATCTCTAGCGATAATTGCTTCAAGTGCAAGCCTCTAGGTTTATGAAAAAAATGATATTTGGCCTCTTCTAGACAAGAATATGTAGATAAGGAAAACTCCAACACGTAGCTATTCAATATCCCATGCCACCAAATATCAATCACTTTAGTTGAAACTACATCCAAGTTCCTTAGTTTCTCCATCCAAGAATATTTGCATCCATAATTTCTACTCTTGTTCTTAATATATGCTATAAGCCATGCATGAAAATGCATTATTAGTTCATAGAAAAACACCTCATAAATTTTATCGTATAGGTTTTCTTCCACCCATTCCCTTGGATTTTGATTTTTATGGTTGGGATGGTTCATTTAAAACTTCTCCTCCAACTAATCTAACCAACAATCAATATTTTATAAGTAAATATAGAACATCATCATTCCATACCATTGCATCAAAAAAATTCAACCAGTCCTAAAAAGAAAACCAAAATGTTGGATAGTCTAGGGGTCACCCTTGTGCAAGTCCTTTTGCACATTTTTTATAGTTAAAATTTCTATTTTACACAATAGCACATCAAATTTGTTTCCTTGTGTGCTCACTCGAGGCACGAAGAGAGAAACCGAGAAAGGTCAAGTTTATTTGGCAATGGATTCATTCACATTATCATGTGCATACCTTGCATGCAAGGGTTTACTTGGAAACTTCTTTACCCCATCTTAATAATTCAAGGAAAAAATATGCATTTATATGAATAAAAGCACAACAAAGTTATTCTATCTAAACATTCATTCATTTAATAAGTAGAACATTGCTAAGAATAGAGAAACATTGATCATACTAATGATATTATGTTTCCATAAATTAAGATAATGATAATACTAATAGTTATGTTCATTACTTAACATTTATTAACTATAATGCTTATGAGGTGATCATAGGCACTTAATCATATTACACAACTAACTATACTATCTCTCTTTCTATCTCAAATTTTGAAATAACAATATCATTCAATGTAATTGGATAACATTGAGCCTTTGTTATAAACATGATATATATAAAATTAGCATTCCATGCCATAAGAATGTCACTAGATAATATTCATCATGGAATCTATATATATACACAACTCCATCAAGAGAATTTAAAACCTCTAAATGTTTTCAGCATATCATAAGATAATATCAGCTTGTTTTCTTTTGAATTTAAGGGCTATAGAGAATATAGATATTGTTGTTCCTACATTAATTTTTACAACTTCATGCTTAATTTACATCAATAAATATATCACTATGTTATCCCAATGTGTATACAACAACATATAAATGTTAAGCATAACTTACTACAGTCAAGAATTATAACTATTGTTTTAATGTAATAAAAATAATCCAACATATATGCATGTTAAGAGGAATAATCACAACTAGTTAAATAAATAAACCAAGTTACCACCATCAATAATGCCGCCAATAACAACATTATACACAATATTTTCCATTCAACCTAATAAATATTACAAAACTACATAATGCAAGGAAATATAACTGGTACATAAGATGAACAACCAACTACAATCTAACATGCCAACCCAGAACCATGTATTAATTGACATGATCAAGAAACATGTTGCCACATGAAATATAGGTGCATTAAAGGAATAGGATGAACATGGTAAGGATAACACCCCTCAAAACCATCCCTATGAACCCAACCATTGGTGACCCTTACCACCCCAACTATCAGCTTGATGGAGGGTTTTGACAATCATGAACTCGAGCAAAGTAAAAGATATATAAAAGATACTGAGCCACCAATAAATAATTATAAAAATAGTCAACAAAGGATGAGATAATCAATGTAGTCAACATAAAACCATAACACTCAACCGAACCAATTGGCTTGAGTAATACCCAAGGCATACCTTAAATCTTTATAGAAGATGATTTACACCATAAATCAGGATCCATCATATCCATTTAATAAGACCAAAAGGTCTGGCCAAGTCTATTGCTCAACCCAAGAGGCTTACTTGAGTGTAAATGGATTAAACACAATGGATTCAATTGACAACAACCAAATCAACTGAATCGAGTCAAAAAGAGGGAATGCATATCATTCCTTACTAGAAAATAAACTTAGTTTGGCTTAAAAATAACCATGTACAACCAACATTTAATTCCTTTGAATATTTAAACAAATTTGAAACCAAGAAAATTGCATTATCATTTTAACAAATCAAAATAAAATAATTCACTGTCCATAACTGATAACTCAGCCCAACTGCTTGGGTAAAAATACAGTCCAAACAATAGGAGTAAAAATAGGAGGGTACACTCAATAAGGATAAATCAATTTTATTATAACCCAATACTTAAAATCTAGAAAAGAGATATGCAAAGTAGAGGGTATGGTGTCAAGTGACATCCAAAGATTTTTGAATCATGAATAGAGTCATAAATCAGGAAGACATCAAATCTTCTAAAGAATTTATTCTCATTTACATATGATATTTAGCAAAACAAGATTAAATATAATCATATAGAAGGAAAGCATTAAAGCTTCAAAAAAATATATCCTTATTTACATGTGATATCTAGAAAAACATTATCGATAGAAAATAAGCCAATAATAAAAAACCCCAATTGGGCATTGCAATTAGCACTATTAGCTATGCAGGGGACTACATACAATATCTAGCAACTCTTCTAATAATTAATAAAAATCAACTAAATCAATAGAAAATAGAACCATACAAAGAGACCAATTGGGCATTATAATTAAAATTCTAGTTAAGCTAGTTTGGAGGCAACACAAGTATTCTAGTTAATACTTAAACATATAGCAGAAGTCTAATTTGCAAAAACCCTTGATCGATTCTCTCACTTTTTAATAAATGTAGTCACAAAATTCAAAAGTCTAACTATAATCTTATAGTGTCCAACAGGAATACATAAACCCACAACTTAAAAATTCTCTTATTTTGATAAAAATAAAATCACAAATCAAAAGCCATAATAGTTTATAGCACCCAACAAGGAGAGAAAATTGATTTAAAATCGAATGGAGGCCATTATAGATTCATAGGGAAGTCTCATGACTTCCCCATGAATCTGATGTGATTCAATAAAATTCCATTGGGGAAATAATATAATCAAACTACACTCCCACTATAAAATTCCACCACATAACTTACCTATAAAAATTACAAGGTGCCATGGTGAAAATCATGGGTTTCTTGCTTCAACAAGCTACTACCTATGCCCATCCTGACTCATCCACAAACCCCCAGGGCACAGATCTAGTAGGGCTTCAATCTCCCAATATCCTCTCTTGCCTTGTGTGGCCCCTCTTAGACCACCCATTTCCTCTTTTTTTCTCCCCCACACCAAGTGTCCAACATAGGGTTTTGATCAATCTCACACATACTCCATAAAAGGGCAAAAAATGACCAAAACTTCCTGGGGTGAGTCAACATAGCAAATCAAAAGGACACAAAAAAATTAAAATAAAATAAAATAATGATTAATAATTCCTTGGGTCGATCCACCTTAAGCAACAAAAGCAACAAAGTCATTAAAATAATATTAATTATCAAAATCAATAAGGTCAACAACAATCCCAGGTCCTTCAATCGATCAATAAAGTCATAAAAATAATAATAATTAATTTAAATCCATAAGATAATAATAATACCCAATAAAATCATTAAAATAATATGATTAAAAAAATCATAAAGTCAGTTAATAATATAAAAATCAATAAGTCATTATGTTGACCATGATCATGTTTAAGTTGAATTACCACAAAGGGAGGTTTCATGATGACATTTCCAAGACAAGAGACCCAATACAGTCTACTCATACCCAAAATCATAACAAGATAAGATGCAATACATTCCATATGAATTAATAATTAAGGGTCCACGACACCCAAAGAAGATAACCAAGATACAAAAAACTAACACTAAGCACATCGAGGATCAGATAAGAGCAATAACGATATCAAAATTCATTGATTCCAAGAAAAGAACTATAATAACACATAAATATATGGTAAGATCAATGAAAGATGAAAACTGATAACACAATAAAAATATAAATGATGGTGGCTCAATATCATATCATACATGTTATACCTATCAGAGTAACATTCCAACTGCTCAATCACCTCGTGAGTATACCTAAGATGTCCAAACCCACCACCAAGCCTAGCTCATAGCCTGGTTCCTACATCTACCAAATAAGACATTATCAATACTAGAATAATGTCGATATAAATAATAAACAATAATGAATTCATAATGAATCATTAAACATAAAATAATAATTAAACATAGTCATCGATAGTTGTAAATAGAACCAGAGTCAATATTGATGACCATGAACCCAAACATGCCTTGTGAAACAAAATCAATAGCTACAAGATTAATCAATATCCATATGCATCAATGAAACATGATATATCAATAACGTATGATAATGTAACTAACTGAAGCATAATATATAATAGGATAAAATGAATTTAGTGTAAGCAAATATATATATATATATATATATATATATAATGAACCAAGTATGAGCATCAACCATGATGTAACATTATCATGATGACTGCCCAAGGTATCTCACATATCAACATCTGAAACAAAACCAACATCAATTGTCATTAGTCCAAGTGCTATCAAAATATGCTAAAAATGAGCGATAATCAAATATCTATAATAGGCCATAAAGTCGGGTCATGACATCCTCCCCTCCTTAAAGAGTAATCCTCCCAATGACTATTAATAATCAAGAACAATATTCTTTAAAGATGTCCAACTAAACCAATTATCACTACTTCACAACATCTCCACCCATTGAGGGGTGGCAATGCTTTATCCTTATCTTGCTAGCATTCATATTTTTTGACATTAGAAAAACCACATTTTTCATTACATTAGGCCAAGTAATGGCCTCCTTCCTACCTTCATGTGTCCTTTATGACACTGATATGGAGGGATAATACTTATGAAACACTTTTAAAATAGAATATTCAACCAAATATCCCAACTTTATTGGACTTTTTCTAATCTCATGCCTTAAAAGGCCATCAATTACATTAAAATTTGCCAAAACCAGCTACCAATAGGTTCAACAAACCAAATATGCCTTCATTAATCAATAAAAATTCCAAGGCAACATCTATTAATTTCAATAAAACACTATTGTTATTAACTATTCTAGCCACTTATGAAGGTGGTAATTAAACATCATGAACCTACAGTGTTCTAAAACATAACAACCTATACTTACCTTAAAATGCTTTCTAATAAGAGTACTATTGACACTTCCAAGTAGAAAAATAAAACCATAGTTCAACAAGTTAAAAATTGAATTTCTAAATCAGATTAACAATCTAAATTTAAAGCTTTACCAAGGTCACTAATATCTTTGTGTCACAGACCTACAACATAAAGTCAATAATTGTAATCATCCAATCTAACTAGATTGTAACTAAAATCCCAAATTAAGAGTGGAATCTTCCACTAAAAGCATTATGCCACATACATAATACTTAATAACATTTTTTATATAATGTCATTTCATAAAGGTAGTAATCCATACTGTTATGGTTACTCTAATTCATCATCAACCATTCATGGTTAGTGCAGCATCCCACACCAACCACACTAAACATCAGAGAAACCATTATAGGCATCACATTCAACCCAAAGGATTAAAACATGTTGTCTAACACACATGAGCTTACACTATGGTCTAGAGATACCAATCCCACCATCCAAAATCATCCATCTAAGGGCATTACCCAACTTTCATCATTGTATCCAAGAGTCAAGTGGGTACCTAGGATTTTTAATACCGCTTGATCAGGGCTTTATGTTACTCTATTAGAGCATAAAATCAACATACATTCCAATTATGCTTTTAAAATAAAAAATATATATTCATCCCAAAATATCTCTAATAGGTATAACAAAAATAATAATTGAACCATAACATGTTTGTACTTACAGGCTAACAAATGCATGCATTTCAGCAAGTACCACCTTATTGATTTTGAATAAATGTTCAAATTTTAGGACCCGTTAGTACTTTTCAAGGTTAAAACAATAAAATTTTACAAGGTTTGATTTTACCATAACCTCTAAGAGGTGGTTAAAGGAATGCTAAATCCATAAAGTGACCATTATGCACTAAGATCCTATTGACCCCTAAAGTTTATACAAGTATTGTTTCATTTTTGGCATGCAACATAAAGGGACCATTGTCTATTTTGATGAAAGTACCAGCATGGCTTAAGAAGACCATGGAATGTAGGAGTATCATGGTACAAAACTTTCCAGGCACAGAAGGACAATGGTGTAGGAGACCCAACATGAGAGGACATAGTCAAGGAAGAATGTGTCATGATAGCCCTGTGAATAAAGGACTCAGAACAAGAAGTGGAAGACTAGGGGAACACAAGAGAAGAAGAGCATGAGGAATGAAAGATTGGTTAGAAGAGTACCTTGAGTAGGACACTTTGACCTCATAGATTTAAGGTTATGTACCAGCCTATGAGGAACGAAATACTTGGCTTCCAGAACATAACTAGAATAAGCATCTAAGGGCACAAAGGCTCAATTTTATAGGAACAACTAGTTGTAAGAGCCATGACTCTCAGCATGTTTGGAGTCCATGTGCCATTTATCCATGATAGTTAGAATATTGACACTTGGTTAGGGAAAAATAAGTATAAAAACCCTTGTTATAATCATTTGAGTGTGTGGACCTTTGGAGAATAGATACAACATTTTGTCTTATAATCTATTAAGCAATCAATGAATAGTTAGTATTTGACATAACTTGTGATGATTCATGACTATTTTAAGTGTTTAATAATAAAAATGTTTTATTTCTAAGTCATGGGTATCTTTTCCCTTTATTTCTAATATTGAATAATAATGGTGATCCTAGTTATCGTAGTAGTTAAGTCTGGGATAATATGGATAATAGTGGTATATTTATGGTATTGAATAACTTAAGATTTGTACTACAAGAGATGAAAAAACATATAACATTATGTTTCAAATCATTCAAGAATTGGTCTTTACTTCACACTTTAGGTGAGCACGTGAGACTTATCTCTCGTGTGATAAGGGCAAGCGTGCTAGCCTATTGGGGAGAAGCTTTAGAGTCGTAGTAGAACTAACTAAAGTGAATCAAAAATTTTGGTTCCATTATCGAGACATGAAGTAATTGAAGCATAATCATGGGAAATGTTTGAGTGCATTACATTAGAGAATATTGAAGAATAGGTTACCAGCATCGAAGACAAATTTACAGTTCTATATCTTGAACCAAGAATTTTTGCACAACAGTGGGTAGAGTAGAATCTCTAAAACTCTTTATATGAGACTTTATTTTTTGAGGTCCCAGTTCTCTTGCATTATTGGATCTTATCATATGCTCAAGGATGATATCAAAATCTTGGATGAAGGAAATCATGGACACTTGAATGGCATAGGAGTTTAGCATGACTTGGAGTTCCCTAGATATGGGTAGTTAACTATTGGTGGAGAGGTGTTTGGAATAGATACATTTTGGAGTATGTGGTGACCACCTATACATGTCTTAAGGAGGTAAATTTACAATTTTTATGAGAGTCTAGGGGATGATACTTATTGTTTTATTTCAAAGTTAAGAAGATAATTGTTGACCTTGGATTAGAAACTCTACCCATGAAAGGCTAAAATCTCCTGTGCATGAGCCACATAGTAGGTAGGGTAAACTAACAATTAATTAAGGATTGTGGGTTCAACATGGTAGCAATCCAATGAGCATTACAAAAATGGAAGTATGATGAATATCAAAAGAGGATCATGGGAGTTAGTGGCATGAGGAGAGATCGAGAAACCTCAAGGAGTGATTTAAATAGTTGTAGGGGGTGGACATGCATGAGGAACCCATCACTTTTGAGCTATATCATTTGCCACTTTTATCCTTCAAAGGAGAAATGAGCTAGATCAGGAGATGATGAACCAAGTATGAATCAACCAGGCTCCCCCACCATAGTGTGTGCTCATGCCTTTGAGTTAGATAGAATACATATACAAAACTGGGATATAAAAAATACAAAGTTAGAAACTGAATGGGTAAGGGAGATTGAAACTATACCATTAGGTGATAATCTAGAATCTACATCTTTCCTTCTTTAAGGGAATTCTATGGCACAACTTGGGATGCCTAGTGGATCTAGCCCTCAAGTCTAGAATATAGGCCCAAACCTAGGAAATCAACCCTCTACCACACCTCTGCCCATAGGCACTACTATTGGAGGCACTAGAGGAGGATTAGGAGGAGGCACTAGAGGAAGCAGACCCCCTCTTAGAACTAGAGCTGGATCTTCCCAGAAATCACCTGATCAACCACAACCCACTATGGTCTACTATGAGATGACATTGCATTTAAATGAATATGATGGGGTAGAGAATACAAATGAGCATGTTCATAAATGTGAATTAATTTGGAGAGTGTGTGACATCACATATTCTGAACACAAGGCAATACAGTTTACAACCACACTTTTAGAGCATGTGCAAAAATGGTATTACAAATTCAACCCTCAATAAGCAATGGTCAACTATTACCAGCCCAAATCAACCTTGTTGTAATAATTTGACATTCTTGAGCTTGAATAACAAAGTATAGCAACACTAAAAGACATAAAATAGGGACTTACAGAGAGCGTACATGAATATGATGCATGATTCAAAACCCTACTTTCTAGTTTATCATTTGAAATCAATACTACTTAGCATGTAAAATGGTTTGTGGGAGGATTATTGCTACCTTTTCAATGGAATTTGTCACAAAGAACCTTCACAAACATGCATGAGGTGTTAGAAGCTGCCTTCCACACTGAAGCGGTCAAAAGTATGGATATCAGGATTATTACCTTTATGGTGGCATAGATAACATCCATGGCATCTCATCTTGAAAATTTGATAGCAAATAATGCACATGAGACATGTAGTAGTGTCTGGTGTATTGACTATGAGACTAAAGGGCACATAAAGAATAACTGCCCATGCAAGAACATAGAATTTTAACCTAACATCCAACACATAATAGATACCCATAATTCCATGTTATATTAAATACCGATCACAATTACTAAACAACATAAAACATCTCTATATGGAGTATTGTTCTGTATTACTATATGAATTCCCTAAACACCTATATATTCCATACAGTGTCCTTTTTAAGTTTCATTAAGCTTAATTTATAAAACCACTAACCTTTCTATTTGTTGTGCCCCTTTATTTACATGTAATATTTCTCTTAGTTTGTTATTGATGCATAGCTTTTTACTCTCCATTTAAATTTACTAAACAACAATTACGCACTCCCAAAACCATAGTCAATCTTCATCTTCATCTTTCTTAATAAATACAAAATATAATAAACTTGTGAGATTTGTCATGAAGAAAATGATGTTTATTCTTGTCCACTTTTGCAATGAGATACAAACACTAAGGTATCTAGATATTTTAATATTTTTAATGCCTACACACATGATACCAATGATTATTGATTGATCAATGATATCCATGAAGCTCGAGTGCATAACTTGCACCAAACATAGGTTGTCAATACTCAAGACAATGGTGGCTACCATAGGTGAGGGAGAGGATGAGGATGAGAAGGTGGTCAATTTCCACCAAGAACTTATTACAAATGTGGTTTACCAAACCTCTATCAAAGAGATTACCTAGAGTACCCAACCTGTGCATTTTGCAAAAAAGATCATCGACGAGAAGACCGTCTTGATATATATGTAGCCATCACTAAGGACCAAAATGAAAAGGGTGCCAACATGATTTGCATAGATAAACCACAATGATTTTCATGAATTACCATCCCCATAGTGTAATAAGTAAATATCATGACTTTTAGTGAAGGCCAAACTCAATCCATAATTAACTCGATCGAGAAAGTACATCAGGAAGAACCATAGGCAAAAAAATCATAATACACAATAGTAAAAGAATGTCCATCAAGATACGATGGTGATTGTGTGAGAATATATAAGGTGATATTAAATACCTCAAGTACAAGGATGTTGTACAACATGTCATAGTGAAAAAAAAGCCAAACCTCTTGTGGTGCAGGATAATTTCTAGGAACTATGTAAATGTATGCTTAATGAAGACATCATTTCCCAGCTCAACATTTGGCTTAAAGGTTAAGCGTGCATACCAAATGAAGTCCACCCTCACCTCATTTGAAAAATTGAAGATCACTATTTTAATCATGTTCGATGTTAAGAAATTCCTAGTTCTTCTTCCCCAGAATATGGAGAGATATTAGTTAATACAATAATCAACATATGGGTAATCTAGGATATTCTAGTAGATACTAGCATGGAGGTGAATGTTTTCATTAAATATACTTGGAAAAAATGTCTAGTATAACCTTGAAACCCTCTCCTGATGTCTTGTTCATGGAAAATAAGACTTGAGCATATCCTATTAGAGTCCTCAAAAATGCCATCATTGACATACTTGGGGTTCCCTTCAAAGTAGATTTTGAGGTTTTAGAGTTGGCCAAAGCTGATGACTATCCAGCCTTATTGGGAAGGCCTTGGTGCAATGAGAATCATGTATATTTAAGCTTTAAAAACTGATACATTAGCTTTGATAATATTGATCAACACATGGTAATACCCTTAGACCTAGCACATGGACCACACTATATTGAGCCCGTGAGCTCTAATGAAGACCTCAACAATTTATATAATGTGAATACTCATGAATGATGAACAACATGATCTAATGTCAAATGGTATTATTTTATGGATGAACAACCAATCTATCTTAGATACAAGCAATACTTGTAACTATTGGTCCCATGGTGACTATGATCTTACTAAGAGATTGTGCATCATCGTAAACATAGGAGAAAGCATCTTGTGCCATCTCCCTAAATGCCACAAGTTTATGCACTTGATGGGTTTAGCAATGAGAGGGAAACTAGAGGGATCACTAATGAAGAGACTAGATGACACTCCATAGTTTTAAGGACAAATGGAGGTGCATGACTTTGTATAGTGCCTTAAAGAGTTCTATGATATCGAAAATGATTTGATGAGATATTTATAACACATTTTTGATGGTACCACTACTAGATGGTGTGTACTCATAAAGAACACATTTTATATTAGGATCAAGTGTGAACTACTCTACATCATAGATTTCACCATGACAATAATATCATAGGCATGCTTAGTTACAGTGGCGTGAAATCACCTAAACCTCACATTAAAGCTTGTGAGATAATATGGTGAGCTGAGGAAACATTCTTACTGGAGTACCTCTATGTACATGTGTTCTATGAGACTTTGTGCACTTGGGCATGGGATTGGTACATTCATGAAGAAAGGGACATGGGTACTAGATTCTGGTAGTTATTAAAGGAAAACATGACTTCAACACTTTCTTACTTTTCACCAAGGATGGACTTGCACCTCACCCTTTAAGCCATGCACAAAGCAATCATTGGAAATCCAAGTCCCCTTGAAGACCAGTTGTGCCATATTCATTAGGAACTTGAATAACCCTTACATTTATTCATTGAGCCTCCCACATCATCATTTCTTATACCATTGATAGTTTTAAATGAATAACACCATAAATAGATCAACCTGAGAAAGCATAAACTCATCTTCCAAGTAGATGAAAGTGAAGGATCTACCTCACTCAACCCCTTGACAAACCATCTAAACATCCCTAAAAGTACTGGTTCATGAAATTTTTGGGACACCATTTCTCTAATGGATAAATTTTATCATGGGCCCATTCAAACTATTTAATGTAACATTGGTATGGATCAAGAACCTAAGATGGCTACAATTAGAAACTATTGGACTAAGACAAAAATCTCATAGATTTTTGAGTTAATGAAAGAGTATCAGGATGTATTTCCAATAAATTATAGAAAAATGCAAGGATTTCACCCTTCTCTAGGGAAGATGCACATAAATCTGATTAACGATGCTTGCCTAGTGAAGAAACATCCATACAGGATGAATCCTAACCTCTGGGTGTGCGTAAAAAAGGAGATTGATAACATGTTCCACACCAGAGTAATTACTCCCATTGATGAATATGATTAGGTGAGTCCCATGGTAATTAGTATCAAAAAGGATGGGCGTATCCATATCTATGTAGATTACAATGTTTTAAATGCATCTTATGTAATAGATCCTTTTCCAACACCATTCACAGAGGAAATCCTAAAATGTGTTACCGATTGTGAGATATACTCTTTTATTGATGGGTTCTTAGGGTACCACCAAGTCCAAATAGTTGAGGAAGACCAATCCAAGACAAATTTCACTATTGAATGGGGATTTTTTGCCAATACCATCATGCCCTTTGGGTTAAAAATTGCCTTGACAGTGTTCTCATGGATAGCAGTTGAGGCTTTCAAAGATTTTATCCATAAGTTTCTCCAAGTCTACTTAGATGATTGAATGGTATATGGGTTGATTAAGGACCATTGTGTTAATTTGAGACTCATGCTTGAGTGCTATTGAGTGTTACAAATTTCCTTGAATTTGAAGAAGTGCCTATTTGTGACACATTTTGGTGTACTCCTTGGGCATATCATTTATATTGAGGGACTCTTTGTAGATCTAACCAAGGTCTTCATCATTATCTATTTGCCAACACCCAAAACTCAACTTGATGTGCACACCTTCTTAGGATGCATAGGTTACTATAAAAAGTTCATTTGGGGTTATGCTAGATTGTTGTACCCTTGGAAGAGCTCTTAAAACATAATGAATAGTTTATATGGACTAATTTTTATAAAGGAGCCTTCAAAACACTCAAAGAAAGGTTAATTATAGCTCCTATCTTTCAGTTTATTGATTGGACAAAGCATTTTCATGTCCATATTGATGCATATAGGATGGAAATTATCATGATACTTGCACAACTAGGTGATGGAAACTTAGATCACTTGATTTAATTTTCTAGTAGGAAGTTGACATCAACAAAACACAACTATACCACCACTGAACATGAAGTTTTATCTATGGTTTATGCTCTAAAAATTTTTAGGTAGTACCTCTTGGCCACTCTATTTATATTCTATATAGACCATGAGACCTTGAAGTATCTATAGTAATAAAGCTTGGAAAGACCAACTATGGACTTAATCATTTATCATGAATTGATAATAGAGAACCCCTACATGCCATAAAAGATGATCTTATTGACGTAAAACTTTTTTTAATTGCTCAGGTACTTGAAGAGATGGAAGATGTTACGACATTCCTCAATGCTAGTTGCACACCTAACTCCCTGACTTCACAAGAGAAAAAGTAACTTTAGGTCCATGCCGTACCTTCTCAACTCATAGCAAGTGATCTATACAAAATGGACCCTGATGAGGTGCTTCATCGCTATGTAATGCACCATGAGCACCCTGAAGTGCTCTGAGAAGTACATAAAGGTATTGTTGGAGGCCATTACATTGGAGAGGCTACCATGCATAAGGTCTTGCTTGTTGGAATTTGGTGGCCAAATTTATTCAAATATGCAAAGGCTTATGTTAGGCAATATGATGTCTACCAACACGTAGGAAAATTGAATAGAAGATATGCTATGTTGTTGTGCCCTATTCCTTCTAAAAAATTGTTTAAGAAATCAGCTATTAACTTTGTGGGGCCTATCACTCTAGTAGGATGACAAATAGGTTCTAGTACATCATTGTAGTAACTGATTATCTCATGTGTTAGGCTAAAGTAGTGCCAACAAAAGACTATACTATAGCAACTACCACATGATTTATCTAGGAGTATATTATAGCACGATTTGGATGCCCCCAAAGCTTCACTAGTGATCTTGACATCCACTTCTTGAATGAGATGTTTCAAATATTTTTAGTTGACTTCATGTCATGCACCACAAGATGGCACCATACCACCCATAGGCCTATGAAATAGCTAAAGCCTTCAATAAGATCCTTGATACCATTTTGAAAAAAAATTATAATGTTGGCCGGACTGATTGGGATGATAGAGTATCTATATTACTATGGGTTTATCAAACCACACATAAGTGCCTCAATAAAAATACACCATTTAACCTAGTATATGAAAAGGAAGCAGTCATGCCAGTGGAGCACCTAATACCATCTCTCTAGATATCACGTATAGGAAACTTGGATGATAAAGCCTCTTTAAAATCTTAGATCGATGATTTAATGAAACTAGATGAGGCTTGGTTCCTCACCCATTAGAGTCAAGATGTTGAGAAACATAAACAAAAAACATTGCATGATCACCATCTAAACAATAAAGTATTTTCTCCATTCATGAAAGTTCTACTATATGATTCCAAATTTATGCACCACCCTGGGAAGCTCTACATCCATTAGGATGGACCATTTATAGTCCATAGCATTCAACCTATCAGAGCTTACCAACTAAAGTGAATGGATAGATAATTTCTCCCAGGACACATAATGGGAGTCAGCTTTGGCCGTATTGTGATTCTATATAGTTCAAATTTTGTAATCAATAAGGCTTAAGGCCATTAGGTTAGGATTTACTGCTTTCAATAAAAAGCACTACCCTTGAGGCACGTAACTCTTTAATGTAATTTGAGTTTGTGTTTGTGTTTTCATGGAGGACCCTGAACCCTTTTAGTGTGGGGTAAGGCATAATTAAAATGAATATAAGACACAAGACAAGTTAACACATAAGGATCATATGGCACGAAAGTCATTTATGGCATGCAAGTGATTAAGGGCATGTGAGTCATTCAATGTACCTTGAAAGCATTTTGAAAGGTTCATATCATTTAGGTGACATATTTCTTCCACTTCATTAGAAAGGTGGGACATAATTGTCATCCACTTCCAAGAAAGGTGTAGGTAGGAATATATCATTAATGTGATAATGTTAGTTATGGCAAGAAGCGTGCGAGTAGAATGATGAGATAAATTGGTTAATGCACTTAATGCTCACTCCAAGATTCAAAGTATGAAGGTAGTTAAAATATATGCATTAATTAATAGAAGTGACAAGGGGAGGAAAAGAATTAATGGAGGTAAATCCCCTTTTATGGCCTAAAAATAAGCTTGTCAAAGCCATTTTATACTTTACCTTGCTTAAATCTTTGAGTGCTAAGTGCAATCAATGAACAAGAGAACTAAATATCAATGAAACCAAATTTATTGTAGAACAAAGTGATGGTAAATATTGATAAAGACATGATGGTGGTTTCCATGCAAAGAGGAGAGGTTACTAAGTTCATACTTGTGTGTAAGAGTGGATATTATTGAAGTTATAGGTTCTAGGTTTTGCCATTGTTGAAGCATGAAGCTCAAGAGCTGAGGCAAGTTGGATCACCACCAAAAACACATTTGGAAATTTTAGATAACCATGGGTTAAACTTCGAGTGCCATGAAGGGTAATGTGGCTAAAGAAAAAGGCTAAGAGAGTTGAAAAGCATTCAAGCATACTAGAGGAGGAAGAGGTGAGTGGAGGAGCTTGGTTCCCTATAAGAGAAGAGGTTTTTGGAGACCCAAAAGAAAGACTAGAAGAAGTGCCATACATAGAAGACATGATGGAAAGTGTGGAAGAATTGAGAGAAAACACAGAATGGTGAAGAAGGGAAAGTAGGTGCAGGCACTTCATCATAAAACACCCTAGCATCTCCTCCTCTATCTTTATTAATAGAAGAGATACAGTACCCAGAGTCGGTCTTGCATGTGGAAAATTGGGTCTTCAAGGTGTCAACTATGACCATTTTTGACTAAAACCATCATCAACTAGACAATGAAGTAGAGTTGAAAAATTATTATCAAGTCCAGACCACCAACACTAGGAATCAAGTGGTCTATGACTTGTCCATCAAGAACCAGCTGGACAAGGCCGACCTCTTTCAACTCTTTGAACTACCATACTTTAGAAAACCTACTAAGGTATTTTAGTTCCTCCTCTTGTGCATTCATGAGGACTACATTCACTTCATGGGGTATAACATGAAGATTAACATAGAGAGGATAATCAAAGTCATAGGGCTTTAGTGCTCAGGGGTGAATGTGTTAGATGACTTGGAAGATATGAAGGAGATCCAATAGACCACCACCACACTGATATACTAAAAATATGGGCATGAAATGCATATAATGAACCTAAAGGATCCCACCCAAAATTTCATAGTGTGGATCATTTACACCAATGTTGGAGGGATCGACCGATGGAAAGAGGTGGATATGGCTCACCTGCACATTGCTCACCAAGTGGTTCAAGGCATGTAATATAATTGGGCATTGTATTTTTCCTAGAAGATATTTGATTATGTGAAGAAGGCAGATAAGATGCCTAAGTATAGGTTTCTTTGGGGTTAAATCCTCTTATTATTGGTTTTTGATGAGATCGAGGTGCTTGACTATAGCTCAAGATCATTGAAGTGGGTGTACCCCCCATTCACAAGTCCCCTATCAAGTGCTTCAAAGATTTCACTTATCCATAGCACATCACCCCAACCTATAATTTGAAGATGAGGTATTGGTTTGATGGGTTGAAGGTATATTTTAGGAATGAATGGCATATTCCCAAAGATTTTCCCACCCTGATCATTGATCAAGGAGGATTCACTATGAATCAACACTACTCCCTAGTGCACATTTGAATGAACCCTTCAAGAAAACTTTTAGCATGGCTTAAACTACCATATGCCTTCTTTATGCACTACTTCATTTATTATATTAATAAGATTTATGATGCACAACCAATCAGTCTATAGGCAAAATGGATTGATGTGGAGTGCCACACCCTCTAGAAAATATTCATATATCTAGGCAAAAAGGTCTTTTTAGAGATAGGGGAAATAGACTTAATCAACATCAAGGTTAAAAATATTTTAGTTAGGGAGTAGGTCTATAAGATATTTTACATGTTACACCCCTATTAGTACCCTCATGATGGAGACCCCAAGGAAAGGCTCCCTAAGACACCATAAGTAAAAAAGAAACAACTAGAACCAAGTGCTAGCACAAGTGGGTAGTAAGTGCCTCAAAAACAATAAAAGATGGTAGAGGCAGAACCCTCCTAACCCAATACTTCTTAACCATGCATAGCACATCTATGTCCACCTCAACCCTCACCTTATCCACTTCATCATTCACCTTCACCACCTCACTCATCTCCATCTCCATCTCACATTTCATTACCATCTACTTCATCTTCACCTTCTCATTCCACTCCTTCCCACTCACCTACCCTAAACCCTTTATATCTTCATCTAACTTCCCCATCTTCTCCTCCTCCATGACCACCTTTACCTCCACCTTCTCTAAATACTACCATCAGATCAGTGCCATGATACCCTCCAATTTAAGCACACCAAAGGGACCCCTCTCAAGAACACATTCATAATTTGGGATTGGACTCAGAGAAGACTCCATCCCCAGTATAAGAGGTCCCATCTAGTGACCAAGTTGATACTAATATAATGGGAATGGATGACATGGCCATTGAAAGCCATCAAGAAGGTGAACTTGAGCAAGACTTAAAAGGGGAAAGGGGCCAACTGAGGGGGAATAAAAACAAAGAGGGCTATCCACTCTACATGAATTGATACCAGTTCAACGTAGAGGGAAAGAACCTCTATCTTTGGAAGCATTTCCACCCCAAGGACACAACCCCAGAAACAAGGAATCATTTCTTCTTCCTTTTGGAAATGTATAGCGAAGAACCCCAATTTGATATTCCTTTAGACTACATTTTTTCTAGCCCAAATGCTCTAGGTCTACCAAACCTTATGAGGATTGATTTGTAACGGATCTCACCAATAATGACAAATGCCACATTTTTGAAACTAGCCATAGAAATGATGTGCCAAAATATTTTGTTAGAATCAGATGAATGCATGATGGAAAAGAAACATGGTAGAGTTGTATAAATGTATGCAAAAAAGCAAGCGCTAGCTGAGGAAGTGGCCTCCTTGAAGCATCAAATTTGAGAGGCCATCAAGTCTAAGGTAAAGGTTTTAAACCTTTACAAGACAATTTTGAAAAAAGAGATAACATATTTGGATAGTGTACCATTAGATGGGGTTACCATCAAAAAATTAGAAACATTGGTTGAGTTATTGCTCAAGAAAAATAAGGAGAACCCTGTGCTTAGAGATGAGGCCCAAGAAATACTTTCAAAATTCACCACAGTGGAAGATATCTACAAAATTACTTTGGAGAGAGTTCGGGAGGTTATCCCTATTTTGGATGGCATTTTTTCACACTTGGCATGCCAAAATAAAATAGTATAAGCCCAACTCAATGACGAGAAGGTCCTAAGGCAACAAGCAATTGATTTTACCTTATTAATAAAAGATTGTGTCAAGCACACAAAAGAATTTAAAGACATGGAGACAATAAAAGACACCATTAATAAACATCATCAATAAATAAATACAAGTTTTGCCATACTCTGATGATAGGTTTAAAAAGAGGTCTCTAACTTAGAAGATGTCCAAAAGGAAGTCAACACAACCCTAGATGAATAGGTGAAAAATAACGAGACTCTAACTCAGCCCGAGGAGCTAAAAAAAGCAAAGGAGGCCATTGAATAAATAACTACCAAAGTCCTTGATGCATTGTCCCACTAAGATGGGCTAAAGAAGGAACTCGAGTAGTAGGGGCCAAATTTTTTGGAAGATGCTAGTGCAACTTAGTCCAAGATGAACTAAAGACTTAGTGTGGGGTGATGTTGACCCCTAAAGTTTGTACAAATATTATTCCATTTTTGGCATGCAGTGTGAAGGGACCATTGTTCATTTTGATGCAAGTACTAGCATGGCATAGGAGGACCATGGTGTGGGAAGACCATGGCACATAGGAGTATCATGGCATAGAACTTGCCAAGCACAGAAGGATAATGGTAGAGGAGACCTAGCATGAGAGGACCTAATCAAGGAAGAACATGTCATGAGGGACTCAAGAATAGGTGATTCAAAATAAGAAGTGGAAAACTAGGGGAACTGTTAAGCATGGGATATATCTTTTACTTAATGAAATTCCTTTTTCTTTAACCACTTAATCATACATTCAAGATATGCAATAAAATTGAAAGCAATAACATGCACCACACAAGGGAGAGAGAGAGAGAGAAACACCATATTTTACATGGAAACCCAAAGTGGGAAAAACCACAGAGAACAATCTCAAGTGAATAAATGAGCACCAACTCAATTTTATAATGTTTGCAAGTAACAACTTGTAGGAGTACCAACCCCTTTGCTGAGCACCAACCCCTTTACTGAGCACCAACACATCAATGATTTGTGAGCACCAACCCATAGGAGCACCAACCTCTTTTACGTATAAAACACCACTATCTCTAAATGTTGCTTTCTCAGCAAATGATAACACACTACTATATCTCTTTTTTTCTCTCTTCTGCTCTTCTAAGCTAGATATAAAAATTACAAACCATGCTCTTCCTTACTTATTACAAATGGCTTCCCAAGCCTCCTTTTATAGCATTCCAAATGACCTTTGGCATTTGCCCTTTGTGACCTTTCAATTCACATGGAAAATGGTGTCAAACTTGCATGACCCTTCAATTTTTTCCATATGAAAAGTCACATGGTGACCCTTCATGGGAAAATGCATCATTTCCATCTTTTGTCTTTATCTCATGACTCTTCAAATTCCTCAAGGTGACTCTTCATGGAAAAATGTGTCCTTTCCCTCTTTTATCTTTATCTTGTGACTCTTTGACTTCTTCATGGGCCCTCTTTTGACTTTATGAAATAAAAAATATATTCATTAATATTTAATTAATATTAACACACCTTAGCCAAGATATGAACATTAAAAACACCTTTAGACATTAAATGATATGGGGCTTTTGTCACCAATATTTTTAGACCTTTCACATCAATGACAATATTTCCAACAAGAACATGAGGGAAGTGGAGTGTGAGGTGTAGACACCTAAAACTAGCCACCAATAACCTCTAATCAGGGTTTTGGCTAGTTTCCACCTAAAATGTACAATTTGGCCTAAAAACACTAAAACATGCTAAATGATGAGCAAATGACATATTCAAGTGCTGATTTTGGCTAGGGTATCCCTAAATGGGGCAATGCAATTTATGGACCAGCTAACTTTGATCAATTCATTTCGAGTCAAAAAACCAAATTTGCACATGGGTGCTCTGGATTGCTCTTCCCTATCAAATCTTTTTAAAAAGACATGTGTCTTTGTTATTTGTTGTCAGAAACATCCTAAATAGGAATATGGTTCCAATACATCTGAAATTTCCTTCTAATTCCAATCCAATCAAAATTTGGACTAATAACAAGTCATTTTGATCAATTTGAGTAATTTGTGCACAAAGTGCTTAATAATGCTTAAGAGCTAATTAACCCAAATCAAGGCCTAGTTAATAATTCCATGGAAACTTGTTGAATACTTCTTTTTATAAATAAATATTGAATATCTACATCATCAAATAACCTCATTTATTGGGAAGATATCACTAGGCCATAAATGCCACAAATATCAAGATTCATTACTCCCATGCCTCATCAATGGCTTCTATAATGCCCTCCATGCCTCTTAATTTCCCCTTCTTCCAATGTCATGATGAGGATAATTATAAACTTAATTCCAAAAATTGAATTAATCCTCAACCACACATCTCAATCTTGAGATGGATGGTTTAGGTTGATTCTGATCAAATCCAAAAATCTATAAATATGAGGCCTCACAACATCATTTCTAAGCTTTTTTAATGAAAAGTTAAAATCATAAATTGGTTCCAAAAGCTACAAGAAAATAGTGTTATAATTCCAAATTAATGCCAAGCCAAGCCAAGCTACAAGCCAAAGGTGCCAAGAAGAGATGGAGGTAGCCAAGATTCCATTGCTAAGGACTTCATGAGCACAATCTGAGTAAGCCACCACTACAAAGGCATTTGGACCATCCAAGGAAAGTGAAAGAATTATTGTGTTTTCATTCCTTGCTTTCTAGTTGTGTTTGTCATTTTCTTTTGTTAACTAAGCTCTCCTTAGTGTCTAGGCCTAGAGATGTTATGCTATTAGTGTGTTTATTTCATCTTGTTTTCATTTTGGAACTAACACCATACTAACCATCCTCTCTTGAGTCAAATTCCTAAATCACATAATGGCATGCCTGATGGGACTAGACACATCTCACACCTGAAGGAGATCCTTTTACAACTTTAAAATATTTATTTGAGCCTTTAAAACTCTTGAAAATTGATTTTCTAACTTTATTTTACCATTTTTGCTTGCCATAATTTTTACATAGTAACTGAAGTCGATAGAAAATATTGACATTGATCACTGACTTAGTTGACGTCAGTCAGTAGAATTGACATTAAAAAGATCTTAGTAGTTGAGTAACCAATGTTGGTGGTAATAACTGATGTCAATCATTGTGTTTTTCCAAAAACATAGACCCAAGACCTACTTTTCCAAAGTTTTTTGTTTCAAAATCATAAGAGCTTCAAAGCTAAAGGACATGCTTACAATTTTGCTACAGGACCAAGCTTAAAATTTGCTCAAAACATGTTTAAATCACCTTTTCATGCTAAAAAATCAATTAGGAACCTTATTTTTGGTAATTAACAAAGAATTTTTAGATGTTTTTGGTGAATGCTTTTAATGTTTACAACTAAGACCAAGGGGTCAAATAAACACCACCAAATATTTCATTTTGGGTTTAAAATTGAACACACTTGTCAATTTTTGCTTGCAATAGTTGTTTAGTTAGTTTTTTGTTTGTAAAAAAGAGGAATGTTGCATGTATACTCTTCCATTTATCCTCTATAGGGAACCCTTGGAATCAAAATCATCATTCCTATTGCAAGTAGCCTAGTCCAAGGCTTAGAAAGAAAGTCATCTAAAACACTACCTAAAAACTCATCAAAGTTTGGGTGATCTTAAAAATGACCCTAAAGTCTTTCTATTTTCATGATTACTTTATTTTTATGCATCTTGGATTGCGAGGGGGACTTCATCACCTCCCAAAAAATATTTAGGGAAGATTTGACCTAGGGTTTCATCTCCTGACATTGAATTCATTTGGCTCCTTTGGAGTTGCACACAGGATGTAGTGGCACTTTGGAAATCACGCTACACTGAGTGAACAACAAGATGTATTGGTTACAAAAAGGACTAGACCTTTTTGCAACAAGCCAACTGATACGAACCCAAAGTCCATGCTTTTATTTTGCATTGTTTAACATGAAAGTCATTGTGCAATTGATTCTACTAAAATATTCAAAAACTTGATAGTTTAGTTAACCCCACATGCCATACCCTTGATAGGATTTGGATGATTATACTTAGTGTAATTTGGTCATTTTTTATTGGTATGCTTTGAGACTAAAAACTTGTTTGTTTGTTCATAAGCCATGTCAAAACGATGCTTTTGAGTTGTGAACGGTAGTGTTATGTTGCCCAAATCATGTCAAAACATTTTGAGCCTTTTAAGTCTTTTAAAACATAACATTGATCACATCATTAAATCATGCTTACAATGTTAGGCTACTCAATTTTTTTCAAGACTTGTTTACCATTATATCAAAACCATTTGTTTCAAACCATTTTGTGTATACCATTTAGACCTTAGTTTTATACCATCATGCTATCCAATCTTCTCTAGCTTGTTTGGTCAAATCCTAGTTTTCAATTAGCCTTGTTAATTTTAGATCTAAACATTGATTGATTTTTCTTAGGTCTCAATTCATGGGGATAATACATAGATCTTTTTCTTTTGGGTCACATAACTTTGGTTAATCGATTACCCAAATTTGAAAAATATTGATGGTTTGTTTATTTAATGCCTATCCTCATCATTATTTGTGCCTTTATTTGGGAAAACATAGTCTTTCTTCAAAGAGCCTTTTGTCTTATGCCTTATGCTAACTAATCATGTTTATGTTTGATTCCATGTGCTAGGTCTAAGTTAAAGTTATTTCCAAACTTGGTAGATTAAATAAAATCACATTAGCCTTTGTTTCAAGTCTAGGTTTTGACACTGTTTGTCCAAAATTCATAGCACATGTTGTTTGTTTGAGCCTAGATTTTGACTCTGCATTTGGAAAAAAGACCTAGAAACTCAACTTTTCTCTCTCCTAGTTTAGACCTTTTTTGGAACACTTTGACCTAGAACTTTGACATGCAGGTTTTTATTTAGACACTTGAACTTTTATGCATATGACATTTGACATTAGACATTTGATGTTAGGCTATTTTATGCCAAGTCTTAGCACAAACCATTATGGGAGATACAACTCCATGTTCAAACCACATTGGAGATACAACTCCACCTTTTGACCAAGTTAAACCAAGTTTGAACCATTTGTCCTTTAGACATAGTTTTTTAGAGTTTGTAAAACTCTAAGTCTTTTTGTTTTCAAAGCTTTCATCATTTATGTAGACATGTCTCACTACACTTATGGTGGAGTCACTTACAATCTGACTTATGATAGAATGGCCACACAAAATGACTTTTATGACTTTTGTCAAGACCCCAATGATGCTAATATGGTTTGTGAGATAGATTTCTATCTACCTCATATTAATCATTCATGGAAACAAAACCATGAAATACCTTATGATCTAACTCAAGACCTTGATTGGTATGAAGAGGCTTGTGAAGAGGAATTTGAAGACCCAACTATAGATAATGTTGTTTAGGATATGAATCTATACCCTCTTTTTAAAAATTAGTACATAGAACATAACCAAGAACTAGCTTATGAGCCAACTCACCACTAGGATGATATAGCATATGAGGATGACTTGGATTCTTTTGCTTATACAAGAAGTGAAGTTTCATGATGTCCTTTTTCTATCTGATTATCAACTACCCCTAAACCTCCTTTGGATTATACGAGATATCAAGATTCATAATATCTAAGGCATACCATTTCTATACCAAAACCTCATCCTTTGGTTTGTGTGAGCAATCAAGCTCCACAACACGCCTTCATCATTACAAGACTTAGTCTTTTGGCTTGTGCAAGTAATCAAGCTCTGCACCACCCTATCATTATCATCTCAGGACTTTGTCCTTTGGCTCATGCAAGAAATCATGCTCTCCAAGGCCCTACCATTATCTAATTGCAAGTCATGCCATTCAAACCTCAATCAATCCAATCATTCAAAGACCAAGTTGTGTTCAAAATTGGTATTTTCCAACTCATTAGAAACCAAGGCCAAGAAAACCAACCAATACAAGATGTTTTTTTTGAAACACAATCATTTGTGATAAGTCAACCTGTGATAAATTGCCTATTGATCCTATACCAATTATTGAGGAGTCTCACATTGATGAGCTAGTCTTTGCTGAGTCACTTCTTAATGATTATAACCACCTTTGGTAAAATCATTACCTCAACCATGTGCCTATTTTTAAAGATCTTTCTATTGACAAGCCAGTCTCTGAGGAGTTGTCTCTTGACCTATTTCCCATCCTAGAGGAGTCTCACTTTGACAAACCAATTTTTGTGGAGCCCATCATGCCATTACAGGTTTTTACTTATCCAAAACCAAATATTCAACAAGACATTATTGTAATAGAGTACCCGTTAGATGAAGAATCAGAGTTAGATTCAGGTTCTATTTTTTAACCAACATCAGATTTAGCATCAAAAATAGAAACAACATTAGTTATGACATTGGATTCAGAGTCCTTTGCTTTAAAATCAGATTCAGAAGAAGAATGTGTTCATGGTTATTATAACATTGGTTATGCATGCATTGAAAATCAATTTGAATACATTTATGATCCTTCTATGGTTTTTGAGGATGAGTACTTCAACATAGACATAATTTATCCTAGTATCTTCTACAAGGATTGTGCAACATCTTCCCATTCCATTACTATTCCACAAGCCATTACCATCAACAAAGATAGCCATATTATTGACATTCCATCTGTCATAAGTGTCGATTGGGACCAATAGAATCACACTTTGTTAAACTACATCCATGGTGACATAGTAGTTGAAGTAGAGCAAAGAGGCCAAGACAATATTCATGTAGCATAAGAACACTCTCCCAGTGAGACATTTTCAAAGGCACTAGGGGATAATCAAATTCAAAAATTAGCATCTCCTAGTGAAATTTTTTTGGAAGCAATAGAAGAAAATCAAAGTCAAACTCTAATGTTCATTAGTGAAACTTTTTTGGAGGTGCTACAGGACAATCTAGACAACTTCAATGGTGAAAACTTCATTAAGGCACCAATAGCTAAGTACAAAAGTTCTTCACTATTTGATGAAGACAAAATCAAAGATCAAATTAAAATAGATTCCTATCTATAGCCTAATCAAATGGTAGCTACTCTCAAGATCAAACAACATAAAAATTTGGTGGTCTTATTGAGAGAACAAGTCTTCAACTCTACCACAACTAAAATTATGTTGAATCTAGCATCAACAACATTACGTGTGATTGAAAGTCCTAATATTCATTTATTTCCCTACCATTCCCCATTCCATTATCATTGACCATTCTATTTCACAATCAAACTTACCATCCATTATTTATCCTTGTTTACCATCTATGGCTACACTTTCCTTTGTAGAGGCTACAAAGATACCTTGTCTTGATGTTTGAAGGAATCAGAATCAATGACCAACAAAGATCACAAAAACATTCTTGACATCTAGATCTACAGCCAATTTTTGATAGAGCAATTATTCAAATGAGGTGTGGGATAGAAATTAACATGATTGAGTATTCTATTTATATCATTTATTGATTAGGATGTGCATCTCCCCATCAGTAGGAACAACATAATTAAAAATCACACCCATGCCAAAAACATGTACCATACCATTTCATATGCCATTTCCATTGTTATATATGCTTATTTACCATTATTGTAGATCCTAGCCATTTACCACCATCACTCAGGGGCAACCCTCTTACCATTTTATCCATTCTATCTAGACCATCATTATCCTTAGCAAGACCATATCATCCTATCATTTCATTCCTATCTAGATCAAAGCCTATTTTTAGTCATCCTACCTAATCCTATTTTGGTCTTGGTTCATTTGGTTCTTCCCACACCTTTTATGGAGGGATTCCAACCAAGTTTCAATAATCAATCCAATCTATGTTTACAATGATAGTCTATGAAAGTAGTGTGATAGTTGATCTGACAAGATATATTTCATCTTATCAGGTTTGTTTATGTGAGCTTGATTATAACCGCTATAGGTAAATCAGTGTGTCACCAATCTTGCTACTAATTATAACAACCTATGGGAAAATTAATATCATTGACCTATGATGTTGTATCTTAGTTATAAACACCTATGTGAAAACTATGGGTAATACTTGTTTATCATGCATTGCTGCATCACCTTGTCATCGTTATTTTCATTTGACTGGCTATTTGCCAAATTTGATCATTTGTTGGGACCTAGTTAGTTTTTCCCTACCTTTTGTGTGGATGGAATTACTATGACTTGAGATCATTTCAAGACTGTATAGGTCATGCTCAATTCATGTTGAGGTCACCTCAGTCCCTCTTTCCATATGTTTTCACCATTTTGTGAGTAACCTAAGCCAAACACTCTCATCATTTTATGAGTAGGTATCTTGTCATTCTATAACGAGTTAAGATACCTCAAAATTCCAAAAACATTCATAATATTTCAAAAAATCCAAAAATATTTGTCCTATCTAAGCCTAGTCAGTTATCCTTGATACGCCTTACTGGGGCATTGTCATTGTTAGGATGTTTTCTTTTACTTTTATTTTTAGGCTTTTTATTTGTTTATTTATTTTAGGCTATTTATTTGTTTGCTTGCTTGTTTGATTGATTTCATCATTATTGACTCAACTTAGTTTATATGTGTTCATTGGGTGATTCTTTGCACACATTATTCTTGAGTCTATCCATATTCATACGTCAATATTATCATCATGGTTTTTATCCTTAGTGTACTATTTTTGAGTGTTTATTAGATATTGAGAGTCAGTCTTTACATATATTTTGGCTAAGTATTCATGGTGTTCTATCATGAAGCCTACCATCACATGATACAATAAAAATTAGCTTAAAGAAGGTCTACAATCAATGTAGCCATATAAGTTTCTCCTTGGCACCTTAGTAAATCCTTCCATCCCACCCTTGATCAAATCAACCCATTGACCATTCTAGTTGTATCATTACTAGTCAAGATGAGTATCTCTTCATTGGTAGGTACAACTAAATCATTCACATTGACCAATCATATTCTTCTATTCATTTATTTCATCACTTTGCACCTACTCATCTTTAATTTGCATTTCAAGTTATATCCTTGAGTTATGATTGCTAATCAACCCTAACTGGGGCATAATCATATTTAGCCAATCTAGGTCTTCATAATGACTATAACTGCCTATGGGCAAATCACTATTTTGACTTTTATTCTTGATTATAACCACCTTTGGGTAAATTAGTATCCTTTTTACATAAATGCATGCAAGCATTTTCTCGTTTGGATGAATCTAAACCATAGGTTAATTCCACCTTTATTCTTGTTTATTTTTTAGGGATCACCCATCGACAAATGTGATGACCACTCCCTTGAGGGGGCATCATCATAGGTTTCCCAAAAACCATTTAGAGCTTTGTTCTTCAATTATCATCTTCTTTTTGGCATACATGCCATTTAACATTACTTTGCCTATGGTTTGAAATGCCTTCCCAAATAGGGGAAAACTATAGACACCTAAAATTGGCCATCGGTAACCTCCAATCAAGCTTTTGGCTAATTTCCACCTAAAATGCACAATTTGGCTTAAAAACACTAAAACATGCTAAATGATGAAAAACTGAAATATTCAAGTGCCAATTTTGGCCAGGGTATCCCTAAATGGGGCAATGAAATTTATGGTCCAAGTAACTTTGATCAATTCATTTCAAGCCAAAATGCTAAATTTGCACCTGGGTGCTTTGGATTGCTCTTCCCTATCAAATATTTTGAACAAGACATCTGCCTTTGTTATTTATTGTTGGCAACATCCTAAATGGGAATATGGTTCCAACACATCTGACATTGCCTTCTAATTCCAATCCAGTCAAAATTTTAACCAATAATAGGTCATTCTGATCAATTTGAGTAATTTGTGCATAAAGTGCTTAATCATGCTTAAGAGCTAATTAACCCAAATCAAGGCCTAATTAATAATTCCATGGAAACTTGTTGAATACTTGTTTTTAGAAATGAATATTGAATATCTACATCATCAAGTGACCTAATTTCTTGGGAAGACATCTCTAGGCCATAAATGCCACAAATATCAGGATTCATGCCTCCCATGCCTCATTAATGCCTTCCATGATGCCCTTCATGCCTCTTAAATTACCTTTTTTCTAATGTCATGATGAGGATAATTATAAACTTAATTCCAAAAATTGAATTAATCCTCAACCACACATCTTAATCTTGAGATGGATGGTTCAAGTTGATTCTAATCAAATCCAAAAATATATAAGTAGGAGGCCTCACAACATCATTTCTAAGCTATTCGAGTGCAAAGTTATAATGTCAAATTGGTTCCAAAAGCTTTAAGCAATTAGTGTTACCATGCCAAATTGATTCCAAGCCAAGCCAAGCCATAAGTCAAAGGTGCCAAGGAGAGATTGAGGTAGCCAAGATTCTATTACCAAGGACTTCATGAGCACAAGCTGAGCAAACCACCACTACAAAGGCATTTGCAACATCCAAGAAAGGTGAAGGAATTCTTGTGTTTGATTCCTTGATTTTTTGTTGTGTTTTTCATTTGATTTTATTAACTAAGCTCTCCCTAGTGTCTAGGTCTAGAGATGTTATGTTATTAGTGTGTTTATTTCATCTTGTTTTCATTTTGGAACTAACACCATACTAACCATCCTCTCTTGAGTTAAATTCCTAGATCACATCAAGAACGTGAGAGTAGTTAGAAGAGTAACTCAAGTAGGACAATTCAACCCCATCGATCGAAGGTTACATGCCATCCCACAAGGAATAAAATACTTGGCCACCAAAACATAACATATAGCAAGCATTTAGGGGCACAGAGGCCTAATTTTATAGAAACAACTAGTTGTAAGAGCCACGAATCTCAGCCTGTTGGGAGTCCGTGTGCCATTTATCTATGATAGTTAGAATCTCAATATTGGTCATAGAAAAACAAGTATAAAAATCCCTATTGTAATCATTTGTGTGTGTGGACGTATGGAGAATAAATACAACATTCTATCTTGTAATTTGTTAAGCAATCAATGAATATCTAGTATTTTCCATAACTTATGATGATTCATGAACATTCTAAGTGTTGAATAATGAATATGTTTTATTTCTAAGTCATAGGTATCTTTTCCTTTTATTGCTACCATTGACTAATAATGGTGATCTTAGTTATCATAGTAGTTAAGTCTAAGATAATAAGGACAATAGTGGTATATTTATGGTATTGAATAACTTAAGATTTATGTTACAAGAGATGAACAAACATATAACATTATGCTATAAAGCCTTCGGGAAATGGTCTTTCATTGTGCACTTCAAGTGACCGCAAGAGACTCACCTCTCACATGATAAGGGACAACATGCCAACCTATTGGGGAGAAGCTTCAGTGTCATAGTATAACTAACTAAATGAACCCAACAGATCCCATGACCAACTTTTATCACTCATGGTGCACACTCTGAATGAATCAGGTGGCTACTTTATGCAAAGGGGAAAGTGGATTTTCAGCCTATGATAGACTCCACTTCTTGACCCATACCTAGTCTAAATCATTATAGTTATAGTGTTTCTCTACCCTCAACCTCATACTTGCACCAATTCTAGAGTAGTGATGTGGGATTACACATTACAGCAGTGATGTGGGATTACACCATGCAATAAAACATTATACCTTGGCAAATTTTAATTGATGGAAGTTGGTTTCAAGAGGGTAAAGACACATCACACGAGTATATTATGGCCATATTACCACATACTAATATGTTAACAAGATGAGGTCACATTTATCCCATGATATGTACATAAAATACTCATATAAAAATTTGAAAGCATAAAACAATGTAAGATTCACATGGTTGATTTCAGAAGTGGAAGATCCCCTTACATAAGATATTTATCATAATTCACACGTTCCATAGTTAACAACATACAATCATATATATAAGTGCTCATACCATAATGTTGATATCAAGAAGAAAATGTGAAAATCCACAAGGTTAACTACATGTACATAGTATAGTAAAGATACAAATTTACATGATTTAACATAATGAACAAAATGTAACAATTTACATAACACATAAGAGTTTTGCATATAAGGAGGAACCACATGAAATAGGTCATGCATATGTGACTCAAGTGTTCTAATAATTATGGCCAAGGTACTTTCACATCATAACAATTAACACACATGATAGTGAAGCATAAGGGTCCATGACTCCCATCAGGTCACCCGATGTCTAGATCTCATCTAAATGACACCAAATATCCATCATATAGTATAACATAATCATTTCCAAGGATCTTAGATTAGGATCAAGCTATTTAAAAGAAGGTTGTGTTCCAACAAGGCCTATAAAATCTATCTCCATGAGTTTCATAAATCTACCAACAATGTTCATGCATCATGGATAGATGGATCATGCTACCTGATAACAGTAAGAGATCCACAAAACTCCTTGACTTGACCATGAAAATCAATCACACTCACCCCACCAAGCCCTTCAAGCTTAAGTTTCACCCTTGAACCTCCCAATATATTATACCTTAGCATCATTAGATGGCTCACTCATGCAAGCTATCAATGGCCACCAAGGCATTGTCTCATGATTCCAACAACAAGCTCATATCACTATTTTTCCAATTGACTTAATCCAATAAATAAAAGGTTGGATGGTGATGCTTTCTTGATGGAACATCACTTTGGGAAAGGGTGGGCTTAGCTAAGGCACAAGATAAATGCTATAACACTACTACAAAAATTAAAATTTTCCACAATCATCAAGTTTAATTAAACTTCATAATAAACATCCTCATGGATGTAAGACATATCCAATATCATAATAGACATCCTTGTGAGTGTCAAAACATAACCAAGTTCTAAATAGACATCCACATAGATGCATAACTCAATCATGGTCAAATTAAACATCCCCATGGATGTAAAACATATCCATTATTAATATAACATCCTCATGGAATCAAATTATCCATGAACAAAATAAACATCATAGATGCAAAACATACCTATGATTGGGATAAACATCCCACACACGTAATAAATTTTAGACTTTTGAGAGTTAAGAATTCACGTGCTTCTCCAATTAATTCAAAAGAGGCCAAATGCACAAACAAGATCAAGCTTGAATTCAACTCAAGACACTCCATCATAAGTGGAGATCCCAAGCCTAACTAATTTACACAAGTAAATCAGATACCCTCACCCTATTCAACCCTCTAGGTTTAGGCTTAACCCTTAGTTTTCTTGATGTCATGATGTTATAAATATCTACTGATGACTTGCCCATACAAGTAAAAAATAGATATTAAAAATCATTTCCTCAATTCTAAGAGCGAAGTAGTTATCACTAGTCTCCCATCAACTTGCCCATACAAGTCAATAGTTAACAAGTGACATTTTCCTCAATGTAACTCGATTAAGGAAGAGTTAACCCAATCAAGGCTATGGGTAAGCATCATAATGCTACTACAAAAATTTAACAATTTTCACACATACATTCTATAAATTTAAGAATTCTTAGTACTTTAGTATTGCATAACAAAGCACCCTTTATTAACCCAAGAGGCTACGTACCTTTATAAAGGTTATAACATAGCCATTCTAAGCATATGAGACATGTATTTGTCCACACAAGGTAAATAATTTCAACCATATTTTAGTATGCACTCAATCCTACAAGGTTCTGATTTAATATTAGCAAAGGTAACATAGTCAACAAGTGTTATTCAGCCACCCAAAGGCATACACATACTTGTTGATATAAAAAAAGCCTTCACAAGAATATGCACATCCATATTATGTGTATTTCAGCCACCCAAAAGTATACTAGGCAAAAATAAACCTTTGTAAAGGTATGCACAATCACATAAACACTCAACCAAGTTTTTTAAAAATTTGTTAAAGTCAATTTATTGTGCTTAAAACTCATCCAAAACCTTTAAAGCACAAGCTCTGATACTAGATGAAACAATCCAAAAAAATAATAATTTGGAATTGTCTTTCAAAGTACACAATGAGACAACATTGAAGGCCCAAGAAATAACTTTAATGCAACATAATGCATCTCAACAATCAATACATAAAGTTATAATAACCTATAACCATATTGGTTCATCTTAGACACTTACCTAGGGATAAACACAGCTAGGAAATTCCATAGAGCAATATGTTTGCCTTATAATGTTATGTTGTTTAAAGGGGTATTAGTATGTAGATCTATACTGATAACCATTGAAACTTGTAAAGGCACTCACCTTATCTATTATACCACCTAGGGACTTTTATTCTCACCTAAGTGTCTGATTACCCATGCAGTCATGGTTTAATATCTCTAGAGACTAAAGAAATCATTCATGCATATGATGTCAATAAACTTGCAACCAATATCCCTATTGTTACAAATAGATGATGCTATAAACAACAAGAATGTAATTAAGCATATGAGAGTATATCTATAGCCATCTTCTAAGCATGCAAATAAGATAAAAGAGAGGTGCAACACTTAAGCACGAGGGTCCAAAAGACCAAACATAAGCATTCATCTCACTAGCTTGCTAGGCAAGTCTTGCCACATCATGAGATCAACAAGTGGGGATCTCTAAACCATTGCTAAAACTTGTTAGGCTGTGGAGCTAAAAGCTTCAACTATGCAAACGAAAATAGGAGGTTGCTGAAGATCCAGAAGTACCGGCATCGACAGTATGACCGACATCGGTCATGACGCTTGCAGAAGGCAATCGGCATTGGCAAGAAGTCAGCCGACGTCGGTCAGCACCAATTAGACAGGGACCGACATTGATCACCTGTGTGTTCCAGAACTATTTGTTGCATGAACAGTTAGTTAGTTAAACAGAGTTTTTACATGTAAAGGCTATTTTGAGTCTTGAGTTGCGTGTCTATTATTAGTAAACTAAGAGTCTAAGTTATTGTTTAAGTCTGGGATCTATTTATAGACCCATTGACATGTATTGTAATGATGAGCTGAAAAGGAAGGCAAGGAAGATCCTTCCATTGTAAGATCTTTGAGTTGCAGGTTGTTGCAAGCTCATAGGAGATCTACATGTGTAAGTATGGTCTGTTGAATTGCAGGTTGCAGGTTCATGGGAGATCAACTTGAAGTACTTTGGAGTGCTTGGTGTACTGGCAGGGTTATTACTGACTGGTTGGAGAGGTGAACACCAATTCTATGTGTGAGTTGTGTGTTGGGACCGTTTTTGGTAGGAGAGTGTTTTGAAGAAGAACTATTGTACACTTGAGGTGTGGAAAGCCTCTATAAGGTGGAAGAGCATGGTGTCTCTTTATTGTATTATTTTCTATACAAATGTTAATACAAGATAGTGTATTGTCTCTCATATTATGTGCTATTTGTGAATTCTAGTTACTTGTGCTTCTGGTATATTTCTGCATGTTTAATTGCTTGTATTTGGTAATCATATTGTGCTCTTTCTGAGGAGCAAGATCCTAACAAGTGGGATCAGAACAAGTGTGTTTGTTCTTGGATTCCCCAACAACTGGTATCAGAGCTTTTAGGTTGGGATACTAACAGGTTGGATTAGATCTGGTTAGTGTGTGTTGATTACAGGTTACTCACAGGGGTTTCTGTTTGAGTGGGAGTAGAGCAATGGCAGAAGACAATAAGCTATGAATGGAGAAGTTTAATGGCAAGAACTACCAATTATGGAGGATGCAGATTGAAGATTATCTGTATTAGAAAGATTTGTACTTACCATTGGGTGGGGTTGATTGCAAGCCCTAGGATATGAAGGATGAAGAATGGGAGGTTCTTGATCAGAAGGCTCTGGGATCTATAAGATTGAGTCTTGCATCGTCTATGATTTCTAGCTTATCATAGTGTAAGACAACAGTAGAGTTGATGGAATCTTTGGCAAATTTATATGAAAAACCCTCAGCTTCGAATAAGGTATTTCTTATGAAGCAATTATTTAATTTGCAAATGTTGGAAGGTGGATCTGTACATATTCATCTTAGTGATTTCCATGGTTTGGTAAACCAGTTAAGTTCAGTCAATATTGATTTTGATGCTGAAATTAAGGCTCTCTTAATCTTATGTTCATTACCTAAAAGTTGGGAGAGTTTGGTAATGGCAGTTTCTAATACTGCATCTGCTTCAAAAATCTTAAAAGTGGATGATATTGTGAGTGTGATCTTGAATGAAGAGATATGCAGGAAAAGCACAGGTGAATCATCAGGGAATGCTTTGAGTGTTGAAGGTAGAGGAAGGCAAAGAGAGAAGGTAGAGCGTGGGAGATCAAGGTCCAAGATAGGCAGGAGATCCAAGTCCAGGTATGGCAGAATAACCTGTTGGAAATGTGGAAAGCAAGGGCACTTAAAGAGAGATTGCAGGTCAGGTGAAGATCAGCATGAAGGACATGAAGAAGAAGCAGATGTTGTAGATTTCATTGCACAAGATGCTCTGGTATGTTCTTTGGATAAAGTAGAATCTTGGGTTTTAGATTCTGGTGCCTCTTTTCATGCATCCCCAAATAGGGAATTTTTTCATGAGTATGTCCAAGGTGACTTTGAAGAAATTTGTTTAGGGGATGGTAAGCCTTGTCAGATGGTTGGCAAAGGGAAAGTGAAGCTAAAATTGCAGACAGGTAACACATGGGTGTTGAAAGAGGTCATGCATGTCCCAGTTCTGGAGTGGAATTTGATTTCTATAAGAAGTTTGGGTGATGAGGGTTACACAGTAACTCTCACAGTGGACTCTTGGAAGGTTACCAAGGGTGCACTTGTTGTAGCAAGAGGTAATAAAGTAGGTATGCTTTATCTATCTACTTCTATTATTGATTCTCTTTTTGGGTTATCTACTTCAGCTGTAGATTCAAAGATGTGGCTTAATAGGCTTGGTCACATCAATAAGAAAGAGATGCATGTTCTTGAGTCAAAGGGTATGCTTTCAGATTTGAAAGGCATGGATCAAGATTTCTGTATGCAGAAGAAGAAGGTGACATTTCTTGAAGAATCTGATGTTAGTGACAAGAGTAGGAAAGCCTTGGTTTTCAAGGAGAAGGTGACAGATAGAGTTTAGCACAAGGGGTAGAAGAATTTTGAGCAGAGCAAGGGTGATTTGGACAAGGGTTTGGTCCAAAAGGAGCTCGCGGGTAGAAGTCAATTCTCACAAGAAAAACACAGAGACCGATGTCAGCTAGAAAATTGGCGTCGGCGTCTAGACAGGGACCGATGTCGATTATGTGCATCCTGACGTCAGTGACTCAGGGCAGATAAACATCGGTGTCAATAAGGGGGAACTGACATCAATGATGAGGCAGTCATAGGGAACTGACATCGATCAGGTGCAGACTGAGATGTGACTGGCATCGATCACTGAGATGAATTTTGGGTGGACAGCAAGCTGTCAAAGAGTCTCAAGCACCCATATGGAGGACTTAAAGGGTATGTAAGCCTCAAATTCATCATTTCCCTTCTTTACACTACTTGTTGCTCACTTATGGTAAAGAACCAAGAAGTTATTAAAGAAGCAGAGTAGGTAGATCCAGAAAATAGTGGGAGCTTGGCATGGATGAAGGATGTGATTCCTTGGAGGAGAACCAAACGGGAGTTTTGGGTGGAGTTGCCAGCTAGAAGTAAGCACTGAGAGACGAATGGATGTTTAGGATGAAGAAGAGCAGAAATGGACATGTGAGATAGAAGGCTAGGGTATATGGTCTTGTATAAAGCTGCAAGGTAATGGAGGTTTGATCATTGTGTTTCTCTTTACCAGGTTGGATAATATTAGTTACATTATCCTATTACTGTATGATGTGCTTGTTGCAGGGTTACATATACAGGGAGTTGTTGAAGTAAAGGTAAAGCTAGTTCAGAGGTGTGTCATGAGGAATCTAGGAGCAGCAAGATTCTTTGGCATGAGTGTGTTCTAGGGACATGGAAGGTCATAGGTTGACTTTGTTTCAGGTTGATTGTGTGAGACCGGTTAGCACACCAATGGTTGGACAGTTCACATAATAGTGTCTTGATTCACATAATGAGGTTAGGTGCATAGTATGTACTAAACCTAAGTTTTCCCAAGCAGTGGGAGTTGTCACAAGTTTGGAGCCAATCCAAGAGAGAAGCATTGGAGGGTAGTTCAATGGATTCTTAGAGGGACCAGCAACATGTGCACATACTATGTAGGGTCAAGTTATTTTCTACATGGTTTGTAGATGTGGATGTGGCAGGTGATTTGGATGACAGGTGTTGCACCACAAGATTTGTGGTGGTTGGTCTTCAAGAGTGATCTTGAGGAGGGATACAAAGCCAAGGGAACAAACTAGACAAAGTACAGGTATAGGTACAATTACAGCTATTTATCCCCAAGTGGGAGATTGTTAGGTTATGGAACTAAAACCTTCAACTATGCAGATGAAAATAGGAGGTTGCTGAAGATCCAAAAGTACCAACGTCGGAAGTATGACTGACATCAGTCATGATGCTTGTAGAAGGCAATCGGCATTGGCAGGAAGTTGGCCGACGTCGGTCAGCACCAGTTAGACAGGGACCGACGTCGGTCACCTGTGTGTTCCAGAAATGTTCATTGCACGAATAGTTAGTTAGTTGAACAGAGTGTTTGCATGTAAAGGCTATTTTGAGTCTTGAGCTATGTGTCTATTATTAGTAAACTAAGAGTCTAAGTTATTGTTTAAGTTTGGGATCTATTTATAGACCCATTGACATGTATTGTAATGATGAGCTGAAAAGGAAGGCAAGGAAGATCCTTCCATTGTAAGATCATTGAGTTGTAGGTTGTTGCAAGCTCATAGGAGATCTACATGTGTAAGTATGGTCTATTGAATTGCAGGTTACAGGTTCATGGGAGATCAACTTGAAGTACTTTAGAGTGCTTGGTGTACTGGCAGGGTTATTACTGACTGGTTAGAGAGGTGAACACCAATTTTGTGTGTGAGTTGTGTGTTGGGACCATTTTTGGTAGGAGAGTGTTTTGAAGAAGAACTACAGTACACTTGAGGTGTGGGAAGCCTCTGTAAGGTGGAAGAGCATGGCGTCTCTTTATTGTATTCTTTTCTGTACAAATGTTAATACAAGATAGTGTATTGTCTCTCATATTATGTGCTATTTGTGAATTCTAGTTACTTGTGCTTCTGGTATATTTCTGCATGTTTAATTGCTTGTATTTGGTAATCATATTGTGCTCTTTCTAAGGAGCAAGATCCTAACAAGTGGGATCAGAACAAGTGTGTTTGTTCTTGGATTCCTCGACAAAACTAACACAACAAGATTAATAGTCACTATAACCTTTTGGGATTCACCCAATCAAGGACTAGTCTAAGTTCCTTTCAAGATCATTGCACCATTGTACCCTTACTTGACAAAGGTCACACATGAAGACATATCTTTATTATAAGATGATTATTCCCCATTAACATTAGATGAGTCATAATTCACTTAGTTTAAGGTGGTTGACATTGCACACATGAACATCCTATTGAATAAATATAAAAATGCATTAGGAGAAGCCAAATTACTTCTCATGATATAGATATACCATCCCATAAGTCATCCATAGGAGTCTTGAACCCATATGCCACCTACTTATCCTTTAGTTATAATATCATGATATTGTATAAAACATAGACATTCATGTCATTTAGTTAACATGTGTATGCCCATAGAAGAATTCATTACTCAAGTAATCTTAGCCATTAACTCATGTGTTCATTAAGGAAAGTTATGATTTGATAACTCATTACTAAGGTGGACTATTAAGCCACTGATCATAATGTAACATTATAGTTGCACATAATATATATTTAATCCTTATCCAATTTTGGGATTATTTACCATTCCCAAGGATTATTCACATTTTAATAATCACAATATTAGGCACACAAAAAAGTTCATTTCCAAAGGTAAGCATATAAATTTTAAGCACACACATCCGTCTATAACCAATGACTATTTGTCTTATAAATGCCTTACTAGCTCATATAAACAATTAAAGTGATGTTACCACTTGAGATTCTATAAGTGAATTGTCAACTCTAGGTCTTTGCATCACAATGCCCATAATTAAACTAACTTTAAATTTAGAAATTTCACCTATCTGTAAGCAACATAATGAATCTAAACAATAACAATATAATTGGCATTCCATTAGTCAAGGTCTGAATTATAAATAGTTGAAACAATAAACTTACTGAAAAACTTGCTAATAGTCTATGAAATTACATTATCCTTATTGGTAAGAACCGCAACCAATAATACATACACATATAGATAAGGTCATTAATCAGGCTTTATTTAATTGCTTAAGTAATATAAATAAGCTCACTTAAAATGATAACACAACCCATAAGGACAGCCAATAATATAATGAAAACACATTGATTTTTATCATCAAAGAATTATTTGCATAATCTAATTGCAACAACCTAATTCAACCTAAGTTATAAACATGCTATGAGTCATGTGGTCAATAAAAATGCCTCACAATAGAGCTATCATAAAATAAAAATGAGCCCATAATAAATTTGAACATAATAAAGGAAGTAAACATTTATTATCTGTAAGGCAAACCCATATGTTAGTCATGATTTCTAGGTGTAGAATACACAACATAACATCTATTTAGTAGCAATTTCACCTTCATATATTCAGGCATAACCCAACTTTGTATACCTATACCTTAGTTTCTTTGTTCACCATAAATCATGAATTCATGAACTCATAAAACATCAAAATAAAAACAACATTAGGGAGTATGCATATATCATACAATAGGCTGCATACTTTGTTTATGGCTACTGATTTAATCCCATGTTTCACATATCATGAACGTGTTTTAAAATAACAATACCATTCAATGTAATTAGATAACATTGAGCCCTTCTCATAAACAAGAAATAAATCTATATATATTAAATTAGCATTCCATACCATAAGAATATCACCAGATAATATTCATCACATAATCTATATATATACACAACTCCATCAAGGGAATTTAAAACCTCTAAATTTTTTTAGCATACCATAAGACAATACCATCTCACTTTCATTTGGATTTAAGGGCTATAGACAATATAGACATTATTTTTCCTATATTAATTTTTACAACTTCATGCTTAATTCACATTAATAAGTATATCACCATGTTATCCCAATGTGTATACAACAACACATAAAGGTTAAGCATAACTTACTACAATCAAGAATTACAATTGTTGTTTTAATGTAATAAACAAAATCCAACATATATGCATATCAAAAGGAATAATCTTAGCCAGTTAAATAACTAAACCAAGTTACCACCATCAATAATGACACCCATAATAACATCATATACAATATTTTCCTTTCAACATAATAAATGTCACAAAACTACATAATGTGAGGAAATGTAACTGATACATAAGATGATCAACCAACTACAATCCAACATGCCAACCTAGAACCATGTACCAATTGACACGATCAAAAAACATTCTACCATAGGAAATCTAGGCACACTAATGGAAGAGGATGAATATGGCAAGGATAAGACCCCTCAAAACCATCCCTATTAACCCAACCATCAGTGGCCCTTACCACCCCAACCATCAACTTGGTGGAAGGTTTTGGTAACTGGGTACTTGAATGAGGTAAGAGATATAATAAAGACTTATAAAAATAGTTAATAAAGGATTAGAGAAGCAATGTAATCAGCATAGAACCATAACACTCAACTAAACTAGTTGTCCTAAGTAATATCTAAGGCATACCTTAAATCTTTATAAAAGATGATTTACATTGTAAATCAGGATCTAACATATCCATTTAACAAGACCAGAAGGTCTTGCCAAGTCTATTGCTCAACTCAAGAGGCTTACCCAAGTTTAAATGGATTAAACACAATGGTTTCAATCCACAATAGCTAAATCAACTAAATTGAGTCAAAAAGAGAGAATACATATCATTCCTTAATAGAAAATAAACTTGGGTTGTCTTTAAAATAGCCATGTACAATGAACATTTAATTTCATCAAATATTTAAACAAATCAAAAACCAAGAAAAATGCATTATCATTTTAACAAAGTGGAATAAAATAATTTGATGTCCATAACTGATAACTCAGTGCAATCACTTGGGGAAAAACCCACTCCAAACAATAGAAGTAAAAATAGGAGGGTACACTCAGCAAGGATAAATTGATTTTATTATAAACCAAAACTTAAAATTTAGAAAAGAGATATGCATAATAGAGGGTATGGCATCAAGTGACAACCAAATATTTCTAAAACATGAATAGAGTCATAAATCAGGACACATCAAAGCTTCCAAACAATATATTCTCATTTACCTATGATATTTAACAAAATAAGATTAAACAAAATCGCATAGAAGGAAAGCATTAAAGCTTTAGAAAAATTTGTCCTTATTTACATGTGATATCTAGTAAAACATTATCGATATAAAAATTTCCCATAATAATAAACTAAAGTGGGTATTAAAATTATCATTGCTAGCTATGCAGGAGACTACATACAATATCTAGCAACTCTTCTAATGATTAATAGAAAGCAACTACATCAATAAAAAATAGACCCATATGAAGAGACCAATTGGGCATTATAATTAAAATGATAGTCAAGCTAGTTTAGAGATAGTGCAAGTGTTCTAGTTAATGCTTAAACCTATAGTAAATGCCTAATTTACAAAAAACCTCAATTGATTCTCTCACTTTTTAATGATTACAGTTTCAAAATTCAAAAGTCCAACTATAATCTTATAACACCTAATAGGTATACATAAACCTATGACTTAAAAATTCTCTTATTTTGATAAAAATAAAATTATAAATCAAAAGACATAATAGTTATATCACCCAACAAGGAGAGAAAATTGATTTAAAATCGAATGGAGGCCATTATAGATTCATAGGGAAGTCTCACGACTTACCCATGAATCTAGAATGATTCAATCAAATTCTATTAGGGGAAATAGTATAGTAAAACTATACTCTCACTATAAAATTCCACCATATAACTTACCTAAAAAAAATTTAGGATAGCATGGTGAAAATCATGGGTTTCTTGCTTCAAGAAGCTACTACCTATGCCCATCCCCACTCATCCACAAACCCCCAGGGCATAGACCCAATAGGAATCCAATCTCTCATTCTCCTCTCCTACCCTATGTGGCCCCTCTTAAACCACCCATTTCCCATTTTTTTCTCCCCCACACCAAGTGCCCAACATAGGGTTTTGACACATCCCATACATACTCCAGAAAAAGGCAAAAAATGACCAAAAACTTCTTGGGTGAGTTAATGCATCAAAGCAAAAAGATGAAACAAAATTAAAATAAAATAATTATTAATAATTCATTGGGTCAATCCACCTTAAATAAAAAAGCAAAAAGGTCATTAAAATAATATTAATTATCAAAATTAATAAGGTCAACAACAATCCTAGGTCCTTCAATCAATCAATAAAGTCATAAAAAATAATAACAATTAATTTAAATCCATAAGATAGTAATAATAAAAAATAAAATAATTTAAATAATAATGAGTAATGAAATCATAAATTTGACCCATAATATAAAAATCAATAATTCATTATGTTGACCATGATCATGGTTCAGTTGAATTACCACAAAGGGAGGTTCCATGATGGTGTTTCCAAGATGAGAGACCCAATATGGTCTAGTCATATCCAAAAACATAACAAGATAAGATGTAAGACACTCCACATGGATTAATAATTAAGTTTCCATGACACTTAAAGAAGATAACCAAAACATGAAAAACTAACACCAAGTACACTGAGGACCATACAAGAGCAATAATGATATCAAAACTCATCGATTTTGAACAAGGAACTACAACAACACACACAAATATATGACAAGATCAATGAAAGATGAAAAATGATAATGTAATATAAATATAAATGATGGTATCTCAGTATCATATCATAGATTTTGTACCTATCAGAGTGAAATTCTGACTACTCAATCACCCTATAAGTATACTAGAGATGTCCAAACCCACCACTGAGCCTAGCTCATAGTCAGGTTCCTGCATCCACCAAATAGAACATCAGTAGTATCAAAATGATGTCAATATAAATAATAAACAATAATGAATTCAAAATGAATCATTAAACAAGAAATAATAATTAAACATTGTCATCTATAGCTTCAAATGGAACTAGCGTCAGAACTGATGACCATAAACTTGAGCATACCTTGTGAAATAAAATCAATAACTACAAGAGTAGTCAATGTCAATATACATCAATAAAACATGATATATCAATAACATATCATAATGTAACTAACCTAAGTAACATATATAACATGATAAAATGAATCCAGTGTAAGCAGTATATATATATATATATATATATATATATATATATATATATATATATATATATATATATATATATATATATATATAATGAACCCAATGTGAGCATCAATCGTGATGTAGCATATTCATGGCAACTGCCCAAGGTATATCACATCTCAACATTTGAAACATAAAAAAATCAACCATTATTAGTGAAAGTGCTATCAAAACATGCTAAAAATGAGCTATAATCAAATATATACAATAGGCCAGAAGGTCGGGTCATGATATAATGTCTTCATCTAGCTCGACATCATAGAGTGGACAAGTTAGAAGTGTTGGAGAGTGTGTTGTCATTGATGTCAAAGGATGATGCCATATGTTTATTGATGTCAAATTTAATTACAAAGTGGTGATGCCATTGATATATGAATGAGTTTGATCTTGAAGTTGTGCAAGTCAGTTAGTGTATGTGTGATTCATTGGAGGTCTTCATCTAGATCTTGTTTTATAACTTTAGGTGGCCTAATGAGGCATTCTGATTAGATTTGGATGCATATGAGATAATGTGAGTATTTTTTTAGGATTATCATGTTGTATCTATCATGTTGGTGTTGTTTAAGGTCAAGGAAGAGAAGAAAAGTATGTAAACAGTGTGTTGGTATAGGCTTGGTAGTCTTGTATAGTGGCATAGGCATGGTAGCTTAGTATGTTGAACATGTTGAGCATATGGACAGTAAATTTGGTATCTGTGGAGCTTAGAATGAAGGTGTATGACATGTTTCTAAGGTGGTGAGAGCATTTGAAGAGGTTTCCAAGTGTCTTGAAGGATCAAGCATAACTGGTGGTTTTAGACCTAATGTACATAGTGGCCTAGTAAGGTTCAGATAGAGGGCCAAGAAGAGATTCCAAGGTAAAAATGCTCACGTAAGCATGGAATGAGGTGTGATAGGTTTGGTCAAAGGTGTTGACCAAATTTTAGGTCTTGAAGAGGAAGAGAAAGCAATAAATAATTTTGAAAGGACACCTATGCATGCAAAATGAAGGTTTCCAAGCCCAAGAAGGAAGTTAAGAAGCTCATTGGCACATGTTAAGTTTTCATGGTTACCTAATCCTTTTGAGAGAGGTGAAACATGGACCTAATAAGGTTTTCTAATTATTTTTTAGTAGATTTAGGTATAATGATTTATAGACATTTGTTAAGAATGTAAACTGGTCAAAACTCTCCTATAAACCCTCATAGTAGAGAGATTAAAAATAACTTGCTAGAAAGGACCCATAATGTATTTTTTGATCAATTTTTTTGATTGGATCATGTATAATACTCCTCTAGTCATATCCAAGTGGTAGTGGTGTGTCAAGTCAATGAATAGATGGTATAGAAAAGTGTTTGTTTCTAAAGTTTTTGGTGCTATAAGCAGAGTTGACTAAGTCAACACACACAAGTTGACAAAACTTGAAGCCCAAGACTTGTTATTGAAGTATATGGAGTTGGTTTGACAATAAAAATTCACTATATCAATCATTTTGGTCAATCACTTTGTCCTATTTCTAAATCTGCAAACAATGATAATAGTGAGAAAAAGCCAGTCAGAGTGAATGTGTGTTTAAGGAAGAGTTCTAGGTGAGTAGGAATGGATCCAATGATTTGGGGTGTTTTTTTTAGACCTATACATCATGTAACTTGGTTTTTAAGTGATGATGATGATAATACATAATCTTAAAAGTGATTTCAAAGTGGCTTATTTGAATAATGGAGATTATGATAAAGAGGTGTGAGGAATTGGTTTGTTAGACCAATGATTGTTGTTATATCAAGTGATCCATGAATTGTATGATGATATAGAGATAAAAAAGGAACTATTAAATAGGAGGTGATGTCATAAAAACATTATTTTAAGGTGGTAAACATGAGATTCTATATGATTGTACTGTTAGAAGCTACAGGCAGTCTAAGTGACCATCTTATAAGGGTAAGTTTAAGGTGTTTTGTCAAGAGTTGAAGAAAAAATGAGTATTGATATGTTTTAAAAGCATCAAGGTTTCATGATAAGGTATTTAAGGTCTAATTTTTCCCATATTTGGGTTTGGAAAGTGAAAATACTTTGACTGTATTTTGACTGTGTATGACTAGTCTGAGTGTTCACTTTGTAAGGGTTAGTTTGAAGTATTAGAACCTATGTGATGTTGGAAAATGAATTTGGTGATGTTTTTTAGGTCATGGAAGACCTATTAATTCAATTTTTTTAGATGGTTATTTGATAAAATCAAATATATGCCTCAGTTCTAGAAGACAAACTTTTCTATGTTTTAGGCCTAATTGGTGAGTATGCTAAAAGGCATGGATCAAGTGGTGAATTGGAGTTACAAGTGGCATGGACCTATGTGGTAATGAGAAAGGGTATATTATAGGTATTTTTTATGTGTTTCACTTATATTGGTGAAGGCTTAAGGTTGTCCAAGGAGTCCAAGTTGTAACATGTGCATGGATAGACCTATTTGCTTTAGGTCTCAATAAGGCCTAATGGAGAATTGGGGTCTTAAGGACAATGACCAACCTATGAAGTGGATTGTCTCACCCATGTAACATGTGTTTGTACTTATTCCAATCATAATACAAGTGTGGAAATTATTTTTTATGACCAATATGGGTTGGACCAAGAGAGTGGTATAAGTACAAGGCCTAATTGGCCTATTTGAAAAAGTTGAAAAAGTAAAGAGCTAAGCAAAGGAGACAACCTTTGAAAGAGAAGGTAAAGGTGATTGAGGACCATCAAATATTAAATAGGATTAGTCATGCATATCTTATCAATTAGTTTCAATTGGATACATATGTTATTAGACCTAATGAGCCTAGAAGAGACATATTGAGCAAGTAAGCCCTAAAGGTTGTTTGAGAGAGATTAAAGGGTGAAGAATGAAAGAAAGAGGAGTCTATCATCAGGTGTGTCAGACATCAAATAAAATATAGGGATAATTTTTTAGGTGACTGAGTTGGTTTTTTTTTCCTATGGGGTTGTATCCTCCTTTCTAGTTGGTGTTAGCTAAAGGTCTCATGGGTGCTGGACTAAATTAAGGGGTAGGTGTTACTTGATTAGTTAGAGTTGGTCTAAATTTGGATCTTGTCATTATAGGACTATATTCCATATTTTATGTTTTAGTGGGTTTAAATACCCATGAATTTTTATCACATAGATGATGTGTCATGGTTGTGTTCATACTTGCTTTTCATGTGATCTCTTTGCTTTGATGTTAATCTAGTTGCTCATGATTTGTTATGATGATTCATGAATGATAATAAATGAATGATAAGTGGATTGAAAGGGAAATTATTATTATCTACTAATTCACCCACCCTCTTATTATCTACTTCCAATAATTGGTATCATATCAAGACCTTTGAAAGAGGATTAACAGCTTACAAGTGATCCTAAGTAGCTTGAGGTGTGATAAGGACAATGTTCTTGTTTATAGTAATGGATAAGTTTGTGAAAAGCATGGTTGATGTTTACATAATAGTCTACATATTAGCACTTTCAAGGTTGAATAAAAAGGACTATATTGAGTTTAAGTCTAAAATAAAACATAATTTGGATGATAGATCCTATGGAAGGAGATCTCTTGATCATATAACATGATGATTCCAAGTATATACAAGTGTCTTGAAAGGCAGAGGTATGCAAATGAAGGATTGGTTGGTCATCAAGTAAGAGAATCTATGTGAGGAACATAAGAGGCCATATGGGGTGTAATAAGTGTTTTCTGTAATTGAGGAAGTGAAAATAATCCATTTGAGTAACCTTGTGAAGGTCTAGGTCATCCTAGTATACTTGTCAAATCAGGTTGAATGAGAAAATTGATGATGTTAGCATTCACATGTGTGGAGGTGTCAGAAGAAATTGGTCACATGGGTTTGTTGATATTTATGACTAGATCATGTGTTTCAAATTTAAGGTCTTGAAATGATGGATATCAAATTTTATGTTAGTTCAAAGTTAATCTCCTAGGTAGATTTCATAAGTTCCATAGCCATTTTTACATGAAAATATGACCGTTGGAATTTATATTTTTAAATTTAACAAAGGAAACTAGTTTTAAAATAATGGCTTATATAAGCCATGGATGAAGTAAAATAAATATTATTTAATAATCAAAGTTGAATATAACTCAGTATAGAAGACCCCAAAAATGATTATAAGGTTTGATCTTCCATACAGGTGTAATAAATGCATGTTAAAGTTAATTTTAGTTGACTAGGTTTTGAAAAAGTGAGCCTAGGAGGATTAATATTGGATTATAACATGTTCAATGATATTAAAATAATGATATAAGTAATGTATGATGTATATAACTATTTTTTTTTAATTCCTATGCTTTGAAGATGATCTGAAAGTGTGTTTTTATGAATAAAAAGCATCATGAAAGAGGACCATGTGTGAAGGTTTTTGTTCTTGACAAACTTGAGTATCTGTAGAGGTGTATGGTGCTTATAGTCTTCAATAATGGTGGTTCAAAGTGGATGAAGGTGTTCTCAAGGTCATAGAGTTATATATAAGCAACATGCTTGATCAGACTGATCCTTGAAGTGAAGATCCAACTCAAAAGGTGAAAGGCAGTGAATTGAGGGTTTGACATTTTCAAACCCTAAGGTGGTTGTTCTTGATATGATTTACCTTGTAATGACTTGTGATGGTCAGTAATCATCAAGTGAGGTTTTTTAAAAAAATTATTGGTCAGTAAATTTTATGTGCTCAAAGGACTAGAGGAGATATGAGAATTTTGTTATCATTTTATTGAGCTTCTCTTTACATATCTAAATATGTCAAAGTATATCAGAAGTTACTCAAAGAGAATAAGGTCTCTCAAACCTAGTATTGACTATATGTTGTCTGTAAGGATGCTTGGTAGTGTTTTAAGTTTTGATGGCTTGAAAAGCATGAAGGTGAGTGGTTAATGTTGTGAGGACCTTATGGAAGTTGTTATCATATATATAATATGGTCCTATTGGCTCAAGAAGGGGTCTAAAGTGCATGTTTTAGAACAGTGGTATGGGTTAGTTTGATCCATGAGACCATTGGTAATATTTGTGGTAAATTTTTTGTCCTTAAGTTGTAAGGATAGTAGACATTACATTGAATTGTTTAAAAGGTCATAAAATATCATCAGTATTATTAAAATGACAAATTTTGTGTCATCATAAGCAAAATCTGACTGTGAGTATGCAATTTTTTTCTTTGATCAATTTAAATAATATCTTGGAGGTTGTAGTGTTTTAGATGCATCAAGATGACCTTAAGGTCATAGAGGGTAAATAATCATGTTGTATATGTTTTGAATAAGTTGTTTAGTAATATGAGTATGACAATGTTCTGAGTTTCTTATTAGAGTGTTGTTGGATCATTTTCAAGGTTTGAGGAACATTGCCAAACTAAGTTGACATGTTATGTATGCCCTAAGGATGTTCATGAAGATTTTGGTTTGTAGCATCACAAAGTTCTTGTGATCTTGAAGAGGAGTCTATAGAAGTGTCCATGAAGGAATGTGTTGTCATATTGTTGATATCATGAAGAAGGTCTTAGAGTTTTGTAGGATGACAAGTTGTGTATACCATGGAGTTCACAATATTCTGAAAATGTGATGGTTCCATGAGAGTGCTTTGAAGAAGTTCTAAGACATGATGGATTGTGGAGGATAAAGGGAAATTGTTTTTTGCTATGAGATCCATATGAAATTTATCCATGCCTAATTTAGATGTTTAAGTTGAACAAATGAAGATATGAGATCTATTAGTGTTTTTATAAGAGTATTAACTATGTGTAGATAGTGTCTAAAGAGTTTCTTGTAGACCTAGATGGTTAAGGTGACCTATTTGAAGATGTCATGTTCTAGGAGAAGCATGATGTGAGGGGGAGCATATGTGAGGTGTTCCAATCATGGTAGGGATGTGGATAAGTTTAATATAATAGTGACCTTAAGAATTTTATATGATGACTTGATCAAACCAAGTCATGTGTTTTGATAATGTATTGAATATTCATGCATGGACAAAGGGGCAGTTTTGGAAAAGGTCAGGTCCTAGGATTAGAGGACTATGTAGATGAACTTGGGAGGAGCATATGTCCACTTTTTCATTAATGGTAAAGGGGGAGAAGGAGAAGAAGAGGTTACCATCAATGAAAAAGGGAGAGATTTTTGGAGATTATGTTGTCATTGATGTCAAAGGTTATGACAAAGTGGTGATGTCATTGATATATGTATGAGTTTGAGCTTGAAGTTATACAAGTTAGTTAGTGCATGTGTGATTCATTGAAGGTCTTCATCTAGATCTTGTTCTATACCTTAGGTGGCCTAATGAGGCATGCTGATTATATTTGGATGCATATGAGCTAAGGTGAGTATTGTTTGACTCTTGTCATGTTGTATTTATAATGTTGGTATTGTTTAAAGTCAAAGAAGAGAAGGCAAGTATGTAAACATTATGTTGGCATAGGCTTGGTAGTCTTATATAGTGGCATAGGCTTGGTAGCCTAGTATGTTGAGCATGTTGAGGCTAGGGAGAAGAAAGTTGGTAGATGTGGAGTTTGGAATGAATGTGTATGACATGTTTCTAAGGTGGTGAGAGTATTTGAATAGGTTTCTAAGTGTCTTGAAGGATCAAGCATAACTAGTGGTTCTAGACCTAATGTACATTGTGGCCTAGTAAGGTCCAAATGGAGGGTAAAGAAGAGATTATAAGGTAATATCGATAATTTAATCATGGACTAAGGTGTGATAGGTTGGTTCAAAGGTTTTGACCAAATTTTAGGTCCTGATGAGGAAGGGAAAGCAAGAAACAATGTTAGAAGGACACCTATGCATGCATAATGAAGGTTTCCAAGCCTGAAAAAGAAGTTTAAATGCTCATTGGAATGTGTAATGTTTTCATGGTGACCTAAACCTTGTGGGAGAGGTGGAAAATAGACCTAAGAAGGTTTTACAAGTATTTTTTAGTGGTTTTAGGTACAATTATTTATGAACATTCATTAAGAATGTAAACTGGTCAAAACCCTACTATAAACCCTCATAGTAGAGAGATTGAAAAGAAATTTCTATAAAGGACCTATAATGGATTGTTTTATCAAATTTTTTATTGTATAATGTATAATAATCCTTTAGGCGTCTCCAGGTGGTAGTGGTGTGTCAGGGCAGTGAGTAGATGGTATAAAAAAGTGTTTATTTCTAAAGTTTTTGGTGTTACAAGCAGGGTTTACTGAGTCAACGCATACAAGTTGATGTAAATTGATTTTTATTGAATTCCATGGAGTTTTTTTGATAATAAATAGTCACTATATCAATCAATTTTGTCAATGACTTTGTCTTATTGCTAAATATACAGACAATGATAATAGTGAGAAAAATCTAGTCAGAGTGAATGTGTGTTTAGGGAAGAGTTCCAGGTGAGTAGGCAAGGATCAAATGGTTTGGGGTATTTTTTTGAGACCGATCCCTCATGTTACCTTAGTTGGTAAGTGTTGATGATGCTAATACACAAGATTAAAATTGATTTCAAAGTGGCTTGTTTGAATAGTGGAGACTATGAAAAAGAGGTGTGAGGAACTGGTTTGTTAGACCAATGGGAGTTATTAGAGCAAGTGATCCATGAATTATATGATGATATATAGATAAAAAATTACATATTAAAGAGTATTTTATGTCATGAAAACATCATTTAAGGTGATAAACAAGAGCTTTTATATGACTGTATTGTTAGAAGCTATAGGTGGTCTGAGTGACCATGTTACAGGGGTAAGTTGAAGGTGTTATGTTAAGAGTTAAAGTAAAAAATGAGTATGGAGATGTTGTAAAATTATCAAGGTTTCATGAGAAGATATTTAAGGTCTATGTTTTACCATATGTAGGTTTGTAAAGTCAAAATACTTTGACTATATTTTGATTGTGTGTGATTAGTCTGAGTGGTCACTTTGCAAGAGTTAGTTTGAAGTCTTAGAACCTGTGTGATGTTGGAAAATGAATTTGGTGATGTTTTTTAGGTCATGTAATTTATTTGTTTATTTTATTGAGAAAATAAATTGTATGCCTCATTTTTAGAAGTCAAACTTTTTTGTGTTCTAGGCCTAATTGGTGAGTAGGCTAAAAGGCTTGGATCAAGTGGGGAGTTGGATTTCCAGGTGGCATGGACCTATGTGGTAGTGATAAAGGGTCTATTAGATGAAATTTTTATGTGTTACATTTGATTTTAAAGGTTTAAGGTTGTCCAAGTTGTAATGTGTGCATGATAGATCTATTTACTTTAGGTCTCAACTAGGCCTAATGGAGGATTTGGGTCTTAAGGACAATGGCTGACATATGAAGTGGATTTTATCACACATGTAACATATATGTGGACTTATTCCTATAATAATACTAGTGTGGAAAGTATCTTGTCTAACCAAGATGGGTTAGACCAAGAGAGTGTTATAAGGACAAGGCCTAATTGACCTATTTGAAAAAGTTGAAAAAGTAAGGAGCTAAGAGAAGGAAAAAACCTTTAAAAGAGAAGGTACAGGTCATTGAGGACCATCAGAGAGTAAAGAGGATCAGTCATGATTATTTTATCAAGTAATTATATGTGGATACACATGTTATTGAACCTAATGAGCCTAGAAGAGGCATATTGAGTGAGTAATCCTTAGCGATAGTTTTAGAAAGATTGAAAGGTGAAGAGTGCAAGCAATAAGAGTCCATCATCAGGTGTGTTAGACATAAAATAAAAGGTGGAGATAAATTTGGAGGTGATTGAGTTAGTTCTTGGTTGCTTAGGGGGTTTTAGCCTCCTTGCTAGTTGGTGCTAGCTAAAGGCCTAGTGGGTGCTAAACTAAATTAAGGGTTGGGTTCTCCTTGACAATTAAAGCTAGTTTAAATTTGGATCTTGTCATTATAGGACTATAATCCATCTTGCAGAGTTTAGTGGGTTTTATTCCCCATGAGGGTTTCCCACATAGATGATGTGCCATATTTATGTTCACACTTGCTTTGCATGCGATCTCTTTGATTTGATGTTAATCTAGTTGCTCATGATTTGTTATGATAATTCATGAATGATAAGTGTATTGAAAGGGAAATTATTTTTGTCTACTGATTCAACCCCCCTCTTAGTAGCTACTTCCAACAAGAAGTGGATGGGGATTATGATTGATAATCAATATGATTATGAAAATCATAACCCCTAGTTCAAATTTAAAATAACTACTTGGCCTAACATTTGAAATTTAGCTCCTTTTCAAACAAATATCATTCTCTCATTTATGTGGAATGTGAACCAACTAAAATATATTCTATGAATGTTGGATCAGACTAAAATGTTTTCTCAAAAATGAAAATTTATCTCCCCTTATATTGACCAGGGTTGTCATCCTTAACTTTGCAATATGTTGAATGTATACGATGGAGATTAAAAAAATTACACTCAAAAAATAAAAAGAGGGGACAATTTGAAACAAAATTTATTATTCGATAGAGTTAGTCAATAATGGAATGAATCGTACCCACTATATCCATGATGATGAATCATTTAAACATCCACCATGGATTTTGAATAGACTTTTTAACAACTCTCATGCCATGCTCAAGCTTATTATAAGCCTATGGACATTAATTTTCTTAATAGGGTGTCACTTCCACCTACATCCACTCTCCTTGTAAACTTCTACTTGCAGTTCCTAACTAGTTAATTATGTTTATACTTTATCTATAAGCTCTACATTTTTCTTGTTTTCTCTATCTATTTTTTAATGACATCTAAAGTAGGCCCATTTAGAGCTCTTGATTTGGGGCGAAGGTAAAACTCATTGACTTGATATCAATCTTACTTTGGTGAACACTTAGTCTATCATATCTTAGATCAAGTGGGTTTTAGTGATCTTAAAATCCTCTATAAATATGTGGAGGTGATTTTTGATGATTTTTTAGGTAATATGGATACAATCATTCTAAAATTATATGTTTTTATTTCATTTTTAGTCATATCTTTCCTCTATTATACTTCCAAATTTAGAGGATTAAAAAGTGGGTTGGGAGATATTTTGACCAACTCTCATTGTATATAAGCTTAACTTCTAATGTTATTTTCATACTTGTAGTAAAATCGAATTGGCTATAGTTTTTTGCTCTGATGGACAAACTCATTGAATATTTTTTTGGTGTGAAATGGTCCATTATTTATTCAAAACCATTGCATATTTCAAAGAAACAAACAAATTATGTAGGAACTTCTAAGGGTAGAGGGCTTAACTAAGGACCTCTTTTCCTTTAGTTTTATTCTTACTAGCCATGCCTTGATTTTAATTGGATTTATTATTTGTGTGCTAGTTTTTTCTTATGAATATGTCCTTATGTTAAAGGTCCTCCATAGATAACAACCTAATACATGAGCATGGCCACTTCCTCTTTTTTTTTGGATTGGGAACCTCTCGATTACATATATATCAATAATTATGTCCATATTTTGGATTACAAATAGTGGATTAAAGCATGTTGAGTAAGCGTACATATAAATCAAAGCCTTCCTTTGACTAAGCTTCCATGACTAGGGAAAATCCATCTGTAAAATTCAAGTATGAACTAAACCTATCCCAATCCATCTAATAATTTTCATGCACTGGGTATCTAGAGGGATTTGCACCCTAGTGGATGGTATAACAAACCATCATCCTCATGAGTTGAACTACAATAAACCATGTTCTTATTAATTATGGTTGGGATATAATTCTTAGTATTTTCACTTTCCCCTCCATATATATGAATTTTCCTTTAAGCCATGTAGTTATTTTATTTTCAAGGTTGATGTCCCTAATAAAACCCCTCATTTAATATATAAAAAGAATCATGTTAATCTCAAGTAATTTCTCCAAAAGTTATTGTAGAGCCTTAGTTCACTCTAATGAATTCTTTTCTTTATCTTTGTTGGACCAATATAGCATTATGAGATGGTTTTTATATAATATTGAATAGGGTTTTAGAGTCATTATTGGTTTAGAACCCACCATCATTTCTCTCATTCTTAAAGTTTAACATGTTTGAAAATTAATAAGAAGAAGAAGGAATATTTGAACTATACATAAGAACATTTGTATTTAAAATTTTAATTTCAAACTCTCTAACAATGTTGCAAATATCATCAAGGAAAGATAATAATTAGAATCAACTTTTGTTTTTTTATAATTTTAAGCAAGATATCAACAATAAATAATTTACAATTTAAATTTTAGTAACCATTGTCTTAAATCTGGTCATATAATCACTAACAAGCTCTTTTTTTTTTTTTTTTGATTTGAGATTGCTTAACAATGGCAAATTTAATGCCAATATTAATTTTAAAGTGAGCTAATAAATCATGCATAAAAGTTTCAAAACAATCTATGGATCTACATGGAAGATTATAAAACTAATCTACCACATAATTCTTTAAGCTTTGAGGAAATATCCTAGTCAATAGTTTTTCATCATGAGAAAGATATAAATAAGAAGCACAAAATGTTCTAATATGATGTGAAGGATCACCTTTTATATTATACTTTAAAAATTTAACAACAATAAAACTTGGGGCAAAAGGATAAGCAAGAATTACATAAGTCATTAAATTAATAATCCTTGGGAAAGGAGTTTTATTTGTTTTTTAATGTTATGAAGAGTATGAATCATGGTATCTATTTAGACACTTTGGAGAGTTGGAATTAGTAAATAATTGTTGATGGAGGAATGTGGAGGTGTGGAATATATATATGAAGTGATGAGTGTAAAAGTGGCATAATTCATTAGATATGGGAGGTAAAGAGGTTAGAAATTGATGTTGAAAATTAATGGTATTATGTTTAATATGTAGTTGAGAAATCAAAGGATTTTGATAAATGGGAGTATTAGACAAAATGGGAGGATTTCATGAAATGGGATAATTATGAGAAATTAAAGGATTAGAATAATTTTGAGGATTATGAGATGATTGACAAAGAACACCACCTTGAGACACAATTGCATATTATTTTGTCACACTTAATACATTTGTAATTTCAAGAGGATTTTCAAGATAACTTCTTTAAATGGGGCACTAGGGGATTCATCTTGCTTGTTAGTGAAATTTGAAGCATTTGGTTGACTACAATCAATACTACTAGTGGATTGAACATTCAAATATCCATCATAATAGAAATAATTAATAAAATCATCCACATTATATTTTAAAGACACATTATTACCATTTTAAAAAGATTCCACACTATATATTCTTAAACCTAGATTTATATGTTAAATTAGTATTGTACACTTGACAAATATAACTCAAGGATCTACCCTTCAGTTATTAACATTCTTAGTAGTTGATAAGCTCACATTGACCACCTCATTTGGATGAAATATTATCTTATAATCTAAACATGTTATTTTAATTATCTAGATCACTTGTTTCCCATAATACACTTCAAATATGATATATATCCTTCACTATCAATTACATATCTCTAATAACCTTATTATTGGACATTAGCATCGACATAATTATCCATCCGCCAATGCAAGTGTACATGCCCTATAAACATTGAAATTTGTAAATATTTCTAAATGTATGGGTTGGCATATTATGTTTCATTAACCCTTCCATGAGGAAAATTTCAAAATAAGTGGTATAAATACAATTAAATACAACTTATTATTCATCTAGAAAATACCAAGCAAGCACCTAATCAAACTCATTCAATCAATTTCATAATTGAGTTATAATACCCTATTCTTCTATATTTTTATATGAATCATCTTATAGGTCTCAAGCATTCAAAGAATATCCCATGAGAAATATTTGTCAAGTTACAAGCTAAATCATTACATGCACTTGCATATAGCATTATACACCATTATTCACACACAAGATAACACATAAGGGATAACTACATATATTTGAGGCCCTCTTAAGAGTATTGGATATGGAGGTAACACTCATTGATAGAGGGGTCCTTGAACTCAACTCAAATTCGTGAGCCCACTAACCTATTTTTGGCAAGGTGATGAGACCTAAGAGGAAGATCTAGGGTTTGAGATCTATTTGATATCAAAATCCTATGCACGTGATCTAAACATATAATATGAAGGGGGATAAAAAACCCATAAAGACCTAGGTGGACATTTCAGTCAATAGTAAATATTTTGTACAAGATAGATGCATTGAAGCACAAATAATAACATTGATGTAAGTGTCCACATGATGATTCAAGTGTTCATCTTGACTGAAAGCTAATTTTTAGAATCTAATGACTGGATCAAAATCATCATACAATCTATTTTTACACCTGTATCAGTCAAATTTGCCTGGACATCATTGTAAAAGCTAAGTACAATTTCTTCTTCATATTTCTATTATTAGAATATTGAAGTTATAATTTTTATATTTAGTATATGCTTAGATTCAATATTTCTTATCAAAATATTAGTAGAATCTAAATTCATTAATTGGCATACTTTTTATAGTAGAAAACTCCTTGTTTGTTTAAGCTACTCTCTTTCTTATTAATACTTATTTCCATAAAAGGTTACACATTTAGTGAATCCAACCTTTGAGTATTTCAAATTTCAATCCTAGTGTGTCCTAGGTTTTCAGCTTTTCAAATTTCTAAATTGTTAAAATCTATTTAAAAAAATAGTTTTCTATCAAATTTTAAGGGAATTAATTATGTTCAACAAAATTAATACATATAGTATTTTTTACTTTGATAAAAATATCATGATAATCATAGTTTATTTTATTGCATACATTTCTACATTAATCAAAAGCATACTTAAATGGGTTAAAAAACATGATGGATTTAACACAAGTGTATTTATGCATAACCCTCATTGTCATAATGTTTATCATAAACTATTAATTTTTACTACTAAGCATCAAAGGGAGTGCATGAAATCAATACCATCTACATATACTAGTGTAAAAAACTCCAATGAAGTCATTGATAAGATTTCATTATTCATTTCATTACATAAGTCTTCATGATACAAATATAATTTATTAGAAGCATTAAACATGAGAATCCTGCCAAGCAATTTAGATCCACCATATGTGGCCTCTATGCTAAATTATATCAAATGGATAGAACATAATATTTATTTTGAAAAAAAATATTTACCAACCCAACATATTAATGATTATTGTTTGCCATTATAAATTCAAGCACGTGTTCACAATAAGATAGTTAAGAGGGTACTTGTGGATAATGGTTCAAGACTTAATATTTGTATTATATATTTCATTTCATTACTTGAAATTGAGGCCAAAGATCAGGAATCCTCTAGTATGATTATTAGTGGATTTGATAAAATCTCACGAAAGGCCTTGGGACAAATTACATTGCTTATTACTATGGGACCTCATACCTTACATAATCTATGTCAATTTATGCCAAATGATTTAAATTACAATACTTTTGGGATGTCCTTAGATACATGAGATGTATGCAGTCTTATCTACTGTACATACATGTTAGGAATAAATATAGAAATTGATGCAGAATAATTTCACAAAATCACAATAATAATAGATATAAACAGAGATGCAAAAATAACATAAATAAACATGCAAAATAAGAAGACCAGATTTAACATGGTTCACCCAATGTGGACTACATCTACCAAGAAACACTTGCTCAGATTTTATTACAAGCCACCAGAGTACAATCACTCTCAAATCTATCTTCACAATTACAATGCATAAATATTGTTTAGAACAACAATCAACAAACCCTCCTAAATTTTCACTTGAATTTACACACTCTATTCTTCCTTCACAAATTCTTGTTCTCATGATGTATTACCTACAAAATATCCATCTATACATATTACATCAACAAAGTGGTATTACAAAACAATGGGTACCAAAACCATGGGCAAAGTCAACCAAAAATGGTTTCCCATTAAAGGGGGTCTAATTTTTTTCAAGGGCTACCACCCCCGAACCCCAATGAGAATACATATAGATTGTATAGTACATTTTAAATGTACAGTATTTGAAATATATTGTAATTTAGAAATAAGCTCCATAACACAACACATGTTTAAATTCCACCATCAAGGGTTTATTTACACATGTCCAATGGATATAGTTCCCTTCAAAAATTGTGTGATGATCCATTCAATAATATTTACATACCACATTCACAAAATTTTGGTTTTGGCTCTATTTATTTGTTAAAAAATGGCTACAAAGGTCACGGATTAGGTGAAAAAGAGTAATGTATAATCCAACCTCTTTACATATTAAATAATAAAAATCATCAAGCCCTACAATTCTTAACAAAATATGTGGTTACCAAACATAAAAATCATAAAAAACCATGTTTTATAAAAGATACTTTAGAATACATGCATGCCCCTCTTCCTACTTATGATTTACAACTTGTTAATCATGATTTGATTGATGAGAGCACTTTGTTAGAAATTTAGGCATTGGATGAGTTCTCTAATGATGAGTCATTGCTAAAGTACTTGGGGGCATATGAGGATCTCCCTTACTTATATCATAATAACATGTTTCTTCATGGAAACTCTAACCACTTAGGTGAGAATAATGATTACAATATTCCACATGATACCATTCCTACTGCACCATTTTTTGTAGATAGATCCATCTTGCTTAATGAAGAAATAATACAATACAATTATGGAACTGAATGTGATACTTGACAAATATTATTAGTTGTAAGGATGTAGGTAGATGAAGGCAAAACTTATCAATAAATTTTACATGATTATCCAGAGTTATTTTTTTGGCCTTATTTTAACATGTCTGGCATTGATCCATTTGTGGCAATGCACCATATACTATCATAACCAAATGTAAAAGCCATCAATAAAAATATTTGTAAGACACATCCCAAGATAAAATTGTTGGTAAAAGATGAGATACAAATAATTCTAGACATTAGGTTTCACTAGAGCAATCACACATTTTTATTAGGTTTCTTACATAATGATTGTCACCAAACCTAATAGAGACATTTGATGTTGCACACATTTTCATGATATAAATAAAGCATCTCCAAAATATTATTTTCCACTACTAATATAGACATGATCATTAATTATATTGATGGATATGAGCCATTTTCATTCATTGATAGTTTTTTTGGTTATGATCAAATAAAATTAAATCCTATAGACTAAAAAAATATGACATTCACCACACCTTGGGGAACATTTTGTTATACTATCATGCTTTTTGGACTTAAAAATGTTGAAAATACTTATCAAAGGTAAATGACACATATTTTTCATGATTTTATTCATAAGAATATTGAATATTATGTCAATTATCTTTTAACAAAATCCAAGCACTGACGAGATCATGCCATAAATTTAAGACATATATTTGAATGTTTGATAAAGTTTAATGTGTGATTAAATCCCCAAAAGTTTATTTTTAGGGTATCTTCCAAATTTTTTTTGGGTTATATTATTTTTTAATTTGGTATTGAGGTTAATCAAAAAAATTAAAATCCGTTATTGAGATGCATCCCCTAACTAATTTAAAGCAGTTGTGATGTTTATAAGGTATACTTCATAAATTTGACATTTTCTTGCTCAATTGGCTAATGAAACCATACCTTTTACATGTTTAATAAATAAAGGTACCAAATTCTCTTAGGACAATGTGTGCTAGTAGATTTTTTATGCAATCAAAGAATATTTGGCAAATCCACTAGTGTTTATGCCACCAATACTAAATAGACCATTGCTTCTTTATATTTTAGCAAGTAATGAAGCCTTGGGGGACTTATTAGAACAATATGGTGATGATCACAAGGAATTATAAATTTATTATATTAGTTTTCAGCTAGTTGGTTATAAATGTAAATATACTGTAATAGAGAAATTATGTTTGGCATTAGTCTTTGCAACATAAAAATTACAACACTACATGCTAAATAATGAGATTCATGTTATCATAAAAGTGGACCCATTAAAATTTCTCATTAACAAACTCATCTCACAGTAAGAATATCAAAATGGGTAATGCAAATCATAGAATTTGATTTAAAATTGATCTCTAAAATTTTGATAAAAGGTCAAGTTATTGTGGATGAACTAACTAAAACACCATTATCTTATCATTTTCAAATGATTAAGGATTTTCATGATGAGGTAGTAGCCTATTATGTATCACATAACATGTGTATTATGTTTTTTGATAGATCTAGATGTATCTAAGTGTTGAAGTAAGTATCATTTTCCTTATTCCCAAAGGAGAATATATGTTATTTTCTTATTGTTGGCTTTTCCATGCACCAATAATATAAAAAATATATGAAGCCTTAATTATTGGTTTGTATATTTCACAAAAAATTCATACCATGCATATTTAGGTTTATGGTGACCCCTAATTAGTTGTTAATCAAACTGCAAATCATTATCAAACAAAAGAAGAACATTTGATTTTGTGGAAAAAATGGTAGGCAGATTGAAAGAAACATTTGACACATTTGATATTGAAAGTATCGCACATAAGGATAATTGTCATGCCGATGTAATGGTTAGTGTGGCATAATTAATGCCTTTAGATATTAATGATGATTACATAAATTTTACAATTTGATGTTTACGTCAACCTTTAATTACACCAAATAAAATGGATGCATTAGTAGTTCTTGTAATCATATGCAGTGTGGTAAATACATAATGGTATAATGATGTATATAATTACCTTTATTGAGAAGTTACACCAAATAATTTTTCTTAAAATGAAAAATGTAGACTACAATAGGAAACATTTCATTATGTTATTATTTGGAATGCCTTGTTCAAAATAGGTTTTGATAGGTAATTAATATGATGTTTAAATAAAAAATAAGTGTGAATCACTCTTCTATAGATACACAATAGTGAGTGTGGGGGACACTTTAGTGGAAAAGAAATGTCCAGTAAATTATTACAAAAAGGTTTCTATTGGCCCATAATAGAACATGAATGTATTGAACATGCTAAATTATTTGTCTAATGTCAAAAATATAGTAATTTAAATCACGTACCATCTCATGAGTTACATTTGATAATATCACTATGGCCATTTTACCTTTGGGGATTTTATTTGATTGGAAAAATAAATCTGGTATCAATAAGAGGCCATAAATTAATCATTACAACCACTAAATATTTTATCAAATGGGTAGAGGCAATTCCAATTGAGTTTACCACCACAGATGACATATGCAAATTGTTGATGAAAAATTTATTTTTAGGTTTAGTTTACCTTCAACTATTATTACAAATAATGGGTCATCATTTAAGAATAAAATAATGAAGTATTTTTACAATAAATATAAAATCAAACATACCTTCTCTAAAACATATTACCCATAGGGTAATGGTGAGGCAAAAGTAAATAACAAGACTATTGTTAAGATACTAGGAAAAATAGTCAAAAGATATAGTGCAAATTGGAATCAATAGATGGTTTATGCCTTAGAGGCATACCATACTAGTGTTTGTACTCCTAATCGAACCACACCTTAGTCTTTGGTTTATGGTATAGAGGTAAGTTTACCAATTGAGCTTGAAATCCCATCTTTACAGGTTTCTCTCAAGGATATTATTTAAGACAATGAATATTGTGAAAAATAATTATATCAGTTGGAACAGTTAAGTGTAAAACACATATAGGCTATTGAACATATACAAGTTTATTAGGATCACATTAAGTTCTCATTTAACAAGAAGGTTTGACCATGTGATTTTAATTTGGGTGATTTGGTACAAAAATAAAATCAAAAGAATATTGATGTAGAAAAAGACAAAAAAGGAAGTTTAAACCAAATTGGTTAGGCCCATTTGTAGTTACAAAAAGGTTGGGCAAAGGTATATACTACCTGGCTATGCTTGAGGCCAAACCATTCAAGATCCCAATGACAATTATGCACTTACACACATAATACACATAAAACATTCCAAAAAATAAAAATAAAAAATAAATATTCAAGAAAATACAAAAACATTCAAATAAAGCAAAATTATAAAAATATTTAGCATTTCACATGTTTAATAGCTTTTGTATATGTTGTTTACTTTATGTTAGTATATATCATATCATTTATATACACACATATGTTTCATGGGTACTTGAGTGTGATAGAGGCATACATGAGATACACATGCATGCAAATGTTGGACCTTTCCTTTTTCCATGTGATACACTATTTTGGGGACATCTTGCTTTTATATGATCATGATTGACATAGGTTTTATTATTCTATGATCATTTCCATTATCACATTGAGCTTATACAATAAAATTTACACATGCCTATATTAATGTTGCTATCTTATACAATATACTTGATATGCTATTCTACATGACATTTTACTAACATGACATTTATGCAGGGACTAGTATGACATGCTTATGATAATTGATTATATTTCATTTACTTCATCTCTTCATATGGATTACTTTATTTTAATTATTATTTAATTATTTGTCTTACTTGTGGAAAATTTGAACATGCTCCTTGCTTGTTGGCCAGAGTGCCCTAAATCTTGCTTGTTTATTTAGTGTGTGTACATTTGCATATATCCTCCCCTTGAGTGTGCAACATTTGAACATGCCCCTTGTTTGTGATATTCTTAGGACCTTCTTTACTTGACTTTGAGTACTCTTATGTATGTACTTTATTATTTGTTAATCTTGTTATTTTTAAGACATTTCCATGATCCATATCATGCATCTTAGGGCTTGTTGTGATTTGATATTGTAAGTTTCATTGCTATATCTTATTTGGCATGATATTATTATATGCTCATTTACTACATGATTTACACATATACAATATAGTTATATTATCCTTTTGAGATAAGGTGACTATCAATTTTTCATTCCCCTTACCTAAAAATGGGGGCATGTCATAGATACATGATTCCACATACATATAGTTTATAGAATTGTAGAATTTGATTTAGTTTAAATGATTTAGATATACACATGGGACAAAATTTTAAACTTTTAGTACATATTTGGGACAATTTTTTTTTATATTTGTGATAAATATTCTACATATTTTACAGAGCAAAGGTTACATTTGATAAATACTTCAGCTTGAGACATATTTGAGGTGCATATGCCATGTAAATATATGAAATTACAAATACATTATTCATATTATACCAATACTCATATACTAACTCTACCATGATGCATCATTTTAGATTTTATCTACTACATCAATTGGCTTATTTGATTAGTGTGATTGATATTTTGTGCTCTTGATGGAATTGGCACTATTTTCTATTATTATGAGTTGATATGGTTATACTATTTAACTTGGGAGAGATTGACTAGATTATGATACACTAGAGTTGTGCGATTGAGATTCTGAGCTCTTGATGGACTTGGCATAGATCACCCTTATACTCGATTGGGGGCATGATCACCCTCCAATTCCCCTATTCACATCTCCAAGGTTCAATTTTAAACCTCTCTAATGATTTAGCTATAAAGCATCATTACCAAATCAAACTATCAGGAGGAAACATGGTTGCATCAACACACATGTGTATGCTTCCTTTATCTCTTTTCTTTCAATAAAATTTTAATTATTCATTTTTAGATTATATACACTAGTTACATTTGTAACATTCTCTAAGATGTAGGTCATATATGATGAGGGGATCACAAGAACAAACACACTTTTTCCTGATCCCTCTTGTTAAGATCTTGCTCCTCAGATAGAGCACAATATGATTACTGAATATAAGCAATTATAAATGCGGAAATAACCAGAAATACAAGTAACTAGAATTCACCAATAGCACAGAATATGAGAGACAATACACTATCTTGTATTAACACTTTACAGAAAAGAATACAATAAAGAGCCGCCACACTCTTCCACCTTACAGAGGCTTCCCACACCTCAAGTGTATAGTAATTCTTTTACAAAACTCTCCTACCAAAAACGGTCCTAACAACCAACTCACAAACAGAATTGGTGTTCACCTCTCCAACTAGTCAGTAATAACCCTGACAGTTCACCAAGCACTCTATAGTACTTCAAGTTGATCTCCCATGAACCTGCAACCTGCAATTCAACAGACCATACTCACACATGTAGATCTCCTGTGAGCTTGCAACAACCTGCAACTCAATGAGCTTACACTTAGAAGGAACTTCCTTGCCTTCCTTATCTTATACAATTACAATACATGCCAATGGGTCTATAAATAGATCCCAGACTTGAACAATAACTTAGACTCTTAATTTAGACAATTATCCTCATAGCTCGAGACTCTAACTAGCCTTTACATGAAAACACTTCGTTCACTTAACTAACTATCTGTGCAACGAACAGTTCTGGAACACATAGGCGACCGACGTTGGTCCCTGCTTGCCTAGTTTTGCCGACGTCGGCCGACTCTCTACCGTCGCCGGTGACCTTCTGCACTAGTCACGACCGACGTCGGTCTTGATGCTAATGCTGGTGCTCTTGGATCTCAACAACCTTCTGTTCCTTCTATTTGCAAAGAGTTGAAGCTTTTAGCTCCACAACTTAACAATCTCCCACTTGGGGATAAATAGCTGCAACCTGTACCTATACCTGTACTCCATCTAGTTTGTTCCCTTGGCTTTGTATCCCTCCTCAAGATCACTCTTGAAGACCAACCACCACAAACCTGTAGTGCAAAACCTGTCATCCAAATCACCTGCCACATCCACATCTACAACCATGTAGAAAATAACCTGAACCTACATAACATGTGCACCTGCTGCTAGTCCCTGTAAGAATCCGTTGAACTACTCTCCAATGGTTCTCTCCTAGATTGGCTCCAACTTGTGACAACTCCCACTGCTTGGGAAAACTCAGGTTAAGTACATACCATGAACTCAACCTCATTATGTGAATCAAGACATAGTTCATAGAACTGTCCAACCATCAGCGTGTTAACCAGTCTCACACAATCATCTTGAAACAAAGTCAACATATGACCTACCATGTCTCTAGAACACACTCATGCCAAAGAATCTTGCTGCTCCCAGATTCTCCATGACATACACCTGAACTAGCTTTACCTTTAGTTTAGCAATACCCTGTATATGTAACCCTGCAACAAGCACATCATACAGTAATAGAATAATGTAGCTAATATTATCCAACCTGGTAAAGAGAAACACAATGATCAAACCTCCATTGCCCTGCAGCTTAAACAAGACCATATACTCTGGTCTTTCATCTCACGTATCCATTTCCGCTTTTCTTCATCCTGAACATCCATTCATCTCTCAGTGCTTACTTCCAGCTGGCCACTCTACCCAAAACACCTGTTTGGTTCTCCTCCAAGGAATCACATCCTCATCCATGCCAAGCTCCCACTATTTTCTGGATCTACATGTTCTGCTTTTTTAACAACTTCCTAGTCCTATGCCATAAGTGAGCAACAAGTAGTGTAAAGAAGGGAAATGATGAATTTAAGAACTTACTTATGCCTTCAGTCCTCCATATGGGCGCTTGAGACTCTATGACAGCTTGTTGTCCACCCAAAATTCGTCTCAATAACCAATGCCGGTCACATCTCAGTCTGCACTCGACCGATGTCGGTTCCCTGTGACTGCCCCCTTGCCGACGTTGTTTTCCCCTGGCTGACACTGGCAGTTATCTGCCCTGAGTCACTGACGTCGGTCTGCACATAACCGACGTCGGTCCCTGTCTGGACGCTGATGCCGATTTTCCTACCGACGTCGGTCTCTGTGTTTTTCTAGTGAGACCTGACTTTTTCCCGCGAGCTCTTTTTGGATCAAATTCTTGTCCAAAACACCCTTGCTCTGCTCAAAATTCTTTTGCATCTTGTGCTGAACTCTGTCCGTCACCTTCTCCTTGAAAACCAAGGCTTTCCTGTTCTTGTCACTAACATCAGATTCCTCAAGAAACGTTACCTTCTTCTTCTGCATACAGAAACCACGATCCATACCTTCCAAATCTGAAAGCATACCCTTTGACTCAAGAGCAGGCATCTCCTTCTTATCTATGTGACCAAGCCTATTAAGCCACATCTCTGAATCTACAAATAAAGTAGATAACCCAGAAAGAGAGTCAGTAATACAAGTAGATAGATAAAGCGTACCTACTTTCTTACCTCTAGCTACAACAAGTGTACCCTTGGTAACCTTCCAAGAGTCCGCTGTGAGAGTTACTGTGCAACCCTCATCACCCAAACTTCTAACAAAAATCAAATTCTGCTCCAGAACTGGGACATGCATGACCTCCTTTAACACCCATGTGTTACCTGTCTGTAGTTTCAGCTTCACTTTCCCTTTGCTAACAATCTGACAAGGCTTACCATCCCCTACACAAATTTCTCCAAAGTCTCCCTTGACATACTCATGAAAAAATTCCCTATGTGGGGATGCATGAAAAGAGGCACTAGAATCTAAAACCCAAGATTCTACTTTATCCAAAGAACATACCAGAGCATCCCGTGCAGCGTAATCTGCAACATCTACTTCTTCTTCATGTCCTTCATGCTGATCTTCACCTGATATGCAATCTCTCTTTAAGTGCCCTTGCTTTCCACACTTCCAGCAGGTTATTCTACCATACCTGGACTTGGATCTCCTGCCTATCTTGGACCTTGATCTCCCACGCTCTATCTTCTCTCTTTGCCTTCCTCTGCCTTCAACACTCAAAGCATTCCCTAATGACTCACCTGTGCTTTTCCTGTGTATCTCTTCATTTAAGATCACACTCACAACATCATCCACTTTTAAGACTTTTGAAGGAGACATAGTATTAGAAACTGCCATTACCAAACCTTCCCAACTTTCAGGTAATGAACACAAGATTAAGAGAGCTCTAATTTCATCATCAAATACAATATTGACTGAACTTAACTAGTTTACCAAACCATGGAAATCACTAAGATGGCTATGAATAGATCCACCTTCCAACATTTGCAAATTAAATAAACGCTTCATAAGAAATACCTTATTAGAAGCTGAGGGTTTTTCATATAAATTTGCCAAAGATTCCATCAATTCCACCGTTGTCTTACACTGTGATAAGCTAGAAATCATAGATGATGCAAGACTCAATCTAATAGATCCCAGAGCCTTTCGATCAAGAACCTCCCATTCTTCATCTTTCATATCTGAGGGTTTACAATTAACCCCACCCAACGGTAAGTACAAATCTTTCTGATACAGATAATCCTCAATCTGCATCCTCCATAGTTGGTAGTTCTTGCCATTAAACTTTTCCATTCGTAGCTTACTGTCTTCTACCATTGCTCAACTCCCACTCAAACAGAAACCCTGTGAGTAACCTGTAATCAAAACACACTAACCAGATCTAATCCAATCTGTTAGTATCCCAACTTGGAGCTCTAATACCACTTGATGGGGGGATCACAAGAACAAACACACTTTGTCCTGATCCCTCTTGTTAGGATCTTGCTCCTCAGATAGAGCACAATATGATTACCGAATATAAGCAATTATAAATGTGGAAATAACCAGAAATACAAGTAACTAGAATTCACCAATAGCACAGAATATGAGAGACAATACACTATCTTGTATTAACACTTTACAAAAAAGAATACAATAAAGAGCCACCACACTCTTCCACCTTACAGAGGCTTCCCACACCTCAAGTGTACAGTAATTATTTTACAACACTCTCTTACCAAAAATGGTCCCAACAACCAACTCACAAATAGAATTGGTGTTCACCTCTCCAACTAGTCAGTAATAACCCTGACAGTTCACCAAGCACTCTATAGTACTTCAAGTTGATCTCCCATGAACCTGCAACCTGCAATTCAACAGACCATACTCACACATGTAGATCTCCTGTGAGCTTGCAACAACCTGCAACTCAATAATCTTACACTTAGAAGGAACTTCCTTGCCTTCCTTATCTTATACAATTATAATACATGCCAATGGGTCTATAAATAGATCCCAGACTTGAACAATAACTTAGACTCTTAATTTAGACAATTATCCTCGCAGCTTGAGACTCTAACTGGCCTTTACATGCAAACACTTCATTCACTTAACTAACTGTCCGTGCAAAGAACAGTTTTGGAACACACAGGCGACCGATGCCGGTCCCTGCTTGCCTGGTTCTACCGACGTCGGCTGACTCTCTGCCGTTGCCGGTGACCTTCTGCACTGGTCATGACCGACGTCGGTCCTGATGCCGACGCTGGTGCTCCTAGATCTCAACAACCTTCTGTTCCTTCTATTTGCAAAGAGTTGAAGCTTTTAGCTCCACAACTTAACAATATACATACAACAAAATTCAAATAGGGCTCAAGCAAAGCAATGTTTGTTGTACACACCACAATAGACTTTTTATTTCCTTTAGACTAATAATTTCATCCTTATGCATTAAAATATTAAAGGGGGGAAAATGTAAATTCTTAAATATAGATTAATATGTTAAACTAGTCTTGTACACTTGACAAATATCACTCAAGGCTATATTGTTCAGTTCTTGACCTTCTTGGTATCCAATAGGTTCACACTCACCATCTCACTGGGATAAAAAGTTTATCTTATATTATGACCCTATTATTTTGATTCTAAATTATCTATAGCCCATAATATGCTTAAAATCTGATATATATCCTTCACTGTCAGTGATAGATCCCTATCAACCTTATATGTTCAGACTTGGATAATATCATTGACGTAATTGTCCATCCTCCAATGCAAGTGTCCATGCCTTATAAACACTCAAATTTACAAATATTTTAAAATGTATGGGTCTGTTTATTATGTTTCATTTACCCTTTTATGAGTAAATTTTCAAAATAGGTGCTATAAATATAAGTTAAAGCCAACTCATTAATCATTTTGAAAATAATAAGAAAATACCTAGTCAATCTCATTCAATCAATTACATAATTGAGTTATATTTCCCTATTCTTCCCTATTTTTATATCAGTTAAAGGAGTAGTCATATTATAGGTTTGAAACATTCAAATAATAACCCATGAGTAGTATTTGTTAAATTACAAAATAGATACTACATGCATTTGTATATAACATTATACACCATTATTCACACATAAGCAAACACATAAGGGATAACTACATATGTCAAAGGCCCTCTACAGAGTATTGGCTATGTAGGTAGCACTCATTTGTAGAGGGGTCCTTAAGGTTAGCTCAACTTTATGAGCCCATTAATGCATTTTTGGTAAGGTGATTAGACCTAAGAGGAGGATCTAGGGTTTGAACTATATTATGATATTGAAAGCTTGTGTGCATGATCTAAAAAAATAATCTAAAAGGCAATAGAAAACCCATAAAGAACCAAGTTAATATTTTTTATAGGAAATCTACATTGAAGCATGAACAATAGCATCAACACAATTGTTCACAAGGTAACACAAGTTTCTATGTTCACATAAAGTTAATTTTTAGAATATGAAAACTATATTAGAATTATCATACAATATTTTTTTACACCTACATCACTCAGATTTACCTGCACATCAATATGTAAGCTAATTATAATTTCTCCTTCATATTGATATTACTAGAATATTGAATGTTGTATTTTATATATTTGACATATGCATAAATTTAATATTTATTATTAGAACATTAGTAGAATATAAATTTATTAGTTGGATTGATTTTTATAATAGATTACTCCTTGTTCAATTAGGCCACTCTCTTTTCTATTAATCCTTATTTCCAAAAAGGGTTAAACACGCATCAATAGGAAAAGACATAATAATCACCTTTGCATTCATGGAAGAAGGCATACAATTATTCAAGTATCCATTTAATTTCAAATAAACAAACATAATTTTATATTCTAATTTATTATTCATAGATTTAACATGGTTTTTTAACAATACTTTTTAATTTATATCAACCCTAACACTTCTTCTACTTGGATTTTTTTTTTTCAATTTTGATAGCATAGAATGAATTTAAACATGGAAGCATACACACCACATAAATCCAAATACACTATGGTTTAATAAATTTCAAAATAAAGATAACCTAGGGTTTTAGGATCATGCACAATAAAACATGAAAATGAACCAAAGGCTTAGAACTTGGAGTGTGCATAACAATTAATGGTAGGAGGTGCTTATCAAAAAATCTGACCCTATGGCCATGTAAAAAATGGGTTCACCAAAATTTAGTGTAAAGTTATGCTTATATATAAATAAGCATCATGGAAAATGTAAAATATAATCATAGTTCCCAATTAAATGCTCAATTAAATTTGTATATAGAATTGGGAAATAAAAGGATGTTATCATGTTTATGGGTTTTCCCTAAATCTTTCACTATAGTTTGGAATTGGAAATGCACATCCAAAGTTGACATCCCTATCACACTTAAATATGAGAATGATTTTATAATGCTTATAAAACTGTTTGAAAAATATTGGTTAATGATTATAATATGAAATTTGAATGCATGACTTTGGTCCCGTGATTATTCTCTTTAATTTGCCTAAATTTTGTGTCATGATTCTTGCTATTCTAAAAATTTATAAAACACATTTGGGGCTTGTATTATGATTTGGGTGACTAGTGTGAACTAACTAGTCCTCTAATAGTTATACTCTGCAAAGGTAATGTAAATGTTATCATATCCCATTATTTTGGTTTTTGTTGCTTTAGAAACTAAATGTATTCTTTCACATTTTTCATTATTTATGATATTTAAATATGAAGCAATTAATGGCATAACTAATTTTTAAATGATTTTTGAGATGTTATTAATCATTTAGTTATTTTGTATTAGAGACAAAATTCTTTAGTTGGCATAAGATTATTCAATAAACTTTCATGAAGTTTGTTTTGAGGGGTTCTTTAAAATTGAAAAGATTGTATCCATATATTAATATAACAATATGTTACAGAGCTAACCATACAAAAAAGTGAGTTGAAATATCACACTCTAGAGCCACATCGGCCTAGCCCAAGAAGCATATAACAAGACATCTTAAAAAAATATTTTTAGGGGTTTTTTCCACATCTAACCATTATACATTGTCATCATTATTTATAAGGACTCTTTTCACCCATAATGCATGATTTAATCAGTTTTCATAAACTTAATATATTATTTTGTTAGCCACATGACAAGTATGTGTTTTACCCTATGGTATCTAATTACCACCTCTCATGAGTAAATAACTATAAATAGATGGCTTAACCTAGTTTAGATTGGTTATTATGAAATAAATACTTTTATTTATCACTTTATTTAACTGAAGATACATAGTTGATATGCTAGAGGTTTATGATTAATTTACCAAGAAGATATGTTGTATAAACAATTTATAATTACCCTTAGTTACATTATGATTGGATTATGTTATTTTTTAGTATGATTTGAGTTGGTAAAATAATTAAATATTTATAGAATTGATGAATGTATGTTAGATATTTTATGCTTTCACAATCTATAATCATTGAATATAAATATTTTGGTTTAACTGTGTGCGTGTTTATAATTCAAATGAATGTATGTGTTTTTAGGTAGATTTTAAAAGATTGATACTTCATCATATTTTTTTATTGCCCCCTTTTTATTGGATCAAATATTGATTATATATCATAGTAAGACCTAACAATGTATGTTTTATAAATTATATGATGTTTGAAACGTTAGGGCTCTGTCATACTAGTAGACTTGATCTTTGTCATAATTAAATAGCTCTATTTGGCATTATTTAGGTTGTTGTAGTTTATTTTTTGTTACTTCTCAATTTCACCTTATGACTTATAACATTTGAATCCATGGATTAGTATGGTTATTAGCTGATTATTATTACTTTGATTTTGAGATTGATAACATATACTAAAATGAGACAATGATATTGTTGTTTAGTATACATGATGTGACAACTATATTTTACATTTTGTACATTACGGATATATATATTTGTTAGTTTTTGTATCATTGATTGATATTTATGATGATTTAGACTAAACGCCTACTTGTTGTGAGGTGGATGCAAGATAGATCCTACCCTCAAAGTTTGATGAGGGAGAGCATCATCAGAGAGGATGGGCTAGATGGGACAATTAGGGGAATAAAAGAAGAAATTGCTAGTGACCTTACACACAAACACATTAGATTTTAAATGTTATATGCATAAAATGTTAGTATGTAATTAGGAAATATTATTGTGATTATATTTCTATGCCGATTTAGTTTTTGGTTACATAGGATTCCTTTACTTAAATTATCTTCATTTTTAAGTTTAAATCAGGAAAATAGATATTTAATATATATATATATATATATATATGAATTAATGTAAATATGGTTATCTTACAATAAGTAAAAATTAATGATTTAATATCTATTAGTTATATAGATAATTACCCTTGTAATGATTGTTTTCATTGGATTTAAATATTCTTAGAATTCTAAAGTTTATTTTTATACAATCGAAGTAAGTCTTGAAAATACATACAAGAAATTACATTTAAAATTAAAAAATAGATTTTATTATTTTAGTCAACTTAGCTTATTTTAATATTTATTTGGTAAGATAAACTAGAAGAAAGACTACGGATTTGGGAAATAATTAACTGCAGTTAGTAAATTTAGAAAAAGAGTAAAATGGCATGCATGGAAAAAAACAAAAATGAGATTTCATGCAAGGTGAGAGTGCAAAAATAAAGAGAGAAGTGAGTTTTTTAAATTAAAGAAAATTTTAGAAGTTAGGAATACAAACAAAGATAGAAAGATAGAAGGAGAAAGTAAATTGGAGAGAGACTGGGCAAAGGCATCCAAAGAGGCATTTTTCAAGCAAATTCATCAAAAGTTTGGTGATGTAATTTAATTTTTTGTATATTATTAATTGAATTGACTAGTGTCTATATTTATAGAGTGTTTCATTTTATATAAAAAATCCATGTTTTAACTTTATTATCTCTACGTAATACTTCTATGGTTTACATATTACATGCATTTCATTTTACTTTGCCGCGTTCCCCTATATAACTAGCGTTTAAAGTTATATAACCTATGTTTAATTTGAATAGCCTAAGTTCCACTATTTAGCCTACATATTAACTCTAGAAGCCTGCATCCTCCTTTATATTTTTTATTGGACAAGTTTTATTATTATATGGTGACATCCACAACCTTTTCTTGTAATTGCATCCCATTCCTATTGGGCATCACTTTTATTTATCATTGGTTAAGCTTTATTATATATATTAAGTGTGTATTATTAAATTTTGAGCGCGCACACACACACACACACACACACACACACACACACACACACACACACACACACACACACACACACACACACACACACACACACACACACACAGATATATACATGTATATATATGTGCGCACACACACACACACATAGATATATACATGTATATATATGCGCACACACACGCACGCACATGTATATATATGTGCGCACACACACACACATAGATATATACATGTATATATATGCGCGCACACACGCACGCACACACACACACACGTGTGTGTGTGTGTGTGTGTGTGTGTGTGTGTGTGTGTGTGTGTGTGTGTGTGTGTGTGTGTGTGTGTGTGTGTGTGTGTGTGTGTGTGTGTGTATTGTTACAAAAAATGTGTATGCAAATACATTTAGATCATTGATATAAAGCCTATTTGGCAAAATGACTGATACATTAGAATGTATACAAAAAACGTGTAGCCAAAATTTATTAAATTAAATGCTTAGGTTATTATTAACTTGTTAAAGAAGATTAATGTTTAGGATTACTTATTTCACATTTTGTGATTGCCATTATAAACTTGGTTATGTTTAGGACCAAGATTGATTGTTATTTATGCAGTATGTTATTGGTGACATTTAAGTAATATAGGTCCTTGTGTAAATCATACCCAAATGATATGATATTTTATGGACTATGTTATTTTATATTATTTATAAGCAATATTAAACCATTTTGATATTCATTATACATTCGATAGACAAATGTATGGTTCTGAATATTCCATTCCCAGTATAGAAAGATATGATTGTATCTTTAAGTTTTATAATATGTTATCTATGTTTATTATAAATTTTGTAGTGATGATACTATAGCACCATCACTACTAGAAGTAGATAATCTGATCAAGTGATGTGTTATGAATTGACTGATCTAGATGATCATATGTTATTTGAAAACTTTGGCCAAAGTAATGTTAGATATACATTATCATTTCATATGTTTGATTTACATGTTGTGTGATATCATGTTAGAAACATATTTTATTTATGATACATGTCATGTAGTATAAATCTTATAACACATGGAGTACTAACACGTCTCTCTAGATTCCTACACCATTCTATCTACCTATCGATGAAGGGAGGGCCATTCCCCAAAAAGAGATTATGCAGAGGATCATTCATCTATGGTTGGTGTGACAAAGTGCTTGGATGATGCTCTCACCCCCCCACTATAGAACTTACTTGGAGACAACATTTGAGATTATCCATGATACATGAGTTGGTTTGACTCAATCTTCGAAGAGCTTGGTATCTATTTATTGTATTAGACTAAATTCCTAAAGGAAATGTAATTATAATATATATTTATTATATTTGAATAATATATATTATATTATTGGACCAACTGTAGTTGTGTCCTAATGTATTTAATTTCCTTCGAGTTGTATAAGATAAATATTGTATTTGATATTTGAATTGAAGTATTATTGTTCTAAGTTATATATTGGATGTTGTAATGTATGATAAGTAAATTATTTTAAAAAAAAATTAATACATTTTCTAAGTACAAATTGAGGGGATTTAACATGTGGTATCAGAGCTTAGGATCAAACTCTAGGACTCATTGAGTCCATTAAAATTTTTGTATTCTTCTTTTCAGTGAGAAAGAATAATTGTGCAAACTAGAGCATTAGGTGAGGGTCCTTTGTATGTCAATGATAACAACCCTCCTATTGATCCTAACCTAATTGTTGGTGAGCATTCAACAAATTTGGATCAAATTATCATATCCATGAATGATACTAGGGATTGGATCACAACACTAGAATAATAAGTTCATATCCAAGGCAAGGAAGAACATCAAGAAGTGCCTATTGAGAACCCCATTAAACAAAAAAACTTTCAAGATGTGAGAGCTCAAGTAGTTACAGAGTTATTTAGGGACATGAAAAAGGTGAGTCCACCTAAGTTTGATGGAACTATTCTAGGTGATGGAGATAAAACATGATTGGTGAAGATGAAGAAGTATTTTGAGATTTGAAACTAATCTGAAGTCACCAAAGTAGTTTGGAGAGCTTACCGATTAGTTGGTGAGGTAGCTACTTGGCAAGTTAATAAAAAGATGAAAATGAACCTTAACTCAACCACCATAACTTACCAGTAGTTTGTGATGTTGTTTAGGTCACAGTGGTTATCATAACTTTATTTTGATTAGAAACTCATAGATTTCTAGAATCTGATGTAGGGAGACTCATTGGTGAATGAGTATTGGGAGTAGTTCACCAAACTTCTAAAGTATGTACCTTAGTACCAAGCTGATGAGAGGTTCAAAATTAAGAAGTTTATCATGGGATTAAAACCTTAGATTGGTGGTGAGGTAGATGTTTATGGACCTACCACCATGGATCATGTTTTTGAGAAGGCAATGAAGTAGGAACATAAGATAAAGTTTCTTACACGGGTCATGGAAAAATTTAAGAAAAAGATTAAGAATTCTAATCCAAATTTTAATAATAATTACTGGAGGTAGAGGATTGGAGAATCTAAGGGGTATTCTAATACTTAGAATTCCAAATTCAACCATGGATCTAGTAACAAAAAACTAGGCAATGGCTCTAAAGGTAGTTTCCATAGAAACACACAAATTAACAGGAAAGGTCTACTAGACAATTATTTCAATTATGGAGAATATCATTATGCTCGTGAATGTCCTTAGGATAAGTCAAAGAATAAAGGCCCTAATTCTTAGTAGGCAAATTTTTAGCAATGTTTTCATGCAGTAATTGATAACCAACAAGCTAAATTTCAAGCATCACCCATAGAGTTGTTAGGTATTTTGTTTAAACATCCAATTTCTATTTTTATAGATATAGGGGCTACTAAATGTTTTATAGCTCCTAGAATGCTTAGCAGGTTTCCTAGAAAAGTTGGATATATAGAAAATGCATGTTCAGTATAATATGAGAGTGACTCTAAAGTCATGGTCGATAAGTGTCTAGTCAAAGCAGTAATTAAGTTACCTGAATTTTCAATTGTAGTGGATTTATATGTAGCAAAACAAAGGTCATATGACATGATTCTATGAGTCAAATGGCTTGCTAAACACAAGGCCAAGGTTAACTTCTATTTAAAAAAAGTTGAGTGTTTTGATGATTGTAGAAATCAAACACAAATTTAGGATGAAAAGAGAGTATTACGGCTCAGACAGATTTTCATAATTCAACTCAGGAGGGCTCAATTAAAAGGATGCCAAACATTTATCATCAAGATAAATGAAATGGAGGAACCTATAGAACCATCTCTTGAAGATTATCCATTTTATAGATATTTTCATGATATGTTTTTGAAACAATTACTAGGTTTACCTCCTAAATGTGAGTTCAATTTCTCTATCGGCATTATACATAGATCGAAACCACAATCTAAGGCACTATATAGGATGATAACCATTGAGTTGGTTAAATTGAAGGCACAACTCTAGGAACTATTGACAAAGAGGTTGATTAGGCCTAGTTTGTCACCATGGGGTGCACCAATTATTTTTGTGAAGAAGAAGGATGGTACGCATTGAATCTGCATTGATTACAAAATGTTGAACAAGGCAACTATCAAAAACATGTATCTGCTACCTTGTATAGATGATCTTTTCAATCAAATGCATAGAATAACAGTCTTTTCTAAGATAAATCTTAGATTAAGATATCATTAGTTGAGGATTCAAGATGAAGATATTTTGATAATGGCTTTTAGAACTCATTATGGGCATTATGATCTCATGGTGTTACTTTTTGGGTTGACAAACACATCAGTAACATTCATTAATATCATGAACAACATGTTCAAAGACTATTTAGATCACTTTGTCTTGGTATTTTTGGATGACATTATTATATATTTTAAGAATGAAGAGAAGCACCTACAACATATAGAATTAGTTTTGTAATGGTTATGGAAACACAAGCTATATGACAAGTCTAAATGTGCATTCTTCTAAGAGAGATTAATATTTAGGGCAACTATTTTTATAGATGGTATTTCTATAGATCTATCTAAGATAAGGGAAATTATGGAGTCACTAGAACTTAAAAATGTGCATGAGGTAAGGAGTTTTATGGGGTTAGTAGGTTATTATAGGAAGTTCATTCTAAAATTTTCCAAGATAGCTAATCTAATTGCCTTCTTGCAATGGAAGAACCAAAATTTTGTCTGATCAGAGAAATGTGAAGTAACTTTTCAAGAGTTAAAAATATGGATTACATCAGTACTAGTATTGAGATTTAATGATCCCAATGGTCAGTTTTCAATGATCACATATGCATTAGGAGAGGGTTTAGGTGGAGTCCTTATGTAGGATGGTGAATATTAGCTTTTGAATCAAAGAAGCTGAAAACTCATGAGGTGAATTATGCCCCTTATGATCTTGAACTTGCAACAATCATTCATGTTTTGCAAGTTTGAAAACATTATTTATTGGGAAAATCATTTGATCTCATGACTGATAAATTGGGACTTGAATATATCTTCACCCAACCAAATTTTAATGCTCATGAGAGACATTGATTAGATTTTAATTTCAACTATGACTTTGATATTAATTACATCAAAGGTAAGGATAACATATTAACTAATTCTTTGAGTCATAGAAGGTACATAGCAGTAGTAACTAATATCAAGAGTACTTTCAGGGATCACGTGGTAAATTTATCACTAGAAGATGAATATTATGATTAGGTCAAAAAATCATTGTCTGATAATGTTCAAAATACTTGGTATAAAGGATTCAGTTTTGAGAGTGACAGTCTTCTGCATTTCAATGGGAGGATGTATGTGACAGATCAAGAGAAGCTCTAAAACATAGTTTTGAAAGATTTACTTAATGACCCATATTTGATACATCTAGGAGTAACAAAGCTTATGGAAAGGATTAGGAATTTGTATTTTTAGAAGGGAATCAATAAAGATGTGGCAGATTTTGTCACATTGTCTGGAATATCAATGAGTGAAATCTGAACAAGTGCACCTAGTTGGATTATTATATCCACATAATATACCAAAGTGGAAGTGGTAGGTGATTAGTATGAACTTTGTCTAAATTTTATCAATGTCATGGAGTAGGCACGATATGATCTTAGTAGTGGTGGATAAACTAACCAAGGTAGCTCATTTCATACCAAAAATTTTGACAGATGATGCATCTACCCTTGCAAAGAGGTTTGTGAAGGAAGTGTATAGGTTGCATGATTTCCTAGATAAGTTCATTTTGGATCATGATCCAAATATGACTTCTAGGTTTTGGGTAACTCTAAACTCAACTTTGGGTAAACAACTAAATTATAGCACTACATGTCACCCAGAGACTGATGATCAAACTAAGCGAGTAAATCAAGTGTTAGAGGATATTCTACATATGTATTATATGGATAAATAATACAAATGGGAAGATTATCTTCCATTGGTTGAGTTTACATACAAGAACTCATACCAATCAACATTAAAGATGACACCTTTTGAGGCACTATATGAAAGGAGGTCAAGACACCAATCAGTTGGGACAGGTTAGAGGATATAGTCTTTGGCCCTAATATGCTTTCTAAAATGGAAGATTAAATTAATTAAATCAGGCATAGAATGGTCAAGGCTAATGATAGATATAATATTTGCATTGATTTTAAGAGGATAAATAAGAGATTTTTATTGGTGATAAAGTGTTCTTATGGGTTAAGTTGCATAAGAGCTCAATCAAGTTTGGAAAGTCAACAAAATTGTCACCAATATATGTGGGACTCTTCGAAGTGTTATATGTAGTAAATCTTATTGCATATAGGCTTGAATTGCCACCAAACTTAGATCTATTACATAATGTTTTTCATGTATCTTATCTTAAGAAGTATATAGCTGATCCTTCACATATTTTGGATTGGAATGCTTTGCAGGTTTTGGATCCCAAGGTGGTCATGGTAGAACCAATCAGAGTAATTGACACTCACAAACTTTATTTGTATAATAGAGAGGTGTATCAATATAAGATCTTGTGAGACTAATACTATAAATATAGTGCTACTTAGGAATACTATCATGAGTTTTATAGGTTGTTTCCATATTTGTTTTCATGATAAATACTTGATTTTATGTTTTTAGATTCTGTTAAACTCTTTTGATATTCAAAACTATTGTTTGAATAAGTGTCATCAAGATGATGACTAGTTTTAAGAGGGAGGATGTTACATCCCAATTTCACCCTATGACTTATAACCTTTAAATTTGTGGATTAGTATAGTTATTAACTGATTATTATTGCTTTTATTTTGAACTTTATGACATTTACTGAAATGAAATAGTGATATTGTTGATTAGTATACATTATGTGATAATTGTATTTTATATTTTGTACATTATGGATATGTATTTTTTAGTTTTTACATCATTGGTTGATATTTATGATGACTCATACTACCTATCTACTTATTGTCAGGTGGATGCAGGATAGATCCTACCTTCAGAGCTTGATGAGGGAGAGCAACATTAGAGATGATGGGTTAGATGAGATGATTGGAGGAATAACAAAGGAAATTGCTAGTGAACCTACAGACATGCACATTATATTTTAAATGTTATATGCATAAAATGTTAGTGCATAATTATAAAATATTTTTATGATTATATTTCTACGTGGATTTAGTTTTTGGTTACATAGGATTCCTTTACTTAAATTATCTTAATTTTTGAGTTTAAATCAGGAAAATAGATATTTAATAGCTATATAGATATAAATTATTGTAGATACGGTTATCTTACAATAAGAAAAAATTAATGACTTAACATCTATTAGTTAAATAGATAATTATCCTTGTAATGATTATTTTCATAGGTTTTGAATTATCTTAGAATTCTAAAGTTGAGTTAATATAATCTAAGTAAAATCTAAAAATACATGCAAAAAATTACATTTAAAATTAGAAAATAGATTTTATTATTTTAGTCAACTTACCCTGTTTAATATTTGTTTAGCAAGCTAAAGTGGAAGAGAGACTATGGATTTGAGAAAGAATTAACTACAGTTACTAAATTTAGAAAAAGCGTGAAATGACATGCATGGAAAAAATTCAAAAAGGAGATTTCATGCAAAGTGAGAACACAATAATAGAGAGAGATGTGAGTTTTATAAATTAAGGAGAATTTTAGAAGTTAGGAGTACAGCTGGAGATAGAAAGATAGAAGGAGAAAGTAAATTAGAGAGAGAGTGGGTAAAGGCATCTAGAGAGGCATTTTTCAAGCAAATTCCTCAAAAGGTTGGTGATGTAATTTAATTTTTTGTGTATTATTAATTAAATTGACCAATGTCTATCTTTATATAGTATTGCATTTTATATATAAAGTCTATGTTTTAACATTATTATCTCTGTGTAATACGTCTATGGTTTACATATTACTTGCATTTCACTTCACTATGTTGTGTTCCCCTATATAACTAACATTTGAAGTTATATAACTTGTGTTTCATTTGAATAACATGAGTTCCACTATTTAGCCTGTGTATTAACTCTAGAAGCTTGTGTCCTTTATATTTTTTATTGGTTGAGTTTTATTTATTATTGGTAGCGTCCACAACCCTTTCTTGTAATTGCATCCCATTCTTATTGGGCAGTGCTTTTATTTATCATTGGCTAAGATTTAAAATATATATTAATTATGTATTATTGAATTTTGAGCAGATGTATATATATACAAATATAGATATATTTACAAATCTATGAATAAAAAGAATAATTATTACTTGTTCATAGAGAATATGTTCTATTTGATTATTCTATGCTATATATAATTAGAATCCTTTACCATGCTAATTAATACAAAAATTGTTAATATGTTTGGGCATAAAATTACATTTTTTTTAATATGTAAAAGGTTTATCTTATGCTAAATTATATATATATATATATATATATATATATATATATATATATATATATATATATATTGTTATATAAAGTGTGTATGCAAATACATTTAGATCATTGACATAAAACCTATTTGGCAAAATGACTCATATGTTAGAATGTATATGAAAAACATGTAGCTAGAATTTATTAAATTAAATGCTTACATTGTTATTAACTTGTTAGATAATATTAATAATTAGGATTACTTGTTTTCACATTTTGTGATTGCCAATATAAACTTGGTTATGTTTAGGACCAAGATTGACTATCATTTAAGCAATATGTTATTAGTGAAAATTAAGTAATCTAGGTCCTTGTGTAAAGCATACCTAGATGGTATGATCTTTTATGGACTGTGTTATTTTATATTGTTTTATAAGCAATATTAACATGTTTTTAGATTCATTATATATTCAATGGATTAATGTATGGTTCTGGATATGATTGTATCTTTAAATTTTATAATATACTCTCTATGTTTATTATAGATTCTACATTGATGATGCTAATAGGTAGTGAGATAGACTCCACTAGTTTAGGTAGCCCCAACAATGCTAAAAGTAGATAATTTGATCAAGTGGTGTGTTATGAAATTAATTGACCCAGATAATCGTATGTCATTTGAAAACTTTATCCAAAGTAAAGTTATATATATTATCATTTAATATGTTTGATTTGCATGTTTTATGATATCATGTTATAAACATATTTTATTTATGATACACATCATATAGTATAAATCTTATTGCACACAGGGTACTAGCACATCTCTCTAGATTCCTGCACCATTCTATCTACCTATCCATGAAGGGAGGGTTATTCCTTGATTGAAGAGTGTGTAGGGGATTTTGGTCTGGAAAAGTGCTTGGATGATTCTCTCCCTCCCCCACTATAGTAATTACCTGGAGACAATACTTGAGATTATCAATGATACACGAGTTGGTTTGACTCAAGCTATGAAGAGCTTGGTATCTATTTATTATATTATGTTGAATGCCTGAAAGAAATGTAATTGTAATATATATTTGTTATATTTGAACAATAAATAATTTTTTAGTGGACTAGCCATAGTTAAGTCCTAATGTATTTACTTTCCTTGGAGTTGTCTAAGATAAATATTGTATTCATTATTTGATTTGAAGTACTATTGTTCTAAGTTATAGATTGGATGTTGTAATATATTTTAAGTAAATCATTTTTAAAAAAAATCATTGCATTTTATAAGTACAACTTGAGGGGTTGTAACATTTTTAAACATTATGTTGGCTTGCATAACCATGAGTGAATTATATACCAATTTACTTCTGGTCTTAAATTATTGTATGAATTAATTAATTTTTAGTGTTTTACTTATTAATCACAGAGTATAGTACCAATGTATTGTGTTTTAGATTAGAAATTAGAAATTGTATTTTCTATTGATCAGGGCTTTAATTTAGTATTAAGGATCAAGGATTATGAATTTCTATGAGGGAATCAAACCCAGACTCATCCCTTATGGTATTGAGTCTTTACATTCAACAAAAAATGATCATTGACTAGTAGAATAAATCATGTGACAACACTTATTAAATAACTATAGATAAATTAATGCATAGCTTTAAAATGGTACCATGTTTGATTAAATTAAAGAATTAATCTCATTTAGTATAATAAGTTGGCACCAATATAATGAATCTAATCCCATATCAAATTGAATTAGCATACATTGATATTTATTTCCACAAGACAAGAGACCATGAATCATGCTTATATAAATATTATAAGGATTTATTTTATCATTAAATGACTTTGAGAGAAGATTTTTTTTTTAATTATGTCTACATGTATTTGGTATTTGAATTTATTTAAAATGAATGCTCAATCTAACTATATTTTCATAATATTTAGTTTTTTATAAGCTTGTATGGTTATTTATGTTGGGCTCAACCCACTTATGAATTTTTCTTCGGCCTTAGTCAAGCAATGATTTTATATTTTTGATTGAAAATCCAATCAAATTATATTAAAATAATTATAAGGTACAACTAACCATGCACAAAAGTGAGTGGAAGAATTCACACTCCAAGAGTCACATCGAGAGAAGTTGAGAGATTACATCAATTTAATACAATTCAAAAAAACTTTTCAACCAAAAAGGTGACAAAGGCCAAAGATTTATAAAATAGATCCATAAAATGCAATCCATATTAGGCAATAGGAGTAATGATAAAGGATGAAGGAGGAGGAGGTGGGGGATCATCAGGCTTGTCATCCCATCCTTTCTAGCCTCAATAGTTGTTGGGTCTACAACATTAAGTACAAAACCCCAACCATTTTCATCCTTATTTAAATTTTCTTCAAAATTGTTTAGCCTAGTAAGAGAAATAACAAGGTCCAAGTGCAAAAAATTCCCTTGGGTGGTGAAAACCACCCAGAGTGGTGAGCACTACCCCCTCAACCATGGCCACTAGTACCTCTATTTTTTCCATCCCAACCACTACCATTTGCACTTCTATGATCCCCTATGAAAATAACAGGGTCTCAAGATGTTTTTTATAGATTTAGCCAATTTTAAGGTTTGTTATGAAGTATATGGACTTTTAATTACCTCATGCACTTGATGCATGCTTATTATCTCTTTAAATGAATCACTTGGGTTTTAAATATAGTTATTTCAATATGTATCTCCTACCATATGTGGATAAGTTAAAGCGAATAATCCTAGACTTGGTTACACTCATTTTAATTATTTGATTCTTGTTTAAAATCCATAGTTGATTAAGTAATAGCTTAGGCCCTTGGTTCATCTTACTATAATTAAAACATAGTGTTTTGAAGCTAAAACAAATTAGAGTTTTAGGTTGAAGGGCATATCCATAGTTTAATTTGATAGAAGACTTGGTGGTTGAGGTTGGGATGACTACTAACCTCTACCACTATTGGTAATGGTTCAAGAAACTTCATATTCAACCATAACTTGGTTTTATGTGGTTCAATATTGAGATTGCTTATATAATAAGTTATGAAAAATATCTAAGGGATGGTTAAAATTAAAATAACATCATTTATAAATTTTTTTAATAAATAATTATGGAAACTACTTGGTTAGTATGTCTAATTATTGATGTATAATGAAGTACTAATGGGAATGGTAAATTTTTTTAATTTGCTTAGTTGATTTGAATTACATGCAATGAATTTTTAAAGTTTTAAGATATTTTTCATTCAATAGTAAGGGTGTACATTGAATTATAAAATGGTGTTATGAATTAATGTTTGGTTTTTTTTTTGCTTTTAAAATTATACCTAACAACCCTGTGTAAACTAGACTACATGTAGCAAAACACAATACCACCTACACAAAAAAATTAGTTAAGTCAAAGAATTAAATACTTGCCAAATTCATAATGAGAGATCACCAAGGACCCCATTATTAGAACATAATATAATGATAAAAACATGCACATAATCATAGAAAAACATCATATAGTGAAACCATAAGTATTTTAAAAAATAACATAACACAGTCAGTTATGCTTAATCAATAATCCATGTTTATTATCAATCATCAACCATTACGTAACATAAATTAATATCAAATTTTAATGATTTACATTAATGAAAGATATTCACTCATACAATTCACTCAATTCTATCTCTTGTAGATTCTTCAAACCCTAGCTCATATCTTTATCTAAAAGATCTAAGTTTGCAAATGTGTAACATTTCTAAGTGTCTTAAATGAGAGGTTGAGGGTAGCTTTCTTAAACCCCTTCATCCTTATCTAGTTATTTTTTTTTAATGCCACATGTTCATACCTTGATAACTATTGATTATTATGGTTCCACCTATCCATCCCATCAACCTATTCCTACACTTCATTAGCATATCCTTTTCAATTTGGATTGATTCATGATCATCCACATTCTCATTGTATAGATGCATTATATATTTCAGTTCTTCACCATATGTGTTTATTCTTGTGTTTATTTCATACTTAGGTTTCTTTTATACTTATGTTTATTTATAACCTATGCCTTGATGTTTCTCATTGATCTCATTTAACCCACACAACATATTTTTCCCCATGTATTACAAAGTTCCTTATGTGATTCTACACATATCACTTCATAATGTTGGGGAAATGTCTCAACTTTTCATAAATATACCCAATGGTAATTATGTACAAGGTAGATGTTGTACAAGGTGTTTATGAATGCATTTAGTGTAAATTAATCATGCAAGCATAAATGGTTATATAGGCTTGCATGGAGTCTACCTATGATTATTGTATAAGATTATCACTATGCAATAATGATGGTAGATATGAATAGGTATCTCTACATAGTTTTATTGTACTATAAAATGTTTCACAATGGATCCCAATGGTTGAGTATTAATAAGGTGCTATGAGGATTTGTGCAACATGTCAAGAAATGAATGCTATTGTAAGACATTTCAAACACTTGTATGATTGCATATATGAAAGTGAATAAGTGTTAGTAATTTTTGGGTGGTGCTCTAACATGGAGTTGTTTAAGAATGTTAGATGTTGATCACTTAGCTCAATAGTTGAAAAATATAGATTTTCATGTTGTGTGGGAATTAAAAAGTGGTTGTTGGATAAAGGCACAATTATTCCAAGAAATACAAATGTGTTGAATGTTTAATACACATAGTGTGTGCATGGTAACATATAGTAAATATTTGAATGAAATGTAATATAACCTTGAAACTTAATGTTGCATTTCAAAATAGTTTAATTTTCATTATAATCAAGAAGGTTATTGTGTTTGTTTTTCACCTGAAAGGGTTTTCCTAGATGAAATCTTATGTATCTATGTATTTTTATTTATCTTTTTATAAGGCTCACATAACATATCTCTTCTCTGTATTAGTTTATCATGCATATACTTATTCCCAACATCTAATATCCGAGCTTAGTTGTAAGCTTTGTATAACTTGGAATAACTTGCCATAAATGGTTTCCTTGAAGTGGGAGTTCTGTGGAATAAGCTTGTGAAAAGAAAATGATTGGAAGCATTAGGATAAAGATTGAGAAATTCAATGGTAAACATTGTGAGTTATGAAAACTCAAGATGGAAGATATATTGGTAGACAAATATTAGTGGATTGTTGTAGTAAACATAGTGCACATGGGAATGAAAATGGATTAATGGGGAAATTTTGATATGAAACTATAAGCTCTATAAGATTATGTTTGTCATATTCATTGTTACTAAATATTTTGACTGAAAATATTGTAAAAATTATTTGTGATAAGTTGGGGACATTATACCAAGCCAAATCATTATAAATAAACTATTCATGTGAATTAATTTGTATTCTTTACCAATGAATGATGGTGACTTAGATGTAGAGCACTTAAATGCATTCAATATCATGTTAAGTTAGTTTTAATTCATATATGTCAACATGGCTAATGAATAAAGGTGTATCAAGTTATTATGATCTTTACTTACCAGAATTATGGATAATCTAGTGATGGCAATCATTATTACTACATTATAGCTAAAAAAGAAAGATGTAGTCATGAATTTATTATTATAGGAGATGAGGTGAAAGCCTAAAAAAAAATATTAGATGAATGATGCCATGTCAATGCAAGGTTGTTATTATTAGGCATGCATAAGACTAATTATAATCACTTGAAGTCTAGAGGTATAACTAAGACTCCATATATATTCTTGAAGAAGTGTTAGAAGTATAACAATATAAGGCATTTAAAGAAGGAATATTAGGTTATAAAGATGGAAAATTTGAAAGCATTATATGCTACACAATCATCAATCGATAAACTCTCAAATTATGGACATGGAGATGTATATCTTATATCCTCAAGATCGCATGCATGCATGCAATGATACATGGTTTATTGACTCTAAAGCCTCTAATCATATGATACTTATGAGGGAGTGGTTATATGAATATGATGGTGGTGATGTATTTCTGGGAGATAACTTAAATTATAAGATTGTGGGTAAATGAAGAGTGAAGCTGAAGTTCAGAGATGGGAGGATCAATAATCTCCCATGTTTTTTGCACATTCTTTTCCTTGTAAATAATTTGATATCTATGAGTGAAATGAATGATGCCAATGTTCATGTTTTGGTCACTAGAGATGGTTTCAAAATAGTGTGAAAAACCATGGTGTTAGAAAGAGGCTTATAGATAGGTACTCTATTTAGGATTAATATGACTGTGATAAATAACACATAATAAAAAAAATTGTTATTAAGGCCAAGGATGTAATAGGAAATTATGCATGGCTTATAATAGATAATATAATGCTTTAACATTAGAGGCTACATCCTATTTTTGAAAAAGGTCTACACATGTTTCAAACTAGAAGTATGGTGAAAGGGATGGATAATTATCCCTTGGAATTTGAATTATGTGAACATTACATCTAATGACAGATTCTGGTGAAATTCCCTAAAAAGTTGCATGCTCAAGTGAAATCTTACAGGTGATCCATAATGATGTTTTTGGACTAGTATATGTCCCACCACTAAACAACTCTATCTTTTATGTGTATTTTATAGACAACTATTGTCACAAGACTTGGATATACTTCATACTAAATACATATAAAGTTATAAAGAAATTAAAGAAGTTCAAAGCCCTTGTGGAGAACTAGATGGAGATGAAGACCAAAGTGTTGCACATAGACAATAGGGGTGATAATTACTCCAAAGAGTTTAATGATATTTTTTTTTAAAGTGAGATTTAAAAGAAAAATTTAACTCGATACACATTGCAACATAATGCAGTTATAGAGAAAATGAACAAGATAATGATGGATAAAGCCTAAAGTATGCTGAGTGGTGCACACTTGGAATAAGTTTTTTGGTTTGAAATAATGGACACTACTTGTTATCTTGTTAATATATCACCCACATCAATTCTAGTTAAGAATTTACAAGAAACATGGATTGGTAAGAAGCGTGACACCTAGAAATTTTTAGTTGCAAAGTCTACTCTCACATTCTAAAGGAAAAATTATCAAAACTTGACTTTAAGTTTGTAATGTGCATGATTATTGATTACATGAGTGGTGTCAAAGGGTAAAATCTATGGAATCCCAAGACAAATAAGGTGGTTTATACCCATAATGTAGTATTTAGGGAGGTGCATAAGTTTTCTACACAAGAATAACCAAAGAAGTAGAAAAAGGAAGAAAAATAAAAGGTGAAAGCTGATGTAGATTTTGAAGAGCTTGTCTAGAGAACCTAAAACAATCAATATGCTCTGATACCAACTGTTAGGTGACCCCTTATCCAATAGAATCACAATTGATTACTTTCTTATAAGCAATTAAACACGGAATTATACCAGAATGATAAAGTAACTAGAAACTTGAGACAGCAAAGAATTTGAGAGACAATACACACTCTTGTATTAGATATTACTAGAAGAAAATACAATAAGGAAGATGCCACTTCTTCCTCCACCTCAAAGGCTTGCCACACCTCAAGACCTTCTTCCCTCTCTCTCTTGCTCAACACAAAACCAACTCTACAACCTGAGTTGCTATCCCTCCTTGAATGCTTCAGCTGATCTCCTTGACCTTGCTAGCTTCAATGCTTTTACTTGCCTTCTTCATTATTACAATACATGCCTTATGGGTCTTTAAATAGGATCCCATGCTTACAAAAATAGAACTCTAGTTACAATAATTAGACATGCAGCTCGTGACTATAATTAGTCATTTGACATGCAAACACTCGCTTCACTTAACGGACTGTTCGTCAATGGTAGTTCTAGAAATACATAGGCGACCGACGTCGGTCCCTGCTTGTCTGGTACTGCCGATGTCAGCTGACCTCCTGCCATCGTCAGTTTCCTTCTCCACTGTCTGTGATCGACGTCGGTTATACTGTCGACGCCAGTTCCTCTAGTTCTTCAGCATCCTCTTCTCGTGTCTGCAAATAGTTGAAGCTTTTAGCTCCACACCTTAACAATCTCCCACTTGGAGATAAACAACTGCAACTTGTACCTATACTTGTACACCATCTATTTTGTTCCTTAGGCTCTGTATCCCTCTTCAAAGTCACTCTTGAAGACCAACCACCATGCAAACCTGTGATGCAATACCTGTCACTTATGCCAAAAGAATTTTGCTACTCCCAAATTCTCCATGACATACTTCTGAACTAACTCTACCCTTAGCTCAGAAAACACCCTGTATATGAAACCCTACAACAAGTAACACAATACAGTGACAGGATAATGTAGCTAGTATTATCCAACCTGGTAAAGATAAAATACAATGGTCAAACCTCCATTGTTCTATAGCCTACTCAAGACGAAATACCATAGCCTTCTGTCTCACGTGTCCATCCACTCTCTCCTCTAAAATGGGAATCCATCCCTCTATCTAGTGCTTTCTTCTAGCTGACAACTCTACCAACAAATACCTGTTTGGTTCTTCTCCAAGGACTCACACTCCTCATCCATGCCAAGCTCCCACTATTTCTAGATTCTACCTGCATTGCTTCTTCTATCTTCTTAGTTCATGACTATCAGTAAGCAATATAGAGAAGGTGAACAATGAATATGAGGTTCACATACCTTTCCTGACCTCCACATGGGTGTTTGAGACTCATTGACAGCTAGCTGTCCACCCATCATCCCTTCCAGTGACCGATCTCGGCCATCTCCCAGTATGCTCCTGACCGATGTCGATTCCCTGCACTGACCCTGACTGCCGACGTCATTTCCTTGGCCGACGCTGGTGTCCCCCCTACCGATGTCGGTCCTTATGACCAATGTCAAACTTCTCCTACCCGACCTACTGACCCTGCTGGTCTGCACATGACCGATGTCGATATCTGGCTGACCGACATCAGTGTCTGTGTGTTCCTGTAAGTGATGAAATTTTCATCCATGAGCTCTTCTTGGATCAAACCTCTATCCATGCTGCCCTACTCAGATTTATTCAGCCCCTGTGACTGATCTCTGTCCTTCATCTCCTCCATAAACACTAAGGCTTCTTTGTTCCTATCAAAAGCATCAAATTTCCTTTTTCTGCAATGAACACTGTCTGTGCTTTCTGAATTTGAACACATACCTTTTGAATAAAGAACGTCCATTCCCTTCTTATTCACGTGACCAAGCCTATTAGGCCACATCTTCGAATCTACACCAGAAGTAGAATCAGTAATACAAGTAAGTAGATAAAGAGTACCTACTTTCTTACCTCTTGCTAGAATAAGTGCTCCCTTGGTAACCTTCCAAGAGTCTGTTGTGAGGGTTATTGTGCATCCCTCATCTCCCAACCTTCCTACAGAAATTAGACTCTGCTTCAGAATTGGAACATGCATGACCTCCTTCAACACCCATGTGTTGTCAATTTGCAATCTCAGCTGCACTTTCCCTTTGCCAACTATCTGACAAGGCATACCATCCCCTAAATAGAGCACTCCAAAGTCTCCCTGTTCATACTCATAGAACAAATCTCTGTTTGGGGATGCATGAAAAGATGAACCAGAATCTAAAATCCATGATCCTACCTGACTATTCGAAGAAAGTATGAGAGCATCTTGCATCACAATATTTGCATCCTTTGCTTCTTCCATACCTGCATGTTAATTCTCTTTATCTCTCCACCAACACTCCTTCTTCGTATATCCTTTCTTTCCACAAAACCAGCAGGTAATACCTTTGGACTCGGATCTCCTTCTCGACCTTGATTTCCCTTGCTCAACCTTCTCCCTTTGCCTTCCCCTGCTTTCTTCACTTAGAACATTCCCTGATGATTCACCTGTGCTTCTCCTGCGTATTTCTTCATTTAAGATCACACTCACAACATCATCAAATTTTAAGATTTTAGAAGCAGATGCAGAATTACTTACTGCCATAACCAAACCGTCCCAACTTTCAGGCAAAGAACATAAAATCAAGAGAGCCTTTACCTCATCATCAAAAACAATATTGACTGAAGCTAGTTGGTTTACCAAACCATGGAAATCACTGAGATGAGTATGTACCGATCCACCTTCCTTCATTTGCAAAGTAAATAGCTGCTTCATAAGATATACCTTATTAGAAGCTGAGGGCTTTTCGTATAAATTTGCCAAGGACTTTATCAACTCTTCCGTTGTCTTGCACTGTGATAAGCTAGAAATTACAGACGATGCAAGGCTCAACCTTATGGAATTGAGAGCCTTCTGATCAAGAACGTTCCATTCTTCATCCTTCATATCTGTGGGCTTGCATGCAACCCCACCCAATGGTAAGTACAAATCCTTCTGATACAGATAGTCCTCAATCTGCATCCTCCAATGTTGATAATTCTTACCGTTAAACTTCTCCATTTGTAGCCTACTTTCTTCTACCATTGCTAAACTCCCACTCAATCAGAAAACCTTGTGAATGACCTGTAATCAAAAATAATACCCTGCTTCTTGCAAACCGTAGCTCTGATACCACTTGACAGGGGATCTAGCTCTACCAATTAGAGCACATATGATTACTTCTCGTATTAGCAATTAAACACGAAATTATAACAGAATGATAAAGTAACTAGAAACTTGAGACAACAAAGAATTTGAGAGACAATACACACTCTTGTATTAGATATTACTAGAATAAAATACAATAAGGAAGATGCAACTTCTTCCTCCACCTCAAAGGCTTGCCACACCTCAAGACCTTCTTCCCTCTCTCTCTTGCTCAACACAAAACCAACTCTACAACCTGAGTTGCTATCCCTCCTTGAATGCTTCAGCTGATCTCCTTGACCTTACACTTGTAGATCTCCTTGACCTTGCTTGCTTCAATGTTTTTTCTTGCCTTCTTGATAATTACAATACATGCCTTATGGGTCTTTAAATAGAATCCCATGCTTACAAAAATAGAAATCTAACTACAATAATTAGACACACAACTCGTGACTATAATTAGTCATTCGACATGCAAACACTCGCTTCACTTAACTGACTGTTCGTCAACAACAGTTCTGGAAATACACAGGCGATCGACGTCGGTCCCTGCTTGCCTGGTTCTGCCGTCGCCGGTTTCCTTCTCTACTGTCTGTGACTGACATCGGTTATACTACCGACGCCAGTTCCTTTGGTTCTTCAACATCCTCTTCTTGTGTCTGCAAACAGTTGAAGCTTTTAGCTCCACACCCTAACAATCTCCCACTTGGAGATAAACAGCTGCTACTGTACCTGTACCTATACACCATCTATTTTGTTCCTTAGGCTCTGTATCCCTCTTCAAAGTCACTCTTGAAGACCAACCACCACTGAAACCTATGATGTTGAACCTGTCACTTATGCCAAAAGAATTTTGTTGCTCCCAAATTCTTCATGACATACTTCTGAACCAACTCTACCCTTAGCTCAGAAAACTCCCTATATATGAAACCCTGCAACAAGTAACACAATACAATAATAGGATAATGTAGCTAATATTATCCAACCTGGTAAAGATAAAATACAATGGTCAAACCTCCATTGTTCTGCAGCCTAATCAAGACCATATACCATAGCCTTCTGTCTCATGTGTCCATCCACTCTCTCCTCTAAAACGGGAATCCAGTTTTCTTATTCTCTTTACTTTTTTTTTCATAAAATCAAAAAATAAAATAAAATTATGGATCGATAAATTATAATGGATTTTCCTCTACATATTATACATGCTAGAATTAAACCCCACATAGTTCTTGTGTAGTGTAAATGTAATCTTGAGCAAGGGCTTGGAATTCTTCTTCCCTAGGTGTAGATGCAACTATATGGGCATTCGCTTAAAAATTATTTTATTACAAGAGAGTGATGTCACAAAGATTGGAATATCAAGGTGGATGACTTTGTTTCAAGAGTAGCATAAAAGATGTTCAATAAAGCCCAAAATTAAATTAGAAAATGGATAAACTAGTTTGCATAAATGCTTAAATGATGCTTGATAAATGATACTTAGGGAAATGGATTATTATGAATTGATATAAATATGAAGCTCTAGGACATGACATGCACCAATGTTACCCCCTTAAAGTATAAATAATTAAAAATCAAGGTGTAAGGAATCCAACTAGAGTTGAAAGGGCCTAAAAAACAATGACAAACAAAAAATTTGGGCTCGTTGATTCCACCTGAGGGAAAATCCATGGGACTACCAATTCTATCCTAGGCAACATATAGGTTTTAGCATGAGAAGTATCATATAAATGTGTTAAATTAGGATAAAGGCTAAAAACATATGATTTATTACACTATCAAATGAATTTATAAGAATTAAGGGAAACATAAAATTTATTGTGGGGTATGAGATGTCATAAAAACAACCAATTATACCCAAGTGGATTAAGTATATCAAAATTAGGAAAAGACATTGTGTAAAAGGGTCTTATACCAAAATTAGGTGTCTACATAATTCCCCTAATTTGATTTTCATATGCAAGTGAATGTATGCATGTGTCAAAGTATGAAGATAAATAATTAAATCACATAACTTGACTTAGCTAAGGGTGGAATAATATAATGATGCTTGAGATAGGATCCATCCACACTGAGTTGTCATAAATATGACATACCTAAAAATAATGGCCCATTTCAAAAAGTATTCAATGTCATAACAATGCCATATCAAATATAAAACTTCAAAAAAAATTAAAATTTGAAAATTGAATTGAGCATAGGAATAAATAAACTTTTTTTATGCGAACTAAACAATATTGTAACTTGAAAAACAAAACACACCATATCAATTATTTTGTTTAATTTTTTTATAACAAGTAATAAACATAGCCACCACTTTTATAGGAGTTTTGACAAACAAATCCACTTCTTGATCAAGGAAGTAGATAATTATTCTTGAAACCAAGCACCAAACATTTGCTTAAAAAAATTTCCCCATTTTTTCCTCAAACATTTTGCTTATAAATCTTGTTCAAATATACTCTTTCTTGAAAATTCCCTCAAGTATTCTCCACTTTTGAGGTGAGGGATTGACAAGTATGTTCCTGTCATCACTTATGTCAAAATAACATAATTACAATCACCATGTGTAGTAATAATGTATATCTTCATTACCAATGAAAGATTGCATAAAACCTGGGTAAACATCATAGAATATTGCATGTAAATCTCCATAGTAAGATAGATAAGAAATTATCATGGCCCAAATGTTGAAACTACATAGGATATACAACATCATGTGAAGCTCATTGAAAAAAATGTAAATCTAGGAATTATTATTTCCATATAGAAATGTTGTAAAATAGGATATATAACATCATACAATTCTCAATGCAAGAATATAATACCCCTATGAAAAATCAAATTAGGGATAACTAACATACCTCATTGTATAAAATGTTCCCCTAGTAGGGATATATATTGCAACGACTAACAAACACACAAGTAACATGTCCCTATATATGCATGGTATGGTCTATGGAAAAATAATAACTAATCAAGTATACCATGATATATGTGCATGATATACATTATGAAACCAAACATAATATAGTAATATCCATGATAAGTATCATGGTGACACACATAGTATATCATAATTAATCACATCCAAGTTATTAAGTCAACACATAAGGACAAGATTAGATAGATTTGATGATAAGAGGATCCTATATGGACAAAGAAATAATAGCATGCATAAACACACACAAGAATACACATACACACACAACATGTAATGTAACTAATGTAACAACTGTATGTAACTACACAAAGTAAATATCCATGTAACATGCAAAATATAGGTAATAGAAAGATACCTTGATACCAATGTTAATAGATAAATCATGATAAATGGAAAGAAAGAAAATATATCACCATGAAAATATCCTATATAGAGATGCCTCTAAGGTAGGACATGCTATCAATTTGATAATGCATACATAATAGGGTATGGGGAAAAAAAATTGTGCAACATCTAAAAATCCATCATCATATATAACCTCTATATACATTTCACCCATTTAAATAAATACATTGAGAAACACATGTTTAAAAACATGAATGTGAACACCTATAGCATAAGTAGATATGTATCTACTAATAAATCAATATTTTTAATTTTTAATTTTTATAAATGTTTTTGTCCTTTCACAAATTTTATAGAATAAGATAGAAAATGAAGACAATAAGGCCTAAGGTCACACACTAGATGGAACAAGAAAGACTTACAAAATTTAAAATATAAGTCAAGGGGGATAATCAATAAAAAAATTGAATAAGCAGGCCTAGGGGTGAAAACAAGAGGAAGAAGATGAGAAAGATTCCAAGCAACCTACAACTTCTCATGAATCCAATATAAGTGCTAGGACAAAAGGAATTGATATATATGTTTTCATCATCATGAATCCAATATAAGTTCTTAGAATGGGATCAATAATTAAATGGGCATGAGATAAAATAACATAATAAGAAACATAAATCAAGGGGCGGTGTCAAATCAAGAAGATAGAAGAATGCATTCAAACTCAAGGGAGGAAATTACATGTAAGATACGATGCATAAAAGAATTAAATTGTGTTACAATAATAAGGATATAATATAATAAATATGTATCAATGAAGCTTAATATGTTAGTTAATGTGCATAACCAATGATATGATCAATGATGTCAGGTCTCAAACTATAGGATTTAGATGCATCATGCAAAGTATGAAAAAAATGACCATGAGATGTCAAATAACTATCATCATCCTAAATAATAATACGTGTAAGATGGGTTTGAAGATATATAACATTATGTGTAAAAATATGTCATGATAAATATCTTTCATAAGGAGAGGTTACATATCAATATTTAGATGTAGATGGATAGGTGTTGTAGATATCGAAGGTGAAACTATATGATTCAAAGCTTAGGGAACTCTTTCACTAGATGATGGTGTCATAGAAGAAAATATAGTAGAAACCATATAGGATGGTGTTATAATAGTTACAAGGATCACATGGGGGTGGATGATTCACTCCTTTTGGGGTGTGTTATATGGTTGTACACTCCAAGGTTGGATTGATCACTCATAATTTATGCCATGAATTATATGTACCTCATTATTATGCACAAATTTGAGATAATGGTGTAGTGTATAAGGTATCTCTCTCATTTTATTAAGCCAAGGGCATCCAAGTAGTAGGTTATGCAATCATGTATATGATACCATGTAGAACCAGATTAGGAGGATCTAAGGACTGACTAAAATTAGTAGGGTATTACAACTTAGGACTGTGTATGCATGACCACCATAATTGTGAAGTATCATAGTAGTAGCAACTAAATATCACTTATTATAGCTTAAACTAGACAAAATGGCATAGAAATAAGGTTTTTTATATAAATTTTATCAATCATCACATTATGTGTGAAAGAATGATGATAGTCAACAAAACCATGTATGTATAAAGGACCTTTATTTGATTAATCATTTGGTATGTCATGGTAATATAATTTGATAGATGGCACTTATTTTTTAGAGATCCAAACCATGCCAATAATGTTGTAAATATGAAGCTCATGTGGAATAGTTGAATGATGTATAGATGTTGTCATATTCCCATTTTTTTTGTTTGGAAAATTTTGATTTGGTAATGGATACTTAAAGATTGGAAAACATTGGTTTGGCATTAGACAAATTTGTTCAATGTAGAATTATTCCCATTAATTCAAATAGTGTTATTATTAATTATAATTTGAATCTTGTGTCATAACTTGAAACATCAATTAGTTGTATGTCCTAAAGCTCAGTGGTAGTCACCAAATTGGTTTGGCTCATAACTTTTAGGTAATTCTTGATTTATATCTAACCATATATATATCTGGTAAAGAAATCTCATTGCACTATTGCCATAGGCACTAAGTATCTTACCAGAATGTGATTTCTTTACCAAATCTATATGGTTGTGATTTATCTATGGAAATAATCATAGATTCTTGATTTATTTATATTCTATAAAATAGGGCAATAATAAAAAAAATTGAATGTTAAAAGATATATTCATATTACACTTAATATATTTAAAATTTGAAAGTAATGAAAGAGATATGCATTACATTGATTTATGATATTTATTATTTACCATATTTTTCATAGTCCTTGAAAATGCTTTACATATATTATGTGACCATTAGATCGGGAAATAAGAGCCCAAACCTTGGGCAGACACTATTGGTAAAGCTTAGACCCATGTAATGATTGGTACTATAGTGGCTTTGACACTATTATCCCAATTGATTATTAAAAAAAAAAAATCTACCTCAAATTATTGACCTTATACCTTTATTTGATTTGAAACCATAGTTGCACTTTCAACACAAGATGAATCTCAAAAAAGGGGTTATAAAATTGGGTTCAATAAGTCCAACCTCCCCCTATTGAGTGACTAAGCTTTTTGCTTACATTTAAATAATTTGAAGAGGTCTTAAATTTTATGAGCCTCCTTGCAAACAAGTTAATATAACAACAAAAATAAAACTAATGTACACTTTAATGGAAAGAGAAATAATATTGTGTTGAAAATGATAGAATGTCACTATAAAGTATTCTATGCCTCTTTGAGGGTTCAACTTCCTTTGACCATAGCTCAATAAAAATATTCAATAGATGTCCTTTCCTATTACACAATCCCTCTATTTAAGCTATTAGAATCATGGTAGCAACTACCTCCCATACATGTGGAATAATTTCAAATCGTAATTGGGATGACTTACAAGGCATATGCATCAGATATTTTATTAATAATACCTTATAGAAACTATAATAGTTATGATTAGAATAAAACCTAATAGAAACTATAATTGTTATGATTAAGGGTTATAACATCCCCTACCACTTTAAAATAGCTTTTTCCTCAAGCTTGAGATGAGGAAACTACTACTGTTATTGGAGAAGGGGTTCCCATATGGCATCTTTTAGTTGCAGGTTATGCTATTGTACAAACATTTTAATGATATTATAATTATGAAGTTATCAAGAGCATTGGTCGAGGATGTATTCATGTTCTAGGAGGATAGATCCTTCATTGTCAAGCTATAGTAGTGTTGTCTAGGTTTGAACATGTGACTAATGAACTGATTCAAACATGATACATGGAAAATTGAATGGATCTTAGAGGAGGAGGGAAGCTCCAACTTGTATGCTACCAAACCAATCTTATAAATCACTTGATAAGGACCATAAAAATTTTGGACAAGTTTTTGATGACCTTTTAGATTCAAATAGGACTGTTTATAAGGTTATATCCAAATAAAAACCATGCCACCAATAATGAAACCCTATTCCAAGCGATGTTGATTGGATTGTTGATTTATGGAGTTATGTGCCAAATTGAGGTTATCTTTAAGAGTTTGAAGGATAATGACAAGTATGCAAAGTGCAACATCAACTACTTGTACATTGGATCTACCTAGAAGGTAATTCAAATGAGAAGGTGGTGGATGACCATAAATGACATCATATGGGATCAACTTTGTGGCATTATGGTATTTAGAATTATACCACCATTCAAAAAGTGAGAAATATTTTACCTAACGAGTCTATTCATTAGAGGTGAAATAATGTAGATAGGTCTCCAAACATTTGTTGATAATTTATGTTTGACCTTCAATTTACATATGGTAGGCATAAATCATATTAATTTGGGTGCTATAGCAGTGGAAAAGTTCTTTTTAGAAGTGACTAGTAAAAATGGAATCATGGTCACACATAATTAAAGTTGTTATCCCATGGAGCTAACCAATCTAATAAAGAAAGCTTTGAGAAGTGGTGGAGGTAGTATAATGATGGACAAAAGTGTAAAAATGGGCATACATAAAGTGATGATCCACCACCATAAGAGTCATTAATTTCTATCCTGACTTAGGTAGTCCCTAAAAAAAGTCCATGAAAATATCTGACCACACCCTAATAGGGATAGGCAAGGGTTGGAGAAATCTTTGGGTGGTGACAATTTTCCCTTTGTTTCACTGACATGTTTCACATTTTGCCACAAATTGTTTAATGTCCTTTTAAATACTTTCCAATTTTTTTGGGATCCTTTCATAGGTTTTAAAAAAACTTGAGTGGCTAACTGATGGAGAGACATGAAACTCAAATATAATTATCTTAGTGCTAATTATGTTTCCATTAACAAGCATCCTTTGTGTCTTAAATAATGACCATATTAAGAGTAATTTGGTTGAAATTTAGGGTTAGTGGTCACATCCAAAAAGAGGTGTTGAATTTGTGTGTCACAAGACCATTCTTGTTGTGCCTGATGTAGCTAATCTAGCATGGGGAAAGATAATGTGCACAAGGTTGTGTATTATTCATACTTTCAAGATAAATCATCGATGACAACATTTATTTTACCCTTCTTGTAGGTAATCTCATAGTCAACCCATTAATTTGGTTACCCAATTTTATTATTTAGGAAAAGAGAATCTTTCCTCTAAGAAGTACTTGAGGCTATGGTGATCGATTTTGATACTAAAGTGGCTCTCTACTAGGTTTGGGTACCACTTGTTAATGAAATGGAGTATATATAACATCTCTTTCTCATATGTGGATTGAGAAAAGTTATTCCCCATAAGTGCCTTGTTGTTGAATGCAAGATTCTAACTTTCCTACATTAGAACAACTCCAATGCCACTTCTAGATCCATTACTTTTGATTTAAAATGGTTTGGAGAAGTTAGACATTTATAAAGTAGGTGTAGTGTTCATTACATGCTTGAGTATTTTTAAGGATTTTTATACTACCCCAAACCACTGAAACACATCTTTTTTAACATGGTTATTAATGGAGTGAAAAATTTTACACAATCCAGTACAAACTTTATATAATACCTAGTAATTCCCAAGAATTTTTGAAGGCTCTTGAGTGATTTGGGTTTAGGGCTATTTTTCACAAACTCAATTTTTTAGGATCCACTTTGATGCCTTCCTAAGAGATGATGTGTCTAAGATACTCAATTTCATTTTGGCTAAAAAGACACTTAGACCTTTTAGAACATAAGTGGTAATCATCAAGGATTTGGAAGGTATCATCCAAGTGTATCAAACTCTCCTCCCATGTATAACTATAGATAAGAATGTTATAAAATAACACTAATATGAATTTGTGTATAAATATCCATAAGATGTTGTTTTATAAGCCTTGAAAGGTTGATATAACATTGACGAGGCCAAAGGGAATGACAAGAAATTCATAATGAGCATCATTAGTTCAAAAGGTTCTTTTAGGAATATCATATTCTATGATGAATATTTGGTGATAGCCTAATTGTAAGTTAAACTCAGAGATGAAGCAAGCTCCATGCAATTCATCCAACCACTCATCAATCACCACAATGGGAAACTTGTCCTTGATAGTGATTTTGTAGAGTAAGAAAAATTCAATAATAAGGTGCCAAGATCCATATTTACTCCATACTAAATTTAAATGAGAATAGTAAGTACTAATGTTGGGCCTAATGACTCCAACCTATAATAATTATTGCACCATTTTTTCTATTTCATTCTTATGTAGAAATGGGTACATACAAGGGTGAATGTTATTAAGGCACAATTCTTATAATAAGTTGAATTAGATGATCTTTAGGGCCATTATAGGGGTAACCAATTAGGTCCATCAAAAATAATTGCATGCTTTGAAAATTGATCATATAATTTTGGGGGGTTGTTATAATAAACAAAATCATTGAACTAGATGACACAAAGCTAAGTAACAATCTCATGAGATCCATTTTTTAGTAACTTTTCCATGTGGTGAGAGATAATGATACTTGTAGATCTTGATGTGAGGCTTATTAATGTTTATTACTAGTACTTATCATTGAATTGCATCCATAGCTCTGAAAGTTCCCATAGAATAAGGCCTAGTGTTTTTAGTCATTGTCCTCCTAAATCTATGTCACAACCTCCTAGAGATAGAACAAACATGTGTGATTTCAAGCTATAGTCCCCCATTTAAATGTAGACATTACATTATTTTCCCTTATAATTAAGGTTCCTCCATTGGTGATCATGACTTCAAAACTTGAATAAGGATAAACATAGTAATCAGTATCTTTGGCTAGCCTAGGATCAATGAAGTTATGTATACTATCAGAGTCAATGAGAATAGTAAGGGATATTTATTAAAATACCCCCTTACTCTCATAGTCTGAGGAGATTTTTGATAGTGTTAGTCCAATGAATTTAACCTGTTCACCTATCATGAAGGTCAAGAAGGAATTGTACCAGTTTAATCATAGGAACCTATGGGTTAAGGATCAGACGTAAGGTGTGTAAAAGAGTCTTTTAAGTACTATGAATTGATAAGTGAGAAAATGAATATGAATTAAACTAATCAATAATCCATAAGATCAATAAAATTATCCAAATCAACTTTCATTGTGTATAATATTTTTTCAAAATATGGTTAGATGAAATCATTGTCTATATATTACTACCTTCAATGTACTACTTAATCAAATTTGAATCAGATATAAAATTATTATCTATCATATCCAATAGAGTAAATACTATGGAGAAAAACAATCTCTTGAAGAAAAGAATATTCTAATTTGTGTTTGATATTGCTTAAGATCAAAATATATATTATATGAACTAGTAATTCAATACTACACTAAATGAAAAGAAATGAAATGAAAGAAAGAAAGATAAAACAAACATAAAAACTAACTATGATCAGCATTAATTAATGAATCATAAATCTAAACTATGGAAAATTATGAAAGATAAAAAAATAAACTAAGTTAGAAAGACTAACATAAGGAAACTATACTAAAGACTAAACTAATAAAGAGTTATAGTGAAACAAAGTGAAATAAAAGATAATATAATATTGAGTATAGAAAACTAAGCATAGTAGTAAAAGAAAGAGATAAAAGAGAGTTGAATCAACAAAAAAATAAAAATATAGAACCTTATTGAGAAACTATGTAGATTTCATAACTGATTAAAATAAACCTCAAAAGAGTAATCACAACATATAGATAACCCAACAATCAGTTATGAGAGATAGAAAGTATTCACCATCATTTGGGCAAAGTACAAAAATATTATGTACATATGACTACATCATTTTGTAATCATCAAATGAATTAATATGTCAATCAAATTCAGATAACTAGTTTATAAATTAAACAATAAACCTAGATACACTTTTGTGAATCAATTTGTTTACTTCACCATCAGAGTATATGTTGTTTGGTCTTCCTAAAAGTGATATTCAATGTTAGATATATGTCATGAAAAGAAAGCACACTATGAAACTTGAAATCAAATGGCTATTGTACTTGTATATGTTTCTATTCTTGAAATGTCCTTCAAGACTCCTTTTAAAAGCTTCTTCATAAAAGTAGATATGTTTTCAAACTAAAACTAAATTTTAGTTAACTAATTATTAAAGTTGGTTAACTTTAATAAAATTAATTATTTTATAACTTAATTTTAAATAACAGTTCACAAATTCAACTTATATTTAAAATTTAAGTAAGCCTGTTAGAACTTATAAGACTTGAGGAAAAAAATATTATTTTTAATAAGACCAACAAATATCTCTAATGGGATGGGGGAATCACAATAAACTTTAAACAACTTAATTAAATCATAATACAAGTTGTGATGCAAGTTAAATAATCATAATGACTAAGTCAAAGTAACAAGTAATATTTTAGAGAAGAATATGTGTATGGTTTTGAAGATCAACACATTTTGGATCCACTATTGTGATCCTTCATCAGGCAAGAAACATTACTTGTTATTTTATGGACCATGGAAACATAAAATCTTTTATTAGTCAAAGTAATTTAAACCATTAACAATGTTTTAAAACCATTATCCATTTTACCCTTTCAAAATTATAAACATATCAAACTATATTTTAGATTAATCAACTATATCCAATCACCCAATTAAAACTAAATCATCATGTTATATTAAGATATTGTATGTATATGTTATAATGAAATTATAAAAAACTAAAAATCACATGTATCTCCATTAACCAAAATGTCAATTTTGAAAAGTGTGTTCTAAATAGTTTTGAAAGGAAACCAAATAAGTTTGCATTATCAAATATGAATATCAATAGAACAACTATTCATTTTTAGAATTATCCTCATTCACAACTAAATTAATCAATGGTGCACCAAGTTTGGTTTGATACTCTATGTACTCAAGTGGTAAAGCTAGAAGCCCAGTTACATTGGTGTCACTAGACTCATTATCAACCTCACGTTTGATTTTATCAATTATGTGTGTTACCACTGGCTGGGACAAAGAGTCACTAATGTATTTATGACTTGAAAAGGAAACATTATTTGTGGAAATTTCAAGGGTGTTTGGAATAGTAGTAATAAGGTTAGGATTAATTTTAGGGAACATTTTAGAGTTCTGAGGCACAAAATCAATATTTAACAAAGTCTCATTATGAGCAATATGCATTTATTTAGAATAAAAATTTGGAAAATCACATCCAAATGGATGAGATTGCCAATTTCCTCTTTGTACTTCTATAATAAAATTATTTCCATGAATGGACAGCTTAACATATGGTAGACAATCAAGAACATCCCAAAAATCAGGATTATTTACATCAAAATGCAAAGACACTTTAGTTCCATGATTGAAAGCTCATGTGAATGTATTAAAGACTCTTCAACCCTAAAAAGGTATGCATTGGTATTTATTACAAGGAGGAGTTTCACTATTTTGTCATTGATATCCTTTATCCCAAACATTTATGTTTGAACTCTAAGAACCCTGACTCCAACCTGACATTTTATTTCTAATATATGTAAAGGACAACTATGTAAAAGATCATATCAAACTATTTCCATGTAATCTCATTAACAAATGTATGATTTTGATATATCTAAAAAAAATCCCATTATGTACAATAAAACTAATGCTTTTAATGAAATCAATAGAATAATTATGATACAAATTCCATGTTACCAGTCAAACTGTATGTGCCTTATAACTATTTGAAATTTGAAAGGCAAATGAATACCCATAAAACTTTATCTTTGAGAGACTATCAATGATATGTAAGAAATTTATCTTTCCAACTAACATTTTTATTCTTCAAAGATCATCAATTATACATTCTAAACACATCACTAACAACTTTAGAGTATGTAATCATTTCCATCACATTTGTCAATTTAAAAATTGGAATTTATAATGATAAAAAGAACTATGCGACCAATGTTATTCTGAATAAAATTTTATATTACAAGTGTATTTCATGACAAACTTAAAGAATTAGAGCCTGAGAAAAATGAAACCAAAATAAATTCCAACTCTAAACCCTTAAATATTTAACTATTATTTCACTACTATCTTAGAATGCATACATGTTCAATAATGTCTCCAAGATAAAAACCACATAAATAAATAGATTATTATCAGTGGTGTTACCCATAAAATCACCAATCTTCTTGATACCATTCATGTAAAAATTCAAGGCTCTATGAAAGAAATAAAAAACTTTTCTCTAAGTTATGAAATGACAATAAGCGTAACCATTTTGCATATTAAACCAATATGGTTTTTATGTGGTGCAAGTGATGGAAATCAACATTTTTTTTTACATTTGTAAAAATTTTAGAACTCAAACTTGATAAAAAAAATAATATAACTTTTTATTTACCCCAAACTCAAAATCCATAAAAAGTCAAAACCTATAAAAACTCAATACTCAACCATGCACATAGGTTCGACAAAATCTGCCACATATTATTGTTGTTTTGAATAATTTTAAAACCAAAAAACTATGTATATATTCATGATGTATATCCTTTTCATTATCACTTCCAACTAAAAGTATTTGAATCTAAGAACCAAAATAACTTGGCCATACAAATTGAATGCACACGTGCGCACGCACACACGCGCACGCGCGCACACATACACACACACACACACACACATCTCTCAACAACATGTATTATTTTAAGCCAGATCCATCCTTACACAAAATGGCATGAAATTAAAGGTTTAAAATAAAATAAGAATTCAAACCCATGATGCAAAATAATTTTTAAATCACAAAAATAGGTGCCTATATTTGAACTTAAATAATTACCAAGACTAGTTTGATTACAGATAACAATTTTAGCCACACACACACCCACACACACACACACACACACACACACACACACACACATATTTTTGATGAAATATATATATATATATATATATTAAAAATAAATATACAAATAATTCACAAAAAAAATAGGCAGTATAGAAGAATGCCTCAATGCCAAACTAGGTAAAGCCTAGGAAAAAGAAATAGCAACAACAAAAACAACTAGGCCCCACCTAGGAAAAATTTGTGTTGACATCATAAGAGAAAATATTAAGTTGCCAGAGCAAGGTTGGAAGGTAGATGATCCATATCATCAAGACCCTAGCTCAATTTTGGAAAGTCATTACCATCTGGAATTGGCTCCTAGCCAAAAGCATGAGCAATGTCCTTATCATCTTCTTCTTCTTGTGTCCAAGTGGGAAAAATGGTCATAGAGATCTTGGAGAATGTATCCAACATGTCTAACCAACCTTCAGGTGGTGCACCCAAAGCATCCAAATGTAGAGGAGGAGGCAGAGCATCCCAACCATCCTACCCAACAAGGGAAGGAGGCAAAGGTTTCCACCCTCACTACTTCCTAAGAGGGGTCATGTGTTGATATGGGGTACCACTGTGAGAGTAGTACTGAGATCAACTACATCAGTGTCCACCTTGAGGTAATAAGGCAATTTTATCATCTAGTCTGTACTCCCTAGGTGGAGATGGAGGAACCCATACCATAACACAAGGAATATCTCCCTAATGAGTTATAAGTTCCTGGAGATGGCCAAGCTCCATGGCAACTTTGTTACCTTGCACTTTTATCTCCCAAAGAACATTGGAAATAATAAAGGACTTACTTAAATCAAAAAATTATAATTTGAATAAACATTTTTAAATAATGTAATATTTCTTTCTTTCCATAACCAAAAGAGAATGTCCACTCTAAAATTATGTCATATTTAGGTATATTTAAAAGGTAGGGCAGGTTTATCTCCAAGAAGGATATGCTTCTAATGAAATAATTCAGGCTAAAAATGCCTGAAGAGGTCATGAATCCATGTCCAGACCCTTTGAGATTTGGATCGGTACCAAAAAAGATGAGGGAACATTTCCATATGGCCACATAAATGGAAAGTGGGAAGGGAAACTCCTATGTGAAAAAACCTTCTACCAATAGATATGCCTTGATATAAGATACAACAAGTAAAATGAGCTATCTTAGGCTCCAAGCAAGCCTCTTAGACTATATGATAATGGAAGCACTAGGTATGAATATAATAATACATACCCTAGTGAGATTTAATCTTATCCACCATAGGCATGTGGGGAGTAAGTCATCCATACCCAAGCCAGGAGGTGTAATTAGGAAATAGAGTTTAAACATACCACTTCCAATCCTTCCACCAAGGATGAGTGGAGTGAATAGAAATTTTGTGAAGCATTTAAGGTGGAATAATGTTAATGATTTCTTGGAAGGATTCTTAATCAGTATTGGCTAACCATAATTTGGTCTTCACCTCTTCCCAAGATAGCTAGGAGTGAGACTACATATAAAAAATATCTTGGACAATATGAATGCCTCTATAAAATAACTTGAGAGTATTGATCTGAGGAACCTCAACCAAAGGGACTTTATTAAAATTGATAATAGGTGACCACCATAGTGAGTGGGAGTTAATAGAAAACCCATCTTGAAACCTTGAGCCATTCTAGAGAAGCCATGGTTTGATATCTTCCCATGCTTTTCAAATGCTTTTCACCATAAAGGACCCTAAATTTTGGATAGGGATTTGATGATAAGAAGATTGGTAAAGCTAATCCCTTTCCAATATTTCTAGCCTTTAGACAAGCCTAAAGTGATGCAGTGTCAGAACAACACCTTTCAAACTTCCTTTCCATCAATAGCATGCACAATCCATTTGAAATATAAGGTAATTCCTTGACCAGCCACATTAATGAGCCCCATACCTTCAACATCCCACATGAGGTAGTAGTAATCCTTGGCCACCCTATGGAACCCATGTCTATGGGAAGAATTAGCCCAAAGAAAATCCCTGAGAATTTTTTCAAGTTTTTAGTAAGAATTATTTAAAGGCACCTAGCATGAGGAATAGTAAACATGGGTGGTCATAAGCACTTTTGAGCAGATTTAGAACTTAACTACTAATGATAAAATCTTAGTCACCCAACATTCCAACTTTTTAGCTATTGTGTTAAAAACATATTGCCATAACAGGGGTGGAGAGGCATTGAAAGTAAAATAGATGCCAAGAAACTTAAAAATTTCATCATGTTGGATCTAAGCCCATACATATTTAGTAGTCCACACCATTAGAGAGAGGTATGATTGCTTTTAGCAATTATTTTTTTACCACTAGATGCTTGAGCTAGAGACAAGGCATAAGGTGTTGAGACAATATAGGATATTGTCCACATCATACTCATCTTCAATAAGAGTAAGGAAAGAATCATTGACAAAGTGGCCATTCAATAATTACATATATTCATCAGGGTTTTCTTTATTAGGAGGGAGATATATTCCCTTAACAAGGCACCTACCCTGGGCATTACTAAGAAGATATCCAAAACCCATAGCTATAAGCACATACAGGGTGGGTGCCAAAGGGCATCCTTGGAAAATAGAGTAAAACAAACCAAATTGCTTAGAAGTGACTCCATTAATGGAGAGGATGGTTGAGGCATATAAAAAAAGAATCTGGATGGTTTGAATGCAATTAGGCCCAAAGTATAGGGCTCTAAGCATGGCTAGAATGAATGGCCACTCAATATGGTCATAAGATTTTTCAAAGTCAATTTTAACAAACATAGCTTGTTGCTTAGACCTTATATCCAAGTTCATTCCTTTCCAAACTACAATGATGTTGTGTAATATATATCTACTTCTAATGAATACTACTTACTCAGGCTGAATGATGTGTGTAAATAGATTGCACAATTGGAGTGCCAAATCTTTGTCAATGATCTTTTAGGAAACATTTAGGAGGGCAATCAACTACTAATTATAGATCAATTAGGGATCCCCTTGCTCATGTATGAATATAATGTTTCCTTTATTTATATTCTTCCCTTGATAATGAGTGTGAAATGCCTATTGATAGACATGATGTAAGTCAAAACCCACAAGATCCCAGAGGATTTTATAATATTCATAGGGAATATCATCAATGTTTGGAGCTTTGTCATTTTCCATAAGAGACACTACCTAATGTAAATCATCCATAGTGAGGAGCCCATTGCAACCACCCATTGGGTAGGAGTGAGTTTGCAAGGCACCACTATGAGACACTAATAAAGGGTAATATCATGCTTTTCAAAAGAAGATTTAGATCTAAAAACTTGTTGATATTGAAGGATAAAAGATTGAATATTTTGTGGTGTCTTTCATAATCTCTTGCCAGCATCAAAGATAGCTTGGATTTTCTACTTCGAGTTTTTGGCTAACAACATTTGAAAGAATTATTTGGAATTCTTGTTCCCTATCTTGAGCCAGTGGAGCTTGGCTTTGATTTGAGCTCCTTAGGCATTGTAATTATTAGCTATCTAGATATGATGTCATAAGGAAGATACTTTGACCTGTAAGATCTCATTGAAGGGATCTTTTTCCAAGGCTAAACTTGCATAACTAAAATCTGAGGAAGTAGAAGAGTAAGAGTGTCTTCCAATTTTAATAAATAGGTAGCCATAGTTTATTAGAAAGTGAGAGGTCCTTCTGATAGCATCATCCCAACATAAAATCCACCTAGATTCTTAGGGTAGATGGGGATCTAGATTCTAAACTCTATGAACACACACCACAGTGGGCCCATGTTTGAGCAGGGAAGTATTTAAAAATAATTATGTCTTGTGGACCTTGGGTTTCATGAATTTCCATGTCACTCAAAACTAAATGGGGGAGTGATAAAAAATCCCAAAATTTGGTAGTGCCTGCACTAGAGGAGAAAAATCATTATTAAAGGAGAAATATGGTTGAGTGAATATCATTTCCCTATCTAGGTGCTTTAGAATTTGAGTGGGGCCCTCCCTGAGATTACTCTAGGTGTACCATACTCCATCTACAAGTCAACATATTAAATTAGGGTCATAGAATTCCCATTTAGTGCATATATAATACCATGCCTCCCTTTTTCCAACTACCTAATGCATTGGTAGGTGGCCCACTTTATCTTCAGGAGATGCCACCATATTAAAATCACCACATATGGCCCAATGAACATCAAGGATATCATTCATAATCCATCACCATAAATGGGTATGCTCAATGGCATCATTTGAGAGATAAAAATTAATAAATCCAAAATAATGGATTTTAATAATAAAAAGGGCCCAAACTAACTAGTTGGTGGGGTCCATGCTAGATTGTACTAAGTGCGGCCACCACCGTGTAGAAATAAACATGATCACCCCCCCCCCGGCATGTCTTACTTCATGATTGATATTTAAGATAATATTATCATGCCAAATAGAGTTATTGACCACCATCAATAAAAAAATCCCCCACCTTTACTTCTTGCAGACAAAGAATGTCCTTATTGAGAAACTTCCTTTTGAAATCATGCATAAAAAACTTATGTTTTAGGTCAATAAGACCCTGAACATTCCATGAAAATTAATTCATAGATGATGTGTGTCAAGAGATATATCCTCAAAATCTAGGCCTTTTAAGGCATCATACCCATTATACAAAAAATGCCCACTATTGACATTTAAAAATCATCAAATTACTTCCTCATAGCAGGATCAACCTAATACTCTCCTTCCTCTAACTCTTCATGCCTCTTAGAAGGGATATGAGAGTGTTTGGGTGCATCCCATCAAGCAATATATGTAAGAGTAATTGGATGTGAGTCTAAAAAGATAGAATAACTAGGTAAAGGATCCTTAAGACCCTAGAATAAAACATTGGCAGTAAGAGGGGTGTTGAAGGCCATGGGTTTTTCTAATACATTTAGGGCTTTAGCCCAAGAAGGCTCTTTATTAGTAGGAGCTTGGTCCTGTAGGGCATTACTTGTTGATGGCTTTCCACATTTAGGGTTTACTATGCTTGATCTCATGGCTTTAGTACAACTATTCTTCTTTCTTACTATAGTATAATCATCCTCATCTAGATTTCTGCCGACTTCCAAAGAGGGATTAGGAAGAGAGGATGAACGGTCGAGCACATTATTGTGGGCTAATTGAAGGGGACAGTCCTAAATCTTATGTTTGGTGGATTCGCAATGGAAATAGGTATCTATAAGGTTATTATACATGACTTGTTTGGAGTGTCTCACATCCCCTACTTAAATTTACACAAACTCCTTGAGGTCCCAGGAAAGGTCTACTTCTACACAAACCCACTTTTGTGGTCTAATAGAGTAGAACTTATTTTTCTCATGGTAGATAACTTGACCTATAGAGGAAGCTAGCTAGTGAATAAAATACCAATAAGGGAGTGTAAGACCTATAAATTCAACCCAAATTGGGACCTTGAGAGTAGTTTTTTTTGAGATAACAAAGTCTCATGTTTAGGGGGAGAGAACCATGAGTGAGTTCCTAACATACCATGTGGTTGACCTATCAAGGATACCTCCTACATGGGAAGGGTTGGCAAAATGGAATAGAAAAAAACACTTGGTCATATTTTGGATGCTCTTAAGCTTTATGCCATTAGATTCCTAGTGTGCTTGAACCCAAGACCTAAGCATAATTTTAGAGGGAATTTGACCCATAAAATATCTTATCAAACAAAATTGTTCTAGACGTTGACAAGCAGAGTTAAATTCTGGAATGGGAAAAATAACATCAGGTTTTGAATAGCTACCTCATGGTAGACCTTTGAGACAAACTTCCTTTGGCACTTATAGTGGGGACATTGCTTGATGCTCTATTATTATTATCTATAGTTACAACAACTAGGAAAGAATGAGGAAAAGTCATTAAATAGGTTGACCTTACCTGAAGGCAATAAACCCTAAAAGGCAATAAATTCAAGTCCTATAGGTAACCTAAGGGTTGTGATATGACACAAGTTATAATGATAGAAAATCAAGGGATGACTTAATGGCGTGCATGGAAGAAATCCTAGCAGAGCAAAAAATCTTTCTTTTATTTTACTTTTTACCGTACTATGGAACTGACTTCATTTTAGCCACATATTTCATTTTTAGACTATTCAAAAAAAAGACATCATTATAATCAATGCTTTAAACATAATATTTTTTTCTCAAACAACTAAAACTAGAGCTAATACTTGCAAATGAAACTTAAAACTCAAATCAAATTTCTTTAGAGTCCACATAAACAAATACACCAAATCACACCTATATATGAGTTCATTATTCATGTTTAAAATCATCAAATGTATGAAAACAAATAAAATTAAAGAGTTGTGATACTCAGACTTTACATAATGCATTTAAAACAAAAATTGAATGATGCATCTGTTTCACATAAAATTTACTTATTTTATAAGAAGAAAGTTTTAAAACTTAAAAGAAGGGTGAGCTTAGTAGAACCTAGATTTGGTTTGCACTCTGTGATCTAGACAATTGTATATACTCCTCTTTATCTTGGGAGGATGACCTGTAGATAAGAAAACACTAAAAATGGTTGATTAGTTAGGTAGGTGGGTGGATCACCTAACAAGCTAGATCCAAAAATTACATGACTTCTTTGGAGGCTATTAATCCACCTTTTAGACAGGTTAATGTTAAGAAAGTTGCTAATAAAAAAGATTGCATAGCATAAATGAAAGTACTTAATCAAAAGAAATAAATATTTTTCAATAAATAATGCATTTTAATAAAATAACATTAAAATAAATGCTAAACTGTCAAGGTGTGGTTTAGGTATGGTCAGGTTGTTGTTCTTAACTCTGTATAGTGATAGGGATGAAAATATAGAGTTTTTAGTTGAGGTTAGAAGGTGTTTAAAGCTTTTTTTTATTAAAATTATTTACATAGTGACCATCAATAGTCAAGGTTGACCATTGGTGATCAACAGGTGACCATAAATGACAATTGACAAGTGACCATTGGTGTTTAAGGTTGACCATCAATGGTCAATAGGTGACCATTGATGGTATTCAAGGGTTGACCATCACACATGATTGAGGGATGACCATAGATGATCGATAGGTGATCATCAGTGATAGTCGAGGGTTGAATATCATATGCATTTTAGGGCTAACTATCATGGATCGATAGGTGACTATCTATGGTGGTCAAAGGTTGACCATTGCACATCATCAAAGGCTAACCATCATTAATTGAAAGGTGACCACTATGATTGAGACTAATTGTCAGTGTCATTAGGGGTTTGGAAATATTATTGGTTCTAGATAAAATAGGTTATGGGTTGGTTATAGAAAGGTTCTGTAGGTTGTTAGAGGTTGGTTAATGGTCATGAGGGTAAGACATAGCCTCAGAGGTATCAAGGGTAAAGGTTTGGTACTCAGGTGGTTGATAATGGATAGAGGGTGTTCTATTGAAAGAGGTAATGTATTGAGTTGTAAAACTATTGAAACTAAATAACTAAAACTTAAAACAAGAATAATATGCTTAGCTTGTGGTTGATAGTTGATGGCTTGAAAAAATCTGGGAGCTGGGAAGCTTTTCGATATCTTGCACGTGCCTCTTTTTTCCTTTTACCTCTGATACCCCCAAAAATTTCTCCTAATGATTATTGATCATATTTCACCTCCTCTTCCTCTCTTAATATATAGGGAATGGAGTGGTGAAATAATAAGTTCAACAAGGTGTCTAACAAGTTGTCTAATTTTAAGCTCAACATGCATTGATTATGTAAAATGATGGATCAAATAGCTATTAATAGAAAAGTGAGTTGGATTTTGAGTTGTAGTTAAATCCTAAGGTGGTTAGAGTTAAATAATTGGTGGTTGAGAGATAACTATCAGTGGTCGATAGGTGACTGTCAGTAGAGGTCAAGGGTTGACCATTGCATACGATTGAGGGTTGACCATCGGTAGTTGATAGGTGACTATAGATGGTGGTTGAGTGATAACTATCATATGTGGTCGAGGGTTGATTTTAAATGGTTAATAGGCTAACATTGGTGGCAATTGATGGCTAACAATCACATGTAGTCTAGGGATGACCATCACATGTGATCAAGGGGACATAGTCAAAATTGGCTAGATTTAGCTATTTTCACTAATGACTGGTGGGGTAAATGATTAATAAATGGCCCCAAGAGGGGTAAGGGGTGGTCTAAGGGTTTGTAAAAAATCTAAAATCATAGTGTATGGTTTTTTAGTGTTTACAACATCGATAATCATTAATACCTAAACCCCAACAATAAAGCCACAATCAATGCGAGCAAATCTACCAGCTAGATTGCATCTATACTATCATCCAAGTTACTTATAAAGTTAGGCAACTTGCTAATGATTCCAACAAAAAAAAAAAGAAAATGAATTTTTGAGAATTTCAATACATATCTATAGAAGATCTTGGGTCCTTTTGAAGTGACCTAGAACCAAATAAAATGAATTTTGAAGGTTCTTGGCCTACACAATCAGTCACCTAGGGTTTAGAAACAAAAAACCCATATCTTGAATTCTAATCATGTAAAAATATTGAAATTTTTTAATTCATATGTATTTTGGTATATATAATATGAATCAATTAGTTTAGGTTTGAAATAGTATGGTTTGGTATGGTTTTGGTGACTGTGGGTGTGCGATGAGGGCTAATAGGCCTAATTAGGTAGGTGTTTACAAGGGGAGTACTATATAGATATATAATTAAGTGTTAAAACTTCATGGATGACTATAAGGAGATAAAGGGTGTCTAAATATGTATTTATATCTTTAGGAAGACTTATACATTATTTAAACAAAGAGAAATAGTGGAAAAAGACTATAAGCCAAGTAGCCTCACTAGTGAGTTGAGGTGTGAAAGTGAGAGTTGGAGTGTGAGTGAGGGATTAAAAGGGGTGAAATTAAACATATTATGCTTAGGAGAGATAAATAATCATATCCAATGGTGTTCATTAGATCAATCATAAAAGTGGGTATTGTAAGCCTTCGAGAAGATTGCCTAGTGAGACTAGTGAGTGAGGAAATTAAAAACCAAATGAATGAATGAAATGAATTGAAATGGGTGAGATAATGATTGAGGGGTCTAATGATAGGTATAAATGACTCTAAAGGGTTTGGTAATCAGGTTTATAGTAAAGGAGGTTATAAAGCATAGTGACAAGTTGGAAGACATCCATGAAGGTTGAATCTTGAGAAGAAAGCCAGGTATTTGAAGTTGAAATCCATATCAAGATCAATGTAGATCAGATTTAGGATAGTGATTATGAGGATTTTCCCATGTACTTCTACATTATTTGTTATCAGAGTGAGGTAAATTCTTGGTTCAATATATTTTGAGTTATTTATTAAGGATTGCTTATTTGAGATTGGAAAAGTATGCTATGAGTATTGTATGAGATGAAACTGTAGGGTATTATGGGAAAATAAAGTGTCTTAGGTGTGACCTATTGAGGTCAGTATATACAAATTATAGATTGGTGAAGAGAAGGTAAAGCCCCTAAGTCCAATGAGAAGGACTTGAACTAGTCAAGAGAACTAAAGAAGATATAGAGAGTGAAGAGAGCATTGTAGCTCAAGAAAGCAAGACGGGAAAGACTCCAAGAGAGAGAGTCAAAGAAGATAATAAGTTATAAACAAGGACTAGAGAAAGAGAAAATATCCAAGAGTGATCTAAGAGGCAATTAGGCAACTTGCCAAGAGATTAGTCTAAGTAGGCCTAGAAAGTGAAAAAGTGAAAACATGGATGTAGAAGAAGAGGTAAAAGATATGAGAAGAGAATTGGGGCAGAGCTTAGAGAAGTTAGATCCCACAGTGAAGCTCATGAAGAATTAAGGAAGCTAATGGCTTAGCTGTAATGTAAATAAGAGAGTTAAGTGGCCACTAGAGATACTTAAGAGAGAGAGAAAAGGCACAAGATTAGTATCTTGAGGAATGAGAAGAAGAAAAAGAGTATAACCCATAGGGGCATAAGGAATGAGGTGTTTCCAAGAGAGAAACAAGATAGAGGGGTTAAGAAAAGAGTTCTCATTGAGGAGAACAAGGAGAGAGAATTTCCAAGAGAATCACTTAAAGGAGAAGACAAGGAGAATAGAAGAATGTTTGTGCAAGAGACATCCATGGAGACTATATGGTCTCTTATTTTATATTCTAATGTTGATTTTCAGTGTGTGTATGTAGGTATTAGGATAAGTTTGATGAAAACCAAGAATAAGGATTTAAATCTTATGAAGGATGGGCATAGTACATCACCCATCAAGGTTAAAGAAGAAGATAAAGAAAGAGAACTAGTTCTACAAGTAAAGATGGTGAACAATGAAGGAAACCAACATGCTAAAGATGAGGTGGAAGAGGAATTTCATTATGATTTGAAAAACATTACAATTAAAACAAGAGAAGAGGCACACAAAGAAGAAAAGATAGCAAACCAAGAAGACATGAAGGTGAAACATGAAGACATGAATGAAGAAATGACCTTGCAGCAGTCATATATGGATTTAAATGAATGTTTGAGCATTGATTTTGATTACACATGTGAAAGGAAATAAGATAATATTTATATTAGGAGAAAAAAGACAAAATAACAACCTTCTAAAAGAGTAAAAGATCATGGTTATATGGTGCCTAAGTGTCTCAAGGTATCAGGTGATGATAAGGAAAAGGTAACCTCAAACAAGTGGTTAATAAAGGAAAGAACATAGGTGAAAGACAAGAGAACACATGGAGAAAAGAAGTGAAGGAAAAAATAAATCAAGATAGCATGAAAGGATATCAAACCAAGTAGCATGAACAAGATGAAATAAGCAACCAACTTCAATCCAAGAAAGCCTAAGGTATAAAATGGATTGTAAAGAGTATGGAAAAGGTACCAAGAGGTAGTGTTGAAAGTAAATTCCAAGAAGGCATAAAGAAATAGATAAGATGAAAACTTAAAAAATAAGAAGACATGGTGCAAGTAAACAAAGCCAAGAGATGATGTTTTAGCTAAGTGAGAAAGAGGACAAGTGTGAAATATTATGAATATCATATATAGAGAAATATTAATGAACTAAAGATGGAAATAAAATGCAAAAAACTCAACATAAGAGAAACATAGATTTTACATGGTTCACTCAAAATAGGTTACATCCACATAGAAATAGCCAGTTCTTCTCTTATTCAGTCTAACAAATGAAGGGCTAACCCTGCAATACATCCACTATAATCTCCTCTTCACTCACACACAGTGTGCCACCATGATTATAATTCCCTCATATCAAAAGAGGGTTACATATTAGGGAAAAAATACACCAACATAATTTATCCCATTAGATCTATGAATTAATAGTGAATGGTCTATATTTATTATGAAATTACAATATTTTATAATGCATTTTTACAAAATTTTACTTTATGTGTCTTTGTTCCCCCAAACCTCCATGGCAACCTTAGTTGGGGGGTGTTTCCCCCCCAAACCCCCTATTGAGAACTAGGTATTTTAAGATTAGGCTCCACCATCCAACATGAAAAGGTTATGTGTTCTCAAAATTTTATTTCTAATGTCATTTTTGATGATGCATATAAGGATAACTCAAATAGTGAAGAAATTTTGTATATGGAAATAATAACATTGATAGATGAGCTTGTGAAAAGGCAAGAAGAAGATGAATTACCTCAAGGAGTGCTTAAAACACTTGATGTACATCAAGATGAGATATATTTGACTCTCATGAATGAGGGAGTCTAAGGACAAATAGTGAATCAAGGTGCTGAAGAAGGTGAATAACAATATGTTCCAAAATTTAATGAAGATTGTGATGAGGTAGATACTCTTATGTTGAAAGAGGAAATGAAGATGTGAGAATATATTTTAAATCCATAAAAAGGCCTAAAAATAGGTGAAGTACAACATGAGAAGCTCATGGATGAGATCAAATAAGAAACAATATAGATCAACATAGGGAAGCACAAAGAATTATGCAAGAAAATCTACTAGCAAGTAAGCAATGAGAGTATAAACAAGATCATAAGTTAATATATTCAATGGGTGAAGTTGAAATATAATTATTAATTAAATTTCATGATGATGGTAAGACAAGAAGGTGCCAAACAACATTGTACCATGTTGAAGATGAATTGGTTGAGAGATTATTTTTGTAAGATATGCAAAGTCATGTGGAGACACATCAAGAGGTGAATAAGTATAATGAATGGGCATAAAAGGATATTGTTTTTAGAGAGATGTTAGATATTTAGGTGTCTATGATGCCATTAAAATAAATAACCAATAGTGCCAATAATCCAAGACACCTAAAGAAGCAAGCACCAAGTGAGAACAATGAATAAGAAGGCCATAAAACAAGCATAAGCAAGAAGAGTAAGAACCATTTATTTATAGTAGAGGATGATGAAGGAAAATTTGACTTTTAAAAATTAGAACATGCATAAAACACATAGTTGTAGTAGTTGGTACACCTCATAGAGGTAGAAGATGCATTGACAAGGAAGATAGACAAGGCAAAGAAGAAGAAATATAAGAGCCTAGTGAAAAGAAAAAAGAAAAAAATGAGGAGAAGCAATCAAGTGAGAATGAAATATCCTCAAAGACTAAATTGGAAGGAAAGAGATAAGACATTAACATTTAATTTTCTCCCTCCTAGGGACTATGATGCAGGAGTATCTAGTAAACAAAACACCATTTGCACTTGTTAAAGTTATATGTACTAGTGAGGATTCATAGATTAAGTATTTTTGGGTGTAGGTATGTGTGTGGGATATTTTAGGACCGATTTGTGTATTTAGAAGTTATATTGAGTCATAATGAGCAAGTTTATGTGTGCTTATAGTTTTCCTTTCAAAATTATAAATTTTAAAATTAAAATATTTGAACTAAACCTAGGAGGACCATAATCATGGTATGGAGTGGTTAGATGAGAGAAAGTTGGTATAAGTGTTAAAGGATTCATGTAGAGAGTGTTTGGATACATAATATGTCTAAGTCATTAAATCAAGAGTTATGTTAACTAACATAACTATCACCCACATGTTGATTTGTCATGAAGAGAGATTTTGTTTTGTAACTTCCATAACCAATGTTGAAGTTGGATGAGAAGGAGTTGTAATTCAGTTGTAACATGTAGGAGAGAAGATATCCAAAAAGGATAGTAAAAATATAGGTAACAAGAATGTAACTCCTCATGAAATTTGACAATTCTATGAATGGACTATAGATGTATCAAATGATGTTTCAAATGAATAAAGAAAATAATTACTGTGTGTTCATTATTATTTGAATGGTATGGATTGTTATAGATAATATAGTGTCTTTGAAAGTCTCTAGAGGCCATGATCATGTCAAATTTTGTGTATGGTTGTAGGTAGGAGCAATGGACTGTAGATGACAGTCAAGAAGGAAATTGTAGATTATAGTCAGTAAAGAAGAAAGGAGTAAGGTATATAAATGACTGGATTAATAAGTTCTTTATGGATTGAACTTATATGTGGATATAATAATGGTTATGGATTAAAATAACACTACTTAAATCCTCATATAACTAACTTGGTAACTTTGTTATATACCCTATTCTCAGTCCCTTGAAACCATTCCGTTTGATCATATTTTGACATAAAAGGAAATATAGTTGTGATTGATGTTTTGATCAAGAGTTATTTATAATTTTTGTGGTGTGAAATTTATGAGATGAAGTTATTATACACGTTTGGGTTTTTTAATAATCAAACACTTTCATCACAGGACTAAGTTGTAAAGCACAATCCTACCATTTGCCAAGAACTTTGTGTTATTATATGTGAAATATTTAAGTAGGTTTATAAATACCAAAGAAAATATAGGAGAATTTAAGTGAGGGTTTAACATACCCTAATAATTACATATATTCCTTGAGATATTTATGATCATAAACCTAACTACGAGAGTTAATACAGGTTAGTGACGCAATCAACACCATGTTCTCACACAGTCAATGTGCAAAGAAAGAAGGTATGAATTTGAATAAAGGTACGTATATTGTGTTGGTGAATTATTTATATGTATGTAATAATTATAATACTTGGTAATATCCCATTGGGAGATTATAAACATTTAGAGTTAAGATAGACCCTTAAAACTTTACACAATCCTTGAAAGGACTCACAGAGTTCTGAAGTTTGCTCAGTTTAAGACATAATAATATTGACTAATGAATCTTAACTATTTGATAATGTGGATAATGTCAATACTTATCTATAGAATGTCTTGGGTCCTTTTTAAGTGATGTAGAACCAAATACAATGACTTTTGAAGGTTTTTGGCCTACATAGTTAGTCACATAGGGTTTAGAAACAAAAAAACACATATCTTGAATTCTATTCATGCAAAAATCTTGATTATTTTAAATCCTATGTATTTTGGTATATATAAAATTAATCAAGTGGTTTGGGTCTGAAACAATATGATCTGGTATGGTTTTGTGTGTTATGAGGGCTAATAAGCCTAATTGGGTAGGTGTTTACAAGGGGAGTACTATCTAGATATGGAGTTAATTATTTAAACTTCATGGAGGACTATAAAGAGATAGAGGGTGTCTAAATATGTATTTATATCTTTAATAATATTGATATATTCTTCAACTAGAGAGAAATAGTGGAGAAAAGGCTACAAGCCAAGTAACCTCACTAGTGAGTTGAGGTGTGAAAGTGAGAGTTGCAGTGTGAATGATGGATTTAAAGGGGTCAAGGTAAAAATATTATTATCAAGAGAGATAAATAATAAAATCTAGTGGTTTTAATTATATCAATCACAAAAGTGGGTATTTTAAGCCTTCGAGAAGATTGCCTAGTGAGACTAGTGAGTGAGGACAGTGAAAACCAAATGAATGAATGAATGAATGAATGAATGAATGAATGAATGAATGAATGAATGAATGAATGAATGGAATGGATTGAAATGGGTGAGATAATGATTAAGGGGTATAATGATAGATAGAAATTACTCCAAGGGGTTTGGTAATCATATTTATAGAAAAGAATGTTGTAAATCATAGTGATAAGTTGGAAGACATCCATGAAGGTTAAACTTTGAGAAGAAACCCAGGTATTTAAAGTTGAAATCTAGATCAAGGTTAGTGTAGATCAGAGCTAGGATGGTGATTATGAGGCTTTTCCCATGTACCTCTGCATCATTTATTATCAGATTAAGGTAAATTCTTGGTTCATTTTGTTTTGATTTATTTATTAAGGATTGCCTATTTGAGATTGGCAAAGTATGCTATGAGAATTGTATGATATGAAACAACAGGTTATTATGGGAAAATAAAGTGTTGTAGGTGTGACCTATTTAGGTTAGTATAGACAAATTATAGATTTGTTAAGAGAAGGTAAAACCCCTAAGTCCAATGAGAAGGATTTGAACTAGTCAAGATAACTAGAGAAGAGATAGAGAGTGAAGAGAGCATTGTAGCTTAAGAGAGTAAGAAGATAAAGACTCCAAGAGAGAGAGTCAAGGAAGATAAGAAGTAATAGACAAGGACTAGAGAAATAAAAAAGATCTAAGAGTGATCTAACAGACAAGTAGGCAACTTGCTAAGAGATTAGTCTAAGTAGGCCTAAAAAGTGAAAAAGTGAGAAGATGAATGTATAAAAAGAGGTGAAAGATATGAGAAGAGAATTGGGGTAGAGTTTAGAGAAGATATATATTATCATGGAGCTCATGAAGAATCAAGGAATCCAATGGATTGGATGCAATGTAAATAAGAGAGTGAAGTTGTCACTAGAGCTACTTAAGAGAGATAAAATGCACAAGATGAGTGTCTTGAGGAATGAGAAGAAGAAAGAGAGTAAAACCCATAGAGGCATGAGGAATGAAGAGTTGAGAAGAGATAACAAGATATAAAGGTTAAGAAAAGATTTCTCATTCAAGACAATAAGGAGAGATAAGTTCCAAGAGAAGCACTTGAGGTAGAAGACAAGGAGAAGAGAAGAATGTCTATGCAAGAGATATTCATGGAGACTATATGGTCTCTTATTTTATATTCTAATGTTTATTTTTAGTGTGTGTATGTTGGTATGAGGACAAGTTTGATGAAGGCCAAGGATAAGGCCTCAAAGCTTATGAAGGATAGGCCTAGTACATCACCCATCAATGTGAAATAAAAAGATAAGGAAACAGAAATAGTTCTAGAATTAAAGATGGTGAACAATGAAGGAAACCAACATTATAAAGATGAGGTGGAAGAGTAATTTCATGATGCTTTGACAAAGATTACATTTGAAGCAAGAGAAGAGGCACACAAGGAAGAAAAGATAGATATCCAAGAAGACATGAAGGTGAAACATGAAGACATGAATGAAGAAATTACCTTGCAATAGTCATATATGGAGGTAAATGAATGTTTGAGCATTGATTTTGATTACACATGTGAAAGGAAAGAAGCTAATATGTAGATTGGGAGGAAAAAGAGAAAAGTGAAGCCTTCAAAAAGAGTAAAAGAGCATGGTTATGTGATGCCTAAGTGGTTCAAGGTAAAAGGTGGTGAGAAGGAAAAGGTAAAAATCAAACAAGAGGTCAATCAAGGCAAGAACATAGGTGAAAGACAAGAGCACACATGGATAAAAAAATTGAAGGATAGAATACATCAAGATAGAATGAAAGGATATCAAACCAAGCAACATGAACAAGATGAAACAAGTAACAAACTTCAATCCAAGAGAACCCAAGGCATAAAATGGGTTGTAAAGAGCATGGAAAAGGTACCAAGAGATAATGTTGCAAGTACATTCCAAAAAGGCATAAGTAAAGAGACAATATGCAAACTCAAAAATCAAGAAGACATGGTGCAAGTAAACAAATCCAAACATATGATATTGCAGCTAAGTGAGTAAGAGGACAAGTGTGAAATGTTAGGAATATACAACACAGAGAAATATTAATGAAATAAAGATGAAAATAAAATGTATAAAACATAACATAATAGAAACATAGATTTAAATTGGTTAACCCAACATGGGCTACATCCACACAAAAACAACTAGTTCTTCACTTATTCAGTCCCACAAATGAAGGGATAAACCTGAAATACATCCACTACAATCTCCTCTTCACTCACATACAGTGTGTTTCCATGATTATAATGACCTCATATTAAAGGAGGGTTACATATTAGGGAAAAAATATACCAACATAATTTATAACATTAGATATGTGACCTAATAGTGAATGGTCCATATTTACTATGAAATTATAATATTTTACAATGCATTTTTCACAAAAAATTTCTTTGGGGGTCTTCGCCCCCTAGACCCCCATGGATACCTTAGTGGGGGGCATTGCCCCCAACACCCCCTATCAGGGATTGGGCATTATAATAAGATCAGGCTCCACCATCCAACATGAAAAGGTTATGTTTTCTCAATATTTTCTTTCTAATGTCATTTTTTATGATGCATATAAGGATAACTCAAATGGTGAAGAAGTTTTGTATATAGAAACAATAGCATTGATGTATGAGATTGCAAAAATGTGAGAGAGATGAAACACCTCAAAGAGTGCTAAAAAAAATTGATGTACATCAAGATGAGATAGATTTGACTCTCATGAATGAAGGAGTTCAAGGACAAGTAGTGAATCAATTTGCCCAAGAAGGTGAAGAACAATATGTTCCAAATTTTGATGAAGATTATGATGAGGTAAATGATCTTATGTTGAAAGATGAAATAGAGATGTCAGAAGATATTTTATGTCCATAAAAAGGGTTGTAAATAGGTAAAGTATAGCATGAGAATATCATGGATGATCTCAAGGAAGAAACATATATAAAGCAGCATAGGGAAGCATAAAGAATTATGCAAGCAAATCTACTAGCAAGCAAGCAATGGGAGAATAATCAAGCTCATAAGTTAATATATTCCATGGGTGAAGTTGTAGTAGATTTATTAGTTAAATTTCAAGATGATGGCAAGATAAGAAAGTGTTAAACGACATTGTACTATGTTAAAGATGAATTGGTTGAGAGATTGCTCTTGCAAGATAGGAAAAGCCATGTGGAGACACATCAAGAGGTGAATAAGTATAATGAAGGGGAAAAAAAGAGATTCTTCTTGGAGAGATGATAAATATTGAGGTGCCTATGAGGCCATTATAAGAAGGATCCAATAGTGCCAAGAAGCCAAGACACCTAAAGAAGCAAACACCAAGTGATAAAAAATGAAGAAGAAGGCCATATAAAAAGCATAAGCAAGAAGAGTAAGAAAAATTTGTTTGCAATAGATTATGATGAAGGAAAAATTGTCTTGGGAAAGATTTAACATACAAAAAACATAGAGTTGAAGTAGTCAGTATACCTCATATAGGTAGAAGATGCATTGACAATTAATATCTACAAGGCAAAGAAGAAGAAATACAAGAGCCTTGTGAAGAGAAAGGAGCAAGAAAGGGGGAGAAGTAGTCGATTGAGCATAGAAGATCCTCAAATACTGAATTGGAATGAAAGAAAGAAGACATTATCATTCAATTTTCTCCCTCCCAGGGAGTATGATGCAGGAAAATCTAGTAAACAAAGCACCATTTGCACTTGTTGAAGTGATATGTACTAGTTAGGAGTCATAGATGAAGTATTTTGGGGTGTAGGTATGTGTGTGGGATCCTTTAGGGCCCATTTGTGTCTTTATAAGTCATATTGAGACATAAGGATTAATTTTATGTGTGCTTGGATTTTTTCCTCCAAAAGTATAAATTTTAAAATCCAAATATTTAAACTAAACATAGGAGGACCATAAGCATGGTATGGAGTAGTTAGGTGAGATAAAGTTAGTATAAGGGTCCAAGGAGTCATGTAGAGAGTGTTTTGAGACATAATATGTCTAAGCTATCAAATCAAGAGTTATGTTAACTGACATAACTATCACCCATACATTGAGTTGTCATGAAGAGAGCTTTTGTTTTGTAACTTCCGTAACTAACATTGAATTTGGATGAGAAGAAGTTTTAATTAAGTTTTATAATGTAGGAGAGAGTAGGGAGAGATCTCCAAGAAGGAGAGTAAAAATAGAGGTAACAAGAATGTAACTCCTCATGAAAGTTGACAAGTCCATGAATGGACTGGAAATGTATCAGATGATGTTTCAAATGAATAAAGAAAAGAATTACTGAGTGTATTCACTCTCTTTTGAATTGTATGGATTTGTATAGATCATAGAGTGTCTATAAAAGTCCCTTGAGTACATGATCATGTCAAAGTTTGTGTATGGTTGTAGGTAGGAGCAATGGACTGTAGATGACAATCAAGAAGGAAACTATAGATTACAATTAGTAAAGAATAAAGGAGTAAGGTCTATAAATGATTGGATTAATAAGTTATTTATGCATTGAACTTATATATGGATATAATAATGGTTATGGATTAAAAAAATACTACTTAAATCCTCAGATAACTAACTTGGTAACTATGTTTTGTACCCTGTTCTCAGCCCCTTGAAGCCATTCTATTTTATCATATTTTGACATAAAAGGAAAGATAGTTATGATTGATGTTTTGATAAATTTTTATTTATAAATTTGGTGGTGTGAAATTGATGATAAGGAGGTATTATACATGTTGGTTTTATATATAATCAAACACTTTCATCACATGTCTAAGTTGTAAAGCACACTCATGCCATTTGCCAAGAACCATATATTCTTATATGTGAAAGCTTTAAGTAGGTTACTCAATTCCAAAAAAACTATGGGAAAATTAATTAAGGGTTTCACAGGCCCTAATAAGTGCATATATTCCTTTATATCTTCATGATCATGAACCTAACTACAAGAGTTAATATAGGTCAATGACACAATCAACACCCTGTTCTCACACAGTCAATATGCAAAGAAAGAAGGTATGCATTTGAATAAAGGTATGGATATTGGATTGGTTAATTATTGATATGTATATAAGAAGGATAAGACTTAGTAATATCCCATTGGGAGATTATAAACCTTTAGAGTGTATACAGACCCCTGAAACTTTACATAGTCCTTGAAAGGAGTCACAAAGTTCTAAAGTTTGCTTAGTTTAACACATAATATGATTTACTAATATATATTACATATTTGAGAATGTGGATAATGATAACATAGACCTATATAAGGTCTTGTGGTCTTTTTAAGTGTCTTAGAACCAAATAAAATTAATTTTGAAGGTTTTCAGCCTATAAAGTCAGTCACCTAGGGTTTAGAAACAAAAAAACCTATATCTTGAATTCTAACAGTGTAAAAATATTAAATTTTTTTAATCATATGTGTTTTGGTATATATAATATGAATCAATTGATTTGGATCTGAAACAGTATAGTCTGGTACAGTTTTGGTGACTATGGGTGTGTTATGAGCGCTAATAGGCCTAATTGGGTAGGTGTTTATAAGGGGAGTATTATCTAGATATGGAGTTAAGTATTTAAAATTTATGGAGGCCTGTAAGGAGATAGAGGGTGTCTAAATTTTTATTTATCTTAAATAAGACTAATAGATTCCTCAAAAAAAGTAAATAATGGAAAAAAGGCTACAAGCCAAGTAGCCTCACTAGTGAGTTGAGGTGTGAAAGTGAGAGTTGGAGTGTGAGTGAGGGATTAAAAGGGTTCAAGGTAAATATATTATGATCAAGATATATCAATAATCAAATCTAGTGGTTTTCATTAGCTCAATCACAAGAGTGGGTATTGTAATCCTTCAAGAAGATTGTCTAGTGAGACTAGTGGGTGAGGAAAGTGAAAACCAAATGAATGAAATGAATTGAAAAGGGTGAGATAATGATTGAGGGGTCTAATTATAGGTATAAATTACTCAAAGGGGTTTGGTAATTAGGTTTATATCAAATTAAATTATAAATCATAGTGACAATTTGGAAGACATCCATGAAGGTTGAAACTTGAGAAGAAAGTTAGGTATTTAAAGTTAAAATCCAAACCAAGATCAATGTAGATCAGAGCTAGGATAGCGATTATGAGGCTTATTCCATGTACCTATACATCACTAATCATATAATATTTTCAACTTATTACCATTTAATCTATTGCACAACCAATTGCCATATATATCTTGTAATTGAAAATATTTATTCTATAGCACAACCAAGGTACTAGCCATAAATAATCAAATTTATGATGTTTTCCAAGTTATTTGTTGGCTTTATCCAAATAAATGACTAAATCACCACCCATAAATGTTTCCTTAGATACCTTATTATCAAATATTTTTAAAATATTTTCTTTAGTTTTTTTTGAGTTTTTTTAAAGTTATGGCTTTATTCTCGTCTAGAGCTAAAAGATCATTCAATCTTTATCATATGGCATCAATATCTTTAAAAGCATATTGAATAGCATATATCACTAAAGTAATTTGTAACTCAATTTATAAATTAGCTTCAAAACCATAGGCCAACATAAAATGTGAATAACATTTAAAACATTAACCAAGGTACGATCAATCCATAAGGTTTACAATATTTTAACATGCTAATTTTATTTATTTTCACAAACACTTTTTATTACGATTAAATAATTTGGATGAATGACATTAAATAATATAATAACTTAAAATATCTTAATATTCATTAGAAATGAATTGAGGACCATTATTTGAAATTATCTCGTATGAAACTCCAAATTCTAAGAAAAAATTATTTTCAAAGGAAATGACTTCAACAATTGCATAAATTCTTAAGGTTACAACTTCAGAACACTTAGTAAAATAATCAGTGGTAGTTAAAATATATCTATGTCTAGCTAATGTTGGAGGATGAATATTAGAAATGAAATCAATACCCCATTTAATGAATGGTTTCTTAGGTATAATCAGGTTTAAAGTCATTGCAGGAAGTCTATCTCTATCAATAAATATTTGAGATGACATACATGACTTGAATAACTTGAAATAATATTTTAAAAATGGTGCCTAATAATATCTGACACATAAATTTTTGTATCAGTGTTTAGCTTTTGATCAGAGCTATAACTGGTTTTGGGGTACAAATCGGGTGCCCGATTCCCAAGAGAACTATAGAACCATTAACATTTGGATCACATTTAAACCATCAATTAAATGACCAATTTCAACCTATAAACACCCTTTGAGATTCAAACTTTATTGGGGCTGGGCACAACCAAACCACTTCACTAATCCTTCTACATCTCATTGGTTGACACATATAATGTTATATGTTATGGGTTTTGCTAAAAAATTCCCACACAATTGCCTTCATGATAACTTCTGAGTTTTTTTGGGTTTGATCATGAGTTAGACAATGCAATAAAACTCCATATCTATTTCTATAAAACATAAAATTTTCAAGTAAAATAAACTTCAAATCTTGTAACCTAAGGGCACTTCTTTGGTGCTTATCTAAAGAATTAGGATAAGTTTGGTTTTGAAAATAATAAACAAGATCATAAAACTAGTTATCTTGTGAAAATAAACAATCATATTCTAAATTTCAAGTCCTATTTTAAACTATTGAGCAATATCAACAACCATGATGGTTTGAAAATGTGGTTTTGCATTCAATTTATCATTAACTGAAAGAAATAAAATAGTTAAATTAGAGTTTATGTTTTCAACAAGGTATTTACCTAACTCATTACCTTTGGTTGTTCTAGAAGTTTCAAAATCAAGTTCATACTTTTGAATCATGAAAATCCACTTAGTCAGCTTCCTTCAATCATGGGTTGCTTTAACAAATAAGATAAAATAGGCAAATTCGAATGAACAATCACTTTATTTCTCATTAGAAAACATTTGAATTTAATTAATGTTGAAACTAATTGCAAAAAAAATGTTTCAATTAACAGATACCTAATATCAACATTTTTAATAACTTGACTCATATAAGCAATGGTTTTTTTTTTAGGATTTTGATCATTTTGAGTTATGACAACACCTATATCCTTATTACTTACATTTATATATAAGATGAAAGTTTTGACTAGATCTATTTCTTAAGTACATGAGCACTTGATACTATGTTTTTAAATTCATTGAAGGCTGCATCTGATCTTACACCCCACAAATAATTTTGATTTATCTTTAGTAAAATGTGTAGATGATTATATTTATTCATAAAATAAAAAATAAATTTACAAACAAAATTGATTTTACCAAATAAATATCTCTGACCCAATTGATATGTGGGAGGAGGTAATTAGTTGATGGCTTTAATGTGATCTAGATCTATTGAAATTCCATATTTTCATATGACATGACCCAAATATTACCTTTAGTTACACAAAAAACTTATTTCTTTGGATTCAGTTATATGTCATACTTCATATACCTAATAAAGATTTCATGTAAATGATTTAGGTGTTGTTTTATTTTCTTTAATTGAACAATGAGATCATCTAGATAGATTTGAATAATAATGCCAATTAAATCATCAAAAATAACATGCATAGCCCTTTTAAAAGTAACAACTGCATTAATTAGACTGAATGACATTCCATTAAAGGTAAAGGTACCTCTACGTGTAGTAAAAGTACTTTTATGTCTATCCTCTAGATTAAAAAAAATATGATTGTATCCTAAAATTACATCTAAAAGAAACATTATTGTAGAATGAACAACTTGTTACAAGATCTAATCTATATTGTGTAAAGGAAATTTGTTAACACTTGCATGATTTAAGTCTCTAAAGTATACACATAAATAAATGTTTCCATTCTTATTATGATCAAGAACAAGGTTAGATAGTCATTCTGAATATTTTATCAGATAAATGACACCACCATCAAACATTTTTTCTATCTCCTTATTGATGGTTTCTTCTAACAAGGGGTTGATCCTTATAGATTTCTACCTAATGAGTTTTATACTAGGTTTTATAGGTATGTCATGTCTAATTATAACAATATCATAATCATTTAAGTCTTTATAAGACCAAAAAAATAATCAATGAGTTATTTGAATAACTTGACAAACTATTCCCTTTCTTGGATTATACATTGGACACCTAAATAGGCATAGGATCTTCTTATGTTCCTAGATTGATTGGAATTGTCTCTCCTATAGCCTTATTGAAGGCTCTTCAGTTTGAGATATTTTAGGTTGGTCTCGAAGAGTAAACATTGATTCAAGGCTTACTAAACTAATAGGTAATTTATTATTGCTTAGCTGTAAATAATCACCATAATTAATGACATAATCATCATGATCAAAATAGTTGTCTTGTAGGAAAATCTCAATATGTTTGTCACAGTGAAAAATTAAGCCAACTGTTATTCAAATCAGATATCTTAAGTCTAAATAGTTTAGAAAAAGAATAGTCAACATAAGGTTCAATGTCACTCATGGTTGGGTTAGAAGCAAAACTAAGCTTATCAACACAAATATTAAATTATTTAGGAATGTGTATAAGATTAAATGCTTCAATTTTTTTAGTAACTGACCAAATCTTTTGTGTATACTTATGAAGACATTTTTCTCACTTGTCTCATAACTAATTCTAAATCACCAAAAACTTATAAATGTTTAATGTTTAATTTGATCACCTTTTCAAAACCAAGACATAGGGCTTCAAATTTAGCTATATTCTTGGTATTTTTAAAAGACAAATGTTATGCGTGCCTAAAAAACTTACTTATAGGGGAAACAAGGGAAATTATAGCACCATTTACATATTTAGAAGTTTCCCCATCAAAACATAAGGCCCAAATTATTTCTTGAGATATTATTCTTACATATTGTTTGTTCGGTTCATCTAATGTTAAGAACTCATAAGCTTCGATTCTAGTTTCAACAAAAGCAAAATTAGTTGGAGTTGATTAAATTGAAACACCAAACAAATATTTTCTATGCATAAAAGTTATCTCATTTCCAATAGGAACCTAAGTAGTATCCTTTCCTAAAAAATCACTAGTTGCTTTGGAACAATCCCTACCTAACAACATAGTGTAATTAATAGGAATATCAATGACTTGCACATTACAAATACACATAATTATTTTTTCTTGAGTTATTTGATGATAATATCTCAAAAATAACCAAAAATTCTAGTTTGACATGAATCAAAACCAATAAGATTTCTATTGTCCCTTTCATAAGGAATGCCTATTTTATTAGCAATGAATTTAGGTATAATGTTTTTAAAACCATATTAAAAATATAATTATGAATTATTTTATCACCAATTTTGATAGACACATAAAAAAGATGAATATAATCAGAAGGCAAATCATTATATTGAGCAAAGGCAGTTTTATATTCAACATTTTTAGTTTTTTCTTGTAAACCTATAAGATTATTAGGAATTGGATTTTTAATGGATTCATTAACATTTTCAAGTTGATGATGTAAATCGACAGCTTGGAGTAGATAAAAACTAGCTTAAGTATTCACCATATCATCAATAATGTTATAGGGTATAGCATTTGATTTAAATTGAGTATAAAATTTGGGCTCATAGACTAGTTGGTATTGGGTATTATTAAATCTAGCAAGTAAATAATTATCTTGTTTTTGAATTCTAATAGAATTGCCCATAATAATGTCATTCTGAATAATGGTTTTACCTTTATCTTACACATGATTTTTATAAGAAGGTGGAGGATTATTTTTATCTCTCTTGATGTATTTGAATTATCCTTAGGAATAAAGTTGTAAAACTTTTGTCTTTTTTAGACAACATAAACATTAGTAGTCTTGATTTCACTCGAAGGCTCGTTAAAACTATAAATATTTATATTTTGTAGGAAGTCAACATCAATATTATATTTTCTTTCAATAAATATTTTAAATTTTTGAACAATATTACATGTATGATGATCATGATCTATTTCCCAAACATGATAATAGCGAGTTTTATCTTCAAGCTTACCTTTTTGAATATTTGAAACTTTTCTTGAAGTTGATGGCTTATCATTCAAATATTGCTTCAGGTAACTAGTTCATTGCCAAGATTATGTATAACTTTGAATTTTTTTACAATGTCATAAGTAATACCTATAAAAGCTCTTTATTTAAAACAAATATGTTTAAGATTATTTTCATACTTAAAGCAAAAAGTGATAATAAAATCATACTCTATAATATTTTTATCTTATAAAGCCATCTTATACTTAAGATGTGATGCACTACAAAAGTATAGTCTTGAAAATGTGTATGGTTTTACATCACATGATATATTTCATCTCAATGTAGTGAATCTAGTGATGAAATAGTAAATAGTTTCACTAGGATCAATTGAAATATTCACAAGTTCGTTAACCAATTTTAAATATTCTTTAGGTTTTCCAAAACAAATTTCAAGGAAATAGTCAATATCTTTATGTTCATCAATAATTTTAGGAGGCAAACTAATAAATGCTTGATAGGTTTAACCTTCTAAAGTATGCTAAAATAACCTAAGAGAGACTTTTTCATTAATTATTCTAAGAGTAGTATAGATTAATTTAAAAGCATTAAGATGACCTTTCCATGATTCACCAAAATATCTTGATTATAAACTTTAATTATTTTCAAATAAGGGAGTTTTCCACGAAGATTAGATTACCACGTATTCAAGGGTTGATTACTTGTTATCCATTCCAAACATCAAAATCAGCTTCATTGTCAATTATTTCTTCTTGATCACTATCTTTTTATAAACTAGGAATGATTTCCTTGATTCAATTTATAACTTGTTCTACCATATAAAATATTTGATTAATAATATTTTGGGGGTTTATCATTAAAAATCTGGTTTAAGGTTGAAGATTTACAAAAAAAATGTTCATTTTCTCGCCTTTGATGAAGACTTTTTTCCACAATATGATCTTTAGTTTGTAACACAAACAGAGAGTATCTCTATATTTTGAAAGATTTTTTTTCTTTAGAATTAATGAAAATAAGAATGTGATAAAGATTTTTAGGTTTATTATACCAACTAAAATGGATTAGGTTTGAGGCTATATCATCCTGATCTTCAGCTATATCAAAACTAGGATGAACAATAGGCACATGACCTATAATGGTCATGATAAATAAGAAATACTAAATTATCTAATTAAAAGATTAAAATAAGAAATTGATTTCTGATTTCCATAGTATAGTTCCCAAATTTGTTGATGTAACAATTTTCACCATCAACATAGTGGTTACCCCAACCAATGCATGCACTAAAATTCTAGGGTACCACTCCATGGCACTAGGTTCTTTGAATTCATGTTATTAATCATGGAAATATTGAGAATATTCTTATTTTTCAGCATTTGGAGCTGATTCGACATATAAAAAGTATTACTTCTACTTAATGCATTTGTGTTTTCTAGACCATTTTTATTCACAATTGTAACATACTACTTTTTGTGATGAGTGTACATTTATTCCTCCATAATGTGTTTAATTGTGGTGAATTTTGGAGGAGTTTTTATGACTAGCCATTGATTTATAAATGTCTTGAAAGAACCAAAGTTGGAATATTGACATTGGGAAGCAATCTTATCTTCAACAAGCTTAGCCAATCCTAATGCATTCATTACATTATCTAGTTTAAACATATTGAACTCCATGTGAATTTTATCTTTGAGCTCACTAATGAAATAAATCTTAAAAAATTAATCATTTCACTCTTCAGTTTGGTTGGCCAACTTTTCAAGTTCAACTTGATACTTGTGAACCATTCTAGTTTGTGGTAGTTTGGTCATGGCTCTCATAAAATCATCACAAACATTGGGAACAAAGTGCACCAACAAGAGTTTGAAAAAACCATCTGAAGTGGGTTTTGTATGAGATTTGTGATACCAATTATACCACTAGAAAACTTCCTTCTTTAAGTAAAATGATAAAATGGGTACCTTATCTACCCACAATCAAATTTTGGAAAGTCTAATTTTTGGCAACAAGATGTGGTTTGGTGTATAAATCCACCTTTAGAATGTCATTCATTAATATTATTAGAGAAAATGGTATTTTATGCATTGATGTCATGTAGTCATTCATTCAACTCCATGACTGGGAGTCAAGCAGAGATTGAATTTCAACTCAGAGGTCCTCAATGTTCTATGCCATGGTTTGGCTTCCTACACAAGTGACAACCATTGACTATAGGGGTCTAAAGGTACTGGAAAATACTAAATAAAGTTATATTTTTAAATAATCAACTCGATAAGATGATAACAATGGTAAAATTTCCATAAGATTGAAAAATAATATTTTCAAGGCTACAGGTGAAAATTAATTTTGCATGGGATTTTTGTTTGAAAAAGTGAAATACCTTTTAAAATGACCGTCTTAATGAGAAAATCATAATGGTGTATTCACCTTATGCAAAAAAAAATTGTATTCTTTATTTTTTCTTTTATAACAACTAGTTATTGTAACAAGTTTAGGTAACTATTCTTAAACATTATAACCCTTTTGGATACTTAAACAAGTTTAGGTAACCATTATAAAACATGTTGACACTTTTGATGGTTATAGTTATTGTGTTTTTGTCAATTGTAAGGATTTGAAATTCTCTAGTACTGTAGTTTGTAGGAAATCAAAATTAGATATGTGATTATAGAGATTTTAGGGATATAGGGAAAGATACTACAAGGTGTGTTTGGTTAGTGAGCTTACAAATATATTAATCTCATTCATAAAATAGTTTTAGCTCAATATTTCAAAAGGATGACTACATCTAATAACCATTCCATATCCCACTATCTTATCTCCAAGGTATGGTTGAAGTAACTTCATAGGGCTAACCACTTCCTGATGTATCACATAAACAAACAACCAAATGCTTAGTATTTCTAGGCTATAAAAAAAACTAGGTGATCTTCTTATATACTTGAAGGTATGTAGAAGCACAAATACATGCACATTATTTTCTAATGTCTTGTGTATTAGGGCATAAACCATCACATTATATAATTAGGGAAAATTGATATCTACTTAGCCTAAAATGATAGCTCTCTATTAGTTTTAAAATTGCTTGAATATATTTTATAACTCAAGGAAAAAAATAGGATAAAAATATTTGGGAAGAAGATTAGTACCACCACCTTGTAACCACTTTTTGATCATCAATATCCTGATTAGGTGAGGTGAGAGCATATAGTGGAATAAGTAGAGAACCCTAAACCACTATAAATTTTTGTAAAAAAATGGCCTTGCAAAGAGCTTTGATACTAGTGTTATGAGCCTGATTGCAAACAAGTCAATATAACAAAAAACATTTAACCAACATGCACTTGAATGGAAAGAAAAAAATAACATTGTATTGAAAATGATAAAATATCACTGCAAAGTATCAATGACTTATTCAAGGGGGGAACCTCCTTTGATCACAACTTAATACAAAATTTTCAATATATGTCCTTTCCTCTTACACAAGTCCTCTATTTAAGTTATTCTACTCAATAAAACTACTATCTCCCAGACATGTGGAATATTTAAAATAGAAAATGGGATAAACTAAAAGGCATATGAATCTAATATTTTATTAATAATACCTAATACAAAATATAATAGTTAGGATGAATGGGTCCTAATATTAATGTACACACAATTATCCCACATAGGCATGTGTGTGCACCATTGTAATCAATCTAGAATACAATGAAATGTTTGGATTTCGATATTTGACACCATGTAACTTTAACCTACATCTATATTTAGTTTTGGTTCTAGTTTTCACCTTTAAGGAGTTTGAACATATGTATGCCTTTTTTATAATGTCAAAAGAGAGTTTTAATTGATTTCTCAATGTGATTGCTAAGTAGTGACCAAGTGAGTATGACCTTAGGATTGATTTGTATTTATAATCAAGTTTTTGAAATTTCCCACTATGAATAACCCATGAAACATGTCTAAGATAACCTAATGGAGACACCCCAATTTGAGAAGTATCCCTTGAGTGGTCCCAAACATTATCAACAAAGTAAGACACCTCTGGCAAAATCATAACAATCTAATTTTTTTTGGTACTATCCTAAGAGTGAAAATCACTGATCTAAGATATGGATATAGTGTGTTTAGTATTTTTTAAGGTTATTACTTAGTAATTTGATCTTGAATATGTATATTTGGTAAATTTGGTTAGCCAAGACAATTGGTGGGTAGACAGATAAGGAGAAGTGTGCATAAGAGTTAAATGTCTACACAAGGTCCAAGTATTTAAAAGTGTGCAAAAGTTGATATTTCCAAGTGTCTAATACAAAATTTATGTGTCTAAAAACACTCTCATTTTAGTCTAGTATTGAAAATTCTAAATTTAAAGGATAAAATAATAAATTTAATACATGTGATTAACCACACGTGGTGTTGATAGTATGCACCAAATGTCCCACTCACTCAATGTAAAACCTGGAAGGAAACATGTATAGATCATTCCCCACTTATGATATAAAATTAAAAATAATATAGATCATTGAATTATTTTAAATTGAAAAGTCAAGGAACAAATACACCTAGGTGTATGTGAACCAAGGTTCCATTTGTTGAACTTCTTCTTTGAAGAATTCCATGTGGTGATTACGCCTGAAGGAGATGCAACCATTAAAATCATGTATTGAAGAGTATTAATTTATTGATCATAATTTGAGAAGGAAAAGTGATAGAATTTGAATGCCGTAAAATCCTCAATTTTACTACAATAAATATCATGTTGACACTTTTTTATAGAACCTCAAAACAAGTTTGTATACAATGGTGAAGCCTCGAAATATGTTTGTATGTATAAGTAAAAGGCTAAAATAGATTTTTATGTAAAGGTTGAACATTGACACAAGTTTTAATGTAAATTGAAACTCTGAATCAACCATTGTAAATTTATTTTAGATCTAAAGTGTTTACATAGGACCATTGTTCCCCATCAATACATGTAATATAAATATAAAACTATTTGAATGATCAACATTCATGCTCCAAATTTGATACAATTATATCTAAAATTAATATAGAATTCCATCAAATATTTATCACAGTGTCACAATATCTCCATAAATATGATCAATCTAATAAATATGATAAGTATACTCAATTTGTCTTATGTAATCTATCTCAAAATTTCATAGAATATCTCAATTATTCTTCACAATCATGTATAATTCCCCACATATGCCTCACATATCCATCAATATTCTCAATCTACCCCATCTAAACAATTTAATTTGATATAAAATATGAACTATTTGTTTGTCATGTCCTAAATCTCTAAGATAATCCCATTATATGCCCCCTTTGGATATGAGTTATGGATCTTGTGAATCACTCATCGTAAAATAAAGATTTATGTGCATCGTTTGTTTTATAGAAAAATATAATCATATAAAGTATATATAAAATCATGATAATATATGTCATCATATAAATATTTGATCATTAAAGTACATATGAAACATGTAATCTAAGGCTATAGACATACAAGTGTCATGCCAAGTAGTTATAACAATTAGGCACATAGTAATAAGCATCATAATAGGTGCATGATAGGAATAATGGCATCACACACAATAGAATTATGCATGATATAAATATCGACATAAATCTCAAAAAAAAAATCATATGTAACATTTCATACGTACATAATATCATGATTATGAATCACATAAGCACTCAAGACATGACTTGACCCTAACCCAACACAAACATGACATGGCCATGACATGGAATATATGATCTTATAACACAAAATACAGATGACATGACAAGACACAATAAATTCACTCATAAAACATGTAATATAACATAAATTATCACACAATGTAATAATCATCAACATCCATCACACATGGATCAAGCAACTTTGCTCCACATAATCAATAAATATCATCATCTAGTATAGTGAATCAAAATATCCATATGAAATATCAATCTAAAAGTTATAATCAAGATTAAGTCATTTGTAACATTCTATTATGATCAATGGATCAATATAGTAAGATATAATTAGATAAGTGTGCAAATATACCTTCAGTGTTGTCATGCCCCCAATGTAGAATAATTGTCAAAGGGTATAAATAATTTCAGACATTTTTATGTCCATACATCATGTGTAGCATGTATGTACTACATTTGAATCATTTATATCGTGAAAAGCATGCAAATAGAAAATGGATATGTAATTCACCATGTATATGAAAAATAACATCAAAAAATCACATATACTAGAAAATCATGTCATGCAAAGTGTTGGATCTGAAAAAAATTCATGATGTTTTAAAGTCCATGTGAGAAAAATATAAAATATATATAGGTTTCACTTATATTTTAGTTGTTAATAAAATGTTCCTTTAAATTTATAATGTATGATGGTGGTCTTCTTGGTGTGGTCCTTACTTCTTGGTTCACTATAACCTTCACTCAAAATCCCTTTGTTGGTTTAATATTGTTGTCATAGGTTATTCCATGTCCATTTAATATTGTCACTCATTTAAGTTTAGGCTCAATTAAGTGGACACATTTGTAACTTATGTTCACAAGTTCTTATTGAATGATTGTGGCCCCTTTTAAAGCCTCAGTCCCAAATTTATAATCCATGTGCCCCATTCATTATTAATGTGACCTCATTGTCACCCTAATATGTCCCTAAGGTCATGTTCACTTTGTTTTAATAAAGTATAATTGTGTGACCACATTAATTATTTAATATTATGGCTTGCACATTTTTAAAGGTCTCACCAAGTTTTAAACACATTGAAAATGACTTAATTTGATCATAACAATCGGTCATAATAAAGTTGGTCACCAAGAAGGTTTTATACGTAGGAGGTGTTCAATTTAAACTTGAGCTCACACATGGTTGGGACTTAATGAATATTTTTTTATCATGAATCTCAATTCAATATTAAGGAGGAATGAGGATTATAATAGGTCCACATGATCCATATGAAGGTTGATATATAGCTTATGACCCTATGAGCATGTGGCCAATTAATAATTTCCATGCATAGCAATCAGAAGCCCAAATTACAATAAAGTAAAAAGAGAAATCCATGGATCCCATGACTATGTGGATAATGAAAAGACTCCATCTGTCCCATTTTTATTTTCCATGAGATACATAGTAAGCGATCTAACTTTAAGCTTCTCCGTGGATGCCATCACCCCTTGAACATGAAGATAAATTTGACATTTGTCAAATCATAATCTTATAAACTAGGTACCCTATCATTATACCACATGGATGGCCATGATGCTACTTGAATGTTGGATTAAATTTTATAGTCTGACAACCATCACCAATATATATAATTTCATGACCTATGTGATCACACCACGTGTCATCTTGATGGAAAAACAAAAAAGGGGTCCCAGGTAAAATAAAGTTGGAAATGTGAAAGTCACAAGGGGTTGTTTCATGCTACATAGTCACAATGAATACAAATGGGAAAGATAATGGACCAATGAGAACATAAAGTTAAAGTTTAATGAGGCCACACATTAATATGATAATAAAAAAGTGACCTAGAGTTTTTAACTCTCTATGGTCCTTGTACCCCATGACTAATAGAAATTAACCACATGTCATGATATGATCATGAAAGGTATAAAATAAATAAAGATAATATCATGAATTTCATGAGCCTGAGGCCACATGATGGTACCACATGGACAATGGAGATCCGCTATTGCACATAAAATTAATTTGATGGGCATCGCTATGCCATTTTATCATAGAGAATACCCAAGGGCATAATTATAGGGGAATTTTTTTTATTTATAATTTGAGTTATATAGCTAAATTTTGAGAAAGGATGGTCTCATTGGAAGTGTTTCATAAATGTATATAATATGTTCTCAAGTTTATAGTAAATTGGTACATGTCTTGGGACCTATACATAGTTGAGGTTTACATATTTGTATTCTCTCATTGTGAAATAACAATACACAAATGATCTAATAGATTAGCATTATTTTTAGAGAATGGAAAAAATAAATGAATATGTGATAAGGTGAAGAGTTCCAACATGCAAAATTTAGTCAAGGGTTTGGATAATAGTATAGCATAGCTTGAGCTCCATATAAGGAATTTTATTTGTGTTTTGTCAAAGTTTTAGTAGTGTGTTAGTTTCTTCCTTTCCATAACGATTTGTAGACTTTAGGATTGTAGAGAATTACTTAATAAGTCATGAATTTTCAATAAAACTATTTTTTGGTTATTGATAGATGCTATTCCATGTAATAATATTGGGATAAAGATATAAAATACTCAAAATATTTACTGTTATGTAGTTCACTTATTTATGAGGTCACTCATGTGTATGTTGTGAATGATTCTTAGAAATTTTGGGACGAATCTACGGGTTAAAATTCACATTTGATTCTTGTCATTGTGAATGTTTGTGTGAGGATGTGTAAGATTTTAATAAGCTATAATTTACTTCATGTTGTATTTTTGCATCTCACTTGTGTTTTCCCAATGGATAAGGATAATTTGATCAAAACAATTTATTATATAAAGTTTGACCTACCCTGTTTTATTGAGAATTGTGAGTTCAAAAGTATAAATCATACATAAATTATTTGTTAATTATACAATGTATGTATGTAAATAAAAGATTCATTTTTAGCCTCATGCCTACATATAAATTCAATTATAAATTTTGATTCACACTTGTTAGTTCTGTTGGGTGTTTGTGTGTAACCTTTTTAGCCTAAAGGTTGTGGATATCTTATCATATTTGTTTGTTGAAATCTTTGTTTAAATTGTGAGAATCTTGTGGTTATTTATTAGTGAAATTAAATTGGTTAAAATGGTCATTGTGACCAAGTTTACCACTTAAACGTATGTTATATGATTTGGTTTAGTATATTTAAATTTTATATTAAAATAGGGTCACTTCTATTGGTTTTCATAAAACCAAAAGAGTAGAGAGTATGGCACCTCTCTTATGCATTATCTTGAGTCTCACCTTGATTTAGTGATAATAGCCAATAGTCCCTGCTAATATAATGAACTATCCTCTATTGTCTATTAGTTTATCCACTAGATGTAGGGGTGTTAATTTGAGCTCCAATAATCTTGCATCATTATTGGGTATCATTTAGTTCACTTGGTCATTCACTATGCTCCCCATATTTTCATATGTTTTTGGGTACTTTGTTGGCCCCTCAATTTTGACCAAGTATTTGTTCCAATTTTGGTGAGCATCACGAAGGGACCATTGTCCATTTTTATGCAAGTATCGATATGATGTAGGACAACCATGAAATGGGAGGACCATGGAATGTGACTAACATCATGAGAGTTGAAATATACAGAAGGACAATGGCATGAAAGGCCCAGCATGAGAGGACCCGGTCAAGAGAAAATGTGACATGAGGGACTCAAGAGCAGAGGACCTAGAATAAGAATTGGAAGATTAGGGGAGTGTGAGGGAAGTGGAGTGCAAGGAACATAGGAGCAGTTTGAAGAATAAATCAAATGAGACACTTTACCCCATTGATCAGAGCCCTTGTATAACTCATGAGGAATGGAACACTTAGAAATGAATGTATAACATAAATCAGGTATCTAAGGGCATAGAGGCCTAATTCTATAAGAATAATTAATTGTAAGAGCCATGACTCTTAGCCTGTTGAGAGTCTGTGAGCCATGTGTCCATTTTGAGTTGGGAATTTGACACTTGGATAATGCAAAACAAGTATAAAAACCCTTGTTGTAAGCATTCATGAGGGGATTGGTAGGTGAACCTTTAAAGGAATATAGAGCATTCTCTCTTGTAATCCATAAGCACTTAATGAGAATTTAATGTTTATCATATGGTACTTCAAGAAATAGACTATTAACTATGTTGAATATTTAAATGTGTTAGTGAATAAAGTCATGAGTTCCTTTCTTCTTTTATTTTTAGCTAGTGATGGTAGTATAATATGTTATGTTAAGAAACAATAGTAGGATATTTGTTTGATAAGAAATGAGTAAATACATGTTATGTTTCAAAGTCTTTAGGAGCTGATCTTTCACTACGTGTTTTGAGTGAGCACATAAAACTCATTCTTTACATGATAAGGCTAGTGCACTAGCCTATTGGGAAGAGGTTTCAACATCGACGTAAAGAGAGAAAACCCAACATTTTGTGTGAGAAAACCCAAAATTTTAGCTTCATTTTCAGGACCTGAAAAAATTGGAGCACGGCTATGGGAAATGTTTGAGCACATTATATTAGAGAATATTGAAGAATAGATTACTAATAGTGAAGACAATTTTACAGTTCCATATCTTGAACTAAGATTTTTTGTGTGACAGTGGGTAGAACAAAACCTTTATAGCTCATTATATGAGACTTTATTTTTTGAGTCCTTATTCTTTTACATTCTTGGATCTTAGAATATGCTCAAGGATGATCTTAAAACCTTGGATGAAGATAGTCGTGGACACTAGAATGGCAGAGGAGCTTAGCACGAGTAAAATTTTCTTGGATACAAGCGGTTGATTACTAGTGGAAAGGTGTTCAAAATAGTTACATCCCGAAATTCATTATGACCACATATTCATGTCCTAAGGAATCAAATTTCCATTTTCTATGAGAACTAAGGGTATGTTATCTTTCATTTTTTCCCTTCAAAATTAAAAAGCTGATTATTGATCTTGGTTTAGAAACACTACCCATGGAAGGCTAAAATATTCTATGCATGAGCCACACATTTGGAATGGAAACTACTAGTTGGTTCAAGATTATAGGTTTAACATGGTAGCAAGCTAGTTAGCACTATGAAAATAAAATTATGATGAAGCTTGATAGAGGATCATGGGAGTTAGTGGCATGGGAAGAGATTGGGAACATTGTGAAGAGCCATAGGGATCCAGATGTATGTGAGGACTCCATCACTTATGGGCCATAACCTTTGTCACTTTTATCTTGCAAAGGAAACATGAGCTAGACTGTTGGAGATGAACCAAGTATGAGTCAATCAAGCTCCCCCACCATAGTGCATACTCATGCCCTTGAGTTAGATAGAGTACATATACGGAATTGAAATATAAATAGTATAAATTTAGAAGCTAAACAAATAAGGGAAATGAGACCAAGCCATTAGGGATTAACTTAGAATCTATATCTTTCTATTTTCAATAGGAGTCCATGGCACAACTTAGAATGCCTAGAAGATCTAGCCCTTAAGGCTAGAATATAGGCCCAAATCTAGGAAGTCAATCCTCCACCATGTTTTTTTCCTCTGACACTGCTACTAGAGGCATTGGAGGAGGTAATGGAGGAATTGGACACCCTCTAGTAATAGGATCTAGATCTTCTCAGTAATCATTTGTTTAACCACCTATGGTTTATTATGAAATGACATTGCACCTACCTAAGTACCAAGGGGTGGAAAATGCATCTAAGCATGTTCATAAGTGTGAACTAAGTTGGAGGGCATGTGACATCACATTCTCTAAGTGAAAGGCAACACAGTTTGTAACCACCCTTTTAGAGTGTGCACACAAATGGTATCAAAAATTTGAGTCTCAACAAGTAGTGGTCGACTATGACTACCTCAAAGTAGCATTCTTACAATAATTTGATATTCTTGATTTTGATCAATAAAGTATAGTAGTGTTGAAAGACATAAATCAGGGACTTACAGAGAGCATATAAGAATATGATGCTCAGTTCAAGATATTTCTTTATAAGATATCCTTTGAAATTAATCTTGCTTAACATGCACAATGGTTTGTAGGAGGATTATTGTTACCTTTTCGATGGACCTTGTCACAAAGAACTTTCACCAACATGCATTAATCTCTAGAGGTTGCCCTACATGTTGAAGCATTTGAAAGTATGGATACTAGGATTATTCCCTTTATGGAGGCACAAATAGAATCCATGGCTTCTTATCTTGAAAAACTATCGACAAATAATTCATATGAGACATGTAGTGGTGTTTGGTGTACTGACTATGAAACTGAAGGACACATAAGAAACAACTACCCATGTAAGAACATCTACACAATCCTAAAGCAAACTTTCAAGATTTGTCATGACGACCATGATTTCCACTCCTATCCACTTTTTTAATACGTCATAAACATTAAAGTATTTTCATATTATAATATTTATAATGCTTATACCCATAACACTAATGATTGTCATCTGATTAGTGATATTCATGAAGATTGAGCACATGACACACACCAAACCTCAATCACCATTACCAAAGACAATGGTGGATATCATGGACATGGAAGAGGATGAGGATGAGGCAGTGGTTAGTTTCCACCAAGGACTTGCTACAAGCGTGGTTCTCTAGACCACTATTAGAGAGATTGCCCAGAATACCTAGCTTGCACTTACTGTAAAAAGGACCACTGACTAGAAGAGTGTATAAACTTATATGCAGCCATCACAAAGGACCATAATGAAAAAGGCACCGGTATGATCTATATAGACAAACCATAATGGCACACTTGACCAACTATCCTTATTGTACAACAAATAAATATTACTACTTGTAATGGGGGTCAGATGCAATCTACATCCAACCTAGTTAAAAAGGTACAATAAGAAGAACCATAGGCTAAGAAGTACCCTAATGCACTTCAACAAAATGTTTTCCTTTAGGATGCTATGGCACTTGTGTGTGATCTCCAAGGTGAGATTCAATACCTTAAGGATAGGGATGTCACATAGTGCATCATAGTGCAAAGGGAAATTGAACCTCCAGTAATGCGAGATAGTTTTCAAGAACTATGCAAATGTATGCTTGATGAAGAAATCATTCCCCAAATTAATGCCTAGTTTAAGGGTCAAGCTCACCTACTAAATGAAGCCCACACTTAGCTCAGTCAACAAAGTGAAGATTGATATTTAAATCATGCTCCATGTTAGGAAAGTCCTAGTTCCACTTCCCTAGAAGATAGAGAAATATTAGTTAATGTTATTATCAATAGATGGGTAATCCAAGATATTCTAGTAGATACTAGCACTGAAGTAAATGTTCTCACTAAATATGCCTAGCAGAAAATGTCTAGTCTAACCTTGTAACCTTCACCTCATGTCTTGTTCATGTAAAATAAGACTCGTGTGCATCTTATTGGAATCCTTAAAAATTCCACTATTGAAATACTTGGGGTTCACTTCAAAGTAGACTTTGAGGTTTTGGAGTTGGCAGAGGGTGATGACTACCCAACCTTACTAGGAAGGCCCTGGTGCTATGAAAATCATGTAGATTTAAGCTTTAAAAATTAGTACATTAACTTTGATAATACTGATCATCACGTGATAATACCCTTAGACTAAACACAAAGACAACCCTATATCAAGCCTGTGAGCATTGATGAAGACATCAACAATTTGTATAATGTGACTACTTGACATGAACATGATCCAATGCTAGATGGTATTTTTCATTGGATGGAAAACCAGTCTATCTTAGATATAACAAGAAATGATTACAACTTTTGGGCCCTTGGTGATTATGATCTCACTAAAAGATTGTGCAACATAATCAATAGAGACAAAAATATCCCAAACCAGTTTCTCAAGCATCACAAATTTGTGCACCTCCTGAGTTTGGCAATACAAGGACCATTGGAGGGACCACCATTGGAGAGACTTAATGAAGCTCCATGGTTCTAAGGAAAAATGGAGGTGTGTGATTTTTTCCAACACCTCAAATAGTTCTATGGTAATGAAAATGAATGAATGAGGTCATTAGACCACATTTTTTATGGCACTACCACTAGGTTGTGCCATATGCATAAAGAGCACCTTTTGTATTGGGATCAAGTGTGAGTTAATCTACATCATAGATTCCACCATGATAATAAGATCAGAGGCACACTTAGTTATAATGGCATAGAAGCACCTCAACCTCACCTTGACTCTTGTGAAATAATCTGGTGAGTTGAGCAAACATTTTTACTAAAATACCTATGGGTCTATACATTATATGGAACTTTATGCACTTGGGCATGGGCTTGTTACATACATGAAGAAAGTCACATGGGAACAAGGTTTTGGCAACTAATAAATGAAAACATGACATCAAAACTTTCTTACTCTTCACCAGAGATAGACTTGCACCTTACTCTTCAAACCATGTGTGAAGCAATCATTAGAGATTCAAGTCCAGTGGAAGACCACTTGCATCATATTCATCAGGAATCAAAGGAACCCTTGGGTTTATTTACTAAGCCCCCTAGACAGTCAACTCTTACACCATCGATAGTCTCTAGTGAAGAACACCATGAATAAATCTACCTGGGAAAGTAGAATCTCATCTTTCAAGTAGATGAAGGAGAAGGGTCCACTCCATTCAATCCATTGAATAACAACCTACATGTTCCTATGAGTACTATCTCATGAACTATTCAAGACACCAAATCCCCCATAGATAACCCTTATCATGATCACATTCAAACTATTCAACTTAACATTGGCATAGAGCAAGAACCTAAGGTGGTGACCATTGGAAATTATTAGATCAAGATAGAAATTTTGTAAATCTTTGAGTTGTTGAAAAAGGATCAAGATGTGTTTCTAAGGAATTATAGTGAAATGAAATGGGTTCACCCTTCTCTGGGGAAGATGCATATAAATTCTATTGATGGTGCTCGCCCCATGAAGAAACATCCATACTAGATTAACCCTAACCTTTGAGCACGCATGAAAGAAGAGATCTATAGCATGCTCTGTATCGAAGTAATTACTCCTATTGATGAATTTGAATGGGTGAGTCCTATGGTAATTAGTATCAATAAGGATGGGCATATTTATATCTATGTGTATTATCAAATTTTGAATGCATCATGTGTTACTAATCCTTTATTAACACATTTCATAGAGGAAATCCTAGAAAGTGTTACCAATTGTGAGATATACTCCTTTATCGATGGATTATTGGGGTGTCACCAAGTTTAAATAATTGAGGAAGACCACTCTAAGACCACATTTTCCATAGAATGAGGCTCTTTGCCTATATCATCATACCCTTTAGGTTGAAAAATGCCTCAATGATATTCTCATGGGTAGCAGTGGAGGCTTTCAAATATTTTATCTGTAAGTTTATCTAAGTCTACTTAGATGATTGGAAAGTATACAAGCTAATCAAGGACCACTATGCCAACCTGAGGCTCATTATTGAGAGCTATTGAGTGATACAAATTTCCCTCAATTTGAATAAATGCCTATTTGTGACACCTTTTGGGGTACTCCTTAGGCATATCATTTGTAAAGAGGGACTCCTAGTAGATCTATCCAAGGTCTCTATCATTATCTATCTAGCAGCACCAAAAATTTAGTGTGAGGTGCATGTATTCTTAAGACACACAAACTACTACAAGAAGTTCATTTGGGGTTATGTCAAGATTTTAGTGCCCCTAGAAGAGCTATTAAAGCATAATGAACAATTTATATGAACTAATTCCTACAAATCATCCTTTGAAACTCTTAAAGAAAGACTATTTACCACTCCTATCTTGTAATTTTTGGATTGGACAAAACCCTTCCATGTCCACATTGATGTATTTAGCATAGCAATTAGCACAATACTTGCACAATAATGAGAGGGAAATTTGGACCATCCAATATATTTTTCCAATAAGAAACTCACATTGGTTGAAAGGAACTATATCACCATCGAATGTGAAGCATTGTCTATGATTTACATGTTACAAAAATTTAGACTGTACCTTCTAGCCACACCATTTATATTTTATACCAATCATGAGGTAGTAAAGTATCTCATTAACAAGCTAGTTCTCCATGGAAGAATTTGCCACTGGATAGTTCTCTTCCAAAAAAATTAATTTTTTGTAGTAGTAAAACCTGGGAAAACCAACTATAAACCTGATTATTTATCCCAATTTGAAAATGGAGAACTTCCACATGATATATAAGATGACCTTCTTGATGTACAACTCTTTCAAGTTGCTAGGGTACCTGAAGAACTAGAGGATATTATGGCATTCTTCAATATTGGTTGTGCACCTAATTCTCTCACTTTACAAGATAAGAAACAACTTAGGATCCACAATGCATCTTATCAACTAATAATAGGACATCTGTATAAGATGGACCATGACAATTTATTATGTCATTGTTTAATGTAACATGAATGCCTTGAGGTATTACAAGAAGCCCACAAAGGTATTGTTAGATGACATTATGTTGGGGAGACTACCACGTGTAAGGTGTTGCTCAATAGACTTTGGTGGCTGACTTTATTTAAAGATGTAAAGGCATATGCAAGGCAATGTGATATTTTCCAATGTATGGGAAGACCTAATAGAAGAAATTACATGCCTTTATGACCAATTTATTCCCAAGAACCATTCAAAAAGTGGGATATTGACTTTGTGGGGCCCATTACTCTAGCATGTTGATGCACAGGCTTGTGATACATAATTATGACAATCGACTACTTAACATGCTAGACTAAAGCAACACCAACCAAAGACTATATTGTAGAGACTACCACATAGTTTATTTAGGAAACATTATAACATGCTTTGGATGTCTTCTAAGCTTCACCAATGAGTATAGAACCCACTTCCTGAATGAGATAATTCAAATCCTATTGATAGAATTCATGATCATGCATCACAAGACAACACCATACCACCCACAAGCCAATGGAATAGCTAAAGCCTTCAACAAGATTCTCAATACCAATTTGACAAAAAATTTCAATGTTGTTAGAACTGATTGGGATGACAGGGTATCTATAGTACTTTGGGCCTATCAGACCACATATAAATGCCTCAAAAAAATACACCATTTAATTTAGTAAATGGGAAGGAATTAATAATGCCAGTTGAGTTCTTGGTTCCATCTCTCTAAATAACACATATAGGAAACCTTGATAATGATGCCTCTTTGAAAGCTTAACTTGATGAACTCATAAAACTAGATGAGGCTCGGTTCCTTGCCCAATGGAATCAATATGTTGAGAAACAAAAATAGAAATCATGGTATGATCACCATTTAAAGAACAAAATCTTCACCCCAAGCATGAAAGTTTTAGTCTATAACTCTAAGTTCGTGTGCTACCCTGGGAAGCTTCACATTCATTGGGATGGACCATTCATAATTCATAGTATTCGACTAATGGAGCATGCTAGTTAAAGAAACTAGATGGTCAATTCCTTCTAGGACACTATAATGGGAGTCAGCTTCAGTCGTATTATGATTCTATTTATGTTTGTGTTAATTTCAATAAGGCTTAAGGCCATTAAATTAGGATACTTTCAATAAGAGGTGTTGCCCTTGAGGCACGTGACTTTATTTTGAAATTCTTAGTTTAGTTATTTTCATGGAGGACCACGAACCCTTTTAGTGCAAGGTAAGATATTATGCATACGAATACAAGACATAACATGTGGGCATGCAAGTTTTAAGGGCACAAGATTCATACATTGCATGCAACTGATTAAGTGCACATGAGTCACTTATACAATAGATTCCTACTAGTTGCATGACAGATGGTTTCCACTATTGCAAAAAAATGGGATAGTTGTTACCCACTTCCAAGAAAGGCATGGGAAGGAATGGACCATAAATGTGACAAGGGTAGCCATAACAACAAGCGTGTGAGTGGAATGATGAGACAAGTTTATTAGAACATTAAAGGCTCAATGCAAGATCTGAAGTATGAAGACCATTATAAGATACACATTTATGGCCAAAAATGACAAGTAGAGGAAATAAAGTAATGAGATAAACTAACCAGAGGACCTATTAATAAACAGGTTGAAGCCATTCTATACTTTACCTTGCTATAATCTTCAAATGTTTAACAAACTAGAGAACTAAAGATGAAGTCAATTTCCTTACAGAACAAAGTGATTAAGAAATAAATAAAGACGTGAAGAAGATTTCTAAGCAAAAGAGGAAGGTTGTTAAGTACAAACGTGTGTGGAAGTGGGTTGAGGTCATTCTTTGTAAAAATTGTAGGTTGTTGGTTCTACCATTGTCAAAGTGTGAAGATCAAGAGCTGAAACAAGTTTGATCACCACCACCTATTCATTTTGGAATGTGGGATGGCTAAGGGTTAACCTTCGTGTTGGGGAATCTAAGAACAATAAACCTGCTCTGATCCCACTTGTTAGGATCTTGCTCCTCAGAAAGAGCACAATATGATTACCAAATACAAGCAATTAAACATGCGGAATTATCCAGAAGTACAAGTAACTAAAATTCACAAATAGCACAGAATATGAGAGACAATACACTATCTTGTATTAATACTCATCTAGAAATAAAATACAATAAATAAGATGCCACTTCTTCTCCCACCTTTCAGAGGCTTCCCACACCTCAAGTGTACAGTAATTCTTCTTCAAAAGTTCACTCTCCTACCAAAAATGGTCCCAACACACAACTCACACACAGAATTGGTGTTCACCTCTCCAACTAGTCAGTAATAACCCTGCTAGTACCAAGCACTCTAAAGTACTTCAAGTAGATCTCCCATGAACCTGCAAACTATAATTCAACAGACCATACTTACACATGTAGATCTCCTATGAGCTTGCAACAACCTGCAACTCAATGATCTTACAATGGAAAGATCTTCCTTGCCTTCATTTTTAGCTCATAATTACAATACATGCCAATGGGTCTATAAATAGATCCCAGACTTAAATAATAACTTAGACTCTTAGTTTACTAATAATAGACACGCAACTCAAGACTCAAAATAGCTTTTACATGTGAACAATTAGTTCAACAAACTAACTGTTCATGCAATGAACAGTTCTAGAACCACCACAGGTGACCAACGTCAGTCCCTGTCTGACTGGTGCTGACCGACGTTGGTCGACTCCCTGTCGATGTCGGTTGCCTTCTGCATTCATCATGACTGACGTCAGTTATACTACCGATGCTGGTGTCTCTGAAACTTCAGCAACCTCCTCCATGTCTGCATAGTTGAAGCTTTTAGCTCCACAACCTAACAATCTCCCACTTGGAGATAAATAGCTGCAACTGTACCTATACCTGTGCATCATCTAGTTTGTTCCCTTGGCTTTGTATCCCTCTTCAAAATCACCCTTGAAGACCAACCACCACAAAACCTGTGGTGCACCTCCTGTCATCCAAATCACCTGCCACATCTGCATCTACAAACCCATGTAGAAAAGAACTTGACCCTGCATAACATGTGCACCTACTATTGGTCCCTCTAAGAATCCACTGAACTGCCCTCCAGTGCATCTTTCCCAAATTGGCTCCAAACTTTCTGACAGCTCCCACTGCTTGGGAAAACTTAGGTCTAGTACATACCATGCACTTAACCTCATTATGTGAATCAAGACACTGTTCTGTGAATTGTCCAACCATCGGTGTGCTAATCAGTCTCACACAATCATCCTGAAACAAAGTCAACCTGTGACCTTTCATGTCCCTAAAACACACTCATGCCAAAGAATCTTGCTGCTCCTAGATTCCTCATGACATACTTCTGAACTAGCTTTACCTTTAGTTCAGCAACTCCTTGTATATGTAACCCTGCAACAAGCACATCATATAGTAATAGGATAATGTAGCTAATATTATCTAACCTGGTAAAGAGAAACACAATGATCAAACCTCCATTATCCTGCAGCTTATTCAAGACCATATAACCTGGCCTTCCATCTCACATGTCCAATTCTGCTCTTCTTTATCCTAAACATCCATTCGTCTCTCAGTGCTTTCTTCCAACTGACAACTCCACCCAAAACTCTCATTTGGTTCTTCTCCAAGGAATCACATCCTTCATCCATGCCAAGCTCCCACTATTTCCTAGATCTACCTGCTCTGCTTCTTTAACAACTTCCTGGTTCTTTACCATCAGTGAGCAATAAGTAGTGTAAAAAAGGGAAATGACAAATTTGAGGCTTACTTACCCTTTAAGTCCTCCATATGGGCACTTGAGACTCCTTGACAGCTTGTTATCTACCCAAAATCTGTTTCAGTGACTGATGTCAGTCACATCTCAGTCTGCATCTGACCGACATTGGTTCCATGCGACTACCTCATCATCGACGTCAGTTCCCCCTAACAGATGTTGGTGTTTATCTATTCCTGAGTCACCGATGTCGAGCTGCACATAGCCGACATCAGTCCCTGTCTGGATGTCGATGCTAGTTTTCTAGCTGACGTCGATCTCTGTGTTTTTTTTGTGAGAAATGACTTTTACTCGCGAGTTCCTTTTGGATCAAAACCCTGTCCAAATCACCCTTGCTCTACTCAAAATTCTTCAACCCCTTCCACTAATCTCTGTTCGTCACCTTCTCCTTGAAAATAAGACTTTCCTGTTCTTGTCACGAACATCAGATTCCTCAAGAAACGTTACCTTCTTCTTCTGCATACAAAAATCTCGATCCATGCCTTTTAAATCCGAAAGCATACCCTTTGACTCAAGAACATGCATCTCCTTCTTATTCATGTTACCAAGCCTATTAAGCCACATCTTCGAATCTACAGCTGAAGTAGATAACCCAGAAAGAATTTAATAATACAAGTAGATAGATAAAGCATACCTACTTTCTTACCTCTTGCTACAACAAGTGCACCCTTGGTAACCTTTCAAGAGTCTGCTGTGAGAGTTACTGTGCAACCCTCATCACCCAAACTTCTTACAAAAATCAAATTCCGCTTTAGAACTGGGACATGCATGACCTCCTTCAACACCCATGTGTTACCTGTCTACAATTTCAGCTTCACTTTCCCTTTGCCAACCATCTAACAAAGCTTACCATCCCCTAAACAAATTTCTCCAAAGTCTCCCTGGACATACTCATGAAAAAATTCCCTATTTGGGGATGCATGAAAAGAGGCACCAGAATCTAAAACCCAAGATTCTACTTTATCCAAAGAACATACCAAAGCATCCTATGCAACATAATCCACAACATTTGCTTCTTCTTCATGTCCTTCATGCTGATCTTCACCCGACCTACAATCTCTCTTTAAATGCCCTTGCTTTCCACATTTCTAGTAAGTTATTCTGCCATACCTGGACTTGGGTCTCCTACCTATCTTCGACCTTGATCTCCCATGCTCAATCTTCTCTCTTTGCCTTCCCCTACTTTCCACACTCAAAGCATTTCCTGATGATTCACTTGTGCTTTTCCTGCGTATCTCTTCATTCAAGAATACACTCACAATATCATCCACTTTTAAGATTTTTGAAGTAGATGCGGTATTACTAACTGCCATTACCAAACTTTTCCAACTTTCAGGTAATGAGCATAAGATTAAGAGAGCCTTAATTTCATCATCAAAGACAATATTGACTGAATTTAACTAGTTTACCAAACCATGGAAATCACTAAGATGACTATGTACAGATCCACCTTCCAACATTTGAAAATTAAATAATTACTTCATAAGAAATACCTTATTCGAAGCTGAGGGTTTTTCATATAAATTTGCCAAAGATTCTATCAACTCTACTGTTGTCTTAGTGTGTGATAAGTTGGAAATCACAGACGATGCAAGACTCAACCTTATAGATCCCAGAGCCTTTCGATCAAGAACCTCCCATTCTTCATCCTTCATATCCCAGGGCTTGCAATCAACCCCACCCAATGGTAAGTATAAATCTTTCTGATACAGATAATCTTCAATCTGCATCCTCCATAATTGATAGTTCTTGCCATTAAACTTCTCCATTCATAGTCTACTTTCTTCTGCCATTGCTCTACTCCCACTCAAACAGAAACCCCTGTGAGTAACCTGTAATCAACACACACTAACCAGATCTAATCCAACCTATTAGTATCCCAACCTAAAGCTCTGATACCAATTTTTGGGGAATCCAAGAACAACAAACCTGCTTTGATCCCACTTGTTAGGATCTTGCTCCTCAGAAAGAGCACAATATGATTACCAAATACAAGCAATTAAACATGCAGAATTATCCAGAAGTACAAGTAACTAGAATTCACAAATAGCACAGAATATGAGAGACAATACACTATCTTGTATTAATACTCATCTAGAAAGAAAATACAATAAAGAAGATGCCACTTCTTCTCCCACCTTTCAGAGGCTTCCCACACCTCAAGTGTATAGTAATTCTTCTTCAAAAGTTCACTCTCCTACCAAAAATGGTCCCAACACACAACTCACACACAGAATTGGTGTTCACCTCTCCAACTAGTCAGTAATAACCCTACTAATACCAAGCACTCTAAAGTACTTCAAGTAGATCTCCCATGAACCTGCAAACTACAATTCAACAGACCATACTTACACATGTAGATCTCCTATGAGCTTACAACAACCTGCAACTCAATGATCTTACAATGGAAGGATCTTCTTTGCCTTCCTTTTTAGCTCATAATTACAATACATGCCAATTGGTCTATAAATATATCCTAGACTTAAACAATAACTTAGACTCTTAGTTTACTAATAATAGACACGCAGCTCAAGACTCGAAATAGCCTTTACATGCAAACAATCAGTTCAACAAACTAACTGTTCATGCAACGAATAGTTCTGGAACTGCCATAGGCGACCAACGTCAGTCTCTGTCTGACTGGTGCTGACCGACGTTGGTCGACTCCCTACCGATGTCGAATGCCTTCTGCATTCATCATGATCGAGGTCGATTATACTGCCGATGCCAGTGTCTCAGGAACTTCAGCAACCTCCTCCATGTCTGCATAGTTGAAGCTTTTAGCTCCACAACCTAACACTTCGAGCACCATGGATGGTAATGTGGCCAAAAATAGGCAAAAATACTTGAAAATTTGTCAACCATACCAAAGGAGAGAGATGTGAGTGGATAAGCATGGTTTCCTATAAGAGAGGAGACTTTAGAAGATCTAGAAGAGACACTAAGACAAGATCAGTGTGTGGAAGTTTAGAGTGAGAGCATAGAAGAAGCCAAGATAGTGAAAAAAGGAAATCAAGTGTAGGACTCCTCATCATAGACCACTCCACCATCTCCCCTTCAAACCATTTACATAGAAGATATGTAATAGCTTGAGTCACTCTTACACACAAAAAACTAGGTCTTTAAGGTGGAAACTATGATTGTATTTGACTACAACCATCATCAACTGGGAAATGATTTACAATTTCAAAATAACTATCAAGTATAGACCACCAACACATGAAACCAAATGGTTTATGACTTGACTATCATGAACTAGTTGGATAAAGCTAGCGTCTTCTAACTCTTCAAACTAACATATTTTATAAAGCCTATTTAGGAAGTTTAGTTCCTTATCTTGCACATTCATGAAGATATACATAGGAGATCCAACACACTGACACCATGCTTATCTATCAAAAGTAGGGGCATGTAATGCACATTACAAACCTATAGGATCTTGACCTAAGAGTCATAACATAGATCATTTCCACTAAGGTCGGAGGGACCAACATATGGAAGGAGGTGGATATGGCCCACTTTCAAATTACACACCAAGTAGTGTAGGGAATACAGTATAACTAGGCACTATAATTTTCCCAAAATATAGTTGAAGATGTAGAGATGGTGCATACAATGCCTAAGTTTAGGTTTCTTTAGGGGGCAATCTTATTATTGTTGGTTTTTTATGAAATTGGTATGCTTAACTATAGTTTAGGATCTTTGAAGTGGATGTACCCTCCACTCACAAGTCCCTTGTCGAGTGCTACAAAGCTTTCACCTACCCTCAACACATCACTCCAACATATAAATTAAAGATGAGATACCAGTTTGATGGAATGAAGGTGGCTTTCAAAAATGAATGGCACAATCCCAAGATCTACCCTCCTTAATAGATCAAGAAGAATTCATTGTGAAGTAGCACTTCTCCCTGACATGTATTCAAATGAATCCTTTAGGGAAGTTCTTAGTGTGGATTAAGCTACCATATGCCTTCTATGCACACTACATCTATTCTATAAATAGAATCTATGATGCATAGCTAATTAATATACAAGCAAAATGGATCGATGTAGAGTACCACACCCTTCAAAATATGTTTGTATATCCTAGAAAAAAGGCCTATATAGAGAGAGGAAAAATAAGCATGACTAGTATTAAGATCAAGAACATCTTGGTTGGGAAATAGGTACACAAACTATTTTATATTTTATGCCCCAATTAACACCATCAAGATGGTAGAGGATAGTGGAGGCATAGCCCTCTAGGCCAGTTCAACATCACCATTCATCACCACAACCACCACCTCATACTTCACCTTCACCTCATCCTTTGTCTTCACCATCATCATCTCTATTTCCATCTCATGGTTCACCACCTGCATCACTTTCACCTCATCATATTCCTTCCCACTCACCTACCCCACCTTCTTCACCTTGACCATCTCCTCATCCAACTCCCCCACCTTCTCCACCACCATGAACACCTCCACCTTCTCCAATGACTACCACCAGGTCAGTGCCTCATCACTCTTTAAGACAAGTGACCCAAAAGGACCCCTCGTAAGAGAAGATACATAATTTGGAATTTGATCTAGAGAATACTCCATCCCCTGTGTGAGAGGTCCTAGCTTTTGATCAAGTTAATACTAGAGGGATTAGAACATATGGGATGGCTACCAGAAGCCATCAAGAACTTGAGTGAGACCCAGAAAAGGGGAAGGGGCTAGCTAAGGGGAAACTAAAATAGAGAGTGTCATCTAATCTACATAAACAATACCAATTTGGTGTAGATGAACAAAAACTCTATCTTTGGAAGCATTTCCACCATAATGGCATGACCCAAGAAATAAGGAATTAATTATCCTTCCTATTGGAGATGTATAATGAGGAGCCTTATTTTGATGTTCTATTGGATTATATTTCCTCTGGCCTAGACACCCCAGGTCTACTAGACCTTATGAAGTTTGATCTATAGTGGCTCTTCTCAATAATGACAAGTGTCACATTTTTGAAAATTTCCATGGAAGTGATGTACCAAAATATTTTATCATAATTAGATGCATGCACAACTAAAAGGAAACATGACAAGGTGGTGTAAATGTATAATAAAGTGTATGCTGAAAAGCAAGTGCTAGCCGACAAAGTGGCTTCCTTAAAGTAAGAAATTCAAGAGAATACTAAGGTTAAGGTAAGGGTTTTAAACCTTTTGAATAAAAATTTTGAAGGAAGATTAAGCAATGGTATATGGCATACTATTGGCTAGGGATGCCTTAGGAAAATTGGAGACATTGGTTGAGTTTTTGATCAAAAAGAATAAGGAGCACCCCATGTCCAGAGATGAGTTCCAAGAACTTTTGGATCAGTTCACCACTACAATAGATATCTATTGTATTACTTTGGAAAGATTCAAGGAGGTTATCCTAATTTTAGATGGCATTTTTACATGCATGGCATGCCCAAATAAAATAATAGAGGCCTGACTCAATGATGAGGTCTTGAGAAAGCAAACAAATGATGTAGCTCTATTAATAAAATACCACATCGAGCATGTGAAGGAATTAAAGGATGTGGAAATGATGGAAGATGTTATTAATAACCGTAATCAATAAATAAATACTAATTTTACCACACTCTGAGGATAGGTTGATAAGGAGGTCTTTGAATTGGAGAACATCCAAAAGGAAGCTAGCATAGCCCTAGAGGAATAGATAAAGAAGATCGAGTCATAAATTTAGCTTGAGGAGTTGAAAGTAGTGAAGGAAGCCATTGATAAAATAATTTCTAAAGTTCTTGACTCCTTATCCCATTGGGATGAGCTGAGGAATGAACTCAAGTAGAAAGGGCTTGAGTTCCTTGAGGATACTAGTACAACTTAGTTTGAGAAGGACTAATAACTTAGTGTGGGGTTATGTTGGCCTCTCAATTTTGACCAAGTATTTGTTCCAATTTTGGAAAGTATCAGGGAGGGACCATTGTCCATTTTTATGCAAGTACCAGCATGGTGCAAGGGAACCATAACACAAGAGGACCATGCAATGAGACTAGCAGTGTGAGAGTTGAAAAATGTAGAAGGACAATGACACAGAAGGCCCAACATGAGAGGACCCAATCAAGAGAAAACATGGCATGAGGGACTTGAGAATAGAGGACCCAAAACAATAAGTGAATGACTAGGGGAGCATGAGGGAAGTGGAGTGCAAGGAATGCAGGAGTAGTTTAAATAATAAATCAAATAGGACACTTTAAACCCACCAATTAGAGGCCTTGTACAACCCTCGAGGAATGAAACACTTGAAAATAAATGTATAACATAGAGCAGACATCTAGGGGCACAGAGACCCAATTCTATAGGAACAATTAATTACAAGAGCCATGACTCTTATCCTGTTGAGATTCTATGTGTCATGTGTCCTTTTTGAGTTGGGAACTTGACACTTAGATAGGGAAAAACAAGTATAAAGACCCCTATTGTAAGCATTCATGATGGGATTGGTTGGTGAACCTTTAAAGAAATATAGATCACTTTGTATTGTAATCCATAAGCACTTAATGAGAATTCAATGTTTATCATATGGTACTTTGAGCAATGGATTGTTAACTGTGTTGAATATCGAAATGTATTAAGTGAATAAAGTCATGAGTTCCTTTCTTATTTTATATTTAGCTAGTGATAGTAGTATAATCTATTATGTTAAGAAATAATAGTAAGATATTTATTTGATAATAAGTAAGTAAACACCCATCATGTTTTAAAGTTTTCAAGAATCAGTCTTTCATTGCATGCTTCAGGTGAGTGCATGAGACTCATCCCTCATGTGATAGGGCAAGCACGCTAGCATGTTAGGAAGAGGCTTCAATGCTGATGCAAAGAGATAAAAACCCAACATTTTATGTGAGAAAACCCAACATACTTAAATTTATTGCTAAACTTAAAGGATCTTTGGTATTTTATTTAAAAACTAATGTTCTGTTGTTGTTGGCATATTATTAAAATGGTGGGTTAAGTTATTTGGTTCATCAACTCTAACAAAAAAATAACACTATTAATGTGGAATGAAATCATTTTCTATTCAAGAAGAGTCATTATTCTTCATTTTTGAATTGGTGACTCCATTGAGGTTGAATAATAAGATCAACTTATGTATTTCATTCAGCTATGGGTTTAGGTGACATCTATGTTTGTTTAGAAGTGAATTCTTTTGCAATGGATATTGTAAATTAGTATAGTGTGTTTATTAGTTTATATTATTTGGATCAACATTATAATGGTTTTAGGGATTATTATTGTATAAGAAAATGATTATTTCCCATATTCCATTTGTTTATCTAGATATCAACTAGTTAATATGGCATGTTTTCATATTTTTCATGCCCTCCCCCCCCCCCCCCCAAACCAAAAAAAAAAGAAAATGTTGCACAAGTTTGATGACAATAATGTAGTTAAGGGAGGGATCTATTTCGAAGCATTTATTAATTGTGTTGATGAATTTAATATATAAATTGAAGGTGTTTTGATTAGTCTATTATTTCAAAGTTTATAAGGAAATGCCCAGATTGGTTTCATGAATTTCTTGATTGAATTATTGACTCTTGGGACAAGTTCAAACGTCTATTCATTGAGAGGTATGATGATAAAGTAGATTATGTTCTTGTTTTGAATTAATTTCATAATATTAGAAATGAACATGAAGAGAGTATTCAAGATTTTAATCATATATTTAGGAAATATTGGAAAATATTCCTTGAACATTTGAGACCGAATGAAGAGCTGGTTGTTATATTGTATTGTGATGCTTTTGATGATGATTTGAATTACTATTTGAAACACAAAATCACACTAAACTTATCCCATGCTTGTAAATCAACCATGAATTATGATTTTGGATTTCAAGATTTTTGGATGCATAGTGGTAGATTTGAATTATATGGTAAATATGAAAAAGAGTGTGATTAAAACCTCTTGACTCCTACATTGAATAAGAACCCATGGCAGTTGAAGAGTTTAGAGAGATAGAACAAGAGACAAGTGAATATTATGATGGCCATATTGATCCAAAAATCATTGATAATAAAGTTATGAATCCTCTAATATAGATGTATGTGCACCTTATTTTGATAATGAATTTGATTTTTGTGATGTGAGTATTATCAAATTTTCCCATTATGATGTTGGAGTTGAGTATAATGGTCAAATTCTTGATGCCAATTTTTTTCATTTATTGACTTTCAATGATGATGATACCCATTCTGAGTAAGAGAATCTATTGCTTCCAAATAGTGATCCAATTGAAATTATTTTGGATGAAGTATTTGTTGTCCTATAAAGTATAATTGATAGTGAAACAATGAGGCAACAAATTTTTGATCACTCTATTGGTGAAAATTTTGTGTATATATACATATTTCTAGTTTATATCATCCAAGGGTTTTGCATAATGATCAATTTTATTACTTGCTTCAGTTGTCCACTAAATTCGTAGAGGATTGTCTAATGGCTTTACTATAGATGAGTTCCTTAATGGTAATAGTGATGATGACATGTAGTCCATAATTGTGATAGGTCATCAAAATGCTTGATTTCCCACTCACATTAAAAAAAAATATGAATCCAATGACTTATTGCATTATTTTCATGAAATTTGAATTATGTAAAGTTTTTTTATAATTTTTAAATAAACATTTCTTGGTTTAAATGAGTTATGGTAACCTATTGATTCTACATGTGAAGGAGATTGTTAACCTGAATGTACCAATTATGAAAACATTATGGAATTCAACATGTTCCAACACTTTAATAATCTATTATTTGAGCTTGAGCAAAAAATTACATTAAATGATTTGAGTACATTAGATCATTCTAATTTCACTTGTGAACATAGTTAGGATTTAGAGTGTGATAAATTTTAAAGCAATGATAGAGTGGACTCTTTTCAATTGTGCAATAATCTAAAGTTTGAGCATTTCCAGGCATTGGAATATTAGCCCAAGTCTACAAATACATGTGATGAAGGGATTTATTGTGATTTAATTGAGTTACTCATATACCCATTGTTATAATAGGTTGAATTTTCTAGTAGCACTAATTTTATTATGGTTAAAATTTTGATTCAATGTGATAATTATAAGTTGTTGGAACAAAGTGAATGTGTACATATATATATTTATTTTGGACTCCATTCCCAGTGATTCACTTCAAATATACTCAATTGTTGGAATAAATTTGGTTTGGTGCATCATATATGGCTTGCATCATTTATTAATACTTTCTAATTGATTAGTTAACATTAGACTCCATTTAATGTCTCATGCATATTCTGATTAATATTACAAGCATTGAGGACTTGATTCAAATTGTGATTGGTAATACTTTTTAAATTTCAGTGGCTCATAATTTGAGTATGGTGCTAACATCTTTATCTTATTTCAATTGGTTTTACTTAGTGCTTATTGTTACAGGTTATGTGGAGGCCATTCAACATTGCTTAGATCAAGTTTAAACTTCACATTGTCAGTTAATGGGTTTATTCATAAAAACCAAAGTTATTTGTTAGTGTAGGTTTTCCATTTTAGCATGTATGTTAGTTTTCAATAAATAAGTTATGTAATATCATAGTAGTATGCAACTCATGCTTGTCTCAGTTTAGTTTGATCGAGTCTCAATTAAAGTATTTTTAGCATTGATTTTATTGGGAATAAAGCACAGGTCTAATTCACGGAGATGATTTTACAATATTTGGATACCCACATGGGGTAATCATTTCAAAATTGGAGCCCAAAATATTCCACGATGTTTTAAGGTCTATATGATAAAAATACAAAATATATAAATGATTCATAAATATTTTAGTTTTTCCTATAGGTTTCCCTAAAATTTCTAATGTATGATGGTGGTCTTCTTGGTGTGGTCCTTAATTCTTGGTTCACTAAATATTTAGTCAAAATCCCATTGCTGGTTTAATATTATTATCATGGTCCATTCTAGGTCCATTTCATATTGTGAATCATTTAAGTCCAATCCCAATTAAGTGATCACATTTTTAACTTATGTTCATAGTGTTCATATTGAATGATCATGACCCATTTTAATTCTTGAGTCCCAAGTTTATAATCCCTATGCCCCATTCATAGTTCTTTTGACCCTGCTGCCACACTAAGATTTCCCTAGGGTTATGTTCACTTTGTCCTAATAGAGTTTATTTGTGTGACCACCTTATTTATGTAATCCTATGGGTCATAATTTTCCAAAGGTGTCACCAAATTTTTAACATATCACAAGTTTTTTAGTTTTATTATAGTGGTCAGACGAGTCAAAGTTGATCACTGGGAAGGTTTTATAGCTAGGAGGTTTTTAGTCCAACCCAAGTGCACATAGTGGGGAGTTAATAAATATTTTGGTCATGGATAATAATGTGACATTAAGGTAGAATGAGGAGTATGATGGGTCCATACAATCCATACTAAGGTTGATACGTAGTCTATGGCCAATTAGTAGTCACTATGCACCATAATTATAAGTCTATAATATAGTAAAGTAAACAAATCAGTTTGTGGAGCCTATGATTATGTGGCAAACTTTAAGCCTCCATGTGTCCCATTTTAGTGGCCTTAGTATACACAGTAAGTGAGGTGACTTCGAGAGAGACTCTATGGATGATGTCAGCTTGTGAACATGAAGTTAAATTTGATGTATGTAAAACCATCATCTTATGAACCAAGTACCCTGTGATGTTTCCACATGGATGACCATGATGCCTCATGAATTTTGTATTAAATTTTATAAACTCTCAACCACCACCATTATAAATAAGTTAGAGACCTATGTGATCACACCACATGTCATCCCAAGGTAAAAGCATAAAATGGGTCTCATACAAAGTAATGTTGGAAATGTGAAGGTCACAAAGGATTATTCTATGTGACGTAGTCATTGTTACTATATATGGGCAAGAAAATGGACCCATGAGGACATAAAGTTAAATTTTAATGTGGCCATGCGTCCAAAAAATAAAAAATAAAAAATAGCCGATAGTTTTAAACTCTCTATGATCACCATGCCCCATGTCTAATGGAAAGTAACCATGTGTCACAATTTGATTGAGCACAGTATAAAATAAATAAAGCTAAGTCACCAATTTTTGTGAGCCCAAGGCCACGAGATAATGCCATATGGATAGTGGATATCCCCTGCTACATAAAGAATAAATTTGGATGGGTGTCTCCACAACATTTTCTCATAGAGAATGCCTGAGGGCAAAACTATAAGGGAATGATTTTTAATTCATAAATATAATTATACATCTTTGGTTTGAGTACATATGGTCTCGTTGGAAAGGTCTCATCAATGTCTGCACCATGACCTTAATTTTCAAGTAAATTGGTACATATATTGGGACCTATTTATAATAAGAGTTTGCATCTCTATAGTCATTCATCATGAAATAAAACACAAAGATTATTTTAAAAATTGGTGCTATTTTTAGAGAATCAAAAAAATAAATGAATACGTGATAAAGTGAAGAGTTCCCAACATACATAATCTACAGTTTAGGTATCACTCTAGTGATCAATTAAATGAAATTAAAGATAACATACATGGTTGTGACAACTGAAGGTAGTTAAGAACACTTATTTTTCTTGTTTTGCATGATTTCATGTAGAGATCACATAGTACACATGATATTTATTAGAGGTATCTATATTTTAAAGAAGTTATAATTGGCATCATTAACTACAATTTATAGAGTGGACTGTGTGTTTCCTCAAAATGAAGGGTGTGATTAAAGATAATTATTTTTGTGAAGACTTGAGATTTGTGGTGGATTATCAAAATATTCTCCATGCAATTGCTTCATTATTTGCATATGCATAAGTAAGAGCAGTGATCAATTTAGATTATCATGCATTCACATGTAAACACCTATCTTTTCTTCACCATTGGATGTCAACCTCTTTGGAAAATTCATAAGAGGTAGGGAAATTTTTTATAAATAGAACAAATTTCATCTTCATCTAAATCTTTTGTCAGTTAGTCATCTTTTGGCCACTTGCCTTTTTAGCCAATAGTATATCATAGCTTATGATCCATGTACGGTATTCTATTTGTGTTTTTTATAGTTTCAGTAGTTTATTGTTTTCTTAATTTCCACAATGATTAATGGACTTTGGGATTGTAGAGAATTACTCAAAAAGTGTTGAATTTTCAATAAAGTGTTTGTTGGTTATTGATTCCTGACACAGTGTGTAAGTTTATCAGGAAAAAGTTGTAAAATATTTATTGAAATTGTGTTCATTTATTTATGAGGTCACCCAAGTGTATTGCATGAATGATTCTTAGCATTTTGGGACTAATATGGGGGTGAAATATTCAATGTATTATCATATTTACTTCTTGTCATTGTGCATGTTTTTGTGAGGATGTGTAGGCTTTGAATAAGATAGAATTTAATTCATACTACTATAGTTTTACATCTCACTTGTGTTTTCCCAATAGAAAAGGCTTGTTGATTGAGGCTAATTTGATTAAAACAATTTTTATATATAAAGTTTGTCCTGCCCTATTCTACTGAGAATTATGAGTTCAAAAGTGTAAATCATACATAATTTATCTATCATTTTTGCATTGTATGTGTGTAAGAAAAATATTCATTTTCATCCTCATGCTTATACATAAATTTAGTTATAAGTTATGATTCACACTTGGTAGTTTTGTTGGGTGTGTATGTGTAACCTTTTGAGCCTACAACATATGGATATATTCTAATATATGTTTGTTACAATATTTCTCTAAATTTTGATTAGATTGTGATTGTTTTGATAGTGATAGTGAATTAGGTGGAATAATAATTGTGACTGATTTTAACACTTCAAAGTATGTTATTTGAGTTAATTGTGCAATATATTTGACTTTTAGCTTACTATAGGGTATCACCCCTTGGTTTCATAGAGCCAAAATACTACAGAGTAGGTCACCTCTCTTATGCATTATCTGGAGTCTCACCTTGCTTTAGTAAGAAGAGAAAATAGTCTATGTTACTGTAATGGACTATCATCTATTTTATCTTAGTTTATCCACTAAATCTAGGGGTACAAATTTAAGCTCCAACACATAGCTCCTAGTTTTGTATTTTTTGAATGTTTTTTTTTGTATTTTTGTATTTTATTATATTTTTTGAATTTAATTATGTTCCAATTAACCTATGACCCCATGAATGGGATGCTCACATGTAGGAATTAGATTTATAGGTACAAATATCACAGGTTGTATATAAAGAGTAATATATATATATATATATATATATATATATATATATATATATATATATATATATATATATATATATATATATATATATATATATATATATATCTAAATCAATAAATGATCATGTGCTACAAAGTATCTAGCATCATCATCATAGTAAACATGATAATGTATATGTTGTTTAGGTTTAGTGTCCACAATAAATTATGGATGTCCAAGAGAATGTATTGATCTTCACTATGGAACACATGTACAAGTTTTTTGTAAAACTATCTTAGGACATGATGAACTAGGTCACCCCTGTGAACTCGAATAGATCGATGATGTGATATATGTTTGAGAAATAATATTTGAGGAAGATAAATTAACTTTATTTAATTTACCTTCATAGGATGAACCTATAAAAGTTGTAAAATAGGCTATTATGAAGGTGATAGAGTAAATATCTCTATCTAAATGGGGTACTAAAATTGAATACCCAAAACTATAACCAATCAATTGTTATAAATATAATTCAAGCATCAATATATCTAAGATGGTGTTGGATTTACTAATATCATGTCTAATGCTACAGTATTGGGAAAAACTAAGAACCAAGTAACATTAGTTATAGGTCCTACCATAAGTGATAACCCCCCTAAGAGGGTTTTATCATTTTCCATTGAATCCTTTTACCTTAGTAGTCATACCAATAAAATATATGTGTGTGCACCAAATACTTGTAAGTAATGTTATAGTGCATATGTTTTCATTTGATTCGTTATCCACCATACATTGTGTATAATACATGAGTCAATGAAAACATGTATAAACAAAGGCACATTGGTATAATCATCATCAATTATTATAGGTCTTTGAAATTTTTATCTTTAAGTATAATAATAAGACCATCTATAAGATGAGCCTCCTAATTTCTAGAAGCATAAGAAGTTAGATGAGGATGCATGTTGCAATTCATATGCACATTAGTAATAACCTTAATTTCTTGGGTTACATGTTTTGGAAATGCATCTAAAAATGTCTTAATCTTTGGATTAGTTTATGCAACATAATCATTTGTAGGTGTATTAACATTATTGATCTCCATAGTGTTGTGATCAGTTAAATATTATATCTTATGTCTCAAACCATAAAATTTATTAGGAGAATGTCCTATGCATCTATGCCAATCACAATATGCATTGATATCAGACTCCTTAGGTTGTGCCTTTTTGATATCAACTTCCATTGGTAGAGGTAAAAATATGAGAATGCACTCAAGTATATTTTGTAAAAGCTTATGAGGATTTTATAAAAATCATTTAAATTTACTCCTTTGAGGAGATGATAAGACAAACCTATTAGTAGGTTGTGAAACTACATTAACAATTATGTTAGCCTCATTCTTAGTATCATTAGCCTTAGGATTGAAAGCTTGTTTGCTTTGAAAATCATCATTAATAGATGTTTGAGGATTAATGCTGGTAGTAAATAGGGCTTTAAAATATCAATGTAATTGATGGACACATGTGTGACTCACACTATTTTGTCTTTTGTATCTCTTTTTGCATGTATTCAAAACTTGAAAGCATGTCAAGAGTCTTCAGAATACAAAGATTCTTTCTTTTGTTTGTATCAAAAGTATAGAATATGAAGTAATAATGCCTTGTAAAAGATCTATATATAGCATTTAGTTGTATTGTAAAATAGTTTTGATGTGATAGAGATTAATATAAGTTTTGGAAATGGTTTTTCTCAAATGTTTTTAATATTTTCTCTATGTGCAATGAATACTCGGTCTGCCTAAATATGTTTAAATTAAATGTAGACTAATACTGAATGTTTTGTATCTATTAAGACTATGTTATTTTACATAAATACCCTAGATTTAACTAAAGAATAGTTTTATTCAGTTTGCGATCATATCTACATTTTGATTATGTTCTGGCTTGACATATTTATCCCTATATTAACATGTTATGATGGGTTTTCTAGGAACCTTTGCTAATACTGGTGTAGTGAACATGACACATTAAAATGAGTTGCAATGGATATCAGGACAAAGAGACTTGGAGAGATGGCTCGATAAATGAATTCATAATTTTTTAGAGGAAGAAGCAAGAAGAATAAGGATTTATATGCAATAAGTTATTCACGAGCACATTTATGGTGAAATATATGATATTTTCTAGTGCAAATTACTTGGAATATTAACTATGTGGTTATTAAGATTAGAATACTATTGTTTTTGTTGACAAGGAATAGTTTCTAGCCTAAACAAAAGAAAGACTTGAAAACCTGTAAAGATTAGACATCAACTATACTCATGCGATAGATCACTAGATAAAATCTACCATCAACAAATATATTATAGAGTTGTTTATACAAAGAGATATCGATTTTTAAGCTACATAAGACCTATTTGTGAGAGATATCTAAGGAGATTTTTTGTAATGATTACCTCCTCTTATTAAGATGTTGGTAATTAAAAAAGGCCATAGTGCCTAACCCTACCAATATTGAGTAGTCACTTTAGGTGTTATGGGGGTGTGTGTGATATAGGAGTGAATTATTAAGAGCTGAGTAGAGGAACTTGAACCTAAATCCAGAATATAGAGGACATAGAGAAGCAGAGTGAGAAGAAAATTTTGAGATTGGAAAGAGAGCTATAGCACGAAAGGTGGAATAAATAGGATAACCTAAATGTAATTGTGGATAGGATTAGGATTAAAATAGATGATGTAGAAGAGATGGGAGCCCAGAGAGAGGCTACATAATTTATATAAATTAAAGAATTTGGAGATTATGCAGAGGAGGAATGAAAGGGCTTGAGAAATAAGATGACATAGATTGGGATATAAAGGATATGGAACATATCAAGGAGAAATAATAAATTAGATTATTAGTAGAGTAATTGGGGATAATGGTATATCATAGTTACAAGGAAGGATATTTTTGGAACACAAATAATATTCTCTAGAGGAAGTTATGCAAAATCATAGCATTATCATAGGTTCAAGTCATAGACAAAAGAAGTTGAAGACACATATCATTCATTTTCTGAGTATACATCCCTAGAGCTCATTTTATCTTCAAAAAGGAGAAATAAAAGTGGAAAGGCTAGCATAGTTGGAAATTGATTTGATTTTTTTACAAACAAATTTGGTAAAATTATCGCAGAGACTCAGAAAACATTAGACATGAATAAGTTAAAATAAGTTGTGTTTTATTTCATAACAAGTTGTAATATGCCAATAAAGACTAGTTCTCATAAGTAAGTAGTAGTTAAAATCACACCAAACATGGATTTGAACACAATAATGTTCATTAATTTGACACCATATGATGGGTCTTCTGAACTTGAGTAGTATTTTTTAACCTATGGCTTGAAATGGTAGGTTAAGGGATTGGCTACTAATGATGTGAAAAAGTATGAGCTCATCAAGGCCTTAACACACTAAGCTCTAGAATTAATATATTAAATAGATGTTTTTTCCCTAAGTATTTAACAATTAAAGGACCAATTAATCATAAAATTCAAAATGAAGAAGTGTGTTAACTAGAACATTTATGATCTTAAATAGATTCAACAGAGAAGTGAAGAATTAGCATGAGATTACGATTTTATATTCTTAGATGTAATGAACAAATTCAACTTAATTTTGGAAGGTAAAGATAAGGATACCTAGTTTGTAGAGGGTCTATGATTAAGGATAAGGTTTTACATTATGCGGACATAGCTTCTTACTAAGGTTGATACATAAGAAGATACACATCGAGTAGAACAAATTAAGGATTATGGAGATGTTCCATTGACTGGCATTAAAATTAAGACAAAAATAGATCTTTATTTAAGAAAAATGGATGATCTTCATGAATTCAACAAACCCAAGCTAGGAATATGGTGTATGTAGTTTAGAAAAGAAGGGAACCATAGGAATTATTTCCCTAAAATCAAAACATAAGTATGTGATGTATGTAGGATAGTAAGACATGTGACATCAAAATGTCATCTACTATAACAATACATATAAAAATCATAGAGTCTGTATAATATTTTTTTCAAGTCACCAAATCAGGATGAGAAGAGTTGTCAAGCTATACAATAACTAAAAGAATACATCACTAAGAACATCTTCACATTCACAATGTAACAAATACATATTATAAAGTAGGGAATTCCATGCCTAGAGGTATAAATGTCTAATACAACACAAGGTGTTTCTGGGTGGATGCCTTTGTCACCACAGTACCAACCCCAAGGTTTAGTAGGATGGACACCATCATCTACACAATATTAGTACCAAACATCATGGAATATTATGATTCCCTAGCCATAACAATCAAATTGGGATACATCATCCCCTCGGCGGCAATATGGTGGATATGATGCTCAATAATAATAGCAAGGGGGATTTGATGGGAAATAATTAAAAATTTGGGGTTTATAACAAGATAGAAGGGAATACAGAGGTGTATTATATGGTGGATAATAAGGAGGTCATAACAATGATAATCAGAAAACTTGTTTGCTAATTTAGTGATTTCTATGTGGTGAATATAATCACTTCACATGAAACTCCCTGAGTAGCCATCAAAGGTAGATGTATTGCATCTATTGTTGAGTTCTAAGACAACACCATATAGAGGATTGTCTAGTTTTAGAAAATTAGAGGAAAGATGAACCTATGTAAAATGTAAACATGATAAATTTTCACCCCAAGGAGAATGTATTCATGTAAGCAGTTATATGGCAATAATACATCAAGTAGGGATTCCTCCTATAGAAATGCCACAGGATTGGAGAATTATAATTATTCAATAGGATAAATATCCTAACCCTACAAAAAAAAAAGTGTTGATGTACCAAACAACCCAAGTTATTCAAAACATATAACAAAAATTTGCATCAGAGGGTGATGCCACAATCATCGATGCATAAATGTCTGGGTAAATTATACACATAATGAGGCAAGAGAAAGTAGTGAATACCTTGATTAACCTTTTACTACTTCTAAACACTCTATGAAATGAGGATATATCATAAAATATTACAAATCTCCTACATAATTTGATAGAGTGAACATAATGAGGTCAACAACATTCTGACAAGGTCATTTGGTATGTAAAGACTAAGAAGCCTTGTAAGTTATTTCCCACATGGATATTAAGCCGTAAGGGTATGAATTATGTAATGTTGTATTTAATTTTTGAATCATAATTAATATTATTCCTCAGTCTACCTGGGAAGTTATTTGATGACCAACACTTAGTTATAGTCTAGTAACACTAAGCCTCATAGACTATGGTAAGGTAGATCCTATTAGCTGACTGGAATATATGGAAATCAAAGTGGATTAACTAAGCATGTGAGTTGATTTTTAAGTGATTTATATGAAGATTGATTACATGTACTATACTACATTAATTTGTAAAAAGTGGGCCTATGATGGTTAGATGACCATAAATACAATGCACAATCAACTAAAAGCTCACCAAGGGGATAAAATCATCATCATACCCTTAAATAAATAAGAGCACAAGTCATACATCATACCCAAGGATATAGATTCACCATATGAATATAAGGACAATTATTGTTCAATGTGAGTACAAAATGTAAGCCTAATACCTTATGATTTATAATATATATATGAATTTCATCCAGAGATGAAGCCTCAACAATAACTACAACTAACTAAAAAATTTGCCTCCAAACCCATGATCACAAAGGCACCAATTTTGGAGTTTCAAATGGACTATCACAATCTACCTTCGATATGATCACCAACTAGGTCTAAATTATATTTTTTGTCCAAATTAAGTGTGACAGAGATGGATTATATGAAGCTAATGAAGGGATGTATTTTATGTTGGGAGACTACATCTTCAGTTAGTGGAGACTCAGATACTTACATGATGAATCAATCAAGGGGAAATCATGAGGTATGCCCAATGCAAATGGTTTTTTCCACATAACATCAATTTAATAAATACTTTGAAAGTGATGACTTCAATCAATGTATTCTAAGGTTAGAACAACATGTCTTGAATATAGATCAGAGGGTGAGTGTACTATTAACCAAAATTTGTCCACCATGAATGGGAGTCATTCAAAACATTGATGTGTTTGACTGTAACTTTGTTGATAGCCATTATGAAGGTCACGTGTTATCTATTAGTGATCTGAGATGATAGGTAGTGTATCTTCCTTAACATATTTCAAGGTCATTTAGCATGTTCTAGTTGATAGATGAGTTAAGTCATGTTGTCTTGTCATCAAATGGTCATTTTATATAGTCTTCATTTTGTGTTTAGCATTGTTTAAGGTAGTTTTGATAAGTTTAAGGTTAAGTATGAAATCAAGTTGATGGAGAAATATGCTCAAGGAGACAAGGTGGCCATGAAAAATATGATCTAAATCTAACTAAATTGACCAATGAACCAAGCTATTAAGTTGATCATATTAATTTTCAACAATTTTTTAAAGATTAAGGTAGTTTTGACAAGTTCAAGGTATTTCACTACTTTAGTATTGTTGTATATTTAAATATTGAGATGATATTTGCTAGTTATAAAATAATGTGAAGGTTTTCAAGGGTAATAGTACATACATATGCATGTTCCAATACCTATGAGAAATTTTATAATGTGCAAGAGGTAGAAATTAAGTCAGAGAAAACAGTTTGAATCAAAACATGTAATAATTACTCTTAAAAATAGTTATAGATGAAAGTTATTGGACAAGACTAAAGAGAAAATGCATTTCAAAGAGTTAAAAATACTAAATTACATTGGAATGGCTTCAAATAGGTTCAATCATGCTTGGATAGGCTTGAGAAAGTCTTTTTAACCCAAAAATTGCACCAGATACTCCATCGAGCTCTTAGTAGGCTCACAATGCTCATCTTTAGTTGCTTAGTATGGACAAGAGATAAAGTCAAAACCTAAGATATTAGCCAAATATGGGGGCCCTAATTCCCTTAATTTTCAATCATTAATCTTGAGTTCAAGGGACTATGATTTATGAATAATTGCTAACCAGTTAAGTAGGTCTAAAACCCTAGCTAAACCCTATAGGCTCATTTTTGGGCATTTTAAATGAAATTGTGAGCTTGTTGCTAATGGAAAAAGGTTTTTAAAGTCTCTAAATGTCCTGTATAGTACTCTCAATCCATTTCCAATCATATTTGCGGATTTATAGGTCACAAATGAGCAACATTCTTCAAGAATGGTGAGATCGCAAGTTTGAACTTAGAGGTGTTGTGTCTCCAAAAGACTCGAGTCCATATGAGGAGTTTAAAAAAGTTTTAAATCCATATAAATATCTCTTTATAATCCTCACAATCCATCAATAATATTTTTAATGGCAACAATGTCCAAACTTGCATATATTTTTCTATCACAAACGTCTATCTCAGGAGGTTGCAAGCTTAGTCTCCAAGGGTTCTCATCATCTTAACACTGACCAAGTGATTTGAAGAGATAGATAGTTGAGATAGGTTTCAAAAATTATGAACCTTATCAAATAATCCTCAAAACCCTCATGAAACTCTTCTATCCAAATGACCACTCATAACCATTTTAAGCACTGTAAGAGTGGAATGTGTGCATTGAGATGAGGACAAAGGGAGTTGAGAAAGTATGTTTGCATACTAAATGTAGGTGGGTGATAATGTAGATATATTAATTAGAGGTTAAATATGGAATATTTGGTCTATAAGGAATAGATCATAAGAAAAAAAACCTCATAACTCAAACTTCACACTTAAGAAGGCCTAAGGTGCATCCACAGGCCTGTCTAAGGCCTAATTGAAAAAGAAATTAATTGTGAAGTGTTGAATGAATATTTTAAAGGTTATATAGGTAAATTAGGATAATAAAAAATTATTCACCTTTATTAAGATCATAAAAAATACCAATCTATCCTAAAAGACTCATTCTAGTGAAACCTACAGTCAGGCAGTTTCAATCAACACACACAAGCCTTTGTATGAAGTTGAGGAGTAAATGAGTTTATAATTATTACACAAGTTTACTATAATTATTTATTCCATGTCAATATCATTCAAAACATAAAAAGTTACAATGAATAAGTCTTACACTCAAACTCCGGTCCAGACAGACCTAATAGACATTTACAAGCAGGTTTTGGATGAATAAAGGAAATGTGTTGGCATGTGCATGAAATATGAGGTGGGGGAAGTTAAAATAGGCATATTCATTTGAATAGTAAAATCCCATAGGATTATCATTGAATTTCTAGGTTATTGAAGGCAATGAAAAGCATAAGAGGCTAATTAGGCCTAGTAGGCCTAAATGAACATACACAAGCCTGTGTTGTTTCTATTCAAATTTTGATTTTACATTCAAAGGAGAGAAAATGAGAAACTTAAGAAATGGTCAAGGCTTGTATGTACCTGGATATAGTCTGTGCACCGTAATCCAGAAGTTGTGAGTACTCCTCTTTGGCTGTGGAGGAATGACACCTGAAAGAGATAAACACTAAAAACACGAAGAATGTTAGTTGATAAGAGGGTGGATTGCCAAGCAAAAGCTTGGTCCTAGAAGTGCCAAGGCTTCTTGGAGGATGACAATCCACTATTTAAGATAGAATATAACAGAGACAGAAAAGAGAAATAATGAAATATGTGAAAACAAAAGACTAAAAACAAATGTGTACCTAATAAGCTACAATCTGGTAAACACAGTCGCCGATGTCAGTGATATTGCCGGCATCGGTCAGGGAGGTCGCCGACGACGGTTAGACTGCTGACGTCGGTAGGAGAAGTGGATGAGGTCGGTTAGGGTAATTGGTCAGGGATGGATTACAGGACTAGTTTCTGGTCTGCAGAATGGATTTGGTCTCATCTGAGGGTCTGAGGGTCTATGAGGGACTCAGAGGGATTGTTTAGGATCTAAAGGACTGAGAATCTTGTAAGAAAAAGGGGTGAGAAACAGGAAAAAGGGGTGAGAGAAGGCTTTTCAGCCTCTCCGGGAAGAACAGGGAAGGTCGGGTCAAGGATGCTTGAAACAGATAGAAGACAGAATACTAATATATTTGAAATGATATAAGAATGAAAAAAGTATAAATACTTAGCTGTGATATGAACTGGCAAAGCTGCAGAAGCTGTGTTTCGGTTGTCGCTGATGATGGATGCAGTCCCTGTGCAAAATATTTGATGCAAGACCGTAGTGCCTAGAAAGTGCTGCCAAGAATGCTGATCCCTGCAAGAACACCAAGAAGCCTAGAACACTGAAAATCAAAAAGCACGAGAACCTTGTTTTGCCAGAAAAGGATTCAAGAGTCGTGATTAGCTTCAGAGATTAGCTGATTGTGATTGCCCTCGTCAAAGGATCAGAAAAGTTGGTTAAGTATAACCGATGTCGGCGATTCCGCCGACGTCGGCCAACATTTGACCGACGTCGGTGGGTTTAGAATGGGCAAAAAGAGCCACCAAGCCCATTTTTCATCCGCCAAGTGTACTATCCATTGGAGAATGTCAAGGTTGGGCTAAATACGCATGAGAGTTTGTTAAGCGGTTAGAGAGAAGTAAGAATAGGTCTTGGGTGAGTCATAGGATGGGAATTAGTCCAAGGCGAGGTGTCCTAGGCGAGGTGTCATGGGTAATGTGTCCAAGGAGGGGGGTTAATTCAAAATAAGTTTATTATTTTAAATTAGTAATTGCATGTTTTAGGAATGGGTTAGGAATGGACCAAGGGGGAAGGTGACCAAGGGTTAGACACTATTTAGGGGTCTACATTTGCCCCTTTTTATCTTATTGGTTGCTCTAAATGAACTACAAGACAAAAATAGGAGTTGGTTGCCCCAGGTATGGGATAAGGTTGATTTCATCTTGTTGGTTGTTCAAGTGAACTGCAAGACAAAAATAGGTGAGGGTTGGTTGCCCTGATTATGGATGAGGTATCCCCCCTCAGAGTAGGAGTCGAGAGAAGGGAACCTAAAATCGGGTGCTAATTTGAGAGAGAGTGGATGAAAAGGGTGAAGATAGAGTGAGAACACTGCAAAAGTTGTGATTGCTCATACACCACTTCACGAGATGGTCAGGTCAAATTATCGCAGGTCGAGGGTCAAGGAGTGCCAAAATTGAAATAACCAAGTTCCAGCATTTAGTCATTTGCTGATTGGGTTATTCAATCTAAGCTGAAGCTCCAATGGTCGTCGTGTTCCAGGTATCCCAGGCTTAGGAAATGCTCCTGAAAACACGAAAATGTCACAAGTAGTGAGGATCAACTGGCTTGCGATCCTATACTTTTGAAGGTCAAAAGTGTGCACACAATTTTGCTAACCAATCATAAGGTAGCATACATGCAAAAACAACCAAGGTAAAAATCACATTGGAAGTAGTCGCGGTTAAAGGAGATGGTCATGATCTCCAATGTCTGGTGGTCGATGGATGAAGGCAAAAGTGATCTCAATTGTGCCCCAGGGGGCTAAAATGACGTGGTCTAGAGGACTGACTGATTAGGGGCATGATTTTGGGGCAACAAAAAAAAAGGAGGCTGGAAGGACGCCGACGTCGGTGACAGAAACCGACGTCGGTAGAGAAAGGCGATCGACGTCGGCAGACATCGGCCGATGTCAGCAAATTAGGGCACACAGATGCCAACATCAGCGGCCTGCCAAATCCAACAAAATTGGATTGGTGGCCCACCAAAAGTCATTTGCTACTTGTTGTCTGAGAGAAAAAAGAGCTCTAGAGTTGATTGAGTGAAAGTGACCCAGAGCTGACCGAGGAGCGGTGCGAGGTGGCAGAGGAACATTCGTGAAGAGAGGGGGTCAATTGGATGCTGCAGGGACGTGTGTGGGCCAGCAGAAGCATGCAGATTCATTAGCACAAAAGAGATGACAAAGTGGAGTAGAGGACATGCGGGAGGTCCACCATTAGTGGCACCCATCGTGCCACCATGCCGATGACGTCGGGATGAGGTAGGAGGGTCTCTGAACCCTATTTGATTGATTTGGTTTTGATTTAGTTTTTTGAATTTTTGGTTGTTTTAGGTAGAAATCAAGGGGGGGGTAGCTAGGAAGGTGGGTGGGGAGGGTAGGATAGCTTAGGAGTGATTTAAGAGGGTTTAGGAGGGTGTAGGGTGGATTAGAGGGGAAGCCCTAATTTTTAGGGCTCGACCTGTTCGACTCTAGGGCTGAACCAGTCGCCGACGTCGGCGAGTCCGTCAGTGTCGACCGACCAGCGACCGGCGTCGGTCACTAACCTACCGAAATCAGTCGTTAAATAATCAGCATCAGTTAGGTGAGTGCCAATGATGGCACGCTAACTGATGTTAGTGGCTGCCTGGTTAGAAAGGGTGGTGAAAAATGGTCAAGTCAAAAGGTCAAAGCTATGCCAAGGGCTTCCTGGGTGTCGAGTTAGGCATAGATGATTAGAATGGTTGGTAAAATAGGAAGAGTAGAAATAGTTTTAACATGAGATTGATTGTGGATGGATGCAGGCGAGGCAGACTCTGATGCTACGAGATCGCCTCTCGACCTTGCTGATGTGGATGCACAGAGGCGTGACGGTCGAGGAGTGGGCGCAAATGAGCGCAGTAGAGCTAGGCGGTCTGAGATGCTACTGTAGAGTGGTGAGGGATGTGAGCCTCATGGTGGCGTTGATCGAGCGGTGGGACCATGCCACCAACACCTTCCACCTGCCCACGGGCGAGATGATGGTCACGGTTGAGGACGTGTACCAAATTTTATGGCTGCCAGTACACAGAGCTGACATCTATGCGTGCTCGAGAGAGCCGCATGATATACACATGGTCACGCTATTTGGGGAGCACATCACAGAGATGAGCTACCATTCAACCAGTTTTGCTTATGAGCCTTTGTACGCGGGGGATGAGGGCACACATCGACTGGCTGTTCTTATGATGATCGGCATCACAGTCTATGCATTGTCAGATGCAGAGGGAGGTAGGTTTCTGATGGCCATGACCGGGGTTTTGATGGACATGCTAGAGCAACAGATAGTGTTCGCCTGAGCACCTATCTTTTTGGCCCAAGTATACAGAGAGCTATGGGGCATCAGTCAGCGGTGATGGTACAGTCTGTGTGTAGCTCACCTTCTGCACTGCTGGGCATACGAGCATATTGTGGTTACCCGACCTCTCGGCCTCCCAGTGGCGATCCAGGCCAGTTTTAGGGTCAGATTCAGGCAATGGCACGAGGTGATGGTGCAGACGTGGGTGGACAGAGTGATCAGGGATATTGATCACTATCGAGGGGTATTGGAGGCCCTGATTCCAGCAGATATCATCTGGAGACCATACTTGGTGTATCCAGTGTTCAGAGACCAGGGTGAGTAGATGGTCGGGACTCAGAGCATGCGATGGGTCAGAGGTAGGCGAGTTGGTGAGCTTAAGAGGATCCCAGTAGAGAGAGTGCGGTGCCAGTATGGGCTGCTATAGGATGTACCTCCTGCATTCCCACAGTATAGGTGGGATGACATTGAGGCACTGCTCCCACTACCAGAGGAGACAGAGGGCCCAAATTTTGAGGAGTTGCCGGCAGGACCTGGGATAGTCGAACTAGGGTGTACAGAGGCCTACACAGCATGGTGGATAGGATGGTACACAGGCATACAGGTAGGTCTCTAGCCAGATCTGCAGGCTGTCACGAGGGAGCAGGATATAGCCCACAAGGAGAGGGACACTGCGCGGTAGGAGAGAGACGCGACTTAGGCCTAGGTCACAGTTTTGTAGAGACAGCTGGCGGGGGTGACAGGACAGGTGACAGAGATGACAGGTCAAGTGGTAGCGTTGACAGGGCAAGTCACTCTATTACAGGGACAGCTAGCTGTAGCCCAGGCACAGGCAGTGGCAAGACAGGTTTTGAGAGGTTAGGGTTCGATGCAGCAGCCCTCACAGCAGCCAACATTTTCATAGGGGCCAGGATAGTCAGCATCAGTGCAGTTAGGTCAGCCATAGCCACAGGGGTCATTACAGGGCATGGTAGCAGGATAAATGGGTCCACCGTAGACTGTATCTCTAGTTAGATACAGTGATGCACTGGACGAGATCGCTTATTATGAGAGGGCCATCAGGGGGTTCCCTCAGATAAAATGATACTTGGAGATGTGGGCAGAGCAGAGCCGACAGAGGTCTATGTCTCGAGCGATGGCTTCTGGGTCTTGCAGATGGCACAGATCAAAGGGAGGAGAGGATACAGCCTCTTCTCGGCCACCGCCACCACCACCACAGCCACAGCCTTGAGGGCAGCCCTTGAGATTTATTTTTGATGTATATACCGGCCTGTGAGCTGTTGATGCGAGATGTATGAGAGAGATAGAGGCACAGATTTGTGCAATTGTATAAACTATTTTGACATATATATGATGATGGTTTTGGATCATTAATGTGTTATGGATGTTGTTTAATGTTTAATGTATTCAACATTTTTGATTATGATGATGATGCATGTTTTGATATTATGTTTATGATTATAATGTTATGATGATTAAATGTGATGATGACAATGTTATGGTCAATGATTATAATGATGATGTTTAGTATAATGATGTGTTATGATAATGCTAATAATGAGAATGGTCATGACTTTTAGATTAGATGATGATGCATAAGGATTATGTGATAGTGATATTTTATGTTATGACTTGCGGATTATATGATGTGAATACTTAATTGTGTGATGATGATAATGTGGTTGTGATTAATGATTATGATGAAAATGATTATGCTAAAGATTATGAAAATATGTGATTGGTTGTGATGTGATTGGCAGGTGATGAGAGAAGGAGATGGAAGAGAGTGACGAAGAGAATGGTTGAGCTAACCCCAGAAGACCCCATTCAACTGAGTGCTGCCTACATAGCCCCTATCATTAGGGCCTCAGGCCAATGTAGTTCTCCCAAGAAGGGAGGAAAAAGATTGAAGTGGTTGATTTTGGTCATGATAAAGATTTAACATTTCCCATATGTCTGAGGGTACATGCTTGAAATGACAAGGAGGAGATGATGCTACAGCCTTTTCTAAATGGTGTAAGCTGTAACATTGGTCGGGGTTTTTTCATCCCTAGCAACTATCCATATTCGTGATGGATGTTTTGCTAAAAATGAATGGCAAGTCGATTTATGTTTCAGCAAGTAATGGTTTATGCTTGACATAAATTGTGTGGTTGATAGTTTCCATGTGTATTGATGTCTATGGAAACCAAAATAATTAGGTTATGCGAGTGGTTTGAAAAGAGTCAGATTGAATCGTCTTGACAAATGATGTGGTTAAACGTGACCTAAGTGTAGGGAGAAAGTAAAAAGCATAAGTGCCCTTTTATTGACAAGGACCAAAATGACAACATAGATAGGGTTTGTTAGAACTAAGAGCCCCATTTATGCATTGCATCATTGACCATAGTTATGTTAGAGCGGTAATCGAATCACTTTTGACATTAAAGTGAGCTCAAAGTCCCTTGAGTAGGTGATATGATAGGAGGAAAGGGTAACCCATTTTTAGAGTATGGAGAACTTTCCCCCTTTTTATAAGAGACCCTGAGACAACTACAAGTCAAGTACATGACCCGGTTTTTTTTTTTTTTTAATTTTAAGAGCGGACTGATCAATGCGGGAAGTCCACATAAAGATGTCATTTGTTTGGTGGTCATTTGTGAAGTTGATCGATGTGGGAAGCTTATAAGAAAATGCTGTTTGTAGCAAGATTTAGTCATAGCTATCCTTCGAGGGAGTGGTCTATACTTTGCTTTATAGATTTAAGGGCTTTTGAATAGCTGTCCTTCGAGGGAGCAGTCTATTAGCTACAGCAATGATATTATAGTTGTCCTTCAAGGGAGCAGTCTGCTTTTTGATTTGGTTTTGTGACGTTGGATATTTTGACATCTTGATTTAGTTTTAATAGAATATGAGTCATGGACAAGACTTATAGAAGATCAAGGGCTCCCTTGTATTAGGATGAAGCATCCATACGTCATAAAAGGGTTGTAGAGGATTTTGTTAAGGGAAAAAAGGGTGGAATGGATTGAGGATTAAAAGGACAAGGATTGCTCAAGGGACGAGCTCAAGTTAAATGTCTAGTGGATGTGTACTCGACTAACAGTAGAATGGTCGTAGATGCAAAGCATTAAGGGGCTCAGGTTCTAGTCGGCCTTCAAGAGAAGACAGACGATAAGTCCCTGATCCATACTTGTGCGTGATGATATAAGGTTCGAGCCAATTAGGAGCAAATTTGCCTCTTTTACTTCGTTCCATATTGGTCACATGTTGGTTCTCTTTGAGGACAAGGTCTCCGATATTGAAATCTCATTCTCTCAGAGTTTTATTATAGGTGCGTTTGATGCGATTTTGATAGACATGGAGATGATTGAGGGCAGCGAGACGACGTTCGTCGAGTAACTCAAGTTGAGCTAATCGATCTTGACGAAAGTCATCATTAGAAAGAATGTCATGGAGTGAAATGTGAAGAGATGAGATCTGTACTTCGAGAGGCAAGACAGCCTCTATTTCGTACACAAGAGAGAAAGGGGTAGCACCTGTAGAAGTTTGGATGCTAGTGCGGTAGGCCCACAAAGCGAAGGGTATTTGAACGTGCCAATCCCTTCCAGTGTTGTTGACCACCTTCATGAGAATTTTAGTTAGGATTTTGTTAGAAGCCTCAGCCTACCCATTTGCTTGTGGGTAGTAAGGCGAAGAAAAGCTAAGTTTGATGCCAAGTGAGTCGCAGAGTTTTTGGACGGTCTTGTTTTTAAAAGACTTGCCATTGTCGGTGATGATTTTGTGAGGTACACCGAAACGACAAATGATGTGGGTGTTGATGAAGTCGACAATCTTATCGGATTTTTTGGAGACAAGAGGAATAGTTTCCACGCATTTAGTGAAATACTCGGTGGTAGTGATGATGGATTGATGATGAAGAGATGAATGAGGATTAATCTCGCTGATGAGATCTAAGCCCCATTGTGAAAAAGGCCAAAAATCCTGAGTGACTTGTAAGGCATGACTAGGGAGATGAAGTAAGTTAGCATGTTGCTGACACTTAATGCGATGCCGAACATAATCGCTACAGTCTTGATGAAGAGTGGGCCAATAATAACCCAGGCGAAGGATGCGCTTGGCAACCGAGTTACCACTAAAGTGTTCGCCACAAATCTCGTCATGGGCTTGTTTAACAGCATGAAAAGCTTCAGTGGAGTTTAAACAACGAAGAAGAAGGCCGTCAAAACCTCTTTTATAGAGAAGGCCCCCTAGCATGGTATAGCGAATGGTGCACTTGATGAAAGCCCACCACGCATTGCTAGAGAGGTTGGGAGGAATGAGAGAATGAGCCAAGTAGTCATCAAGTTGTTTATACCATACATCTTGTGAACTAGAGTATATGGTGTGGACGAGATTGATGTTAGTCGAAATGTATGAAGGCAATGACACATGATGTACCATGACATAAATTCTTGACGAGGATGATGATGAAGAAGGAATATGAGAGGCGAGGGAAGCCATGGTGTCAGCAAACTTATTCGTCGATCGAGGAACAGTTTGCAATAAGTGATGGTCGAAAGATGCTAGAAGAGTGTCAACACGGTGCTTGTACCTTTGTAAAATTTCATTTTTACAAAGATATGAACCATTGATTTGATTGACGACAATTTGTGAGTCACCGAAGATGTTGATGGTCTTTATGTTTAAAGAAAGGGCAGTTTGAAGTCCCAAAATTAAGGCTTCGTATTCAGCCATATTATTGGTACATTCAAAGTCGAGTTTAAAAGACAGGGGCATGGGTTCACCTTCATGTGGAATGAGGATGACCCTCGCACCCCCACCGAGTTGACATTTAGAGCCGTCGAAGAACATCGTCATTTGGTAGAATGTGTCATTAGTTGAGAGAGTAGCGATAGATTCATCGGGAAACTCGCACTGAGAAGGTTGATTATCGGGAAGAGGGGCATCCGCTAGTTGGTCAGCGATTGTTTGCCCTTTTATAGATTTTTGCTGGACAAATTCTAAGTCAAATTCAGCAAGGAGCATGAGCCAACGAGCCATACATTGGTTTTGATATGGTTTAGAATACATGTATTTGAGGGGATCAGTGTGGGTGATGACAAAGGTTTTGTGATTGAGAAGATAGTGACGAAGTTTGGTAGTGGCAAAAACTAATGCCAAACAAAGTTTCTCGAAATGAGTATACCGAGTTTCATAGTCGACAAGTGTTCAGCTTATGTAATAGACTGCTTGTTCACGGTGTTGCTCGTCTCGATGCGCGATCATGGCACCTAACGAATGATTGGTTGCTGAGATGTAGAGGTAGAAGGGTTGGTCGTATTTTGGTGGAATAAGGACTAGTGGAGAGACCAAATAGCATTTGAGGGCGTTAAAATCCTCTTGGCAATCTTTATCCCATTTAAAGGAGACGTCCTTCTTGAGGAGGTGATGAAAGGGTTGACAACGGTCAGAAAGCTACAAAATGAAACGGCGGATGGATTGGAGCTTCCCTTGTAGACTGTGAAGTTGCTTGAGATTAGTTGGAGGTGGCATTTCGAGGATAGCATGAATTTTGGCAAGATCTATCTCGATGCCATGAAGAGAGACAATGAATCCCAGGAGCTTTCCAGAGAGGACCCCAAAGACACATTTCTTGGGGTTAAGACGGACTTGGTACTGAAGAAGGCGAGAGAAGATGATCTTGAGGATAGTCAAATGGTCGCGACGAAGCTTAGACTTGCCAAGCAGGTCATCGACATAGTCCTCCATGATTTTATGAAGGAGATCATGAAAGATGTAAGTCATGGCACGCTGATATGTGGCACCTACATTTTTCAGACCAAAAGGCATGACTTGATAGTAGAAAGTTCCCCATGGTGTAATGAAGGTGGTTTTGTGCTAATCTTTCGGTGCAATCAAGATTTGGTTATATCTTGAAAATCCATCCATGAGTGATAACATCTCATGGCCGGCTGTAAGATCAACAAGTTGGTCAATGTTTGGAAGAGGAAAGTCATCTTTGGGACAAGCTAGGTTAAGGTCGCGATAGTCTGTGCAGATCCAGATCCCCCCAGTCACTTTGGTGACAGGAACGATGTTAGAGACCCACTGCAGATAATCGATGGGTTGGATGAAGGAGACAGAAAGAAGGTGCTGAAGCTCTTCTTTGACAAGAAGTGCAACACGAGGATGCATTTTGTGAAGCTTTTGCCTAACAGGCTTAGCCTCTAGGTTTGTGACAATGTTATGAGTGGCAATGTTAGGGTCGATGCCAGGCATGTTAGCGTAGGTCCAGGCAAAGGCTTTGCAATTATCTGAGAGAAATCTGGTATAGTCGGTCTACTCTTGGGCGTCTAAAGACTGATCAATCTTTAAAACTTGAGGAACATCAAAAGATGAAAGGTTAATGTCAATGGTTGATTCATTTAACATAACCTGTGTTTTAGAAGGGAGGGAGCACTGAATGAAAGAATCGTCGGCACCCATATAGGTAAGAATGGCATCGTCGTCTATGCAGTGGACTATGTTGATGGTTGCCGATTCATCGTCTATCATGCTGGGATAAACGAGAGGGAGAGACTTGGGAACCCCATTGAGCTGATAGGTTATGGGTTCCAAGCAGATGGTGTTTATGCAAAAAAAAACTAGGAGGGATGGAAACCACCGACTCCGTAGGTGAGGATGGAAAAATAGGCGAGTTTGGAAAAAATTGGTCGATGGTTGGTTCAGGGCAAAGGTTTATGGGAGCGTCAGTGGGTTCTTGGAAACCCAGTCCATACCATTTCTTGGCATTATCATCATTAGGTGGTTCGATAGGCCGATGGGAGCCTTGTTCATAGCGCCCAAAGCCAAAACCCTTCCATGCACACCTATAAAGGTAGGTATGTGCAAAGGTGGGGTTGCCAAGAAAGGAGAAATCATATGTGAATATTTGAGGTGAAGAGGAGGGATTTGATTTAGTAGGAGCATGATCCAGCCTCCCATAGACGAGATTGGTTCGAAGGCTGGGAGGACCATAAGGAATGATCATTCCGATCCAACGGTCATAACTTGGATTTTGATGAAGCTGTCCATACTCTTGAGGAGTCTGGAACATGTCTAGAGTAAGTAGGCGATATTCACCCAGTGAAAGTCTTTGGAAGATATTGTCCATGGGGTCCTTGGTTGTTAATTGAGAAGATGATGTGGTGGCAACCAATGTTTGTGTACTAGTTGATGCTTCTGCGGATGGAGATGATGTTTGGGTTGATGCCTTGAGCGGGATAAGAACGTCGTTGGGGTGATAGGTTGTGTTGTAAGTCTTAAAAGGGGATGGGTCGGCAGGAATGACATGGACTTGTTTGTCATGTTCAAATTTGACACAACGGTGAAGCGTTGAAGGGACGCAAGCCATGGCGCGGATCCAGGGTCACCCTAATAGCATGTTATATTGGAATTCTCCCTCAATGATGTAGAAGAGCTCTGGGATTGTATGTGGACCAACGCGGATATGAAGGACAATAGTGCCAATAGTGTTAGCGGTGGTGTCATTAAAGGATCTAAGGATTGCATCGGTTTTTGATACGCAATTCTTGGGAAGAGCCAATTGATCAAAGGCGTGGGTGGAAATGATATTAATGTTGGCACCCCCGTCGATCATAACTCGTTTAATACGGGTTAGATCAACGTAGGCTGTGATGAAAAGGGCAGTGTCTTGATCTTCCAAGGTAGAGGTAGGAATTTCAGAATCACTGAAAGTGATAGAGGCGACAGGGGATAAAAAATGGACTAAGGCAGCTAGTGGTTGAGGGTCTTCAGGTTGGACTTCCACTGCCTGTAGGGCTTTGATTAGAGCTTGTCAATGCTGAGGGGAGCTTTGGATAAGGTCATATAGGGTCATCTTCACAGGCGTTTGGTGAAGTTGTTTTATCATAGAGTTTTTGATTGCCTCTGAAGAAGGGGGTTGAGACACACCTAAGATGGAAATCTTGGGTTTCGGTGGTTGAGGTGCCTGGACAAAAGGATAGTTCCAAGGAATAGCAGATTTTTCTTTCACCTTGTCCTTTTGTGAACTAGTGGTTATATGGATAGCATTGATTTCAAAGATAGGAGGTGAAGAAGGGGTCATGGCCTGTTGGTGAGATGTTGATGTGGTTGAAGAGGTTGGATGGGAAGGTATCGAGGGTCGGTCAAGAGTGTCCTCAAGGAGAAGAGTGTCTTTCTCCATATAGCGGTGAACAACCGCCTTAAGGGCACAGCAAGTCTCGGTATCGTGTCCTGGCGTACGATGGTATAAACAAATCTTTGTATCATCGAACCAAGACGGTTTTGACCTGAGGGGTTGGAATGGCTTGATAGAAGGAAGGGTAATGCTAGAAGTCTGCAAAAGTTGACGTAATATCAAAGCATATGAACTTACTAAGGGGTCCGCGCTTGTTGATGCATGACGTGCTGGTGACTTTTGCTTGGGGGATGTTGAAGAAGGTTTTCGTACCACCTTTTGGGTTGGTGGTGCGGTGACAGGTGAAGACGGCACTTTCTTCGTGAGAGGTGCCAAATTTTTGAGAGGGGGTTGACTTGTGGTTGGCAAAGGAAGTAATGGAGGTAATTGGTTTTGATTGGAGGTCAGAGTGGGAAGGATTTTGGTCAAAGTAGAAGGATGGGGGCCCAAAATGGAAGGCAATGGTTACGGAGGAAGAGGCATTCGTCTTTGTGGTCTAGTAGTCTTCTTTGACTTGGTTGGAAGACTACTTTTGGTCGAGATCTGGTCTAAGTCCACCTTCACTTGTGGGTGAGTGAGGGTAGAGACAGGGTGAATGCCGAGTGACTTGATCGATTTAGATTGGGTAGATGCGGGTTTAGAGGCAGGAGTCTAGTCTTTGTTGAGAGTCTTGGGTGATTCTGCCTTGGGAGGATTGGCAGCATGAGATGAGAGGGCACGGGAATGTTGAAGAACTTTAAGACGTTCCCACAATCCTTGATGCTCCACTTTCCTTGAAGGGAGAAGTTCTAATTTCTCCACTAGTCGGGAAAATGGTTGAGAAGTTGTTGAATGAGGTTTGGGTTCTTGAGAAGATGTATTAGGTGTGGCAGTAGTCTCAGACCCAAGTTGTGTGGGAGTTATAATTGGATTGTCGTTGGTCGAAGAAGATGGAGAGTCAAGTTCTTCTCTTGGTGAAGAAGGAACTGGAGAATGTGGCTCCTCAAGCAGGTAAAGGACAAGGATTATGGTGCTCTCCACTTGCGGTCGAGGAGTACGTAAAGTCAGGCCCTCCATAGGCAGAAGAAAGGAGGATGGTGAGACCGGTGGTGCCGGTAAGGTTGAGGCATCCTCTAAGATGAGAGAGGTTGACGGAGAACTAACTGGGGAAAGAGGTTCATCCACACGTGATGGACTGATAGATGGGCTAACCTCTTGAGGTTGGTTGGGGATGAAGGGCGAGATCGTATTGACCGTTCGAATGTCATGTTCATGAGTGTTGTCAATCAAGGTCTGGACATTATTTTGGGTCGGTGGATGATTGGGGAATGGTTGCTTGAAGATGACGATGCCCTAGTTAGGAGGTGCATTGGGATTATCTAGAATGAGCTCACCCTTTTCAAGCATATCTTGGATTAAGTTTTTAAAGGTTTTATAGTTTCCCGTGTCATGACCTTTGACACGGTGGTAATTGCAGAAGTCATTTTCCCTATACCATGCAGGGATGGCACGTGAGGGATCAAATTGTGGCAGTGGTCAAATCTGGGGGAGGTTGAGAATCCCTTGTTTAACAAGTTTTTCTAGTATAGACGCGTAAGATTCTCCAAGAAGAGTATATTGTCATTGTACGTATCTCTGCTGAAATTGATGGGTGGCGCTCTGAGATGTGGATGGCTCAGGTTGATTGGTTGAAGAGGATGAAGGTCTAACGACTACAGCATTAGCTGAAGCTTTAGACTTAGGATTGGATGATGAAGGTTTAGAAGAAGAAGAGTCATTGGTCTTAGAGTTGGGATTCTTGCTCCACAACTTGACTTTATTCTCCTCGATGGCACGTAATTCAAGTTTACGGGCCATCGTGAAGGCTTCGTCAAAGGTACGGAAGGTCTGAACCCTTAAGGTGGAATAAATATGTTTGGTGCAAGCTCAGGAGAATAGTTCAATAAGTTCAAGTTGAGGTAAGGAAAAGGAGAGTTGATTGATGAGGCCTCTCCAACAAGCAATGAAGTCAGCTATTGATTCATCCTCGAATTGGCAGATAGTGTAAAGGTTGGTGATCGAGACTTTCTTGGTGATGTTAATGGAGAAGTGATCAAGAAAGAGCTGGGCCAACTGTGTAAATGTGAAGAGGGAATGGCTAGCAATAGAGCTGTACCAGTCAAGCGCAGCGCCAGAAAGGGACATAGGAAATGTGCGTAAAAGCAATGCATCGTCATGGGCAATAAGGTAACAGGCATGTCTGAATGCCCGTAAGTGTTGTTGTGGGTCTTCCTTGCTTTGAAAGCGAAAAAATTTGGGAAGCTCCCACTGGTTGGGGTATGGTCTAATCAAAATGGAAGGATGAATGGGCTCATTGCAAATCTACTCATATGAGAGAGCATTGCGTGAGCCAGAAACGGAGGTCTCTAAGCTAGACATCTTATCCATCAGCATTTTGATGATATCTGCTAACGGATTGACAGGTGGAGCACCCCCTAGATTATAAGGCACTTGAAAGATATTGGGAGGGGCGTATGACGTGGTTGGTTGCGTAGACGCAACATATGGGTATCTAGTTATGGGGGCAAAAGTTGGAGCCAAGGGCACTTGTGTTATGGGGTTGGTAGACACAAGTTGGATAGGAGCCGTCAAGGATGGTTGAGGAGTAGCCACGCTTGTTGACGGGTAAACGGTTACTCTTGTGTTGATAGGTGCAAGAGTAGGGGGGATAGAGACTAGTAGGTTTTGGAAAGGTGTGGGGTTTGGTTGAGTGATTTGAGGTTGAGGGAGTATCGAAACCCCCATGGAGGTAGGTTTAGATGGAGTGGCTATGTTTTGAAGGTAAGACACGGTTGGGTTATTGGTGGAGGTATTGTCTAGTGGCTGAATTGTAGGTGCTGTTGATGTGATTCTTGTTTTGACTAAGGAAGTCGGCATCCCATAGATTGGGTTGCCTAGGGAGTCTCGTGTTTGGCTATGCGCGAGATAGTGTTGTAAGGCTTTGACGTTAAGGTCTAAGAATCGTGCGAAATCTTGGTCCCTTTCTGGGACAATAGGAGTCTGAGGCGGGGTTGCGCGAGTAGGAGTTCTTTCAGTCTCCGAGTGGAACTCCATTATAGGATTGGTTATAGATGGTGAAGGTGGAAGCGGTTGTTGACTAGCGTGGTCAGGAAGGGCCTTGGTTTGACTGCATGTCAAAACCATTCAAGGCAAGAAAGGGTCAGGTTTCAGAAAATTGTGTTTTTTCAGTCTCAAAAAACTAGAATGGATGTTTAGACAGCCAAAAAGTTGGATTTTAAGCTTGCTATTTTTGAAAAAAAGAAAATGGACAGTGACCGACGTCGGTATAAAAACCGATGTCGGTGAAGAAGACTGCCGATGTCGGTCAGATGATTGATGCCGATGCATAAAAGTTGCCGACGTCGGTTACAGAATTGATGTTGGTTACTGTGTTTTCCAGAAACTCAGAAAAAAAGTTTTTGGAAATGAAGAAGACGTCCTTACCAGCTCAAAAAAAATAGATAAAAATAGAAAATATGATGATGACAGACAGATCCTAGCGTTAAATCCCTAAAAACAATTTTATTAGGATCGTGTGGCTTATGCCTTAATGTGATGTTTGAGGAGGTTGGCTTTTAGAAGGGTCCTAGAATAGGTAATCTAAAGATGGTTTCAGGTATGTTTAGGCGCTCAAAAGTCTATATTAGGTTCCGTACAGGCCTGGTGCTAAGGTGAAAGCTCCCCTCACTTCACGATTCCAGTGGTTAGCTGGTCTCGCTTAGCCAAAATATACTTTCCCTATAGTTTAGACTCTGCCAGAGAACAGAGTTGGCTTTCCCCTTGGTGGTGAAATTCAAGTAGGATTGCCGGGATGGGTAAGGTATCCGCTGGGTGATGAAATCCCAGTCGGGCCTTGTCTCAAGTGAGTTTGATGTTTAATTGAGTGCACGTTGTCTGGTTGTGTAACATCAAGTGATCTACGATTTATTCAATATGCGGTTTACTAATTACTAAGTGTGGACTAAGAAATGCAAGCAAGCAGGAAATGGAATGCAGTATATTTTAAAGCCCCAAATCGAAATGTTAAGTTGGAATGAAAACAAGTTTGAGAAAGGGTTGAAGAAAATGATTTTTTTGACTAGTCTAGAAATGCAAGAAAAAGAAAGAAAAAGTTCTTTTTATTCCTGCTTATGATGTCTTTTAGAAAAGAAGAAGGAGATGAAGAGGAAGAAACCTAATGCACCTAAATGAACAAAGAGGGAAAGGAACCCAAGGAAGGCCCTAAGGGTCCCACCGGGCGTGCCAGAATGTTTCTATTCAAATTTTGCTTTTACATTCAAAGGAGAGAAAATGAGAAACTTAAGAAATGGTCAAGGCTTGTATGTACATGGATATAGTCTGCGCACCGTAATCCAGATGCTATGAGTACTCCTCTTTGGCTGTGGAGGAATGACACCTGAAAGAGATAAACACTAAAAACACGAAGAATGTTAGTTGATAAGAGGGTGGATTGCCAAGCAAAAGCTTGGTCCTAGAAGCGCCAAGGCTTCTTGGAGGATGACAATCCACTGTTTAAGATAGAATATAATAGAGACAGAAAAGAGAAATAATGAAATATGTGAAAAGAAAAGACTAAAAACAAATGCATACCTGATAAGCTACAATCTGGTAAACACAGTCGCTGACGTCGGTGATATTGTCGGCGTCAGTCAGGGAGGTCGCCGATGACAGTTAGACTGCCAACGTCGGTAGGGGAAGTGGACGAGGTCGGTCAGGGCAATTGGTCAGGGATGGATTACAGGACTAGTTTCTTGTCTGTAGAATGGATTTGGTCTCGTCTGAGGGTCTATGAGGGACTCGGAGGGATTGTTTAGGATCTAAAGGACTGAGAATCTTGTAAGAAAAAGGGGTGAGAAACAGGAAAAAGGGGTGAGAGAAGGCTTTTCAGCCTCTCCAAGAAGAACAGGGAAGGTCGGGTCAAGGATGCTTGAAACAGACAGAAGACAGAAAACTAATATATTTGAAATGATATAAGAATGAAAAATGTATAGATACTTAGCTGTGATATGAACTGGAAAAGGTGCAGAAGCTGTGTTTCGGTTGTCGCTGATGATAGATGCAGTCCCTGTGCAAAATATTTGATGCAAGATCGTAGTGCCTAGAAAGTGCTGCCAAGAATGCTGATCCCTGCAAGAACACCAAGAAGCCCAGAACACTAAAAAGCAAAAAGCACGAGAACCTTGTTTCGCCGGAAAAGGATTCAAGAGTCGTGATTAGCTTCAGAGATTAGCTGATTGTGACTGCCCTCGTCAAAGGATCAAAAAAGTTGGTTAAGTATAACCGACGTTGGTGATTCCGCCAGCGTCAGCCGACATTTGACCGACGTTGGCGGGTTTAGAATGGGAAAAAAGAGCCACCAAGCCTATTTTTCATCCGCCAAGTGCACTATCCGTTGGAGAATGTCAAGGTTGGGCTAAATACGCACAAGAGTTTGTTAGGCGGTTAGAGAGAAGTAAGAATAGGTCTTGGGTGAGTCATAGGATGGGAATTAGTCCAAGGCGAGGTGTCCTAGGTGAGGTGTCATGGGTGATGTGTCCAAGGAGGGGGGTTAATTCAAAATAAGTTTATTATTTTAAATTAGTAATTGCATGTTTTAGGAATGGGTTAGGAATGGACCAAGGGGGAAGGTGACCAAGGGTTAGACACTATTTAGGTGTCTACATGTGTATGAAATATAAAGATAAATTACATATTTTAGGATTATTTTTAATATTGAGAGTCTCATGATGGTAAATGGTGTATATAAATATTATTCCATGATAATTGAGCCACTCATAGAGGAATAAAATACAAGGAAAATTATGTTAGGGCTAAAAGAGTAGGACTGTGTACAAACCCTTGCATGTGGCTTAAGGCAATTTCCAATGGTTTGAAGGGTAAATCCTTCTGGGATATCACTTTAACATCTCATAATATGTTTTATATACCTCACTTATGTGTTTTTATCCTAAAAACAAGCACTCTCATCTCTTTTCCTTGCCAAATGATTCCTCTCTAACACATAGTCAGGCTTGCATTGCTTAGAAAGTCAACTTCTAGCACATGGGAAATTGTATGAGAAGGTGCATGGGATATTGAGATCATTTGGTAATATTTAAGAGGTTTTATACTTAATATACTTGGATTTCTTTTTTGGTTTAGGTCTCTTAACTCTATGAATCATTCTTAAGACTCTAAGAGCCCTTAAACCCTGCTTAAACCCCTAAAATGACTCAATGGGAGAAATAAGGATTTCAAACACTCAAAATTAATTAATATGGCATCATAACCAATTATATGACCCTATTAACTATATAAAAAAAATTAATATGTGAAATTTTGATATGTGTGAGCTGAATGTGTACAAAAATTGGCCTAAAAAGCTCTTTCTTGAGCTAGTTTTCGAGGTTTTGAACTAGATGAACTCTTCTAAAAAATTTTAGAGGTTACTTGAGACAATATAAATATGTTGTTACCATATTAAAATAATTATAAAAGGTTTAATAGTATTTATATAGGCCATAAGTGGCTAAATAGGCCTAAGTGAAGAAAGATGACTTATATGGCTCCAAGAAGATCAAATGCAGGTCTACCTCTAGGTCTAAAGAGCTAAAAGTGTATCATAACAACTTGAAAAGAATATAAACATCATTAAAACAAAACTTGGATTCATGAATTCAAGATAGATATCAAACTCAACCCTGAAGGCTACTTGGTGGTAAACAAGTTCTCTCTCTCTCTCTCTCTCTCTCTCTCTCTCTCTCTCTCTCTCTCTCTCTCTCTCTCTCTCTCTCTCTCTCTCTCTCTCTCTCTCTCTCTCTCTCTCTCTCTCTCTCTCTCTCTCTCTCTAGCATAATAAACTACAATATGGGTTTTAATTGAATGGTCAAAGCCTCATGAATTGAAATGACATATTCATTGAAGTAATGAGGTATGATATATACCTCTTATGTCACAAAACCATAACTTCCTTTAGAATTTATAATTTGATTACAAAGTGAGAATGGCTCATGAAGTTCAACACTAATCTCCCAATGAAGAAGAAGTTTTGAAAGAGGTAGAAGTTAGCATAGAACATCCTCAACATGTCAAGTGTCAATTTGAGGATTTGTAATTGCCATCAAGATGCATATGTATAAATCTTTGGAAATGAGTTATATTCAAGAAGTTTAGGTCTATCAAAATAACCTCCTACACCACTCCTCATGAAGAATCACATCAACACATGGTCAAGAAGTTTAAAAGGCAAGATGAAAACACAAATTTTGTAGATTTGGTGTTAATTTACTTCTTTCTTGTAATTTATTTGATGATGAAAGTGTTGTGATGAACTCATTCTACACCCACCTTCTCTCTCTCTCTTTCTTCTTGCTATAAGACAAGCTTTTAATGGCATTTTGAATGAGCCTCTGTTGGTTATGGTGAATCTCTAACCAAACTTGTACTTCAAAACATCTTGAAGAAATAAATAATACTAATTTTCCATGCATATATGTTGTGTCATGTGTGAACTATGTAATTGTGTTGATCTTGTCTAGTGAATGTTTACTTTCCTAGCTTGTTGTCCATGTTTGTTCATCATTGTGCAGAAAAGACTAATATTAAAGGTTATTGTTAGTGTCCTACTTTGTATATGCATGATTTAGAAGTGGAGTTATATCATTTTTACCATCATAAGGTTAGGTGTTACACTCCTAAGTACTATAATACACTATTACACCTCTCGATGAAACACTAATGTGATAGTCAGGTCAAGGTTGTAGGTTATGTGAAAGAGATGGCTTCCTTGCCTCAAATAGTGTATATTCAATCAATTAGATGACTAATGTTATTGGTGCATCACCTCATTTAGGATTTAGAGCAACACTCTTTTCCATTTTCTTAGTAATTTAATAGTTTAGTAATAGTTTGGATGAAGCATCAAGGGAGCTACCCTAAATCTAAAGGTTCAATCCACTAAGTATATCACCCATAACCTAGAAATGTCCCCATTGTATATATTAAGTGAGAGGACTTGAAACACCCTCTGAAGGGTGATAATTTAAGCTATAACATGCACTAAATTATTCACTTAAAATAGTTGTTTTGATTCATGGGCAATCCATAGGATAAACTGGTTACACTAGGATGAGGTCTGTGAACTACTACATGATTGATTCCAAAAACCATCTACTATTAGGGAACAATGACCCTTTTCCCAAGAAGTACAGTGCCCAAAAATTCAAGTAAATAAGTGTGTGGGTGCATGGTCTGTGTAGGGTGTAGAACCCAAATACTAGGTGCACATATTCATATATACTCTGGTATCACTCCCAACATCCTGGTACATGCACCAAGAGTGTATACAAGAGATAAAACATTGGTCATAGGTAAAACAAGATTTCATTCAGACTTTTGTTTTTGAGGATGAGAACATCTAGTGCAGAATGCTCTATAGAATGTGAAGATTTTTTTATGTTATGGGTGAGCATAAGACTTAAGTACTATGACAAACTCATCTTCAAAATAAGAAATAACTAAATATCTGAATGTAGCTATCCAAAATTACAAGGAAAGTAAACAAAAGGAGATGATTTTTGCCAAACCATGCAATAGGATTGTGGATGATGAAAATTGATAAGAGTCTATTGACAGTGATGAGGACTTAGATTTGAATATATTTTTTGAACCAGGGTAAGAAGTGTAGGAGCCTAATTCCAAAGTTATAGACTAAAATGAAAAAAATAGTTGCAAAATCCTAATATCTAGGAGCAAAAGGGACACATAACAGTGAAAGATTTCATTTCAAGTTATTCCAATAAAATATATCAGGATCCATTAAATAAGTTGGTAGGAAATATTAGGATAAAACCAATACCAAAGCTTGTGACTTTGGGTGACTACTAGACATAGAATGAGGCTTCAAAAGCATTATAATTACTATGAGATTACTAGGACGTATATTCAATGAAATTCATAAAAGTGAAAAGGGTAGACCCATCTCTAGGTGAAATGCAAATAAAACTAAATAAGTGCACATGACTTATGAAAAATGACCATATATGTCAAAACCCAACATGAAGTTGAAATTAAAGGTTGATTTGGATTGCATGTAAGATGTAGGCATTATATATCTAATGGAAAAGGTAGATTGGGTCAGCCTAAAGGTAATGTAGCCTATGAATTCTAGGAAATTAGAGTGTGTGGGGACTACCATTCACTAAACTATACCTACATAATTGATCCTTTTACAATTACATTCACATATAAAGTCTTGGAGTTAGTCACATGACATGAAGTGTACTCTTTCACAAATAGGTTCAGTGGGTATGACCAAATTCTAATCATAGCAAAGGATCAATCTAAAATAACATTTATAATAAAGTGGGGATATTTTTCAACTATACCTTCTAGAATAAGTTACTACACAAAGACACAAGGTTCAAGTGAACAAATGAGTGCCAAAAAACATTCATGGATATAAAGTAGAGCTTGATCATATCACCCATCTTGGTCTTTCTCAACTGGAGCAAACCTTTCCATTTTCATGTAGATGCTTTAAGAACAATGATAGAATTTTTCCTTGCACAACCAAGAGACACAAGGTTAGACCATCCAATCAAATTCTCAATTCATAAACTACTCAACTGTAGATAAAAATTATATAACTACAAAACAAGAAGCTTTGGATTTATTTTTTGCACTTCAAAAGTTTAGACATTACCTTCTAGTAACATAATTTTAAATTTTCACTGATCATTAGTCTCTACAATACCTAGTAAATAAGCCTATGTTTGGGGAACGATATCTAGATGGTTGATGTTATTTCAAGAGTTTTAGTTCATAATCAATGTCAAACTAGGAATGGAAAATATGGGAACAGACCATTTGAGATAAATATGTGATCAATAAGAACCAAAATAAACTCAATATGAATCACTAGATGTATATTTATTTCACATCTCTATGATTCCTAAGAAATTGGATGACATAACACATTTTCTAGAATAGGGGATCTTTCATGCAACTATGTATAACATGATAAAAAGTACTTGATTATAAGATCTATATTGCTTAACATCATTAATATGTTTATGTATAAAATGGGGAAAGATGATGTACTATGTAGAGTGGCTTTGGAACATGAGCAACCTCAACTTCTTAAAAATTAACTTGAATTCATGATCTTTGACCATATGGCACATATCATAGAAAGATTGGAAGTGCTTAAATATAATAGACTTATGGATAGGATAAAGTAAGCTTTGCTTGAATATTTCTTATAATTCATTATCAACCATATGATTAGCAATTTTAGAGAGCACAATCTTTTAACAAATCACAAATTCACTAATTTTCTCATTATTTCCTTGCTTAACTTTTTCAATTTGAGCATACGAAACTTTATCATTAATATTGATAAAAAAAATGAGCTAATAATTGATCATCTAGAGGATTGAAATCATGTATTGATTGGAAACAAAGACCATAAAACCATCGTAAGGCATGTTTCTTAAGTCTCATAGGAAAAATAGTTGTTAATAACTTATTATGAGAGGAATAATCTAAGCATGCTACATGGAAGGATTTTAGATGTTTTGGATCACCTTTACCATTGTATAGTGTAAGCTTAGGTGAAACAAATCCTATGGGCAAAGGATAAGTGGAAATAATTTGAGCCCAATAATTGTGTAATAATTATAGAGAATTTGTCAAATGACCCACTCTACAAAATCCTTCTTCTAATTAGGAAACCTTAGCTTGAAGATCAATAACAGTTTGTATAATCTCTTGATTATTAAGCATATGAGATTTTAAATACATGATGTTACATTAGTATCAAGGCTATAAGGCCTAAAATTGTGTTTCATTGTGATATCCATATAAATATAAGGATTAACTTATGTTACCCCTAAATTATGTGTGGGCATCACTTGTGTAGCCATACACATAGACATATGAAGATTAGCAGTAGGAATAATGGTCTGAACACTTATTATGGAATCTATGCCTATAAAAAGAGGATTAGTATCATTCTATAAATTCATTATTTTTTTCCTCATATATGGCTACCTTAACATCATTTTCAATTTAAGAGCTACGATAATGCTTAAGATTTTATCTAAGTCATTAGGTTGCATACAATTTCAATTTATAAAAAATTAAAGTGTTTGTACTTGTGTGGGATCTACACCATTAAGCTTGTAAGGATGCATTCTAAATTGATATTTATTATTTTTTTCATTATCAACCTTATATACATTTTTCAAGATAATACATAACATTATTGATAACACATTATTTTATGCTATTTGGGTTTTATACACTAACACACTTAAGCAAATAAAACTATTTGAATGCAATATTGTAATATTCATATCTAAGCAATGCAATATAATATTTTCAATAAATTTATTTGAGCATGTGTAATAAATATAATAATTATTGTATAACTACATGACTAAACTATGAGAGAGGCCATATCTTGTTTGCTGCTTAGTTCTAGAATATGACAATGATCAGGAACTGTCACATGACTATACTAGAAGTCTAGGTTCTATTCAATCTATGTTTTAACTACATTTACCCCTATACACTTGCATCCAACATGGACATTTATGTCTATTAAATCATATTTATCTTGTCAGAGGTGTCCAAACCAAATTATATATCCATTTTTTAATCTTCTAGTTGGGTTTTTCTATGTTTTTTGTTGCCTTTTTGTTGATGTATTTAGATCATGTACACTAGTTGTCAATCTTGGTTTATTGATCAAAGCCCTAGTTTTTCATCTTCATATTGGTTATGGTAAAAATGGGTTAGTGGGAACATAATGTTGAACTACCCAAAAGACCCCTCTATCAATTAATGTTGCTTACATAGCCAATACTTTGAAGAGGGACTCAAACTTAAGTGTGAATCATGTAATGTGTGATAAGCAAGTACAAAAATGACTTATCTTATAACTTAGAAAATGTGGCTCATGGAATTTTCCTTTAGTAATTTATACCTTTAGATATGTTATTTGTATGATTGATATGAAAATCGGAGAAAATAGGAAAGCTTTGCTCACTTGAGTGCTTGAGTGAGTGGTTTTTGGTCTATGTTAGGTAGCCTTGTGAGTAGGTAAGAATTTGCCATGTGAGTAATGAATGAGAGTTGATATTTTATATATATCAAATCCCTTTGGAGAATATCTCACATTAAATCACTTAGGTCAACCATAGGTATACATTTTATTTACAAATTGGATGGTTTTAGGGCATTGGACACTTGCATTGGAATAAGACACTTGTGTTGTAGGTGTCTAACTGGGACATAAGTATCGAGGTAGTTGGAAAATAGGTGCAAGGTAAAAAATCATAGAGATGGAAGATAATCAAGTTTATAACATTCTAGGAAAGATAGAAGGATTGATTCATCATAACAACATTGCTTGAACTAAGTGATAAGAAATTAGGCAAAGAGAGATAGTGTATGCAAGACTTTTAGTAATGGGAAAGGATCTAGAAGGTAAGGCACATCCATTATATGTATTTTACACATGTACAAGATTGAGGTGCTATATAATTCAAAAATAATGTCTACATTACCCCTCATTTTAACATTGTAATGAAATTACTAGTTTAAAGGAGAAGAAATGCATACTTGGGTGTGTATAACACACCTTGCCTTTGCTTGAGTCCATCTTGAGTGTTTTGTTGGTGATTGGCCTACAACTAAGAGCATGTTACAATATATAATCAGTGCATATAATATTAAATTTAAAGCATTGAAATGATTGAAATTGAAAGAGAACAAGGTTTAGGAGTACACCTATGTATCGATGCAACCATCTTTCCTTTTTGTAATTTGATTTGAAAAAATATCTAAGTATAAATCATTAGAGCTGAGATTCAGACAAATATAAATTTTTAAAATGCATATATCTAAATAGATAGAGAGAGATTGGACGACACATTACCTTAACCTTGGAGAAAGTGTGAGTTACCACCTGATAGTTGAGATTAACTCAATCATACAACCCAATCATACTTATAGCCTGGTGAGTGCGAGTGAACCAAGTCAACTCACACTATAAAACTGGTGAGGATAGATAATGAAATCAATTCCAACCTCTAAAATTGGCAAGATTAAGTGATTTAATCACCTCAACCATACCAAAAGTGAACCAACTCCTATAGTAGATTAGCTCAATACAATCCATAAAAATCCAACCTAGTGGGTGATGACAATCCTTGAAAGTGTTTGAAATATGAAACTAATTTTATTTTATAATATTAAGTGCACATTGCATAGTAGATACACCTTAGATATGTATCATGTTTAAACTATATATAACAAAGGTACTAATGTATATAAGTCTTCTACAAATACGTATCTAAATCATATAATTGTGAACTTTGGCCAATTTGAAACTGTGTAAGTGTGAAGAACATGTTTCCAAAATATGATCCCAATATAATCTAAAATAAAATACTAGTTTAAGTGTGGAGAACATGTTTCCAAAACATGCCCCCATTATAATTTGAAACTGAAAACTTGGGTGTGGAGAACATGTTTCCAAAACATACCCCCACTACAACTTGAATATGAAAACTAGTGTAAGTCCCAATGTAGAGGATATGTTTCCTAAACATGTCCCCACTATAATCTGAGTATGTTGAATATTGAATAAGTGTGGATAACATGTTTTCAAAACATGCCCCCACTATAATCTATGTATGTTGAATACTAAATAAGTGTGGAGAACATGTTTTCAAACCATTCCCCCACTGAATATGAAACTATGACAAATGTGGAGAACATGTTTTCATAACATTCCCACACTACAATATAAAACTATGAATCAATGTGGAATTCATGCCTCTATGGCATGCCCCCACTAATATTCCTCCCCTTTTGAGGTGAGGGGAAGTAGCAACGAGTAGTTTCCTTACTTCATAAGGATAAGATAACCATGTAAACTATGAATGTACTATGTATCATATATAAGGAACATATCTAGGTAGATATATCATTGAATCATGAAGAATGTGATCACACCAAGCCCTAATATTCATGATGTAGATCATGACAACATATATATAGTAAAAATGCAAGATCAACAATCAATCAAATACACACAAAAGAGCACTCAAAAGCAAATGAAAAGATAATAGTCCAAGGAGACATCAAGCAAGGGGCATGTTCAAATGTACATAATCGAAGGGACATGACTTAGTCAAATGTCCACAAAATCAAGAATGACATATTTAAATGTCAAAGAGGTAAATAAAGGCACATAGCCACAAATAATGAAGCATATTCAAATGCTCAAACAAGGAAGATAATAGCAAGGCAAGAGACTCAAATAAGTACATGAATGAAAACATAAGCAACCAACATAAACATAGCATACTAACCCCTGTATCATATGTGATAGAAAAAAATGTTAAGTACATAGAATATCAAGTACATTGCAAAAGATATAAGCATGGATAAAGGCAAGTGTAGGTACATAATCTCTAGCATGATAATATAAAATGACCATAGAATGAATAACCTAGATGTATCATGATCAAATAAGTGGATGCCCCTTATACCCATATGACAAGAGTAGAAGGAAGGCCCATCATCTGACAATGCATAGATCATGTATTTGTATATGCTTGATTTACACTCAAAATATATATGAAACACGTGTATATATAAATAAATGATATTCCCACTACCAACATGAAATCAACAACATATATCCCAAGGGGACAATAAAACCTATGAATTCTAAAAATATCTTTGGATTTTTGAAGTTTTTAATTCATTGATTTCTTTAGTATTTTTAGTAACTGACAAAGAAATAATTATCTTATGATCTCATCCAATGGATGCTCATAGGTAACTTCCCAATGGGAACGTGGAACAATAAATTGTTGGTACTTTCAAAGAGCATGTATAGGTGAAATATGTCACTATAGAATCTATCATGATCTGTGTATGTAAAGTAGGACTCTGTGTCCATGAAGAAACAATAGGAGTAACGGTTCATGGAACCCATCATTGAGTGTTCTATGGTTTATTTGTAACAATAGTAATAGGAATGTGTACGTGATATGGATATATAAATATGGTGTGTAGTAGAATTATAAATTGTATCATGGTATTTTAGTAAGTTTGTATCTAGTATCGTGCTTCACATGAATGCGTACTTTTAATTCATTATTCACTATGTATACTTTACTTGCACTTGTTTTGTGTAATTTATATTTAGATATGATAAAATGTATGGTAGTATAAAATATTTCAATTTAATGAAACTTTAAATTTAGTGACAATGAAGTAATCACCATATATGATGAAACCTGATTGGAAATAAGAAATCTCAATTGTAATGATCAAGTGGTAATGAAACTTCTAGTTTTTCTTATGTCATTGTAGGTGATGTATCTTTAGAAATATCCCATGGATCTATATGTTTTGGTTTAGGTATCCAAAGCTGATATATATGTATGCCCCTTCCATGTGTCCCTCTATAAAGAACAAGATCAACCAATGGATCCTTGGTAGGATCACTGTGGGAAAGATTAGTCTTGGTAGAGGGTACACTAGGATAAAAGTCATTGGCCCACATGTTCTTTAAAAGGAGTAGCATGGGATGTCTCAGACCTCTTAGAATAACTGCTAGAATAAGTAACGGAAAGAGATCTATATATATTTGTTTTTGAAATACAATAATTTGTTGATCTATAAACTATGTAAAATTTTGCTCAAGATCAAAACAATCATTATCATGGTGCCTATTTATACCATGGTAAGTGAAAAAGTATTGTTATTTTACCTTTTCAAATATGTGTGGTGGATAATGAGAATTTGGAGGAAGTTTTATAATCTTTTTATCCAGTAGTGTGCACAATATATCATGTGGTCTATCTTTGTACCAATTAAACTAAAGTGGTTGCCTTTTTGTATATGTATATGGTTTAATTGTAGGAGGTATTCGGTAAGTATATTTTTGTCCATTATTTAATACTTTTGCTATTTATTTTTTGGTATGTACTGCTAGTTATAAACAGGGTTTTTGAGGTGGTTCATGAACCTTCTTGGTTTTCTTATTTACTTCAAAAGCATTTTTATACCATGTTTTCCTTGATATGCATAAATAGGTAATTTGGTTTTGGTATTTTTTAGAGCACGTTAATATTTATGCACATCCCAATATAATGTTTTGAATGAAACAAAATACTTGTGCAATGCTCTTTCTCTAAGTGGAGAAATAAGTACCCTGCTAAACACAAATTGTAATTCCAAAACCGAGGGGGTGTAGTTTAGGGAATACAAGATATCCTTAAATCTAATGGCATAGACTTAAAGGGATTCATCCTCATTTTGAGTTAAGGCCTGTAAATGTTCCAATGATAGCTTAGGTATTGTGTGCTTATTAAAATAAGACATGAATAAATCCTCAAGTTTTTTAAAGGTTGATAAGGAACATTTGGGAGTGTATAGAACTAATCAAGAGCCTTTTGAGCTAAACTTATATGGAAAGCTTTATATAACAAGCATCCATATTTATCCCAATGTTCAACGGAGTGTATATATTATTTCAAATGATTTTTAGGATCTCCTTTTCCATTAAAATAAAAGAACATAGGCTTGATAATGTTAGAAGGATATGGATAATAAAAAACATCTCTAGTAAGGGGTTGGTCCTCTAAGATATCATCATTAAAAGTGGGCTCATGGGAGGAAATTGAAAATTAAGAAGAGTCATTTTTTGTTGAAGATCTACCATGGTAATCAGTAGAGATAACATATCACTAGGAGGTTTTGGTAAAGAGGTTGAATAATTACTTAAGGTAGTAACTTTCCATCCATATGGAACATAGGAATAATAGGCTCCTTACCACCCTCATTGTTTTTTAGGATATGATTATCATGTGGTTTGTTAACATTATGTGAAATGATATCCACATTATATGATTATTCAAGAGAGATCATTATTTCACTTTGTATATCACAAAGGTTAATGTAATAATTATTTGAAAGAGCCTAAGTACATGGATTGTTACTACATGCAAGAGGGCTAAAAAATATACTTTCATTGTTTTCATCAATAAACAAAACATGAATTTTAATGGAAGATGTAAAGGAGGGATAGAGATTAATTATCTCCATTTTAATTGAAATATTATCATAGGAAGGAAAGATGCAAACTTCATTTTCATTTTTGAACTCAAAAGAAAAAGTGGTAGAAGATGCAATATAACTTTATAATTTAGGTACATCATTATTATATAAGAAAAGAACATTTTAATATCTATCATTTGCATCATTAATATTTTTATTAGGAAATTATTTCATTAGGAAAACTTTAGCCTATATGTTTTGTTATTTATTTTGAGTTGGAAGGAAAGTAGAATAACATGTGTCTCCATTACTTTGGCTAGTATTATCATTTTCATGTTTTCAATCTAAAATAATAGGAAGAGAATTAGTACATGCATTTATATCATTGAGATATATATAGAGAGATATGTAATTTTTCTATTTTTATTATAGTGTCCAAATAAGGGATAATATTTCCATGCTTAACATTTCTTTGAAAAGAATGCACACACTCAATTTATTCAAAATTTTCATTATTATAAATAGGAGAGGCATATTCAAAATTTTCAACATTTACATCATTAAAAGTAGAATAAATAAGAGAACTAGGTTCCACATACCCAATAAGGATAGAATCACACTCATTTCTATATGAAATAATATCATATGATAATTACCTTGTTCATCTAGACTTGCACTTTCATCATTATTTTTTCATTGTCATGTTATAAGCAAAAGAAGAGGTGTTATCCTATTTTGATATGACATTAGATATTCATATGTAATACATTTATAATAAGGAGCATTGAACAAAAATACCAAGAAATGGGGTTTCCTATAGCTTGTAGTAGAAGTAAACATGTTAAGGAAGGCTACAAATTTGGATGCAACCACAAAGAGGAGAAAACTAGGGAAAAAATATAAGCAAGCATTAATTAAGATATGACCATGTAATAAATTAGATCTATAAAATAAATTAATCTAAAAATGAATTTATGTAGAAGGAGAAACCCTAAATTCAATTTAGGGTTTGGTATAAATAAGAACAGAGGATGGGTTAACCAAAATGTTTTATGATATTTGGGTTTTATACACTAACACACTTAAACAAATAAAACTATTTGAATGTAGTATTGTAATTTTCAGATCTAAGTAATGTAATATATCTTTGTAATAAATTCATTTGAGTATGTGTAATAAATATAATAATGATTGTACAAATACATGACTACGGGATAAGAGAGGACATATATTGTTTGTTGCCCAGTTCTAGAATATGACAATGATTAGGGACTGACACAAGATTATACTAGAAGTTTGGTTTCTAATCACTTTCAATTTTAATTGCCTTTAACCCCTATACACTTGTGTAAACTATTGACACTTCATTCCATGTATCTTAATCTTTCCAGAGGTTTTTAGACTAAAATATAGATTCTTTTTCAAATCTATTGGTTGGTTTTTTCTAGGTTTTTTGTTGTCTTTCTGATAATGTATTCATATCATTTGGATAGACTATCAATTTTTTTTTATGGATCAAAACCCTAGTTTTTCATCTTCATAATGGCTATGAAAAAAATGGGTTAGTGGGCACACAGTGTCTAGCTGCCCAAAGACCCCTCATTGACTATCAATGAGAACTACCTACATAAACAATACTCTGAAGAGGGCCTCATACTTATGTATTTCCCCTTATATGTTGGCTTATGTGTGAATCCTATAATGTGTGATAAGCAAGTACAATAATGACCTAGCTTGTAACTTGGCAAGTGTGACTCATGGAGTGATCCTTCAGTACTTCAAACCTGTAGATATGTTGTCTTTATGATTGATATGGAAATAGGAGAAAATAGGGAAGCTTTGCTCACTTGAGTGCTTTTTGGTCTATGCTAGGTAGCCTTGTGAGTAGGTAAGAAGTTGTTAGGTGAGGAAAGAATGAGGATAGATCTTGTGTGTGTGTGTGTGTGTGTGTGTGTGTGTGTGTGTGTGTGTGTGTGTGTGTGTGTGTGTGTGTGTGTGTGTGTGTGTGTGTGTGTGTGTGTGTGTGTGTATCCCTTTAGAGAATATATCACATTAAATTAATTAGGCTGACCATATATATGTTTAATTTAAAAATTGGATGAAATTAGGGCATTGAACACTTGCATCAAAATAAGACATTTGTGTTGACATAGGCATCTGATAGGGATGCAAGTGTCTGAGTAGTTGGAAAATAGGTACAGGTATAGAAATCATAGAGATGGAAGATAAATAGGTTTACAACATTATAGGTAAGATATAAGGTTTGAGTCATCAGAATAAAATTGGTCAAATTAAGAGATAAATAATTAGGTACAAAGAGATAGTGTATGCGAGCCTTTAGGCATCAGGAAAGGGTCTAAAAGTTTTAGATACATCCATGATATGTATTTTTAAAGTATATAATAATGAGGTGCTATATAATTCAAAAATAGTGTCTACACACATTCATATACATCTATGTGTTCTTTATCAACATTTGCAATAACAAAAGGAATTTTTATTTCATCAATTTTATCCATTTTATATTTCACATAGTCACATGATTGGATCAAAGGAATATTATTATGATCAATTCCAACATCACTTAACCTAAAACTTTGTCTTATAGGTATACAAGATCAAACTTCTTATATGGTATATAATATGTTCATGAAAGAATTAAGAAAGCAAGGGTAAAATGCATTTATTACTACCTATTAAAGGGAAATTAGAAATGAGATCTAAAATTAGAAATTTGAACTCTGATTAAAGATAAATATAAAAACCTATGAAAGAAAAGATGAAACCCCTAAGGAGGAAAGACTTAGGGCCATGCTCAAGTCATTGATCAGGTTCACCAAAGTGTTTAATTTATTTTATGATTAATTTAATATAAATAAGATAAAAATATGATTATTTAGATTATGTAAGATATGAAAATAATCATACAAATGTGAATCTAAAAAGATTTATTTATAGTTCACTTACTACAGAAATGAAAAAGCAATTAAAGACAAATGGACTTAACTAATTTCTTATTTTTATTTCTCATTGTATTCATCAAGTCCCAAAAATACTTTGTATATACTCTGTGACCACTTAGATAAGGAAACAAGAGTTGAAACCCTACACAAACGTTATCGATAAAGCTTAAACCTTGTGGTGTCTAATGTTATCATAGTTGAATATGTATGTCTATGTAACCCCAGGTTTTTATTCTTGTACATGTATATACCTTGTGTGTGTGTTCATCCTTAGTCATATGCAGTGAATTATGTTTTCCTCATCCTTGTTTTGAAACCCTAATTTCCACTTTCGACATAATATGAATGTTAAAAAAGGGTTATAAAGTTAGCTTGGACAACCCCAACCAATCCCTATTGAGTAAATAAGTGTTGAATACATTCCAATACTTGAAAGAGGGATCAAAATACACTTTTTTATCCCTCTTGGGTACATGTGTGCACCATTGTGATCAATCTAAAATGTAATGTAATGTTTGGCTCTCGATACTCGACACCATATAACTTTAACTTGAGTTTGTATTCAAACTTGGCTATATCGATGTTATTTTGGGGGATTTCCAATATTTATTCTTTTTTTATAACATCTTAAGAGAGTGTTGATTTTATTTCTGAATGTGATTTCAAAGTAGCAACCAAGTGAGTATGATCTTAGGATTGATTTGTATTTATAGTTGATCTCTTTGATATTTACCACTATATTTGACCCATGAACCATGTGTAAACTAACTAATAGAGATGCATAAATTTTAAAAGTGTCCATTTAATATTTTTGGGGACTATTGGTAAAGGAAGACACCTATAACAACACTGAAACTATCAGACTTTTGTTGGTACTATCCTAGGAGTGAAAAGTAGTGATAAGAGACATGGAGATAGTTTTTTTAGGATTCTAAAAGGTTCTTTTAAAGACTAGGATGATACTAAATATGTGTATCTGGGAAGTTAAGTTATCCAAGATAATTGTTGGGTATAAAAATAGAGTGAAGTGTGCATAAGAGTCAAATGTGTATGCAAAATCTAAATATGTCAAAGTGTTCCAAAGTTGATGTTGCCAAGTGTTTAATACAAAGTTTATGTATCTACAATGTCATGAATTTTTGGTTGAGTATATAAGTAGGAAAGATAATATTATCATTTGGTTTTGAAGCTATGTCAACTTTCTTGGCCTCATTTTTATCTTGAAAATCAGGTACATCATTAGTCTTAAGTTTGGACGTCATATTTCCCTAATATTTATATACAGTAAATGTAAAAATGATAGATGTATACTTTAACATATTTTCATACATAAGTTTAACCTCATTGTTATGTAGTTCATGGAAAATCTCATTAAAAAAATCATAAGTATTAAACATAACTTTGTCTTTGAGCAAGTTGAGCAAACTATTAGAAAATATGATTTGAATTTTTATAGAAGGGAGTTGATGTGACATTTTTAAGTATGATCTTAAATTTAAGTACATATTCAATAATAAATTCATTAGGTCCTTATTTGATTTGATAAATTTTAGAGAATGTGACCTTTTGACTAACACTTATTAAAAAAATGCACAAATAAGAGATCAAGTAAATCATGTAATCTATGCACAAGTCCCACATGTAAGGAGTAGAACCAATATAGGGAATATCAAGTGACATTCCTAAAAAATAACTTGGGAATAATCAATTCATCATGTTAGGAACCAATATAAGTTGAAAATAAATCCTTGATGTGTTGTGATGGATCCCCATTACCACTAAATGATGTAAACTTAGGAGCTTGAAATAAAGGAGGAAAGGGGTGGACAAATGATTCCAAAACCATAGGGTTATGTAATATGTCATAAGAAGAAACCACATGGATAAGTTTGATATATGCATGTGACCATGCTAAATTTACATTTTTGTGTCATTGAGTTATTCTTATACAACTAGATTAGTAGGTGTACCATTAAATATGATAAACATTGATATGTGTATGTGTCAATATAAATTCCCTCTTAATATTATAATTAGGTGCATGAGAGGCATGATTGGTGTTTTTCCTATGTCAAGGACCAATATATGTAATATATGGATGTGCTTGTAGAATCACATTAGTCATTAGATTGGTAGAAGGAACAATAGAAACATTAGATTGCATAGGATTAGAAACATTAACTTGCATAAGTATGGTAGCAAAAGATGGAGGCATAGGAGGATTAATATTATGAGGATCACTAGAATCACAACCTAATGTAGAGGGATTACAACCATTAAATGGATCTATATAAGGTTTTTCAAGTAAAGGATCCTTATTCCTACATTTTGTTGTTGTAATTTAAAATTTATGTAATAAATATTCTACACTTCAAATGTTTTTCTCAATCAAAACTCTAAAGCAAGTAATGGTTGCAACCCTACATTGGTCAACTTATTTATAAAAAAATGGACCATCATGTGTTTCATTGTCACTATCAACATCATAAGAAGGAATAATGGATATTCTATCAATAAGAGATTCATCATTAACACTGATATTAGACATAGAAGAATGAATATCACCAATAGTATCCATGGTCAATGTAATGGACACAAGCAATATGAAAATTTGAAAATCAGGTTTGAAATAAGAGGATCAAACCCTAACTAGCCTCGAATGATATTTGAACTCAAGGAATAAAGGTGTGTGCACCTAATTTTGAAGATGGATGTAATATAGAAAACATAAATAGGTCAATAAAATCTAGGGTTTGAATAAAACATGTAATAAAAGATGTAGATATGAAAATAAGAATGAGGTCAAGAAAATTAACATAGTTTCACAACCAAGTGATAAACTTATAGTTCCTACTTCTAGGACCAAACAATAATTTATGACATTATATACACCTAAATATGGTTTTAAATACTTGGCAACATGAAATTTGGCACACATTGACATACTTGGACTTTACATACACATTTGACTCAAGTGCACACTTTCCCCTATCTTTCTACTTTCTGATTGTCTTGGATAACCAAAATTACTAGATACACATATTTAGGATCATCCTAGTCTATGCAAGAAACTTCTTGAATACTAAACATGTTGTCCATATCTCAAATCAATAATTTTTAATTCCAAGAAAGTATTGGAAAAATTTAGTCATTTGCTATTTTGCGGCACGTGTCTTCCTTTGCCAGTATTGTCTAATAACACTCAATAACTAATTTTCAAATTATGACATATCTATTATGTCAATATAGACAGATTTTAAAATTCAGACATAGAGAAATATATCCAAGAATCAACTATAAATACAAATCAATCCTAAGGTCATACTCAGTTGGTCACTACTTGGAACTCTCATTGAGAAATAAACTAACATTCTCTTGATAAATTATCCAAGGACATCGATTATTCATCCATGGCCTTCTTCCATAAATTAATATTTTTGAATTAAGTTCCTCCTTCACAGTCTTAGGATACTCATCAATAATAAATAAAATTGATAAAAGAAATGCATAACAGATATTAAGCAAAGTATACTTTCTAGTTTCTTTCTAATTCAATTTTACACTTTCAAGATTGGAGTTTGTGATCCTTCATCTTGGGGTTCATCTTCATCTAGTTCATTTTAATCTTCCTCAAGTAACTCCCTTTCTGGTTTATCTTCTTCTATTGATTCATGTTAAGATACAAGTTCTCCCTCTTCTAATTCAATCAATACCTTTTTTGGTTGTTCATTTGGTTTTAATTCCTACGTTAGAGCCCCATTAACCACTCTGAAGATTCAATTATGACTGAAAACAATATTATTTATTTTTGGGTTCCAAAGCTTGTATTCTTTTACACTATTTCTATATTCAATAAAAATGTAGTTTGTTGCTTTATAATATAGATCAGTTATTTTTTACTTACAAATGTGCACATAGGCATCACAACTAAAAAACCTAATATGTTGGAGAGAGGATTCCTTATCTGTACATGATTCTTGTATAAATTTAATAATAAGGGCTGATATAGGTGATTGATTTATCATGCAACAAACAATATTTACCATTTTGCCTATAATTTCATTTCTATGCCGGCACCACTGACCATAATTCTAGTCTTATCCACTAAAGCCATGTTTATTCTTTTTCAAACTCCATTATATTATGTATATGAAGTTGTAATTTTCCTTGTTATTCCACATTGCTTACAAATTTTCTTGAATGCATATGAGCAGTACTCCACACCATTATCAATTCCAAAAACCTTTATCTTATTCTTTGTTTACTTTTCTCAAAAAGCCTTAAAACTTATTTAATTTACTAAAAACCTCAAATTTATTATAGATAAAATATATCTAGGATTTCCTCAATATATCATCTATAAAAGAAACATAGAAAAAATATTTTCGTAATGACTTATAAAATCTTGTAGGTCCAAATGCATCACTATGTTAAATTGAAAAATCCCATCTAATCTTGTATCACTAATGGGAAAAGTTATTAGACTTTACTTATGATATACACAATGTTTATAGAAATTAAAATCTAAAAGAAAATAAAAAATTCCTTCTGCCATACATTTAGTGTATAACACTCAAAGTCATTTATTTATATTTTATTTATTTTGTGATTAATACAATATAAATAAGATAAAACTATGAATATGTAGATTCTGTAAAATAGGGCATTAATCACACAAATAGGATTTTGAAAGGGTATATTGATTATGTTCTTACTATATTTTAAAGTTGAAAAAACAAAGGAGGAAAGATACATTTAGTAGATTTCTAATTTTTGTTGCTCACTATGTTTGTCCCAGTTCCTTAAATGACTCTATATGTGCTTTGTAATGACTTAGATCAGGAAACAAGAGATCCAATCCTATGTAGATGTTGCCAAAAAATATTATATTCCTATTACAACCAATATTGTCCAAATTATACAAATATTTTCCATGTTAATTGTGAAAATTTTTGACAACCAAGACTATTTTGCTTATACTTGTAGATATCTCCAATGTGTGTACGCGCCCTCAATCTTTTGCACTAATCTTTATTTTGTTTCTCCTTGATTTGAAACCCTAATCACATGTTCAACACAATATGAGCTTTGAAAAAAGGGTTATAAATTTGGGTTGGACAATCCCAACCACTCCCATTTGAGTGATCGAGTATTGTCTACATTCTAATACCCCAAATAGGGTGTAAACTACACTTAGTTCTCCCACCTAAGTTGTGTGTGCACTATTGTGATCATGCTAGAGTGTAATAAAATGTTTATATTTTGACACTTGATACTATGCAAATTTGACCTACCTTTGTATTTAGACTTTGCTCTAAGGATACACTTTTGAGGAGTTTTCAGATGTGTATGTTGTTATGACAATGTCTCAAGAGAGTGTTAATCGATTTCTCAATGTGATTATCAAGTAGTGACCAAGTTACCAAGTAACCTTAGAATTGATTTGTATCTATAGCTAACTCTTTGATATTTTTTTCTATGACCAAACCATGAAAATTGTTTAGTTTGACCTAATAGTGACGTCCCAATTCGAAAAGTATCCATTGAGTGTTATTAGACACTACTGACAAAGGTAGATTCCCTATGGCAAAAAAAAACTATCTAACTACTACTAGTCCTATCCTGAGAGTGAAAATTAGTTATCTAAGATATGGAGACATACTATTTAGGATTATGGAGTGTTTTTTTCAAAAACTAGGGTGATGTTGAATATGTATATTGGTAACTTAGGATATCAAGGATAATTTGTGGGTAAAATAAATAGGGGAAAGTGTGCATAAGATTCAAATGTGTATGCAAATTACAAGTATGTCAAAGTGTACCAAATTTGATGTTTCTAAGTGTTTAATACAAATTTAGGTGTCTACACTCTCCAATATGTCTCATCCTCTTATGACAAAGCATTATCTTTTCTATAGGAAACATAAGAATTCGATTTGATTCATTGTGAATCTCACAAACAACTTAGCTATTATTTATTACATCTTTCACTTACACTCATTATCTCAAACCTAAACAATGTCAATATGTCTTCTCATCCTAATAACATTTATTCTCAAGCCAATCTTGTAGCTATGATTTTTAAATTCTAACTACACACATGCATCATTCATCTTACTTACATAAGTCAAATTTCTAACCATATCTATAATGTGAATAACTCAAGGGAGAGTTTTAACCCTTCAATATTTGAACATCAACTTGAATCTTCCCCCTCATATGATTTAATATGTCAAATAATCTCCTAAGAAAACATCACCTCCATTTTTTTTTTCATATTCACAAAAACACTCCCTATAGGGAGTCATATGAAATAAAGTACTTGATTCAGTCAACCATGCATCATGACATGCATGTGTACTTGAGGTTGTCAATTATACATCCCCTAAGTCTTCATTGGAGGTCTTAATTTCTATTGAGGGCGCATAATTAGGGAATTAACTATTTTTAGATTTTTAACTCTGCACTTGTTCTTAAAATGCCTATCTTACCACGGTTCCAATTTCCTTGCAGGTCTTCTTAGATGTTTAATTTACCTCTTGAATTCAATTATTTATCTCATTAAATGTTTTTATTTATTTCTTAGAGATGACCTTTCATAAACAAGACATCCTTTGTCCATGGATTTTGCCTCGTTTCCTCTTATAACATAGTTGTGACTACATCCTCAAGCTTTAATTTAGACACATTACTACTAATGGCCAAAACAAGATTATCCCATGAATTAGGAAAATAACATAACAAAGTTATACACTTTTCTTCTTCATCCATTTTAATCTCAACTAAAATTTATTTTCTTACCATAATGTAAAATGCATTCAGATGTTATGTCATAAGTCGTTACTATTCATCCTAAGAGAATACAATTTCTTTCAAAGAAAAAGTTTATCCAATAGATACTATATATTATACAATGTCCCTAACTTATCCTAATGTGAGTTAGTGATGCCTTATCCAAATAAATTCAACAAAATTATATCTGAAAGGCACACTTTGATTGAATTCTTTGTCTTCTGATCCATCTTTTCCCAATCTTTTGGATCCATACTCTCAAACTTTTTCCCTAACACAACAATCCACTGATCTTTATGCATAAGAAGATCTCCCATTTTGAGCTTTCATAACTAAAAGTGTTGGCCCTTTATTTTGGTGATCTATGTCTTTACACTTCCTTATATCATTTTTCTTTATATAAATATTCTCATGCACAATTTTCCCACTCAAAAAATAATTTATCACAGTGTTAAGATGCTCTAGCTCTTCAAATAAAGCTAAACACTAGCTCTTATACCAAATGAAGAGAAATAGACCGATAATACTATTCAAAATAGTATTATTAACAAAATATTAAGCTATAAAATAAAGGTAAAATAGGATACACACACTATACACAAGATTTTCACTTGGGAAAACCATTTTACGAAAAAACTTAGTACAACAACCTTTTTAGTGTTTTGTTGAGCATATATTATTGTAATCATTTTACCTATAAATTTTTATTGAAAATTATGCCTATCAAATATTTCATTTATTTCTAAAGTATGGGCATCAGTTTTCTTATTTACATTGTATTTTATAAATAAATAAAACTAGAAAAAGATTATTTCCTTACCTTTTATTGGTTGAAGCCAAATGATGGGACTATTTCCCTAGGAAAATTTGTCCCTTTTCAATTAAAAAAGAAATATTTCATATTGTCTAATGAAATCATGTCAATTATAAACATTTAACATTAACTATAGTTTATGGAAAAAGAAAAGCAAACAATGATCTGATAATGACAAGTTGGCTAGTGTAGGTATGGATAGTGCCCTTTACTGGGGCCAAGCTTGTCCAAAGCTTACTTCAAGGTGTTGATAAAGGTAAAGATAAAAAATAGGGGTAATTTTAATATATAATGGAAAAAAGTTTAAAAAATCACATTTACCAACATTATAGAACTAAGGCCAAGTACTTATTGCAAAAGTAATGGTTGAATGTGTTCATGAGGATGGACATAGACCATTGCAAGACCCTGGCAAGAAAACTGAGAAGAATGCATATACATTATAGATTAATTATATGGGCCCATGTGATTTGGATTGAATAGGACCATCATCATATCCAATGCACCAAGTCCAATTGTACATGATGCATCAACAATTTGCACTAGTGATTGACAGAAGCCCTCAATTTTCTTCGACCTTACTTAAACTAAGCCCAATGAAAGGTTGTATGTCATTCCCTTAAGATGATCAAACTTCACTCTATCATTACCTTTCCTTATATTTAATTTCTTTGCCTTTGTAATTATAGCCTTTACCTAACAAAAAATAACGCTATTACTTACACAGAAAAACAAAATGGAAAATTTTAGAAATTTCTACAACAAAGTTTAAAACACATATAAGATATGTTATATATAAGGGATTTTTCATAATTACCAACACATTCAATGTTGAATTTTATTTTGGATACTCAACAACAAACCAAACCAGAACACAAAAAAATAGTTGAAGCTATGACTTATGACAGGTTGCCTTCAATAATAAAAAAGGTAAAATATAAAACTCGGTTCAAAAATTGAACCTTGTGTTATGAGAAAACACAAAAAAAATTTAATGGTAATAGATTATGGAATTTCTCTCTCACCAGAAGTATGTGTATAAGGCAAACATATCCTACATGAACTATAAATAAGGCTATAAAATTAGTTTTAAACTCCTCATACACAATCTTAACTTCATCAAGTGTTTCCTCATGTTGAATAATATCCATGCACTTCACCCTTAAGCTAATAGTGCCTCTATAATTTACATTCACAAGAGGATTAGACAGGCTATCAGCCAGAACCTTGACATCTCCTCTATAAGCCTCTGAGAGTCATGATCCATCAAAACCACATGCCTCACCATCTTATGGGTCAAAGAAATTTTGTCTTCAAAAAATGAGACAACATTTGGCACAACATGCCACAAAAGGATATCTCTCTTGTTTAGTAGGACTAAATTTAGCCACAATTCTTCAATACTCTAAATGCTTTTATTTGGCAAAGCTCCCAAAAGAAGTCTACTGGTTCAAGCACTTATACGCTTAAAGCAGGTTACAAAATCAAAGACTACAAGATAGTATGGCAAAACATGTATGTTATAACCCCTCAGAAGTGGGTTGTCATATTTACCTTCAAAGCCTATGCTTTCAATTTACATTTCAATCATTTATTTAGATAAGCATTTATTCAACCCTAAAGTATCCACCTTCATTCCTGCAATAATGAAGTGTCCTACCAATCCTCTTGGAATAACAAAGGATGTGCTTTAGAAAATAATAAAGGGAAAGTATTAGAGGACCACAATGTTTTCTTGCAAGCTTAAGATAGTTGTTCAAAAGGAGGACATGCAACAAAATTGTCAGGGCACCTATCAAACACGAGAGTGACCTGCAACATCAAAGGTGCCCCTCAATTCTAATTAAGGGCATTCCAAAATAAATCTTTTCAAGGAATTTAGAAATGGGGGGGGGGGGGAATTATTACACCACCTTTAAGGCGCCATATCGTCAACTTTTGTTTCTAAAAACTTAAATTAACTAATAAACTGAATGTTCTCACATTCAATGAAAAATGTGCCAACTGTATAAATTTTACTATCGACATAGAAGCTAAACTACCATGATTATTCATAATGAAAGATTCCATTGGCTGATTACAAGCGGTAGAAATTGTATAACCTATTACAAAGTAAGAGATAAATTCTTTGCATTTTTTAGCAGGTGTTATTGCGTTAGCTAATGATGTTGAACAAATATAGTACATTATTGAATCAAAATAATGTTATCACTGCATTAAAATTATGTGATTTGATCTTAAGAATTTTGTGGCCTAATTTATATCAAAAGTTGAATTACGCAGCTTCCACTTGTGGTCCCAACTATCTCAAACATGGTTGTAATACTCTTAACCACTCTCTAGACTGATTTTTATGGTTTTCCTAAACATACTATCAACGTAAATGCCTCTGGTTTGGAGTCCATCTTAAATCTCTAATCAATAAGAATAGTTTATTTATGAGTCACTATCTTCAAGCATGATTAAATCTATCTCAATATCTCTGTATCTCACAATTACTCATAACAGGTACTAATGTTGCTTCACAAAGTTGTTCTTTATTATATTAACTCAATCATTTACAATATAACAATGTATTTCTAAGTTTTGTGTTAACCTTATGCATGTACAATATTTTGTAAGCACGTTAATGGGGAATCATCCAAGAGGAGTCACAATATAATGGGTACAAACTATGGGCTTAGAAATCATGGGTCCTAAAAAATGAGTTGAAACCACTTATACGTATTGAAAACTACGTATAAGGACCCCATTAAATGTGTTGAACTATAAAGTTTATAAGTGGTATAGATCATATAAAAGTATACAACATGTATCGAACAAGGCCTACCCAAATTCAAGTCTCAATGGGCACTTTGATATATAAGATGTTAGTAAAACGTTTATCCCACCAAAATATTTTTATAAGCTATTTTTTTTAATATTTTTTTAAATTTAAATTTATTAATTAATATTTTTTCTAAAAATTATTAACCAAATTTTCCTATAAAATATACACAATATTATCAATTTTGTAAAACAATATAAATATTAATAAAAAATTTAACATTGCAATTCACCTACCGTACTAAGTACTTTGTAAAAAATTATCATTCCTTAAAATTTTCCTCAATAGGGAAAATTTTAAAATATTATATTAACTTATTCATAAAGAAATGTTAGGAAAAAATACAGAAAAAAAAGCCCCCTATTCTTGTTTTTTGAGAATATAATGAGTACACGTAAGACTAGTTTGTCTCCTCGGTATATTCTTCTTGATTTGCTTTTTTTTTTTTTTTTATTTAAATAAATATAATAATTTTGTCACCTTTCCAATCTTTTGCAATCACTAAAGTGAGCATTTTGAGGAAGTGGAGAAGCCATCATTTGTTTTATATCAATGTAAGTCTCACTTTTCCGGATGGAATCAAAATATTTACAAAATAAAATTATTTTTATAAATAATTATATGATTGTTTACTTTGTATAGTCTTTTTTATTTGAAAAGTAAAGCAACATGTCTTTGCACATATGTTCACAGATAGAGACACAAATTTATCTCATAGTTTCACACAAGGTTTCAATTTAATTGCCCAGATAAATTTGGAATCTTTAAAAGGTGACAAGTTCATTATGACGATGACATAATATTTTACAAGTAGGTAAGGGAAACTCTTTATTGACTTGTGTACAGGTTATGATGTCTTTTTATCTTAGAAGACAAGTCTTCGAAGGATCAAATCAACATCATATATGTAAAGATTTTAACATGTTTATTTTAAGGTAATATGGCAACATTTTACTTCTTGTGCATATTATTTTTTCTCTATCTTTATCACATATTTTTGCATTGCGATTTAATATAGATTTTATTGATATGTTATTTATGATACAAGATTATCGAACTCAATGTATTTTATATTGCTAATATTATCTATGATGTAAGATTTATATGACACTTACTTTCTATACAAGACATTATTTCTAAAATGTAGATACTCGAAATGGTGTCTAATCATTTATTAGTTATAAAATTGTATTATTTAGGGTACTTGTGTACTTGTTGCTTATTGGTTTAAGTCATTCTTTATTAGTGCAAATGCTAACTTTCAGAGGTCTCCACATAATCTCCCAACACCTTCCAAATGTTATTTCCCTCCCCCTTGGTTTGATCTTGTTATGTGCACTTTGCCAAAAATGTGGCCTTGATGTATATGACATGCTAGAAATGTCAAGTGTACAGTTTTGGTAGGTTGGCTTTGGGCTCTTCTTCTCATTGTCCCATGTGACCCTTGATCCATTTTTTTTCACTTTTTCAATTGCAAGATGTCTATATGCATTCCAACAGGTTCCTAATTTGAATTTAGGAGTTATATAAATACACAAGTACATTAGTGCATTTAGATTAATCATACAATCAATAGTCACAAGCGTATAAAGAATGCATTTAAGAATCTAAGGAAATCTAAAAAACATATATCATTTTTGTTTATTGCAGTCTAAAATAAATCAAGTATTTACAAAGCATTAATTGAAAATTATATAGCAACACTTGCATTCCACTAGACTGCCTAATTGAATTATATTTTATTTGATGCGCTACGATCAATTTTGTATACAATTGAGGTTATGATAAGCAGTTAATACTTAAAATCCTTGCCAACATTGACCATAAGTCCCAAAACAAATACTTTTCCTTATCCTTTGTAGGTTTAATTGCCCATTAACATTTGAAGAAGAATCAAAGATCGATGCAAAGATTTAGGATTATGAGTGAGGTTTTCAAAGCCTCAAACTAATGAATGCATTCACAAAATCAGGCTTTGCTTGTCTGTTGCTTACCAAAAACGTCAAGTTATAAAATTATGGTTACAAAAAACATGGAGTGTAAAATTTTGAGGAGGTGCTCAGGTCGCTGCAATTTTTTTAGTTCTTATTATCTTACCCTAAAAAACTTGACTCTATTGTCAGGGTATAACAACTAATTCCAATTTTATAGAAGTTTAGATACTTCTATAAACCCTCACTTTTTCAATTATTATGTTGTAATTAAATTAGTAATTAAATTTTATTTTACTACTTTATATTTGATTAGGCTTAACTACATGTGTATGGGTAAATTGCATTGCATTTTGATATAAACCCGATTTTATATATTTCACATTGTTACTCCCTTTAACATGGTCTCCATGATATATAAATGTTATAATACATGATTTTGTTTCTAACATAGTTTTCATGCTACAATATTTCCATAGCATACAACTTCTATGCTATACATGTGCAAATATTCATTATGTTTATGCTTTTACTATGTTGTCATGTTCTTTATCATGCATATGTATTAGGATAACATAGGGGGAAAATGTTTTGGCTTGCACATGTTCCTTTATTTATGCACTATGACTCATTACTATGATAAATTTTATTATACAATTGTTATGGTTTTCATATTCCATGTTGCAATGGCTCTACTTATATCTTAAGGCAACTTGTGGAAAAATTATCTTTTTGTATGTTCCACAAATATTATATCTTTGCACGCTATGTTACTTGATGACATCTTTGATAAATTTTAATTATGCATATAATTTATTTTGAGATGTGAGCTTCACATGTTCACCCTAAAATTTAAAAGGGACCATATACTATTAATTATATTATATGGCCATGCTTTCTTTAGTTGTACGATAGACTTAATGGACTTTTGTTGTATATCGAAGACAAAAGGGGCATCTTATTCAACAATTTTTTTTAAGGAAAATGATTTATTTGATAATGTGATAGGCTTAAGGGACTTATGTTTTATATTGAGGTTAAAGGGGCATGTGACACATCATACTTAGTGACCAAGTGACGCAAAATAATTTTTAGGTGTGGAGGCTTGTCATTGAATGATACATGGGTTTCAACTCCCTTCCACCTTCTACTTCCTTTGAAAATATGATGAACCCATTAGACTTATGATTCATACTAGGGGCAAAGCCAAAGTCTTAGGTTAGATTTAGTATTTATATTATTTCACTCACCCATGTTTGTATAGGAAAGTTAAGTATGCTTTTATATGTTCCAAGACTCAGAATCCCAGTTCTCATAGAATCACATTTATAGCAACATCAATATATTTTTATATGTTCTAATTTGATTTGTGTGCCCATACAACCTGTGTTATTTTTATATGTTCTACTTTGAAGTGTGTACCCATACCACCTACTTTGTAACTAAGCACACTTGAAAAATAGGGGAAAATATAGACACTCATAAAACCCCTCTTGAAAATTATTTCACATTATCTTACATATCTTGTGCACTTTTTTTTATATATATGGGTATATAATTTGAATTCAAGATTATTGAACCATCATGGGAATATCTAAGACATTAAACCATCTTCACACATGTTCGTGTAACCCCCATATCCACTTGGTGCTTGTATTGATATGTGACTAGGAGTGTCCATAAAGTCATGACATAGTTGGTTAGAAACCTTTAAAAATAACCTAACATGATTGTCTTTCCTGCCCTATGATGGTCAAGTAAATGTCAAATTTAAAGTCAATTAGAATTATGAAGAACTCATTCTACTACGCTCCTTTGTTGCCATTGTAGAACACCTATCAAGGTAATTAATTAGTACATATATGTTAGATACATATTCCAAAAATACACTGAGAGATATCAACTCAAGGTTATTATCTTAGATTTTACACATACTACATTCATTAATAATTCCATTACCTTCTATGCCAATGTATTATTGACTATGACAAATGAAATAAATTTAGCTACACCATTGTGTGAGACTCAAAAAAAAAATCATAGAAAATAAAAATAGGCTCCAAACCCCATCGTATGGCTAACATATTACGATTTTAGATTGAATTATCCAAGCAAAAAGATTTTTTTAAGTAATGGTCAAATAGACATCAAATTTAAATTTAGAATTCCTCTATGAAGGTCAAATAAAATTCAAACTTAAGATTGAATATAATTGTAAACAACTAACTCCATTACACTCCCTTGTTAATATTGTAGAACCTCTAATAACATAATAAAATTCCTCTGCGGTAGTCAAATAGACATCAAATTTAAGATCGAATATAATTTTGAATAACTCACTCCGTTACAATCTCTTATTGTCATTGTAGAAATCATATATGTATAACTAGCATAGATATCTTAAATACATCTATCTGAAAATACCGAAAGATATTGATCTCAAGGTTCTTATTTTAGATTTTTCACATATCACATTGATTAATAATTCTATTTCCTTCCCTGTCAATTTTCTATTGACTGATGATAAATGACATCAATCTAGGTACCCCACTGTGTCAGCATTGAAAAATAATTTTGAAAAATAAGGAGCTCTAAACTCTACTATATAACCAGGGTATTACAATATTTTGATTGACTTCTCCAAACAAAAAGAAAACGTTTACATAATAATCAAATAAACATCAAATTTAAAACTAAAAATTATTATATAACAAATAATTAAATATCAAACTTAAATTCAAATATAATTTCGAATAACTCACTATATTACACTTCTCTATTATCATTATAAAATATATTTACTATATTTTATAATACTTAATTTCTAATTTTATATATATATAAACATGCTTTAAAAAAATTTGAACTTCAACTACAACATTCCTTTCGATTATCATAACCATTTACCATTGCACCATTGTTTGTGCGGTTATTACAAATTTGAAAGTTTACAAAGATTTTATATATTTCTTATACTTTAATAAAGAGAAATGAAATACATTTTATTAATTTTATAAGACAACAAATATTATTTCTTTCAATAAGTCAGTGTGGATGAACTTTAGGCAATGTTGCTTCTTCATAGAAGGTTGGTTCTTTTATTAATTTATATTAATTTTTTTTTTTTATTCGTTTAGTTTTACTTCTTAAAAAAATTAATTTTAAAATTTAATTTAAATATTATCATTTTTTTTTGGAATAAATATGAAATATAATTTTATTTTATTTTTAAATTTGTAAATAAAATTATTTTAATGTTTTATTTAATGAAAGATTTTTAAAGATAATCTGATATTTTAATTTTTTTTTTTATGATAATAACATGAGTTTTAAATTAATTTGGGAAAATAAAGTTCAACGGTTTCAACATTTCAAAATAAAGTCAAGTGATTTTTACTTATAAAGATGATAGCATGGAGATAGTCTCTTCATATGTATATTTGGAGGTCCTTTTCTCTAAACCACGCTTTAGCTTGATTCCATTTGTAAAGCCTAGACTAAATAAAAGATATACAACTTTCACCACCTCAGAAAAGTGGCATTTACATCTTTAGTTTTAGGACATTCAAACGAAGATCCACCTCTTTCATTTACCTATTACACCTACACTTTTATATGGCTATAAGTTTTAGGTTCCAAACCTTCGAACAAAGGAGTTAAAAAAAGATAAAAAAGTGTTTCTCATAATGTTATTCAAACATATTCATACCAAGAGATTAGTCCCTCATGCCATCATCTTTGCATAATTTGTCACAACTCCACTCTTTGCTTTAGTGACATTTCATATGGTGATAATGATTCACGAACTCAAATAGTTGGAAAAGTCTAAAAGTGATCACCTTAGGTATCCATACCTTGCTTTGAGATTATGGAGTAGGCATACCATGGGGTCAATTCTTGTTGGTATGTGAGAGTCTCCTTGGTGCTTCATATCATTAATCTTGATATTGATAGGGCACCCCCACTTAACTTCTTTATGGATGTTCTTGATCTCTCCAAGAGAGAAAAAAACAAAACAAGAGGGAAATAAATAAAGACATTCGTACTAATATTTACGAAGCTTTCCTCTAGTTCACATGGTATGAGCCTAGAGAGTTGCTCTCCTCAAAATTGTAACATTACTCAAAAATTTATCTTCATTTCAATGATAGGTTCATCTAACTTTGTCTAGTTATATAAGACTCTAGTTACCTTGTAGCTTGAGGGTTCCCTTGTTTAGATTAGAGGTTTCTTTTATTAGCTTCGCATTGAGACAAACCATCATATCCCTTGTTAACACCATTTTTGTTAGAGTTGCTCTCTAGGGAATGGGATTGAGGACCCTTTTTTTTCAAATACCATCCTTATTATGAGTAAAGAACCCAGGTGATTCGTGCAGCAGAAGACCCTGAATTTGAGACTTTCTACACAAAAAATATTCTCTTGAACGAAGGTATTCATGCTTTGATGGCGGCTCAAGATCAGCCTCATGAAAAGCTTATATTCCCTGAGGAGGTTTTACCCCATGGAAATGCTCTTTAATGGAACTCTAGCTTTAGCTGGTCATGACCAAGAAACTATTGGTTTTGCTTGGTGCGCTGGTAATGCCTGACTTATCGATTTGTCGGGTTGCCTCTTTAGAGATTTACTTGGCTCTCTTTAGACACTCATGTCTTATTAAGACCAATGATTATTATCCCTCTTCCTCTGATAAATGTTTGAATTTTGCCAACAACTTTCTAGACTCAAGTCCCCCAATTAGATCTTACTTTTGAATGTCTCATAACATCAGTAAAAAGAGGACTTGGCTAGATTCTACCTTTACATGGTAGATCCTCGAGACGTCAAAGATCCAATGTTTGGCATGGCCTTACACTTATCACACACTTATTTAACACTTTGAATATTAGAAGTGTTTCTCCAAAATAACATATTTCATCTCACTATGTGGAACCTTTTTTTCTGTCTTCTTCATGTTATTGTATTTATTGCACTGAGGCTTTCTAGATACTCTTTTGATATTTAATTTTTTGTTTGGTATTCTTTAGGATATACTATTATACTCATATCTTCTTTATATTGTACTTTTTACAATTTCATGAACCAATATTTGGTGATTTTTTTCTTGATTTGATTAGGGTAAATGCTTTTAAATGGAGTATGAACCACCAAAGGAGCTTTTATAGAAACAAGATCTTTACAACGATGTTGGGACATAATAGGGGCCTAGTCCCCAAAGACTGCAACTCTAACATGTAACCTTTTAAATACAAAAGTGACCATAAAGCCCAACAAGAAAGAACCAAAAACAAAAAACTACCTAACAAAGTACAATGAATGACAGGGTAATAAAGATGTTGAAATCAATCGGCATAAGGGAAGCAAACAGACAAACATAACTTGGGGAGCACCCTCCAAAAATTAGAACAACATATAAAACCCATAGATCAATAATAAATCCAAGAAGTTAATCGGAGAAGAATCGACTGTAAGGGGAAGCAACCTTCTCCTGGGAGAGAAATCCTCCAATGTCATTTGAAAACCATCTTAAATTAACTCTTATACTTCTTATCTCAGTGTTTCCACTTTAAATCTTCGACCTCTACATTTTACTGACACTCCTAAATTAACTTTAAATTTCCACCCCAAAATTGGAAAGAGTAAGGTTATGAAACCTAGGAGACACCCCTGATCCTCCAGAAAATCATCAACCGACTTCCCATATTTACAACCATCAAGGTGAAGATTAATATATAAATTAAATTTAAAATTAAATTATTACTTCAATACACAAGATAAACCTTCAATGTTTGTCTTTTTCAGAGTTGATATAAATTATTTCATAAGCTTTGCTCAAACGCCCATTTGTTTGCATTTTTATTTCTATCTTTTAATTTAAATATTCCTATGGGAATAAAGACTTTGACTTGGTAGATGCGTGGAAACATAAGATTTGATTCCAGTGGAAATTTGGATATATAATTTCTTAAGAAAAGAATTAATATATTATTTTTAATTCAAAGTATCATAGCATGCTATATAACTCTCTTTGAGGGTGTTGACTAAACTAATTTGTCTGAATTTTGATAGAATCGTTTTGGTTTGAATAGGGAATGTTTTAGGAAAGAAAAAATATTTTCAAAAATAAGTGAATATTTTTTTATGATTAATATTGCATATGTGATTTATTATGGTGAAAAAATATTTTCAGAAATAAGTGAATATTTTTTTATGATTGATATTGTATATTATATCTTGTAATTTATTATGGTGATGGATCACATAATATAATATATAATGTCGATCATAAAAAATATACATATTATTTTTTGAAAATTATTCTTTTTATATTGTGGAAATTTTAGGTCATGGTGATGGATCACATAATATAATATACAATGTTGATCATAAAAAATATACATATTATTTTTTGAAAATCATTGCTTCTATATTATGGAAACTTTAAATATGGTCATCCTTACACATATTTAATGCATAGATTATAGTATTATTAAGATCACAAAATCTTATTTATATATTCTAGCAAACTAAAAGGGAATTATTGATATTTTAAAAGAATAATACTCATAAGACAATTTAAATTATTCATATAAAACGAAAAAATATTACTCAAGACTAAGTTATCAGCGAGTCGATGAATAAAACAAGATATCACTACTGACTATCTATAGAGTAACATAAATAAACACAAAAAAGGTAAATATACAAACGATTTTACCATTGACCACCTTAACATACTGTCAAAATTAAATGTTTTCGAAAAATATTACATATAATATAGCCATTTGATAAGTTGTTAAGCTAGTTCTCTCCTTTGAAAGACCCAAATTCAAGTCTCAAGAATAATATATATATTTTTAATTATTGGTAAATGCTTTTGAACTGGAGATATGGATTGGAAGGGGAGGGTTTTGACGGGATCCCACAACCCATACAAAATCAACCAAAACAAACAAATCCACTAAGCCAAGCTCAAAATCAGGGTAGCCCCCCAAAAGAAAGCAACATCCACAAACAAACAGTGAAAAATCTGCCATGATCAACAAGGCACATGGTGTTCGGCCTAAAAAACAGTAAAGAGACAATAACAACCAAACTAATCCAAATACAAGACCAACCTCAGTCAACAACAGAGAGCAACAAATTAACCAATGGATGGAATTAGTCTTCTTCTTTAATACGATAGGAGATCTTCCATTGTTCATTGAGAACCGTCCTTATTCATATCCTTAGCCTCAAATCTCAACCTTTCTACCTTTGTTCCGCACCCTTTCTTTTTGACTATTGAGCTCATAAGTGCTTTAAGCTTCGCCAAAGAAAAACAAAGAATAAAAACTGCTGAAACCAATGGAAAATATACATAATCTCATCAGTGATCAAAATACTCACATCAAAAAATACAATTTGTAAATTTACAAAGTGAAAGTACGTATATTAAAACCCTACTTATATTCCAAATCAAATGTGGGTTGTCGATCCCATATTAAAAAATATATATATTTTTTAAATTATAATAAATATGACACCATATAATTATTAAGTATATCTTAAGAGAGGGTCTCCTCCTACTCCTCTAAAAGTAGGATATAATCACCCCTATTAGGGGGCCCAAAAAAAACTTGTATCTAGGAAAGTGTTTGTTTGCAAAGGGTAAAGACTAGGCTAAGGGGGAAGGACCTCCCCTCACCCACGGAGTGTGGGGGCCTAAATAAATATTAAAACCAAATATTATATAAATATAATGAGTACACATAACACTAGTTTGTCCCCAAATGTAATAATTTTGTCACCTTTCCAATCTTTTGAAATTATTAAAGTGTGAGCATTTTGAGGAAGTGGAGAAACCATCATATTTCATTTTAAGCGGTCGGTTTTCATATTATTTTGTAGGTTGGTATCATTGTTAGTTTTGGTCGTATGACTCTATTTGCCAATTTTTTATTTTTTTATTTATTTTTGAGTAATTTTTTTAATATTATTATTATTATTATTATTATTATTATTATTATTATTATTATTATTATTTATTATTAAGTAGACCACATTAAATTAAATATAAGGTGGAATTTTATATAGATCTTTTAAAAAATTAAGGTTAGATAATTATATAATAAGCAATTATCGAGTAGGAAACACGATTTTCAAGTAATCAATGACACAACATGATGATTAGAGGATCTTTTATAGATAACATTGTATAAAACATCGATTAAAAATATGACATGAATAATCACTCACATGAAAACAATTGAAAAATCATAAAAAACATAAGAGAACACATAATATATCCATTTAACATGCAAAATGTAGTATACAATAAATTATGTGTAATTAATAAAGGTAGCTCTATATAATAAATGGAAGTCTGGAAGGATACCACTTGAGAATCATTGTAAAGAGATGCTCCCAGTATAAATTATCCACCAATGTGAGGATATCCTTAGTGTGAGAATAATGTAGTCGACTAATTCACCCTAATTATATTTATTTAATAAAACAAAGGTAAAATGATTGTATTAGGGAGATATAATATTAACAAGGTAAAATAAAACTTTCAGAGAAACCTTGGTGGCTAAAACACATGAATTTAATAAAAATGACCATCAAACTTGAAAAGAAATAAAAAATGATAGAATGATTACATTATTGGTTAATTTATCCACCCTTAATCATGGTATGTTCAAACATTGTTTTGAGTTATTTAACCTTGTAAATGGTCACCTATGAAGGTTTTATCAAAATTTAAGGTAACTTTGGAGATTTTAAAGTTGTTTTGCAAAAGTTAAGGTATAATTGATTCATAATGTAAATAGTGATATTGTGATCTTTCAAGATGGCATGGTGCTCCATATTGGATAGTGAACTAGAAGCAAAGTTAGTGAAAAAGCAATTTTATTTTTATAAGCATTTTAAAGAGTTTGAGGTTTTTTTGGAGAAATTAAGGTTTCACTTGTTTTGGTTATATTACTTATTTCTTGTGGAATATCAAGTGTGAAGAGTAAACACCATGGTAACAATCAAAGGGGGTCTTTTTGGGTCACTTGACACTTGTTGAAGAGCATATTATATATTATTTTATCCATATACCTAACCAACAAGTGTCAAAGCTCCATTTGTAATGTACATTCACTCTTGAAACCTTTTTTGTTCATTGCTTTAACTACAAACATAGCATGGCATTATAAATGGCACGAAAAGAAGGTAGAGAAGGTGAGTGGTACGTTACACCATCATTGTACAAGTCAAGATATTTTATTTTATTTATTTATTATTATTATTATTATTATTATTATTATTATTATTATTATTATTATTATTATTATTATTATTATTATTTTGGTGGACCATATTAAATTTAAGGTGAAATTTTGGATGGATCTTTTAAAAAAATAAAGGTTTATAATAAATATATTTTTTCTTTGATGTTCCTTTTTTATTATAAACTATATTAATATTTGAAGGGTAATGTTGAATAAATAATCGTTATTGAAAAATTCATGATAGGGAGAGTCAAATCAAATTTAGTTCACGCCTTCAACTAGTAACAAACCTTCTAAATGTGAATTGGTTCCATCACAATTGCATGGGTAGAGATTGTATTATGAGAGGAACATGAGTGGAGATTGCACAACCACACCTACTTTACAGAGTGGCTTCTAATGTGAGGGGAATGTGGGTGGAGATTCCTTATCTCCGTTGAATTCACATAGTGATTTGTATTGTGAGCGAAATGTGTGTGGAGATTACATGCCTATGCTTATTTTATAGAGTAGCTTGTATTTTGAAGGGAGCGTGGGTGGAAATTATAAACCTACACCAACTTTACAAATCAATTAATATAGATAATAATTATGTTGTCCATAACACAATAATTAGGTATTCTTTTAGGATAATTTTACACATACTAGTGTTTGCATTCAATCTAAGGATTTAAGAATTATAGAGCAATTCATAAACATACAAATCATACTTATCCAAATCTTAGATAATAAATCATTTTAGAAGTTTGTTGGGATTTTTTAAGTTATAAAAGAGAGCGGATGTTAAACAAGCAAACATACTCATCAACAACCCATTGACCATTATGTTAGTAGAAAGGTCACTTCCATTGTGGTATCACCCCCATTAGCATATGTATCATAGAATATTGGGCTTATATATTATTTCAGAACTAACCCTCCAACCAATGTGGGATAAGTTATACAAGGATCTTAGAGTTGTAGAAGCAATTCTTAGACACATTTATTAAGTGTATATGACACTAGATATTAAGAAATTTTTAGAAGCTTGTTGTAAGGAGATTTTTTGGGATTGACTATTAAATGAGATTTTAAAGGCATTTGCATACAATATGGATCAATTTTAAGGGAGATATAGGCAATATTTAGTAACTAGTGCAAACTATATTCTTCGTTGTGACCTTCTCTTGGTACAATATGTGATGATACAAGACTTGAAATGATGGTGATGCAATGTAGGTTCAATATGTAGACTCATAGGCTAAATGTGCAGAACTCTTAATAAGACTTGATGATTATGTGTGAGAGACTTGGCTTGTATGATTTCCACATGATAAGAAACTTTGATATTGGAGAGATATGTAGTCGCATAAGGTAGATTTATATATATAAGGGTCCTTACAACACTTCACGCGTTGAATGGTCCTAAAAAATAGTGATAAGAAATAATAAAAGCTTAGACTATTAGGCTAAGGTGGAAAGGACCCAAAACAAAATGAGGGTTAGAATCATTAGATTGTTAATTATGACCCAAGAATCGATGAACCATCAATTCTTATTGAAAGGGAAAAAAGGTTCAAAACAAAGACCAAACTAAACAAATGACGACTATCTAGGATATTGGTGTTGACAACTAATAAATCTAACATGTTTATGAAGAAATATATATGAATCAAGGTTAAGGAGAGTTTAATGTGTGCTAAAAGTGTCAAAAAATATTCCAAATTTACATAGATGGACTAAGTGTGATAAAACATGACAAAAACACTATGGAAAAGGATTTTGTACCAAAATTAGATGTTTACATAATGCCCCACTTTGATATGCATGTATGTGAATTTGTAGCATGTCAAGGTAAGAAAAGTTAATTACATACCTAAAATTACATATGGAAAAATGATGAATGTTGGGTACTCGTGGGATATAATCGTATCTACAAAAAATTGTGAACGTATGTAAATAATCAATCTCTCAAATCAATGTGAATATAATAGAGTTAAATAGAAACTAATAAATGATCATAGGAATGCATATACCTTGTGATACATAAACTGAGTTATCACTTTTGGGAAACACTAGGTACTGAAATTAAAAACTAAAAATTCAAGGGTCTACAAGCAAGTATTGGGGTACAAACTCCTCTTCTTGATTAGGGAAGTAGATATCTCACAACTTTTGGTCTCTCTTGAAAAATCTTGGTATGCATAATTCAACTATTATCTAGAATAGATAATGATATAAATATCTAGATATATGCCCCAATTTTTAGGTGACGGATTGGTATTTATTTTTAAAAATCATGCATCTCAAAATAAAGAGTCATACACATCATGTGATCAAAGAAAACATATATCTAAAGTTGTTTAAATATTTTTAAGTACATTTGTAAACACATGTATGTAGCTATAGTAAAATATGATCATGTGAATCTTGATAGGAAGATGCAACCTCATGTGAGGATGAAGTATTGATAGGAAATAAATATACCCTAATGCAACCTAGTGAATGGGGACAAAGCTATGGATCCAATGTGGTAGGATATGTAAGTACCCAATATATATATGCATGACTCCTATGTGACTAGGTGTAAGGAGGATAATGATTGTATTGATATAAGAAATATAATATCAATGGACACATGTGTATAGTAAGGTTTGTATGCTTAATATATGGATGATAAACTCTATTAATGTGTTGATATGATGCCCTTTAATGAAAATCATGTATAGGTCATATAATTGATAAAGTAAGAACAAAGGATATGCCCTAATGTAACAACATGCTCCAAGTGGACTAGATACAATAATGAAGCACACATAAAATATAAGTATTATACCCTGATAGATGCATGGTATAAATCATGAAAACATAGGGAACAAGTGTAATAGACCAAAATTAGTAGTGTGCATGTCATGGAATGAAGCATAAGATATCATCTAGTAAAGGAAATATAATTAGACATAACTACATAATCATGCATATAATATGCAACCATCAAGTAAGAAACATGACTCTCAAGTAACTAATGAAACAACATGATGACTAGAGTATCCTCTATGGATAACATTGTACAAAACATCAACTAAAAACATGCACAAGAATAATCACTTGCATGCAAGCAATTGAGAAATCATAGGGAACATAAGAGATCACATAATATCTCTAATTAGCATGGAAAATATAGTATAAAACAAGTTATGTATAATTAATATAGGTAGCTCTATATGATAAATGGAAATCTAGAAGGATAACACCTGAGACTCACTATAAAGAGATGCCCCCATTATAAGGCATGCCACCAATGTGAGGATGCTCCTTGGTGTGGGCATAATGTAGCTGCACGATTCACCCTAATTATGTTTATTGAATAAAATAAAGATAAAATGATGGCACTAAGGAGATATAATATTAACTAGGTAAAATAAAACTTTTAGATAAGCCCTAATGGCTAAAACACATGAAACTAGTGAAATTGACAATCAAACTTGTAAAGAAATAAAAGATGATGAAATGATCACACCTTGATATTTTTTAAATTTTTGAGGTTGGATCTAAACTGTGCAAGTATGTATCTCCCTCTATGTAAAATTTGAACCTATGACTATGCAGGAAAAAAATTGACACTTGTGACGATCATGCCTTGGGTGAAATTGTCAATCTCCTAATTTGTTTGATGTACACATTCGGTTATCCTGTACTTCTCATGTGTTGACTTTCATATTCTTAATTATTTAGTATAAGTGCACCTTTGGATGTTGTATTGATCTATATTTTCACTTCTCTAATTTTTTAGGTATAAACACATAAATAATTCTTTCTTCCTTGTTTGACCTAGTTTGATACTCATAACAAACAAAGGCTTATGGATTTGGTAGCCACCAAGATGGGGTTAAAAAATATGTATGTTGTACATTGAAATCAAACCTCCATATAGTTATGAGTGTGTGCAAATTGAATAACTTTACCAAGGGTTTCTAACCTTCTCTTCCTATATGTGAAGATATAACTACATGTAATATGTCTAAACCTTATTTCAATATAAGAGGGTGATGCACAAAAATGACTTTGTCACAAGTGTAACAAAATATATGGAAATGGATGACACAAAATTATATTAATAATAAAAATATACACTTGAATCCTCTCTCTTTCACACTCTATCTCTTTAATGGCCTGGATTGACTTGGTATAACTATGATGCTCTTAGGACATGAATATCACTTAGGTTAACTATGGAAATATTAATAAAAAATTAAGGCCTATGGAGTGCAACCCAATGCATCAAGATGTAAAAATAATGAATTAAAATAGTGGTGGGACTACTTATCATGCATGGCATAGAATTGATAGACCAAAGATCTTATCCTAGGTGAAATTATAGTATGTGATTTGAGTATCAATGTAGCGATGTGTGAAAATAGGCCCCGGGATAGACATAATTCAAGGATTAAGACCACATTTTGGGTAGGAAGAGTCCTAAAAACAAGAAAATATACAAAATTAAAATAAGCTTGTCAAAACATGGAAAAGACACTATGAAAAAAGGTCTTGTACCAAAGTTAGGTGTCTACACCACATAACATCTATAAGTCCATGATCATATATAGCTTGTACATCTTACATCTCACCTACTCAAAGAATACCATGAGAATTATGTGTGTAACATGTATTTTTAAATCTATAGAATAGGTAGATAAGCATGATATGTATCCATTGACAAAGATAAAGGCACACACACACACACACACACACACACACACACACACACACACACACACACACACACACACACACACACACACACACACACACACACACACACACACACACACACACACACACACACACACACACACACACACACACACACACACACACACACATTTACATATACATACATATACATATGCATGCATATATACATTTTATGATTTTTTAGAAGAAAGATAACATGTAAGTAGGAATAAAAAAGGTGCATGAAAGAATAAGAAAAGATATCTCAATTAAGTAATAAAAGAATCTTAAGGGGTACAAAAATAAATAAATAAATAAGGAAATATGGAAAGCCAAGGGACATAAATTTAGAAGAAAGAAGAAGAGGAGGATTCCAAATAACCTATAACTTCTCTAATAAATTAGTGCATGCTAGGATGGAAGGTCTTGATATATGCATTTTGTCATCATTAGGAAGGTACACACAAATGTTTAGAATGAGATCAAAAATCAAAGGGCAAGGGCCATGACAATATAGTAAACAATATAAAATATAGGGTTAGAGGAATGTCAATGAAAAACAAACAAAGACATAGATGTCAAAACAAGAAGAATCACGAGGCAAGATGAAAACTAAAAAAAGGAAGGCACATGGAAGGCACAGCATATAAAAGAATATTTAGAATGATCTTATATAAAATATGTTACATTGATCAAGCCCATGGGACATGCTAGTATGGCTAACTGATGATCTCATGTATCTATGTATAAATGGATGTCCATGAATATGGGGGATCAAATGCATCATTAGAAGTATTGGAAAAAGTATCATAAGATATAATATCATTCATGTAATCATGATTTGTATTGTAACTTGAATCATCATCACTAAGGTACTCATCACAAGATTTAGTTATAGGAGCTATATTGTCCTCTTGAAAATAAGTAGGCATATTAGTTCAAATATTTCATTATATAGTTAAATTATTCATATGTTCTTTGTCAAGAATGTACATAAGAGGTGTTAATAAAATCTTGTGATTTTGATAAGTAGGCACTATAACTCTTGGTAGTGCAATTATAGGAGTTATAGCTCTAAGATCCATAACTCAAGAAATCAAAATTATAATTGTAATTCTAAGAACCATAACTATATGCAGTGAAATTGTAGAAAATATTACATGAGTTTAAATTATTTTATTTTTAGGAATAACTTTAGGTAATATCTCATATTATTTCTAATGTTAGATGGTCACAAGGTGCACCATGAATAGTATAAACTTATTTATCATGCAAAAACTTAAGACATCAGTGTAATTTGGATAGGATTGATCTTATTTGATTTAGACACCAGAATGTCACTATAAATCATAAGTATTAATATTAAAAAATATTTAAAACCATACTAAAATGGTCTTAAGAGCTATGGTGACAAGTGATGTGATACCACCAATGGGTGTATGTGCGAGATCATCATAACTCTTAAGAACCATGGTTGTGCCAAGTAAGTTTCATTGAGTACATATCCCTACTAGCTAGGAATGAAACCATAATTAAGATTTGAATTGAACCATTGTATCTCATAATGCCATGTGCAATATTTTAGAATCTCATGGGCATAGAATGTAATCTTTTGGAATCTAATGACAAACACATTAGGAATGTATGACCATTATTGGTATATTTTGGAATCTCATGGCCACAGATTGTGATAGTTGGAGCTTGATTTTATGAATCAATGGCCATACCTATAATAATAATATCTTAGATATGTTTGTTATATTTTTTTTATTCATGTGCAAGTATTTCCATGTGAAAATTGTCTTATTTTTTGGTATTATGATTTGAGAGTGGATTGTTGAAGTTTTGTAAACATTGATTTGGTGTAGAAACAAATTCATTCGTTGTTGTATTATGTCCTTCCATGAATAAAATTACTATCAATTATATTTTTTATCTTATTTCTCAATGAATAGCATCGATTGGTAGTATGTCCTAAAGATATATGATATTTACAATATACATTTACATCATAGCCTCTAGGAAAAAGGTTGAGATATATCCAACTCATGTTGTAGAGGTAAATATATCATGTTGCATTCAATAAAACTTTTAAGCACATATTGAGGACTCTCGAGTAACCTCTTAAATTGCCTATGATCTCAAGATGGTGGAAGAACAAGAATATCTGGTGTTTATCAAACTACATTTATATTTTTAAACTCATTTTTCACTTGAAAAGTTGGAGCATATTTTTTTGTTAATGGGTAAAATAAATGTTTTTTGAAATGGATTGAACACTTTTACAACATTAATTTATATAAAAAGAGAGAGATGGCTTACAAGGTTAAACAAGGAACAACCTTACCAAAATCAGTCAGAAAGACAGACTAGGTAACCTACTGGATGCCAAACTTCCCCTTAGAAAAACAAACACAGTAAGGGAAAAAGTTAGTGGATAAATAGCTTTCAATTGATAATGAAATAATTTCTCAATAATACTAACTATTAGAGTGTTTATACTTGGATATTTCCATCTCCTTCTATCTAGTACTCTTTATCATTCTATCACTTGGTTGAACAATTCACTTGGATTTGGATTTTCTTGACACCACATTCTAATTGCTTTCATTGTCACCTCCATCATAAATGTATGATCCCTCCAACTTATTTATAACATACTCCTTATATTTATATCCCTACCAAAATGCAAGGAACCTCATATTATTTACATCTATCTTGGTTTTAAGAGCTTGAATTTTGGGTTGTCTCTAGAGCTATAATATCATTATCATCCTCTCCTCTCTAATGGTATTCTTGATCTTGGTGTTTTGAGTCTCCAATATCTCAAACCTTAAGATCTTCATTTTCCTTAATATGACTCCAGTCCTAGTCCTCCATATCTCATATCTTTCCATCTCTAATATATTTTGATTCAATCTCCCCTACCAAGATTGTAGCCTCTTTTCCAAGATCCTTAGCTCTATATTCTTCCTCCTGCTAGTTTTTAAGAAGGGATCTTCGTTACATCTCTTCTCCTAGAATTTTAATTATCCTTGGATTAGTTCTTAGGCAAGCTTCATTATTAACCTTGGGCTAGGGAGGTCTGCATTATTTATAAATATTTTTAATACCAATGTCTTCATTATTTCCCTCTAAAACTATAAATCTATGAATTTCCTCTTGGTTCTGGTCCTAGATGGTGGGATTATCCTCTTTTATTATCCATTCATGGATTACTTACTTTTTAAGAGGACACATTTTATAATTTGTATGTCCCAACTTGTAACATCTTGTGCATAAAAAAGATGCATTTTCATATTCAATTAATTGATCCCATGTTCCATACTTGGATTCAAGCTTAATGCTCTTAAAAATATCATTCTTTTCATTTGTGTTTACACATAACCTTGAATAGATAATTATCCTCCTTGCCTTAGTTAGTGGGTCCATGGCTAACAATTGCCCAAATAGTTTATTGATTCCTTGTATAACTTCTTCCTAGTACTCCAAAGGAAGGCCTAGGAGCCTGATCCACAAAGGGACCAAGTTGAAATTATTTATCTTCAATTTGAAGCTATCACTCCAATTTATGAAAAAGAGTTTTTCTTTCTTGAAAAACCAAGGACTGCCCATGAGGGCAAAGACGCAGTCCTTTTTGTTGGAGAATGAGAACAATAAATATAATTTTTTCATTGCTAAGGCATCTATATTCCCTATGGCTCTCCATTTCCTTAAAATTGTGTCAACATTGTGCCATGGCCTAAGAATTAGCCTCATTAGCCTCAGCTTTGAATATTGGTGTACACTAATATTTTGAGGTATTAGAGGTAGGGGAATCAGACCCATATATGAGCATGTTAGCCTCTAAAATTTTAATCCCAAAATATGAACCATGTGACACTTCTCATCAAAATATTGGTAACTATTAAAAATGACTTTGCCTTTGAATGGTTGAAGAAAATTTTTGGATACAATAATTTTTAACTCAATATGAGGTATTTGGTGAGACATTTTCATAAGCAAAGTTTTAATTTGAAGTACATACTAGCATTCTCATTTAGGTCCTTTTAAAATTAAGTAATTTGAGAAAATGTGACATTTTAGATAATGTTGATAGAAAAGTGAGTTAATAATATATCAACCAAATGATTAAATTGATGAATGAAGCCTTATATTAAGATGTAGCACCAATATATCATCGATAGATCATCATGTGCATAACCAAGGCATGAGGAAAATAATGATGTAATGTGATGTGAAGGATCACCCTTGCCATTATATACTACAAATTTAAGCACTATAAAACTAGAAGGAAAAAGGTGATTGAGAACCTCATGAGCTAATGGTTTATGAAATATATATTTAGAAATGACCGTGGTGCTATGTCTTTAAGATCCTTGAGAAAGTTACTTGATTTGTTCTTAAATTTATTGTAGAGATTGTTAAATGTATGCATATTTACATGTAACAATATGTGTATGAGTCAAAGCATGATTAATATTGGAAGGATTTGATGTTTTAATATTTTTCATAAGACAAAGCCCAAAAGGTAAAACATTGGAAGTGACTAAGAGGGTACATTAGCTATAATAAATACAAAAGATGTAGTTGATTGTGTACAAATAGGGATATGAACTTCAGGAAGAGTAACACTACATAAAAGCATAAAAGAATTAGTAGGAGCACTAAATTCACCACCTAACGTATAAAGTGAGTTTCCAATAGGTAGTTTAGAAACATTCAAAGGATCTATGGTAACATTTTCATTCTCATTTATATATCCCTTAGCCAAATATTTCATTTGTATTTAGTTTAACTTGAGTAACATGAGCTCTAAACATGAAGGTTTGTTTGAATTATGATTCTAAAGAAATTATATTCAATATTTTATGATCTACATAATCAAATTCATTTGTATCATCAAAAACATTGTCGTCATAATCATGTTAATCATATATAGTTTCATTATTCACATTTGCATTATTAAAAAATAATAGGAGGAACATAATTATAAAATATCATATTTGAATTAAAATAAGAAAGACTACAAATAAAAAGAAGCTAAATCAAATCACATGTAGTACCATTCAATCTATCATTCCACCTAGTAGGGTTTGTAGATCTATCCTTCTTGATTATCATAAGATAAAAACAAGGGAAACACGAAAGAAGTTATGGATAATGATAAAGCAATGAGAAAGACACCTAAATATGAAAATCAGATTTGACAAGTGTAAATTAGACCCCAAAAGGGTGAATAACAAGGAAAAGATTGAAGTTTGAAGAGCTGAGGGGTTCACCTAAATGTTTTACTAATTTATGTGTAAGGGGTGATTAAACTATGCATAACCTAGTAAAAGTAAGGCACAAGGCATATATATATATATATATATATATATATATATATATATATATATATATATATATATATATATACATATATATATACATACATATATACATACAGTAAATTACAAGTTTGAAGATGCCCTAACACTAAATTTATAAACTAAAAGTACCATTTGAATGATTAATACACAATAGCAATGAAAGAGAGGGAAAGAAAACTGAAACAAAAACACATGGCACTATACCTGAATTCATGAGACTAGAAATAAAGTATATAATTGGCACATAATTTATACTAAGGATTTGAATGCAATTTTAAAAAAAGGATAGAATTGGTAGATTGTGAATTGTGACTAGGTCAAAATCATGGAGAGGTCAATTCTGAGCTATGTTATTTTATAGGTTACATAAATTTTTGAGTCACTTTTTAAATATTTGGAAGTGTTTTACCAACATAAAATTAGGTATGGGTTGTGATCAAGGTATATTTTTCATGATGATTTATTTTCAATATTCAAGGGCTTTGTAATTGAGATTAGGTGGATCAGGTTGGAACATTACCTCTTCTAAAAATATATATTAATATATATGCACTCTTTAATGTACTTGCATTATCAACCTAGCCACATTTGTTTTGCGTAGGGTTCTTGTATAACTCTTACATAAATTTCACCGTGTACATTGTATATCAGAGGATAAAGCATAAAGGAAGCCTAATTTTGGTGTTGTTATTAAGGAATGGATACTATTTGTCTACAAAGTTTATAGGGTATAGTTTTTGGAAGATAAGTAATGAAAAAAAACATGCAGCCATATTTTCCCTTGCATTTCTATGTAATATTATTTTTCTCTCTATATAAATCACCTCTAGCATTTTATAAGATTCATATGCAAAATATTTATATAAAATTAGGGATAACTATGATTTGTTAATGAAAATAAGTTGCCCACTTTGATTTTGATGTAATTGAATGTTATGTTGGTGAGCACTTGAAAAAAATGAAGAGAGATCAATCTATGTATGTACTTAACATTAAAATTTATAGAATAAAGCTAATGAATATCAGGAAAGTATATTAAAAAAAATTAATTGCACATCAAATGTTGTTGTTAAACAAAGTTTAATAAAGACATATAATTGTCAAATATTATTAGTTGATCTCATACCCTTGATTGCATATTTAATAACTAGTGAACCAAAAAATAAACAAGTTCAATTGTAACCAAAGGCATGTAACTATGCTTTTCCTTTTTCAGTTGTAGGCTCAAGATAGACATCTTGACATGTCTAAATGCCTCTATTTTTTTTTTAGCATCACTTTTGGTAAACATTGAAATGCTAATTAAAAATGATAAAATATTTATTTGTATTTTGAAATGCAGTGAAACATGTCTATTAAGCTAAACAACAAAATAAATACAATATTATATATCAATAAAGTTATTGCATAATAAAACATATATTGAATTGTTTAGATAGACACAATCACAATGCTTTGAAATCATTTCAACTACAATTAGATCTTAAAACACTTTTCATATTGTCTAGAATTCATAGTGCTCAACATATGTTGTTTATGTTAACTACATTGGAAAGAATAAAAAATAAATTTATAACTTAAAATTTTTTATATAAAATGAATGTTATATCCTAATTCTACCCAATAATTATTACCTCAAATTCAAAACACAATTAAAAAATATATGTTCTTTTCTTTGTAAATTGTCAATTATAATTCAATACAAATTCATTTGGAGTTTGTCTTTCTAGCTATTTAAATATTATATTGTTCAATATAGAAATATACATAACTCACAGAAAATGTGAATTGTGAATTATAATCAATCCAATTCCTAGACATCATATAGAGAATTTATTTATGATCTTTTATTCTAACCAAATATATGCTAAAAGATGATGGCATTAACTATTCTTTATGTTATTTTGTTCTAACATTTATCATTTTATATGATCCTTTTGAAAATTGGGATTAAGTTGTGCATATCAAATTGTACATATTTGTATGTTTAAAATATAAAAATAAATTTATGAATTTATGAATTTTTATTTAAAAAAATTAGTTTTAAATTTAAAAATATATTACTATAAACTATATATGTAAAAGTATGCGTATGTGTGTGTATACATTATTTATTATGACAATTTGATCTTTACTTTTAATTGTGCATTCAATAATATTCTAGTAAAATGTTTTTGTTTGGATACTTTAAATATTAATTTAACACCTTTATCATATTTTCTAGGTGTCTTTGCTCTTAGATAAAAAAAATTAACTTGAATTTAACACCTTTACCATATTTTGTAGGTGTCTTTGCTTTCAGATAAAAAAAATAACTTGTTGCATTCAATTCCTTTCATATTCTATTGTTACAATCATTATTTCCTTTGTTTAGTTTATAAACCATTTCAAAACCAATAGTATTTAAATTGAAATTTTATTTATCATAAACTAAGATTAAATATTATTCATTTATTTAATGTATTAAGGATGAGACATCAAGGCTTAGAATTATAATGTTTATATCTCATTCAACTTACTTATTTACCACAAATGATTTATCAATAATTTATACATGTAACATAATTTATTATGACCATCATATATGATGAATACATGTAACATAATTTATTCTTTAACATGTATTTTGAAAATTTATGAAAACTTGAATAAGATAATAATACATATGTTTTTAGCTCTTATTCTTCATACTAGTTCATTCAAGTATGCTTAATTTAAGGTATTAGGTATTGCAATAATTTTTTACCTAGTTGTAAATATAAAAGTTTTTAAATTTTATTTTCAAATTTTAAGTATTAGTCCTTAATTTATTTTTTTATAATTAAATTTAATAATCATTTTTAATTTTATTATTATTAATTCATTGAGGCATCTCACCAGATCTTTCCATGGTTTGAATGTAACATTGTAGACAAATTCAAACACAACAACAACTAACATGACTCATACACATTTTATTGGGTTTGGGATGAAATTGAATTTATTAATGTCTTACAATAAAATTATAAATTCCCTTCAGAAATGATTTTAGTTATCTTCTATATGGATTTTACTATTTTTTTTAATTCAACAAAGGTGATGAGTTGATTTTGACAGGTAGCCTTTAGTGGATGTTTTATGGCTTGCCATTTAACCAAGCAAACATTTGATAAAAAAATTACAGAGCTTGGCACTCTTAATGAAGAATCATACAAAACTAACACATTAATTATAAAATTACTAAGGGAAAATTTTACTCTCTAAACATCATATTTGTAAGAAGAAGGGGGTAAGTTATTTTAGCATGTTAGATTTTTTTTTTTTTAAATAATATTATTCATTGAAATCAATCTAATAAAGAATTAATAGATTATTATTTTTATATAATTTTATACTACATAATTTTATTGTTAACACTGAATAATTATTTTATTGGGATAAAAAGGTGAAGATCGAGCTAAAAAAGATGATGCCAAGATAAAAGAAATTGAGATATGTATTATGAATATATTTCTCCTGATTATTATTTTTAAAATTAGTTTCACATTATTGCTCACTTATTTAATGCTATAAATTTTATAAGTTTTTTCACTATATGTTTTTATGGCCCATGGTTATCACAGATTCAAATTTATTTGCTAAGTTAAGATATAGTATCATGATAGTCAATAGGGTTCTGATATCTTTTGGGTTTGTAAAACTAACATTGAGTGAGAGCTTTTTTAATTACATTTAACATCATAATTTTTATGGTGGATTTTTTTAAACGTTGATATTTTTTTAGTGTTTACTGTTAGTCTAGGTGTTATGCATGGAATTGAAACATTTGTATTCATGATATATATTGAGTTGTTCACTTGAGAAAATGTGATTAAATTATGTTGAAATTTTGAATTGCAATTATCTTTGTGCTTACATTATTATTAAGAGGTATTTTGGGTTTCCAATAAAATTTACATTAAAATGTGGGATAATAATGTCAATATACAATACTCCTCTTTTGTCCCAATTAAGTTGTTAGGGTACTTTATTTTTATGACCTTGATGTTAATTGATTTGGTTTAAAATTTCAAGTTGCATTTTCTAAATATAGAATAGAGTTTTAAAAAATAAATATATTCGATAGTGAACCCATGTTAATTTTAATTTTAAAGGCATTTTGAATCACATTGTTTTTAAAGTCTAGATAGCATGTTACTTTTGGATATTAAATTTTGTGTTTTGAAATGATAATAGGGTATGTTTGTCTACCTTTTAAAGTGTAGGAAAATTAGATTTGAATTGAATTTTATGTATTTTGAATGTTATGTTGAAAAAAAATTGAATAGGAAGAAATGAAATATATATTTATATGTGCATAAATTAAACCATGTAGAACAAATCCAGTGAATCTCATGAAAGTATATAAGAAATTATAGTTACACATTAAATTTTCTTGTCAAGTAAATTACCGAATGAATATATTATTGTCAAATGTTATTAGTTGAATTCACCCCTATGAATTTATATTTAATATATAATTATAAAAAGTGTAATTATAATCAAAGACGTGTAATTATATGGTTTTTATTTCAACTGCATGCTTAATATAGATCACTTGGCTTGTCCAAATAATTATATTTTTTCCAGCATCACTTTTGCTAAACATTGAAATGTCAACTAGAAATACCAAATTATTCCCTCATACTTTCAAATGTAATGGATTATATCCATTAATCCAAACAAAAATATAGATCATTTATTATATACTAATAAAGCCACTGTAAAATAGAACATTTCATAAATTACTTACATAAAAATAATCAAAATGCAATGAAACTATTCCAAGTAAATTTAGATTATGAAACGTTCTAAACCTTGTCTAAAATTCATGGTCCTAAACCTCCATTCTCAAATTTAAGTACATTATCAAGATTAAAAAATAAGTTAAGACTTAAAAATTTCCTTAAAAATAATTGTACATGCTCAATTATAATATGTCAATATAACATCAAATTCAAAACATAATTACTTTTTAATTATGTTAAAAATAACATGTTATTTGTTTTGTATCTTTACAATCATAATCCAATATAAAATAACTTGTATTATTTCTTTTCAACTATTTTTGTTTTGCCACTTTGCTTGTGTTTTTAAAAAATAAAACTATTATGTTGTTTAATATAGAAAGATAGCTAGCTCATAAAAAAATGTGAATTATGATTTGTAATCAATCCAATTTTTGGAGATCATAGAGAACATGTATTTATGATCTTTTGTTTTAACCAAACCAATGCTAAAAAAAATTATTGATAGTAATTTGTACTAACATTTATCACTTTGTAATTTGGGATTGAGTTGTACATACTAAATTTATATATTTATATGTTTAAAATTAAGAATAAATTGTTCAATTTATGCACTTTTATTAGAATTTGTTAGTTTTATATTTATAAATACATTATTAAAATTCATAAATGCAAAAGTTTACTTAGAGGTTTTATCATTTTTTATTTCTTATGATAATTATGAGCTTGTCCTTAATTATGCATTCATACTATTCTTGTAGAAAGATTTTGTTTGAATATTGTAAAAATGAATCTAACACCATTTGAATATTTTTCATGTTTATCTCCTCTCAGATTTTTTTATCTACTGTTGTATTCAATGCCTTTCATATTCTATTAATATAATCATTCTTTCCCTCATTCAATTTATAATTTATTTCCAAACTAATAACATTGAACTTGAAATTTTATTTATAATATAATAATGTTAAATTTTAGATACTCATATTTGGTACAAGTGTAGTTTCATAGCTTTTGTATGTATAAGCCACTTGACCGAGAGTTAGATATTTAGTGGCATAGTCTCGTATGGACCTCTTCAGTTCCATATTATTTTCCTTGTCTTATCTACCCCTTTGGGCCTATATGTTGTCAAAGCCACCTTTTATTCAATGTGGTCTAGGGATCCTTGCTTATGTTTTCTATTATATCTATGTTTTAACCTTTAGACTCTTATGTCTATGTTAGACTCTTATGTCAACGTAAGTGTCCAACCATGATGCAAGTGTCCATACTTATCTTTTAATTTGTGTCTATACTTTTCTCTTTTATGACCATATTTTAGCCCCATATGTTCATTTTATTAACAAATTTTCATGTGCTAGTAGGTCCTAATTTAAAATCAAGAGTTACCTATATATACAAAGTCTATGGTCTAATTACAACACCTGACATTTTGATGAAGCAAGTTTAAAAATTGGCAAATAATTTACATTCAAGATATCAAATTGCATTATGTTACTGAATTAAAAATCTAAAGCATTCAAAAGGTCAATACACACTTATATTTCTTGTACCAAAGGTTACAATAGGAGAAAGAGAATATAGTTACATGATCACCATTACACACACATAATTAGGAGGGAAAACTACATGTGAGTTTGAGGTCCTCTTTGGATTATATGTCAATCTAGGCAATACTTATAAATAGTTGGGGTTTTTAAGGTTAGCTCAACTCACGTGATAACCCATTTTTAATAAATTATAGGAGGTCAAAGGTAATAAGACTAAAGTTTCACTTATTTTTTGTGCTTTACACATAGTTAGATACATTCTGAAGAAAAAAATAACTACATAGGTGATAATGTAGATTCAATGAAATTTTTGATCCATTCCTGTACATCTTCTAGGTTGGACAATTGCATCAAAGATAGACACTTGTGTCTATGCAAATTTAAAAGATAGACACAAGGATCCTAAGGTTAAAAAGAAATATAATTTAGGGTGATTAGATCCTATAGGTTGAATACTATCATGAGGTGATTCTGGATCATTGTCATAGTCTTGAACAAAACATGAAATAAGATACACTCTTTATGCCTTGGTTTCCTAGCATTTTATTGTATTTATTGCAAATATGTAAACAAGAAAATTTCCATAATTTAGAATATGTGACTAAATTATGAATATTATCATATTTCATTCAAATAATTTTATATGATTAAGTGTTTTTGTGTAAAAACCCAAATAACATAAAATTTTCTGGTGAATCCATCATTTTATGTTAAGCCAAACCCTAGTTTGCATGTAGGTTTTTCTCCTTCAAAATTTTATTTCAGACTAATGTATGTGTTTTTTAGAGTTAACTTCTTGTATGAACATAGTTTAAGGAATTATTGTTCAATTATTTGATTTAGGCCTTGTGCTTGCTTGCTTTATGGTCATACCTAAAATCAAAGCCCTTATGGGTTCGCTTTTTAATGGCCATAGAAAGTCACATCCTTTGGAAAAAATATTTAATATTCTTGATGATCAATGTATTGCATATGAAGATCTAATAGCATATAAAAAATAGGATAAACCCCCTCTTTTGGTTATAACTATGATAATGAAAGAACTAATGATGAAAATGCTAGTATAAGTGAACATGTTGATAATCATAGCATAATTTTATATGGTGATGAGTGTGATTTTATTCCTCTTTAATGTAAATATGAGGAGCCTACTCCTTTTTATTTTTTTTCCAATGATAAAATGCCTAATTTTTTTGAAATGGTCAATTTCGTTAAGGCTTAAAATAACAATGATACACCAGATATGCAAGAAATTAATATTCATGATGTTTAAATTCAAAATGTTTCATGTATAAATTATCTATATGAATCAAAAATTGAATGCTCCTCTTGTTAGGTTGTGGAGCTAAAATCTTCAATGATGCAAATAGGGGAGGAGGTTGTTGAGTTGCAGAGCAATCGACGTCAGTCTGATCAGTTGACGTTAGTCAGATTAGTGAAGAGAAGCAACTGACGTCAGTCAGGGATTGGCCAACGTCGGTCACCTCTAGGCAGACAGGGACCGACGTTGGTCGCCTGTGCAGTTTAGAATTGCCAGTTCACAGACAGTTAGTTAACGAACCGAGTGTTTGCATGTCAAGAGCCAATTTTAGACTTGAAGCTGCAGATCTAATTATTGTAATTAGGTGTCTAATTATTGTTTGCATGAGATCTATTTAAGAGACTCATGGGCTGTATTGTAAAGTGTGCTAGTTTGAGTTGAGCAAAGTTAGCTCCTTCTTTGTGTGAAGTGAGCAAGGGTGTTCCTCCTAGCTCCACAGCAGTGTCAAGTGTGGTGTTGGTTTTGGAGAATCAGAAGGGTTCTTCATGTATGTATGATCTTGGTCAACATGTGTGCATGGCTAGGTTAGGAGATCTACATGATAATTAAGATCATTGATTTTCAAGTGTATGTGTGTGCATGATCCAGGTTTACAGGTGTGCAGAACTAGATTGATTTGCAGGGGTGTAAGATCAGGGAGGATAGCAACACAATAGGGAGCAGGATCAGGCAGGATCTACTTAGAGTACGATGTGTACTCGATCTAGAGCAAGAGAGGAAGGCAAGGTAGTTCCTTCCATATGTAAGATCATTTGGGTTGTAGGTTGTTGCAGTTTATGGGAGATCTACTTGGAGTGCATGGAGCACTTATGGAGTGCATGGAGCACTGGAGTACTGGCAGTAGTGGATACTGACTGGTTGGAGGTGAATACCAACTCTATGTTTGAGTTGTGTGTTGGGACCATAAGAGAGAGAGCTTTGAGGAAAGAAGTATTGTACACTTGAGGTGTGGGAAGCCTCTGAGAGGTGTGAAGAAGAAGTGGCATCTTCTTTATTGTATTCTTTTCTGGATGAGTATTAATACAAGTTGTGTATTGTCTCTCATATTCTATGTTGTTTTTGGTTTCTAGTTACTTGTTACTTCTGGTTAATTTCGCATCTTAAGTTACTTGTATATGGTAATCAATTGTGCTTCCATGGGTTTCCTAACAATTGGTATCAGAGCAAGGTTATTGGCTCATAGCTTGATACCACTAACATTTGGTATCAGAGCTAAGGTTGCAGGGAGCAAGTTTTGTGTTTGGTTACAGGTCACTCTCAGGGGTTTCTGATTGAGTGGGAGTATAGCAATGATAGAAGAAAGTAAGCTACGAATGGAGAAACTAAATAGCACGAATGGTCACTTACGGTGTTATGGAAAGAAAGAGTAGGGAAATAAAGAATGTTGGTTGGTAGCAGATCAGCATGAAGAAGCAGATGTTGCAGGTGTTGTTGCACAAGATGCTTTGGATAAAGTTGAATCTTGGTTAATAGATTTTGTTGCCTCTTTCCATGTAACCCCAGGTAGAGGGGTTGGTGAGCCTTATCATAGTATTGGCAAAGGGGAAGTGTTGCTGAAATTGTAGGCGGCCAACACATGGGTGTTGAAGAAGGTCATGCAGGTTCCAGTCTTGGAGATGCGGCTAATTACTTCAAGAAAGTTGGGTGATGAGAGATGCACAAGAACTCTCACAGTGGATGCACTTGAATTAACATGTGGTAAGAAAGCAAGTACTCTTTATCTACTTACTTGTATTACTGATTCCACTTCTGTTACATAGGTGTGGCTTTATAGGCTTGGTCACATAAGTGAGAATGGAATGGATGTTCTTAATTCAGATGGTAAGAGATCAGCTTCAGAGAGCATAGACTGAGATTTTTATGAGCAGTGGGATGCTACAAGAAAGGATTGGATTTATTGTAGGAAAAGGAAGACTGATGTATTTGATAAACTTAAGAACTGGAAAGCCTTGGTGTTCTTGGAGGAGATGATGGACAGAGACCAGTGGATGGGGCTGGATACTTTTGAGTAGGGCAGTTTGGACATGGGATTGATTCAAAGGAGCTCACAAGTAAAAAGTCATCACTCACAGGTGAACACAGTTACTGACGTCGGTCAAGGGGAACCAGCGTCGAACAGACAGGTGTCGATGTCGGTCATGTGCAAACCAGATCCGATGGTGTCAGGTAGTGTGGTTACCGGTGTCAGTCAGGGAATTGATGTCGGTGACTAGGTAAGATCGATGTTGGTCATAAAATTGGTGTCGATAGAAAGGACAGTCACATGGGAACTGATGTCGGTCGAATGTAGACTGTGTAGTGACCGAGGTCGGTCATTGAGATGGATTTTGGGCAAACAACAAGCTGTCAAGGAGTCTCAAATGCCCATGGGGAGGATTGAAAGTGTAAGTAAGTCTCAAATTCATTGTTCCTCTTCTTTATACTAGTTGCTGACTGCAGAGCAGGAAGGATCCAGGAAATAGTGGGAGCTTGGCATGAACATAATGCAGGACCAAATGGGAGATTTGGTAGGGTTGCCAACCGATATGAAAGCACTGAGATGAATGGATACCTTGGGTAAAGAATAGAGAGAATGGACATGCAAGATGGAAGGCCAGGTCATATGGTCTTGAGGAAGCTGCAGGATAGTGGTACAGGTTTTGATAGGTGGATGACAAAGTAGGGCTTTAGTCAATGTCAGTGTAACCATTGTGTTTATCTTACCAAGTGGATGATGGTCATAACATTATCCTGTTACTATATGTGGATGGTTTGCTAGCAGGTTTGTACATACAAGGTTTTGCTGAGCTAAGGGTAAGATTAGTTTAGTGGTTTGCCATGAAGGATTTGGAGTAGAAAAATTCTTTGGCATGGGAGACATGGAAGATCATAGGTTGATTTTGTCTCTAGTGGGAGCTGATGTGAATCAAGTGTTGGCGAGGTTCAAGATGTAAAATCAGAGCACACTAAGGGCTAGACAGTTCAGTGTCCAAAATCACATGAGGTCTGGTATAGACCTGAGTTTGCCTAAGCAGTGGGTGTTGTCAGAAAGTTTGGAGCTGATCTAGGAAAGAAGCATTAGAGGGTAGTTTAGTGGATTCTCAGGTATTTCTGAGGGACCAATAGTAGGTTGACATGCTATGTAGGGTTAAGTTCTTTTCTACATGTGTTTGTAGATGCGGATGCGGTAGATTACTTGGATGATAGGAGGTGCACCATAAGTTGTGTGGTGGGTGGTCTTCAGGATTGATCTTGAAGAGGGATACAATATAGGAAATAGGTTAGATGGAGTACAGGTACAGGTACAGTGCAGCTATTTATCTCCAAGTGGGAGATTGTTAGGTTGTGGAGCTAAAAGCTTCACTGATGCAAACAAGGGAGGAGGTTGCTGAGAGGTTGTTGAGTTGCAGAGCAACCGACGTCAATCTGATCAGCCGATGTCGATCATATTAGTGAAGAGAAGCAACTGACATCAGTCAAGGATCGGTTGACGTCAGTCACCTCCAGGTAAATAGGGACCGACGTCGGTCACTTGTGCGATTTAAAACTACCAGTTCACAGACAATTAGTTAACGAACTGAGTGTTTGCATGTCAAGAGCCAATTTTAGACTTGAAGCTGTGGATCTAATTATTGTAATTAGGTGTCTAATTATTATTTGCATGAGATCTATTTAAGAGACTCATGGGCTGTATTATAAAGTGTGCTAGTTTGAGTTGAGAAAAGTTAGCTCCTTCTGTGTGTGAAGTGAGCAAGGGTGTTCCTCCTAGTTCCACAGCAGTGCCAAGTGTGGGTGTTGGTTTTGGAGAATCAGAAGGGTTCTTCATGTATGTATGATCTTGGTCAGTAGGTGTGCATGGCTACATTAGGAGATCTACATGGTAAGTAAGATCATTGATCTGTAGGTGTATGTGTGTGCATGATCTAGGTTTGCAAGTGTGCAGAACTAGATTAATTTGCAGGGGTGCAAGATCAGGGAGGATAGCAACACAACAGGGAGCAAGATCAGACAGGATCTACTTGGAGTATGGTGTGTACTCGGTCTAAAGCAAGAGAGGAAGGCAAGGCGGTTCCTTCCATAAGTAAGATCATTTGGGTTGTAGGTTGTTGCAGTTTAGGGGAGATCTACTTGGAGTGCATGGAGCACTGGAGTACTGGCAGTAGTGGATACTAACTGGTTGGAAGTGAACACCATCTTTGTGTTTGAGTTGTGTGTTGGGACTGTACGAGAGAGAGCTTTGAGGAAAGAAGTACTGTACACTTGAGGTGTGGGAAGCCTCTGAGAGGTGTGAAGAAGAAGTGGCATCTTCTTTATTGTATTCTTTTCTGGATGAGTATTAATACAAGTTGTGTATTGTCTCTCATATTCTGTGTTGTTTATGGTTTCTAGTTACTTGTTACTTCTGGTTAATTTCGCATCTTAAGTTGCTTGTATATGGTAATCAATTGTGCTTCCGTGGGGTTCCTAACACCTCTTCTTTTTCCAATTATATAAATGTTGAAAATAATGAACATGTGCTTTCTTTTCCAATTGATGCTAATGTTTAAATTCTTCTTCCTTTTTTAGTTCCCTTAAACAAAACTAGTGAAAGTATTTATTGTTATCTAGTTTATAATGACCAAAATGCATGAAATACTTCTCCTATCTTTTTTGAATGGAAAACTAAAAATGTATATGAAATTCCTAATAAATTTATTATTAAAGATGCATTATTTGGAGATATAGTTAAATTATCAAGTACATCTGATTCATCTCTTTCCAAACTCTAGACCTATAAATCAAAGAAAATAAAATGTGCATTGCATGAAAAAAAGGAAAATGTTGCATTAAATGTCTTTTTCTCACATTATAATAATATACCAAAATTAGAAAGTGACATTACATTTTCTATCCCTTCTTTGGAAATTACATATGAAATTGAAAATGGAATCTTTCCTTCTCTTAATATTGAAAAAGAAGTTGAAAATGTTTATTTTCCTCCCTCTTTCACATTTTATGCTCAAAATAAACATGTTTTCACAAATGAAAATCTTACTCCCACTCCTCTTGTATGTCACTAAATTTCAAGTAATATAATACCTTGTGATGATATTAACCTTTGTGCTATTCAAAATTATACACCTATATCTTTATCCATGGGTGTTCCTTTACCAAATATTGCAAAACCATGTGATGATCCTATTTTAGAGGGTGGTAAATATTCTATCATTCCTATTATTCATATGAATTGTAGTATACAACCTCTAAGCAAAACTCCAACCTCTATATCAATATCTCCTTGTGATATGTTATCTATCATGACTACCATGAGAGATATTCAACAAGAGTTAATACCCTTAAGTTGGAAGTTTATTTTCATGAAGAAACATTTGATGATAATATATTAGAAGATCAACTTATTACTCTAGGTTTTTTTTAAATATCATTATCTTTTAAACTTTATCATGTCGATGTTCTCCTCCTTCAATGGTCAAGGGGATCCTGCTACATATTTGAAATAGTATATACATTATTTTGGACATTGGGATAAGGATAGACACTTTTTATTAAAATATTTCCATCAAATTTTATCTTAGAAGGCTCTTGATTGGTTCTATAGCCTTTGATATGGTTCCTTATCAACATTCAAAAAACTCAAAGATGTATTCTTTTCCAATTTTCATAGATATACTCACCTAAGTTACCATTAGAACATTTTAAAGTATTTACACAAAATAAGGATGAATCAATTCAATATTACTCTATTATATTTAAGAATATATTTCATTCCTTAAACTATACCCCCTCGGATTTGGAAGTGCAATATATATTTAATATGGGTCATCTTTCTCCAATTAGAAAAAGAGCATTGCACAAGCCTTTTGATTCATTCAAAAATAGGACGTGCAAAACTATACATGTGTTGTAATGAATACCAAAATATAATTACCTTATTCTCCACCTAAAATCAAGAATGGTATAAAAAATGCTTTCAAAATAAATAGTCAAACCAAGAAGGGTAATGAACCACTTCAAAAATACTATTCATAACCAACAATACATTATAAAGAACAAACAATAAAAATTTTGAACAAAATAAAGGAACATACTTACATAATACCTCCTAAAATAAAACCATACCCCTTTGCCACAAGACAATAACTTTAGTTTGATTGATACTGATATTGATATCTAGATAGACCACATGATATATTGTCTACACTATTGGATAAATGGATAATAAAAATTCCCCCAAATTCTCATTACCCACTAAAAAGGCTTTAAAATGTAAAAGGATGACATTTTTTCAATTACCATGGTATAAATTGAAACCCAGATAATGATTATTTTGATCTCAAGCAAAATCTTACATAATTGGAAAAATAGGGAATTATTACATTTAAAAAAGAGACGTCTAGATATTTTTCTCCTCCTTATTCTATAGGTTATTCTAAGATGGTTGAGACATCCCATGATGCTCCTTTTAATTAACACATGGTCCACCAACCTTTACAAAATATAACCACTAGTTTAACTCTTTCTCCTAATGTACCCTTTACTAGGATCGATCTCTCCCACATTGATCCTACCATGGAACCATTGGTTGATCGAGCTATCAATATAAATACACATGGGGGAAGCATATTTGTATAGTATATTTGGGTACCTAAAATTAAACATGTAGATGCACATGATATTTCTATATATGCATCAGTTATAATGACAAAAACAAAACCAACGATTCCATTAAAAAATAATCACTATAGTCAATGTTTCTTATATCCAATCAAGTTTCATTACATACATTGAATGCTTCATTATCATTAAATTACAAAATTTCATTAAATTTAAATATTTTATACTGATATGCAATTATTATATCCAAATATTTAATACAAAAAAAAAATGAAAGTAAAAGCATACAAAATAAATAAAGAATTAAAAAGTAGACATCCATATGATGTAAAATATACCAAATTAGCATCATCATGTATATCAATGAGGTACATAATTTATATAAATAAAAACATCAATCATATGTTGGGGGCATATCCCTAGGTTTATAATCCTCATCACTATCTATATCAATGGCTCAAGTGTATCTCGACAAGGATGCACCGAGATCCTATCTAAGCATGTGTGATTGAGATAACTCATGTATTCTCTCCTCAAATGACCCTAGTTGACGTAGTGTCTCATCATACTCATAACATAGGGTATCATACCAATCAGTCATACCTTGCATAATCTCAATGGTACTATGTTGTGTGATGTCTTTCCTATCTATCTTTGTATGTAGCTCCTCATGCTCAATGGCTATGATATGATAGGTAGCCACTACTCTCACTACATGATCAAATAATTATGCATGGTAACCTATAATATCAACATCCCTCTTAATAAAACCCTCACCATCTATATCCATGATCACACTCTAAATGATCACTCACACCGAATGATCTACCATAGTAGCCCATTCTTGATTGCTTATAAACAAGATATATAAAAATTAGCTCCTTTTACTACATCATATAATATATAAATAAAATGAATAATCAAAATATGATGCATGTGATTTTGATCACTACCTTATCCAGGGGTGTTTATCCCACAAGAGCACTGTCATCTCCCTCTCCTCCTGAACCTCCCTATGCCACAAGTATGGCATCAGGTGGGGTGACTATAAATGGAATAATAATGATCAATGGACCCATATCCACCACTATAAATAACCATCGGTGCATCTTGAATCATCCTAAATAGATAGGGGAACCATAAGATCTCATTAATGACCAAGTCTATGGGATATATCCATGATTTATGGTGATGGTCTATCATTGGGCCTATGCCCACTCATAACTATATGATGCCATGGGTATGGAGATGATGGAACACCTTGATATAAACCAAACTACTATAGAACATGATCATAATGAAATAACTCTTATACCCTAGGAAAGCAGACAACTAACCACATGCTCACTTAGATCCTTTGTAACTCATGCCCATCTCTGGGCCATCCAAAAAATGTCTTGTAAGGATTTAATATTATTTGATTTAATGTCATTCTATCCAAAATGGTATGATACTCCATTATGGTGTGTAGTCTACAATGGGGGAGGGAGTACCCACTAATCTACAAATATTTGTGGATGGCTCCACCAACAGGCTGCCCTATTGTAATATTTTTGTAAGCTCAAACATGTAACAATGTCCCAACTCCAATACCACCACCATGACTTCCAAGAAAAATCTATAAAGGTAATTATATAAATGGGCCAATATTATATGACATTATGAATATCTGGTAGTCTCCATCTTAGTACACTTTTCAATCTAGTATATGTGATAAGAAATTACCATAATGCCACCCTCTACAACTATAAAGGAAGCCAACAATACATAAATAAATTTTAGTAGTCATGGAACATCACCCTTGATAATACTATCCAATCAAATCATATTACTGAACTCTGTATCTAGTTCTTTTAGCTAGTGAAATACATATAAGACCATTGAATATAGCCATGGCTACCATCTCCAATAAACTATGATCTCTTTCATTTTATATGCAATTTTACATTGTGGTACACATCCTCTAGACTGACTATCATCTCCCCTATCAAGAGCCAAAAGGCGCACATATCTGGGTTCACGTCTTGGATAACACTATAATAAGGTGGATGTCATATGGAATATGCACTAATCTAGCCATATGGATTAATCCATCTTGGTATATCATGTTCCAATCAACCACATCTAGAACTAGCTCTCTCAGAGTGAAAAAATGCATCCCATGATAGAATTATCAAATATGTATATCCTTTTTCATAATAATGAACAAAATATCGGTGTAAGTCATTATATCCAAGTAATAAAACACAAGTTTGATAGTTCCAAAATAAAAAATATAGGAGGACAATAGCATTTGACATTATTTTTGGCACTAAACACTAGTCTTAAATGGTTTCATCTAGATTTGGACACTACCATCAAGGTACCGACATTACTATCCAACAAATCTGATGAAAGTTTTTACTGTCCCATAAAAAAGTTAAAATTTTGACTAAAAATGGAAAAAAAATTTAAAAAAATCCACTTAATTCATAAGTAAACCTACTTATCAGCTCATCAAAATCCTAGTCAGTTAGGGTTGTCTACAGCATGTCAAATCATAGTGGGCATGGGGATCTCTCACACAACATTGTAAATTTCTACCCATAGATCAAATCTCCAAAATTTTAAAGTGCAAATGAATTGAAATTTCTATGCCAAACTTTTAATATACAATTTCTACAATAAATTCAAATGCACATATCTTGAGCACTAGTTGTCCAAATTCAAAACCACAAGCTGTGTTAGGATATAGGTAATGAGAAATTTAAAAAAACTTTCAAAAAATACCAAAAATACCTAAAACTATGTTTCTAATTAGACCTTATATCATTATCTCAATTTAATGTTATATTTCAATTACAAACTTTAACGAGATATATCACTAATACATAATCAATCTCTACTCATTGGATTTATACACAATATTGGTACATTATCCTTTTTAATAAGGTGAATCATAAATTTATATTCCCCTCATCCTAAAATGGGGTCATATCATTAGTGGCATGTTATAGAAACATGTCCTCCACATTTTTGTTCACAACCAGAGATTTAGTGGGGGCATGCTATGAAAACATGTTCTCCATACTTATAGTAATTCTCATATTTATATTACACTAAGGGCATGCTATAGAAACATGTTCTCTACACTTTCACTAATTTAAAATTCTCCAAACTTCATTTATAGTATATGGTTTAGATATATATTTGGTTCAACATTTTATACATTGGTATTATTATTATACACATATTACACATCAATAGTGTTTATGCTAAGAAATATTCATAAAATCTATGTAGAGTACTTTATTCACACTAGATATGATAGTGGGCATAAACAAGGGTTGATTCCTTCTATTTTACTTAGAAATTGATTTATCTTCTAGATTCACCAAGATTACTATGGACTATCACTATATCATGGACTTTTATCACACTATGGACTAATACCTAAGATGTAATTTTAGGGGATATTATTGAGCCTTATACATTTGAAATGGTTAGCTCTCTTTATATATTAGATTGAATAAAGCATCTAATATCACTAGGTTATAAATTTGAGTTGTGTTGGTTGGGAAATAATACTCTTGTAATTGAATCATCACTCTTCATATGTCAAGTTGGGGCATGATCACCTCCCAAATCTCCCCATGCCAGATGTAGCATTTTCTCAAGGTGCAACCCAGTTGATCACTTGTGAGCTCAATCATCTTCTTAGCTCGGAGATAGATGAGGGATCAAGCCCCCTTCTACTTCTGTAGTCTTCATTCCAAATCCATTACTATGCAACACATACACATGTGTATTCTATCCATGCTCTTTCTTTATTTTTACTTTATAGTACTGTCCATATATATATTTATATACATTGATTACTTTATGACATGATTTTGGTTATAAATTAAACATTCAAGCAAAAAGGGGTTCAAATAAAACTGGAACAAAGACAAGTTTTGTTGTACACACCAAGGTATGCCTTTTCTTTTCCTTTAAACTAGTAATTTTAGTTTCATGCATTACTAAATTGGGGGGGAATGTAAATACCCATATTTGGTAAAAGTACAATTTCATAATATATTTTCATAGCTTTTTCTTATATAAGTCTCATATGGACATCTTCAGTTCCATCTTATTTCACTTGTTTTATCTACCAATTTGGTCTTATATGTTATTGAAGTTGGGTTTTATCCAATGTGTTCTAGGGATCCCTACCCATGTTTTTTGCTATCTTCATGTTTTAGCCTATGGACACTTATATCTATATTAGATTATTGCATCGATGCAAGTGTCTAACCATAATTCAAGTGTGGAGACTTATCTTTTAATATTTTTCCATACTTTTTGATTTTGTGACCATTCGTTTAGCCCCATATGTTCATTTTATCGTCAACTTTTTATGCACTAGTAGGTCCTAATTCAAAATCAAGAGTTACCTATATATACAAAGGCTATGGTCTAATTAAAACACTTGAAATTATGATGAATCAACTTCAAAAATTAGAAAATACTTTGCATTCTAAGCTATCAAATTACATTAGATTACTAAATTAAAAATTTAAAGCATTCAAAAGGTCAATACACATTTTCATTGCTTGTACCAAAGGTTACAATAGGAGAAATATCATATAGTCACATGATCACTAATCTACAAACATACATATGAGGAAGAACTACATATAAGTTTGAGGCCTCTTCAAAGTATATGACTACGTAGGTAGTACTTAGTAATAGTTGGGGTTTTTAGGGTTAGCTCGACTCACATGCTAACTCATTTTACCAAGTTATAGGATGTCAAAGGAAATAATACTAGGGTTTTGATTATTTGATAGACTCTATACATAGTTGGACACATTATAAAGGAAAAATAGCTACATAGGTGATAGCGTAGCTTCAGTCAATATTTTAATCCATTTTTTTGCATATTTTGGGCTGGACACCTACATCAAAGATAGACACTCACATAAAACTAACTATTAATGATCGATGTAAATGTCTTAAGGGTAAAAATAATCATAATGCAAGGTGAGTAAATCTTATAGGTTGACTACTATCATGGGAAAATTCTATATCATTGTCATAGTCCAAAATAAAACATAATATAAGATACACTCTCTTTATCCCTTGGTTGTTTAATATTTTACTGTATTTATTACACTTGTAAATAAGAAAATTTACACAATTTACCATATATAAATGAATTCTAAATATTATCATATTCCATTCAAATAATTTTATTTACTTAAGTGTGTTTGTGTAAAAACCTAAATAACATAAATCATAAATATACTTAATGTATTAAGGATGAGACAAGAAGGCTTAGAATTATAATGTTTATGACTCTTTTTATTAGAAAAAGGGGTTCTATTGGGGCCCTCACCCATGTAAAATAAATTTACATATGTAGTACATTCAACATAAACTTTGAAAATAAGAGGAAGGATGCATTATTGAAGAGGAATTGGGAGAGATATGGAAAATAAGTTTGAACATTAGTACTGATATGAAAAACTAATAAACTAAAATTACCCATTAAATAACCTTGGCCAACATATAATGGTCAAGGAAAGCACTCATGTATTGGTATAATTCTCTTGGGGTGTCTTATGATGTAAGAATCCATACTATTTCATGAGAAAAGGAATCTCTCCTCTTATATATGACAACAATTTGGTCCATATTTAAGATAGGACTTGTCAAATTTTCTTGCATTGAATGTTGGGCATGTGGGTGTCCTTTGTATTCCACCATCCAATACTTCCCATCAAACAGACTTATAGGTTTATTTTTATTTTCCCTCTTCTTTCCTAGTATTCTCTTAGATGATTGTTTAAATGAAGGAATAAGGCTAGTGCATATCTTTCCTTCACAACCATTTTTAAATTTGTTGGCCTTAGAGGAATATGAGCTAATCCACACCTTAGATTTGGATTCAATGTTGTCTAAACATTTTTAAATGATTGAATTTATTTCTTTAGTCATCCTTATTTATTTTTTAACCTTTGAAACATCCTTGAGGTTTGTGGTTTTCTCAAGGTCCTTTTTTTTCCATCTCCAAAAATTTGTTAGGGTTTTAGCTTCTTGCTTCAGAGGTTGATATAGCTCCCAAATTTGTTTCAAGACCTTGCTCTCATATTTTGGATATATCTAAATAATCATCCTAGGATATATTGGACTGTGTTGAATGATAGTGAAAATGCTTCTAAATTAGAAATAAGCTCATTGTCAAGGCTATTTAACATCGAGTGAGGATTTGTCACAACTCTTATGATTGAAAGGGCTTGACAAATAAGTTGTTTGAGGGCTATATCATCTCTGAAACATCTGTACATCTTTAAAATAAGGGTGAATCTAGGAAAATATGGAGTATATTATGCCATCTATAATGTGTAGCTCGATTAGAACAAAGAAGTTGAGGATTGAAAAGAGGCCAATAACTTCAATATCTAAATTAAATAGCATGATTTTCTATTAATATCATAATATCTACATGAACCATATGTGCAAATGCTACAAGGTGGAAATTTATTACCTTGAGTGGTATTTCAAATAATGTTATCATTGCACTGTGTGAGAAAATATTACATTTCTTTTGCCAAGATTACGTTTAGTTATTCAAAATCATGTGTTTCCTCACTTTCAAATAGATTTATAGTGTCTAAGGTTATGCCAAGGTTTTCTATTAATTTAATAGCTTCATTTACCTCCCTATAAATATGTTTTTTTTTTACCAATGAGATGTGGGTGAGTTGGTAAAGTGTTTTGGTTATTCCAAGCATTACCCTAGTTCAAATCTTAGTTTGGTATCAGAGGCCAGATGTGGCTGATTAATAAGTAATATTGGTCTAGTTATGTCTAATCATTGGTATTCTTGGGCCATTAGTGGCTGATAATTGGTATTCTTGGGCTGATTATGGTTGATCATTGGTTATCTTGGGCTAGGTTGTGGTCATTGATGGTATTCTCAATCTAGTTGTGATTATTCATTGGTATTCTCTTAGGTATCTACCCCTTGATTGTTAGGGTGTGGAGCTAAAAGCTTCACCAAGGAGCATACAAATCAGGTTCGGGTCTACACAGACGCCGGCGTCGGTCAGGAGTGACCGACGTCGGTCACAGGCAGTTGGAGAGACGCCGACGTCGGCAGAATGGTCGGCCGACGGCGGTCACAGACAAGTAGCAGGAACCGACGTCGGTTACCTGCGTGTCCAGAAAGCTATTTCCGTGGACAGAAGCGAGTGTTTGCATGATAAGTTTGAGTTGTGAACTCAAGCACGCGTCTCTATTGTTAGCATTACTATTTTTAGAGCCCTTGTTCAAGAGGCTTAACTGCTTGTTGGTTGTACATGCTCAAGTCTCCTAATTCTATATGTAGAATTAGATCTTCTTAGCTTAGTAAGTAAGTAATTTTGTAGTGAATTATTGGAATTCATTGTGTGTGAAGAACAGTACAGAATTGAATCAATCCAGGCTTGTTGGAGTTGATTGTTCTTGAGAGAGAGAGCTCTTGAGGAATTGAGATCTATTGAGAGATCTATACATCTAGGAGAGGTGTGGAAGAAAGAAGCTTTCTTCAATTGTATTCCTTTGTAAAGAGTTTTGTTAATACAAGTTTTCAGGGTGTTTTTTTGTATCTCTTGTTCTTGATATTATCATTCTAATTACTTGTCAATCTGGTTTAATTCCACGTTTATTGCTGTCATAGTTGTAATCTATTGTTGGATTGATCCCCCAACAAGTGGTATCAGAGCTCAGGTTCACTAACAGGTGGTTCAGATCTGTGTAGTGTGTATTGATTACAGGTTCTTACAGAGATTTCTGTTTGAGTGGGAGAAGCAATGGCAGATGAAAGTAAATTGAGAATGGAAAAGTTCAATGGCAAAAATTACCAACACTGGAGAATGCAGATAGAGGATTATCTGTATCAGAAAGATCTCTACTTACCGTTAGGAGGTATTGCAAAGAAGCCCAAAGACATGGAGGATGAAGAATGGGAAGTTCTTGACAGAAAGGCTCTAGGGTCTATAAGACTGAGTCTAGCATCCACTGTGATATCCAATTTATCACAGGCAAAGTCTACGGTAGAGTTGATGACTACGTTAGCTAATCTTTATGAAAAACCCTCAGCTTTAAATAAGGTATATTTAATGAAGCAGTTATTTAATTTGCATATGAATGAAGGTGGATCTGTGTATACTCATCTGAATGATTTCAATGGTATTGTGAATCAATTAAGTTCAGTGAATATAGTGTTTGATGATGAGATAAAAGCTCTTTTGATATTATGTTCTTTGCCTGAAAGTTGGCATGGGTTAGTAATGGCAGTAAGTAATACTGCATCTGCATCAAATATTTTGAAAGTAGAGGATGTTGTTAGTGTTATCTTGAATGAGGAAATACGCAGGAAAAGCACAGAAGAGGCATCTGGGAACGCTTTAAGTTTTGAGAGCAGGGGAAGGCAAAAAGAGAAGAGCAAGAAAGGCAGAGCAAGATCCAAGTCAAAGGGGAAAGGCAGATCTAAATCCAGAAATGGCAGGAAGCCACAATGTTGGAATTGTGGAAAGATGGGGCACATAAGCAGAGATTGTTGGTCAAAGCCTAAGGAGGACAACCAGCATGAAGGAAAGGAAGAAGCCAAGATTGTAGGTATTGCACAGGATGCTTTAATTTTCTCTCTGCATAATAATATAGAATCTTGGGTATTAGATTTTGGTGCATCTTTTCATGCTACTCCTAACAGGGAATATTTCAGTGACTATATCCAAGGAGATTTTGGAATAGTGTACTTAGGGGATGATGAGCCCTGTAAAATAATTGGCAAAGGCAAAGTGCAGCTGAAGATGCAGAATAGCAACACATGGGTGTTGAGAGATGTGATGCATGTTCCTAGTTTGAAGAGAAATTTGATCTCTGTAGGTAAGCTAGGTGATGAGGGTTGTACAGTAACTCTCACAGCAGAATCTTGGAAGGTAACCAAGGGTGCACTTGTTATGGCCAGAGGTAAGAGAGAAGGTACTCTCTATTTGTGTAATTGTGTTACTAACAAATCTCCTTCAGTTTTATCTACTTCAGATGTGGACGCTAAATTGTGGCACTCAAGGCTTGGCCACATGAGTGAGAAGGGGATGTCTATTCTTAAGTCTAAAGGTATGCTTTCAAATTTAAAAAGCATAGATCTAGAGTTTTGTGAGCACTGTGTATTTGGAAAACAAAAAAGGGTTAGTTTTCTCAAAACTGGGTCTACTAAGAAGAGGCACAAGTTGGAGCTTGTTCACACAGACGTGTGGGGACCGGCTCAGGTTGCTTCCATTGGAGGATCACAGTACTATGTATCATTCATAGATGATGCCACAAGGAAGGTATGGATCTACTGTATTAGAAGAAAGTCTGATGTATTTAATACTTTTAAAGTTTGGAAAGCTATGGTTGAGAATGAAACAGGTAAAAGATTAAAGTGCCTGAGATCAGACAACGATGGTGAGTTTTGCAGTCATAAGTTCAGAGATTATTGTTACATGCATGGAATCCGTAGGCAAAGGACAGTTCCAAGGACACCTTAGCAGAATGGTATTGCTGAAAGGATGAACAGGATAATAATGGAGCGTGCAAGATGTATGAGATTGCATGCCGATTTGCCCTTACAGTTCTGGGCACAAGCTGTTGACACTGCAGTGTACCTGATTAACAAAGGACCCTCTACAGCTCTGGATGGTGGTATTCCAGAAGAGGCATGGACAGGTAAAAAGGTTGATCTCTCATATCTCAAAGTTTTTGGTTGTGAAGCCTTTGTGCATATAGATAAGGAAAGTAGAAAGAAGCTTGATGCTAAGTCTATGAGATGCACGTTTATTGGCTATGGCTCAGATGATTTTGGTTACAGATTGTGGAATCTAGAAACTAACAAGGTAATCAGGAGCCGTGATGTTGTTTTCAACGAAAGAGTGATGTATTGTGATCAGCTAAGGAAGTTGAATCAGCCTGAGCAGAGCAATGGTGAATTGGATGAGGTGAAAGTCCAAGGTGAGCTTGCGGGAAAAAGAAATAATCACTTACAGGAAAACACAGAGACCGACGTCGGCAGGTCAGGAACCGGCGTCGGCAGGACAGAAACCGGCGTCGGCAATACAAAGACCGACGTCGGCCGTACAGGTACTGAGGTCGGTCAGGAATAACCGACGTCGGCCAGTAACAGGTCTACAGATGGCCGAGATCGGTCACTGTCAGAAAATTTGGGTGGACAGCGTGTTGAGAATGAGTCCAATACACCCATCAGGAGGTCAGAAAGGGTGAGTAAGCCTCCAATTAGATATTCTCCTTCTTTATATTATTTATTACTAACTGATGGTGGAGAACCAGAGAGTTTTGAAGAAGCAATACTGGTGGAGTCCAAGAGTGAGTGGGAGCGTGGCATGGTTGAGGAGTTGGAGTCCTTAAGAGAGAACCAAACATGGGATTTGGTTGAATTGCCAACTGGTAAGAGAACACTTAAGAACAGATGGACCTACAGGTTAAAGGAAGGCGAGAATGGACAGATGAGATACAAGGCCAGATTAGTGGTAAAAGGATTTGCACAAAAGCCAGGTATTGACTTTGGTGATATTTTTTCTCCAGTTGTTAAAATGACTTCAATAAGGGTTGTATTGTCTTTGGTTGCTTTTGAGGATTTGCATCTTGAGCAGCTAGATGTTAAGACAGTGTTTCTTCATGGAGATTTGGATGAGGAAATTTATATGGAACAGCCAGAAGGATTCGAGGTCAAGGGTAAGGAGAAGTTTGTGTGCAGGTTGAAGAAAAGCTTGTATGGCCTCAAGCAAGCTCCTAGACAATGGTACTTAAAATTTGATAGGTTTATGACTGAGCATGGCTACAGCAGATGTCAATCAGACCATTGTGTGTATTTCAAGAGATTTGATAATGGTAGATATATTATTCTATTGTTGTATGTAGATGACATGCTGGTTGCAAGGTCTCACATGCAGGATATCTCAGAGCTTAAGGTAAAATTAGCTCAAACATTTGCTATGAAGGATTTGGGAGCAGCAAAGAAAATCCTTGGCATGAGCATTAGGAGAGACAGGAAAAATCACAGGTTGATATTGTCTCAAGAAGATTATGTGGACAAGGTGTTGAAACGGTTCAATATGCAGGATGCTAAACCAGTAAGCACACCTTTGGCTGGACATTTCAAGTTAAGTAAAGATCAATGTCCCAATTCATATGAAGAGGTAGAGTACATGAGTAAGGTTCCATATTCTTCCGCGGTAGGAAGTTTGATGTATGCAATGGTATGTACTAGACCGGATATTGCCCAAGCAGTGGGAGTGGTAAGTAAGTATATGGCCAATCCAGGTAAGGAACATTGGAAAGCAGTTCAATGGATCCTTAGATATCTGAGAGGAACCAGCAGTAGGCACTTGTGCTATGGAGGTTCAGATACTTCTCTACATGGCTATGTAGATTCAGATATGGTAGGGGAATTGGATGGCAGGAGAAGCACCACAGGTTATGTTTTTACTGTAGGTGGAACAGCGGTTAGTTGGATATCTAAGTTGCAGAAGGTTGTAGCCTTGTCAACTACAGAAGCAGAGTATATTGCAGCTACAGAAGCTAGCAAGGAGATGATATGGATGACACGGTTCATGGAAGAGCTTGGAAGAGAGCATGGAAGTTGCAGATTGTACAGTGACAGTCAGAGTGCAATCCATTTGGCTAAGAACTCAGCTTTTCACTCAAGAACCAAGCACATACAGCTAAGGTATCACTTCATACGACAGGTATTGGAAGATGGTGAGTTGAAGCTGGAGAAAATCCATACAGATAGGAATCCTGCTGATATGCTAACAAAGCCGGTTACTAAGGAGAAGTTGAACTTTCATTCAACTTCTATTGGTCTTCATGATTGAGTTGAAGATGGAGGAGCTAGAAGATGTTGCTGTACAGGTACTGGTGCAGCTAGTTTATCTCTAAGTGGGAGATTGTTAAGGTGTGGAGCTAAAAGCTTCACCAAGGAGCATACAAATCAGGGTCGGGTCTACACAGACGCCGGCGTCGGTCAGGAGTGACCGACGTCGGTCACAGGCAGTTGGAGAGACGCCGACGTCGGTAGAATGGTCGGCCGACGGCGGTCACAGACAAGTAGCAGGAACCGACGTAGGTTACCTGCGTGTCCAGAAAGCTATTTCTGTGGATAGAAGCGAGTGTTTGCATGATAAGTTTGAGTTGTGAACTCAAGCACGCGTCTCTATTGTTAGCATTACTATTTTTGGAGCCCTTGTTCAAGAGGCTTAACTGCTTGTTGGTTGTACATGCTCAAGTCTCCTAATTCTATATGTAGAATTAGATCTTCTTAGATTAGTAAGTAAGTAATTTTGTAGTGAATTATTGGAATTCATTGTGTGTGAAGAATAGTACAGAATTGAATCAATCCAGGCTTGTTGGAGTTGATTGTTCTTGAGAGAGAGCTCTTGAGGAATTGAGACCTATTGAGAGATCTATACATCTAGGAGAGGTGTGGAAGAAAGAAGCTTTCTTCAATTGTATTCCTTTGTAAAGAGTTTTGTTAATACAAGTTTTCAGGGTGTTTTTTTGTATCTCTTGTTCTTGATATTATCATTCTAATTACTTGTCAATCTGGTTTAATTCCATGTTTATTGCTGTCATAGTTGTAATCTATTGTTGGATTGATCCCCCAACATTGATTGTGTCCTAGACTAGTTAGAGCTCTAGTCAAAAGCCGTTAGGACAAGTATCATTCAACCTTAAGTATTGATAAAAAAAATAATGTTTTTTTCCATTAAATTATGTAATGAATGTTGAAGCAAGCTTGAAAGTAGACCTCAAATTAGAGTTCATAATAACACCTTTCTCAAGGGTTGAAATGACCAATTGAAAATCTCCTTTAGTCTCTATCCTTGAGAATCCTTGAGAGTACACCATTCAAAGGTCCATTGGGACTGCCAAGCACTCAGTTTGATTGTTGGTTTCCAAAGGTAGTTGTGAAGAAGAGGTTGCTATGAAATATCCTACATGATCCTAAAGAATGCAACATGCCATTGATCTTATGGAGTTACCTTTTTTAACTCTATTTAAGTTTAGTTTAACCCAAGTTTGTCTCAAAGGAGACAAATTTATATTTTCTATGTGATTACAAAGGTACCCATGATCCTTGAATGAGAATTTCTATGAATCTATTTATATTTCATTTAGCTTAATTTTTACCACAAATTATTTATTAGTATATGGTATTAAATAATTTATTATCACCATCATTTATAATCAACACATGTAACATATTTTATTATTTATTAAGTAATTTTAAAAAGAATGTAAACTTTAATAAGCTAATAATAAATATTGTTTAAGCTCTTATACTCCATACTAGCTCATTCGAATATGCCCAATTTAGGGCAGTGGGTGTTGTAATAGTTTTTTCCCCAATTGTAAATAAACAAAATTTTAAGTTTCTTTTCAAATTTCAATAATTAAGCCCTTTATTTACTTTCTTGATATTAATATCAAGACTTTTTTTTTAGTGTTGTTATATTTATTCCATCAAGGTGTCTCACTAGATATTTACATGGTTTGAATGTAATGTTGTAGGCAACTTCAAACACAATGGTAACTAGCATGCCTCCTACACATCCTATTGAGTTTGTGTTGGCATTGAATTTCTTAGTGTTCTGCTATGAATTTTTGAATCCCCCTTAGATGTGAGTTTAGATAACCTTTAGATGGAGTTTATTGCTTTTGTTCTTCAACCAAACTACTACTATATACCTAGGGATATGATATATTAATCTATATGGGTTGATGGATATGCTTACATGTATCACACATCCCCCTTAATTAGTTGTATGGATCTGACATATTGGGATAAATGAATAACTTGTTGAATTATTACATTAGGTAATAAGTCAACATACATTAGGATCAAGAGTTTACCCATACTTTATCAGTATTAGATTTCTATATAAATTAGATCAATATCATTGTAAATAAAATCAAGTAAGCATTGAGTCTTCTATTTATTATAATGACATTATAGGTATCCCCATTGAAGTGTAATATCGAGTTATTTCTTCCTAAAAGAGTATTATATGGTTTTGTCCTACCATAAAGGTAATATTTTATTTCTAAATATATTAAATATTTGGGCATTGTGGCCTAACAATATCTCTTATGTCATGATGATCTACATTATATTTTGAATAAATAAATTATTATAAGTGAAGATCATTTGATTTGGTCAATTGTGAGGATGAAACCCTGATTTTGTAGAATCATTCATATCTTACAATCTTTCATGAAGTTTTTTATAAAAAATTTCCTAGAGTTGGATAATAGTTTAGGGATGCCACAATTAAAAAAATAATGTTTTTATGTAGTTTTATAATCATTCAAGATATAGTAAATATTTTGGGGTTCTTTGATCAATTTAGAGTGAGTTATTAAGATTTTAGGGTTTTTTTCCATTAACCCTAGTTTTTTTGGATCATGGAATTACAAAATTTATATGGATAAGATGACATTGATGCTAGAGAATGGTGGATATTTTTTAATGAGAACTATTTTCATACAAGTTTGTGGAAATTAAGTTTTCATATTTCTTTCTTGGGCCTTGCATTATGTTGGTTTGTTTAGTTGGGTGAAAAATGAAGGATTTTTTTATGGGAAGAAATGGAACGTGTTTTTCTAGATCGATGGGACATAGAAGAAAAAAAGCTGAAGAGGAAAATAAATATGATGATGGTAATGAGGAAGACTATGCATGTAAGAAGGGAAAAAATAAGATTAAAATAATTATGATGATGAGGCTAACAATGATGTGAATAACCATGATGAGGAAGAAAGAGTGATGGAGGATAAGGGTTTGAATAGTTTAGCTCAAATCAATTAGTTCAATATTTAAATGTGATATATGCATTTAAAATAAGGTCATTATGTCCATAAATCTTATCAAATTGTATAACTTCATCAACATGGATGTGTCCCAATATCTACAGGTTCAAGCAAAAAATATCAAGGAGGCTTAAGTAGATGGCAAGAAAATTCATGTTTTTAAAGATTTGAAGCTCATTATGGACATATGTTTTGATATTAGATTTTAATGCATTGAATATGGATGTTTTAGGTATTATTATTGGATATCCTTGGTTAGAGACTTTGGGAATTATCAATATTATTTTACAGAAGTAGTTCTTTAAATTTTGGTGCGAGAGAAAGGTCATTTTACAAGATATCAAACTTGGAAAGACAAAAATATATTTCAAGATTACAACATGAAGGTGGAGTTTAATATGGTGAACATGAGTATAAGGAAGATTTAAATGAAAAAAATAAATGAAAAAATAATACACGTAGAGAAGAAAATTTCATATACTCAAGAGACAAAGGTACTACCAAATGAAAGGTGGAAGATGTGGAAGAAAAGGTTGATAATGTGGAATTAATACATTGGGTAATGAGTTGGTATACATTATGATTAGGATTTTACCCATCCATTGTTAGTATTAGAGTTACATACACACACACATATACACTCACACACACATACATATGAGATGAATATCATTGTAAATGATATCAAGTAAGTATTGAGTCTTCTATTTTTTAGATGGATATAGGATATATGCCTTTTAAAATGGATTTGTGGAGTTATTCATTCCTTAAGGAGTATAGTATGGTGTTTCCATACCATAAAGTTAATATTCCATTTTTGAATATTTAGGCATTGTGGCCCATCAATATCTATTGTGTTGTGTTGATCTACATTATATTTTGCATAAATCAATTAGTATAAGTGTGGATCATAACAGTTGATGAGTATATTTTTAGCATCAAACTTTTGTTAAAGGTTTTAGGGATTGCCATTAAGAAAAACATGCATTTAATGAAGAAATTACAAAGTTTATGCTACATTCTAAATAAAAATAGAAAATAGAACTAAAAAAATATAGAGTGAAATGCTAATAAATGGAAAATTTTGGGAGCACGTGCTTCCTTAAGGGTGAATTGCATCTACAAATATGACTGTAACAAAATAACTCTCAAATAATGGTAGCTAGCTATCTCTTGCATTAAATTGGTATTGTAAAAAGATATATTAAATTTTTCATCCCTTTTGCATTGGACCACTAAGAACCCTAATTAACCCATGGTTAACTCATAACCTAACCCTTGACTAACTTTAAGCACCCAAAATATAATATAATAAAAATAATGCTAACTAAGCATGCACATGCATACATACCTAAATATATGTTGTGTCTAGGTAAAAAACTTGATTCTCCTGGTGAAGAATCCTAAACAAATAACACTTTAATCATGTAGAGTTCTTAAAGGACAATCTTACTCTCTAGACATCAAATATGCAAGAATAAGGGGGGTAAGTTATTTTAGCATATTTGGGATATTTTTTAAATAATGGAGTCATATTCATTCATTCATTTTGATTGGTAATTTATTTGACTAGAGCTATCAATTGGTCTGGGAAACAATAAGGGCCCAGCTCCCCAAGTAATTAACCACTAGAATACCACCAATGACCACAACCAGCCTAGATAATATCACTAATGGCCACAACTAGCGTTTAAAATATTACCAATATCCATAACTAGCCTCGATAATACCACCAATGGCCATAACTAAAATCACATACCTATCAAAATTTAAACTTGGGTGGGGCTTGAAACAACCAAGACACTTTACCAAGTCACCCACATCTCATCAACACAGTCTTATTTATTTAAATCATCCTAAAAATAATTTAATGGAATATTTCCTATATATAATTTTGTGAAATAAATATTGCTTCTTAATTTTGAATATATTTTTTATTTGAACAAATGGGTGAAGATCTGGCTAAAGAGGATGATGAAAAGATAGAAGAAATTGAGGTTTATATTGTGAATATATTTCTTATGATTATTATTTTCAGAATTAGTTTCACATTATTACTCACTTATTCGATGCCATAAGTTTAAATGATTTTATACATTATATTATTTATGACCCATGGGCATCACAAATATAATTTTATTTTCTAAGTTATGATACAATATCATGATAGTTAACATTGGTTCTTATGTCTTTTGTGCTTTCAACACTAGTATTAAGTGAGGGATTTTTTTATTGCATTTAATATAGTAATTTTTGTGGTGAATTTTTTTTTTGGAGAAAAGTTATAATATTTTTGATATTTTTTTATTACTTGGTTTTGGTTTAGGTGATATGTGTGGGATTGAAATATCTACATTCATGATATATATTGAGTTTTTTACTTGAGAAAATGTGATTAAGTTATGTTGGAACTTTAAAGTGCAATTGTATTTGTGATTACATTATTATTATGAGGCATTTTAGTTTTTCAATAAAATTTGCATTACAATGTTATCCAATAGTTTCAAGATAAAAATTCCTCTTTTGTCCTAATTAAGCTACTAGGGTACTTTATTTTTTTGATCTTGATATTGATTGATCTAGTTCAAAATTTAAAGTTAATTTTTATAAACATGGAATAGATTTTTAATTGTTTGATAGTGAATTGATGTTCTAATTTATTTTTAAAATTATAGTCACATTATTTTTTATGTCTATATGTTATGTTTCTTTTAGTGATTAAATTTTGTGTCTTAATATGATAATAAGGTATGTCTTTTTGCCTTTTAAATTGCTGCAAAATTAGATATGAATTCAATTTATATGTAATTTGAATGATATGTTGGAAATAAATTGAATATAATGAAATTATATCTATTTATATACTTGAATAACATTAAACCATGCATAACACAACCAATGAATCCTTAGAAAGCATAGAATAAACTAAAGTTTCATAATAAATTTATCTTCAAACAAATTTTCAAAGAAACATATGATGTCAATTGTTATTAGTTTAACTAATCCCTATGAATGCATATTTACTAACTATTAAAACAAAAAATAAATAAGTACAATCACAATCAAAGATGGTAGCTATGTATTTTCTCTATCACTTGCATGTTTAATATAGACCACTTGGCTTGTCAAAATGCTTATGTATTTTTTAGTATAATTTTTTCTAAACATTAAAATTTTAACTAAATACTAAAATATATACTCAAACCTTCAAATATAGAGGATTGTATCTATTAATCCCAACAACAAGATAATTCAAATATTATATACCAATAAATCCACTATAGAATAAAACATTTCTTTAATTTCTTACATATAGAAAATAAAAATGCATAGAAATCATTCCAAGTAGAATTAAATCTTGAAACACTTTACACATTTTATATAATTCATGGTCCTCAACATCTATTCTTGAATTTAAGTACATTGGCATGACCAATAAATAATGTTAAGACTTAAAATTTTATTATAAAATAAATTGTACACGCCTAAATCTAGCTATTCAACATAACATCAAATTCAAAAAATAATTAAAAATAATATTTATAAAAATCATGTCATTTATTTTGAAACTTACAAATCCTAGTCCAAAAAAAAGGAATTTGTAGTCTCTTTCCATTTATTTCTATTTTGTCACTCGGTTTGTGTTTTCAAGCAATACAAATATCATGTTGTTCAATATGGAAAGATACCTATCTCACAAAAAATGTGAATTGTGTCTTATAATAAATACAATTATTGGAGATCATAGAGAAGATTTCTTTATGATATTTTTTATATTCAAACTAATGTTGAGAGATAATGGCAAGAATGATTCTTGATATTATTTTGTTTTGACATATGTCATTTCGTATGATTCTTTTGGAATTTAGGATTACATTTGTGCATACCAAATTGTAGAGATTTATATGTTTAAAATTTAACAATACATTATGTAATTTGTGTATTTTTATTATAATATTTTAGATTTAAATTCATAAATACATTATTACAATTTTTATATGAATAAGTATACTTACATTTTTTATTATATTATCTTTCTAATGATAATGAGGTCCTTGCTCTCATGTGTATTCAATACTATCATAGTAGAAATATTTTTTTTAGATAATATAAATATTAATCTAACACCTTTTCCATATTTTATAAGTGTCTTTTCTCTTAGATAAAATATTTTCAACTTGTTGCATTCAATGCCTTTTATCTTTCATTGTTATGATTGTTTTTGGATACGTTCAATTTATAATTTGTTTCAAATCCAATAAGATTAAAGTTGACAATTTTATTATCATAAAATAATTTTAAATTATTTTCATGTACTTAATTTACTAAGGATGAGATAACAAAGATTAAAATTATAATGTTTATGACTCTTTAGATCTCATTCAACTTGCTAGTTTACCACAAATGCTTTATCAATATAATGCTTTGAATAATTTATTATGACCATCATCTATGATAAATGCATGTAACATACTTTTTTTTATTCACAATCAATTTTAAAAATCATGCAAAATTGAATAAGATAAAAATGCATATTGGATAAGATCTTCTGCATCATACTAGCTCATTTGTGTATGTCCAATTTAGGACATTAGGTGTTGCAATAGTTTTTCCTCCTTAGTTGTAACTATATAAGTTTTTAAGTTTTATTTCAAATTTCAATAATTAAACCCTTTATTTATTTTCTTAATATTTAATTCATTTTTTTTAGTTTTGTCATTTATAATTTATTGAGTTGTCTCCCCAGATCTTTGTATGGTTTGAATGTAATGTTTTAGGCAGTTTCATACATAACAACTACTGACCTACCTCTTACACATCCTATTGGGCTTGGGAAAGCATTGAATTTCTCAATGTTCCACTATGAAACTTTGAATTATTATTAGAGATGAGTACATATATCCTTTATAAGGAGTTCATTGCTTTTGTTCTTCAATTAAGGTGATGAGTTGATTTTGACATCTAACCTTGGTTAGATGTGTTAGGCCTTACCATTTACCCGAGTAATAATTTAATGAAGAAATTATAGAGTTGGAGACTTTGTGAATAATCCTACAAATATATCACATTAATCATGGAATTCTTGAGGGATAATCTTATTTTGTAGACATGAGACTTTCAAAAAGAAGGGGGTAAGTAATTTTAACATGTTAGATCTATTTTTCTAGATGATGTAATCTTATTTATTCAAATCACTATAAATTGTAATTAATGGATTATTTTTTATGTATGATTTTTTACAATAATAATTTCTTGTTTAGATTTATTTTTTATGTATGATTTTTTACAATAATAATTTTTTATTAAATCTAAACAATTGTTTTATTTGGATAAATCGATGAAGATCAGGCTAAAAAGGATGAAGATAAGATATAAGAACTTGATATTTGTCTTTTGAGTATATTTTTCTAAATTAATTTCATATTATTACTTAATTGTTTGGTGAAATAAGTTTTTTAAGTTTATTCATTATATTTTCTATGGTCCATGGGTATCATAGATTCAATTTTATTTATGTTTTGTCACTTTGCTTGTGTTTTCAAGCAATACAAATATCATCTTGTTGATTAGGGAAATTTTCCTAACATAGAGAATATATGAAATTTGACTCATTACAATCAATATAATTATTGGGGATCATAGATAGAGAATTTATTTATGATATTTTATTCCAACCAAACTAATGTTAAGAGATGGTGGCATGAAAAAATTATGAGACTAGTTTGTTCTATTTTTTTCATTTTGTATGATCCTTATTCCATTTAAAATTAAGTTACAAATAAATTACATTGGTAGGAATTAAAAAAAAGTTAAAACTTTGAAATTTCTTATAAAAATCAATTATACACAAAATATATTAAAAAACACATGCTATTTATTTTTTAAACATAAATGACTTTATGGCATGTCTTTCTAACCATTTATGTTTTTTCTCTCTACTTATGTCTTCAAGCAATAAAAGCATCATCTTGTTCAATATGGAATTTGGCATAAGCATGGCTAAGGTTCCCAATGAATGGATGCCTTAAACCATGCACTCTCTCAATTCACTCTATATAACTATTATAATATACTTGATTTTAATTAATAACATGGTAAGTTACATAATTTTGAGTGCAACCCTTCTACAATATGGCTTGGAATTTCTATCTTATTAGAATTGAGCTTTCAACTATTAAAATTATAAATTTACCCAGACTTGGATCTTCTCACTTTATTTATCTCTACTCCTTTTATTTTTAAATACATTCCTTTATTTAATTAAATTTGATCCTTATTATTGATGAAACACTAATTTGGATCTTTAAATCTCTCTATCATATATTTTCCTTCCCCAACATGCCTTTATATAGGATTTCTACATGAACATGTACTAGGGAAAACCCATGCAACCAAAGGTAAGATGCAACAAATGAATTTCTAGTCATTGGAGTCAATAGTCAATCTAAAGGGTCCTTTGCCTTCATTCCTTTTGTGCACCAATAAGATAACCAATACTTAAATCCTTCCATTATACTCAACATCCAATATTTATACACATTCCATGGATTTTTTGCATTAATATGCATCAACACCAAAAATTATGCTTGCAAAACCTCTTGCACAATAAAAAGTCATGCTTAGAACATACCTCATGCATAAAATATCTTGCGTGTAACATATCACATGCAAAAAACCTTGTTTACACAAAATATCACATGCACAAGACATTGTGTGTACTAATATTACAATCATAAAGTATAATTTTTCACACAAACACATGTGCAAAAAAAACATGCACACAAGTTAATTATCAAACATGATGTACATGCTTCACAAAATATGGAAAATTGTAGAGACCATAACTTTTGCATATGGCCTAAAAATCATATGCTACTTTTTAAAGTGCATAAGTTTTCAATGGGAATCCAAATATGAAATCATATCATGAATTAGAGATGTTATTCAAGGCCTTTACTTTTCTACCCAAACTTGTCTCTTTTTTATTGGTGAAAGATTTTTTATTTGTCTAGCATGATTTTACTTCAGTCTCCCTAGGTAATTAAAACTTTAAGATCCTTTTAATAAATTATGGATGCATGGCTAAGTCACTCTTTCATCCATGAAGCATCACAACCTTGGATTTCCATTCTAATAAGCTAGGTACTTTAGCCAACCCTTGTGATTTTACCTCATTTTACAACACTTACTAGTCCTTGAACTATTCCCCACCTAGTGGTTCTACTCACTTCACCTTTGTTTATGGATTTAAACCCACCCTAACCTAACCACCTCCATCAATGTGATTTAATTCATACCTTGTATCTTATTATGGGATTAAACCCACCATTATCTGTGAACTAGGAATTTGACTAAGAAGAGGAGATTAGTATGGTGTTAGTGAATGAAACTAAATCAAAAACACACTAAGCTAACATCTTCATGCCTAGTTACTAGGGTGACCTTAGTAACAAAAAAATTACAAACACAACTAAAAATTAATGAAAAACAAAAAGAATTCCTTCACCTTCCTTAGATGCTCTAAATGCCTTTGTAGTAGTGGTTTGCTTAGCTTGTGCTCATGAAGTCTTCATCAAAGAAGGCTTGGCTATCTCCTCTTCTCCTTGACACCTTGTGGCTTGGATTGGAATCAATTTTCCATGGTAAAATTAATTGTAATTGCTTCTTGAATATATTTGTGCATTATAACTTTGCACCAAAAAATAGCTTAGAAATGATGTGGTAAGGCCTCCTATTTATAGATTTTTGAGATTGATCAAAATCAACCTGAACCATCCATCTTACTTAAGATGTGTGGCTAAGGATCAATCCAATAATGCAATTAAAATTGAGAAATAGGCTCATAAATATTTGGGATACAGGAGCAATTAAGAAGCATGGAGGGCTTTGATGAGGCATGGGAGGCATGAATATTGATATTTATGGCATTTATGGCCTACGAATGTCTTGCCAATAAATGAGGTCACTTGATGATGTAGATATTCAATATTCATTTCCAAAACAAAGTTTTCAACAAGTTTCCATGGAATTATTAATTAGGTCTTGATTGGGTTAATTAGCTCTTAAGCATGTTTAAGCATTTTGTACATAAATTACTCAAATTGATCAGAATTCCTTGTTATTGGTTTAAAATTTGACTGGATTGGAATTGGAAGGGAATGTCATGATGTGTTGGATCCATTATTCCATTTAAGAAGTTATTGACAATAAATAACAAAGGCACGTGTCTTGTGTAAGATATTTTATAAGGAAGAGCAATCTAGAGCACCTAGGTGCAAAATTAGCATTTTGACTCGAAATGATCTAATCAAAGTTAGCTAGCCAATAAATTTCATTACCCCATTTAGGGATACTCTAGCTAGAATTAGCACTTGAATATGTCAGTTTCACATCATTTAGTGTGTTTTAGTGTTTTTAGGCCAAATTGTGCATTTTTGGTGGAAATTGGCCAAAAGCTTGATTGAAGGTTATTGGTGGCCAAATTTAGGTGTCTATAGTTTGCCCCTATTTGGGAAGATGTTGTAAATCATATCCAAAGCAATGTCTTCTCAAATAATGAGAGATGGCTTGTATGCCAAAAAGAAGATGATGATTGAAGAATAAAACTCCAAATGGTTTTGGGAAGCCTATGATGATGCCCCCTTGAGGGAGTGACAGTCACATATGTTGATGGATGCTCCCTCAAAAAGAAACAAGAAAGGTGGAATTAACCTATGGTTGAGATTAGTCCAAATGAGAAAATGCTTGCATGCATTGATGTAAAAAGGATACTAATTTGCCCAAAGGTGGTTATAATCAAGATTAAAAGTCAAAATAATGATTTGCCCATAGGTGGTTATAATCATTATGAGAACTTATATTGGTTAAAGATGATTGTGCCCTAGTTAGGGTTGATTAGCAAACATAACTCAAGGATATAACCTGGAATATAGATTAAAGATGAGTGGGCACAAAATGATGAAAGAGATGAATAGAAAAATAAGATTGATCAATAGAAAAGATTTAGTTATACCTACCAATGAGGAGATGTTCATCCTGATTAGCAATGACACAACTAGAATGGCCAATGGGTTAATTTGATCAAGGGTAGGATGGAAGGATTTACCAAGGTGCCAAGGAGAAAATTTTACAACTCCATCAATTTTAGAACTTCTTGAAGCTGATTTTTGCTATAACATGTGATGGTAGGCATCATGATAGAACACCATGAAGACTTGGTCAAAATATACATAAGGATTGACTCTCGATATCCAACATTCAAGTGAAAATAATGTACCAATGATAAAAACCATGATGACAATGTTGACATATGAAGATGGATAGACTCACGAATAATATGTGCAAGTAATCACCCAATACATATATATACATTGAGAAAGGTAACAGTGTTGAAAACAAACAAATAGGCAAGTGAACAAATAAACAAACAATTTGAAATAAATAAACTAAATAGAAAGCCTAAAAATAAAAGCAAAAGAAAACATCTTAACAATGACAATTCCCCAGTAAGGCAGATCAAGGATAACTGACTAGGCTTAGACAAGATAAATATTTTTATATTTTTGAAATATTATGAATTTTTTTGGTATTTTGATGTATCTTAACTCGTTAGAGAATGACAAGATACCTGCTCGCAAAATGGTGAAAGTGTTTGGCTTAGGTTTCTCATAAAACAATGAGAGCATATGAAAAGGAGGACTAAGGTAACCTCAACATGAATTGAGCATGACTGAATTAGTCCTAAAATGACCTCAAATCATAGTAATTTTATCCACAAAAAAGGTAGGGAAAAGCCAACTAGGTCCCAACAAGTTCCTAAATCCAGCAAATGGCTAGTCAAGTGAAAACAGTAATGGCAAGGTGATACAATAATGCATGATAAATAAGTGTTGCCCTTAGTTTGCCATAAGCGGTTATAACTAGGATATAATAGCATATGTCAATGTTTGTCCATAGGTGGTTATAATTAGTATCAATATTAGTGAAACACTTATTTTCCCATAAGCAGTTATAATCAGGCTCACATAAACAAACCTGATACAGGATGGAAAATGAAAGATATCTTTCCAGATCAATTGTCACACTACTTTAATAGACTATGATTTAAACATAGATTTGATTGATTGTTGAAACCTGATTAGAATCCCCTCACAAAAAAATGTGGTAAGAACCAAAGGAACCAAGATCAAAACAAGAATGGGTGGGATGACTAAAACTAGGCTTTAGTCTAGATAGGAATGGAATGATAGGATGGATAAAATGGTAAGAGGGTTTGCCCCCAAGTGATAGGGTGAATAGTAGTAATATTCAATAATGGAAAATGGATATGTAATAATGACAATGGCATGACAATGTGAAATGGTATGGTATATTTTTTTGGGTTGGGTATGGTAAATGGCATATGATTCTATTTTTCCTATTGAGATGGAGATGCATGTCCTAATCAACAAATGATACAAACAAAATACTTGATCGTGTTAATTGATATACCCCACCTTATCTGAATAGTTGCTTTATCAAGAACTATCTGTAGATTTGGTTGTCAAGAATGCTTTTGTGATCTTCATTGATCATTGATTATGATTCCTTCAAGTGTCGAGATAAGGTATCTTTATAGCCTCTACAAAGGAAAGTGCAGCCATGGATGGTAAACAAGGACAAATAATGGATGGTAGGCTTAATTTTGAAATGGAATGGGTGATGATAATGGAATATATAATAGTAAGAAAATAAATGAAGATCAAGACATTCAGTCACACATAATGTTATTGATGTTAGATTCAACATAATTTTGGTTGTGGTGGGGCCAAAGACTTATTCACTTTATAGGACCACCAGTTTTTTTTGTTGTTTGATCTTGAGAGTAGCTACCATCTAATTAGGTTATAGATAGGAATCTATTTTGATTTGATCTTTGATTTTGTCTTCATCCAACAGTGAAAAAATTTTGTGCTTAGCTATTGGTGCCTCAAAGAGGTTTTCACCAATGAAGTTGTCTTGATTATCCCATAGCACCTATGAGAAGGTTTCACTAAGGAATGTGGACTTTTGACTTTGATTGTCTTCTAGCACTTCCAAAAATGTTTCACTATAATATTGTTCTTTTTCTATATGAATGGCCTTAGATTATTTGTTCTTCTTCAACTATTATGTCATCATGGATGCAGTTCAACAAAGTGTGATTCTATCGATCCCAATCGACACTTGTGAGAGATGGAATGTCAATGATATGGCTATTTTGGTTGATGGTAATGGTTTGAGGAATGGTAATGGGATGGGGAGAGGCTACATAATCCTTGTAGAAGATACTAAGGTAACTTATGTTGAAGCTGAAGTACTCATCCTCAAAAACTATAGAAAAATCATAAATGTATTCAAATTGATCTCCAAGGCATGCATAACCAATGTTGTAATAGCCATGAATATATTATTCTTCTGAATTTGATTCTAACTCAAGGGACTCTAAATATGATGTTGAGACTAATGTTGATTCTGATTCTGATGTTAAATTTGATGTTGGGTCAAGAATATAACCTAACTCTAACTTTGATTATTCATTTGATGGGTAATCTATTTCAATGTTGTCTTGTTGAATATTTGATTTTAGAGACGTAACGGCCTCTGATGGCATAATGGGCTCCATAAAAACTAGTTTGTCAGAGTGGGACTCCTCTATGATGGGAAAAAGGTCAAGAGATAACTCATTAGAGATTGGATTGTTAATAGGAGGCTCTTGAAAAATAGGCACATATTCAAGGTAATGATTTGCCCAAAGGTGGTTATAATCATTAAGAAGTGAATCAGTAAAGACTAGCTCGTCAATGTGAGACTCCTTGATAACTAGTATAAGATCAATCGGTGATTCATCACATGTTAACTTATCATAAGTGGTTTGTTCAATAAAAACATCTTGGATTGATGGGTTCTCTTGGCTTTAGTTTCCAATGAGTTAGAAAATACCAGTTTTGAACACAACTTTGTCTTCAAAGGATTAGATCGGTTGAGGTTTGGATGGGATTGGTAATGGAGGAGGAATGGCCTATGGTTGGATAGTGATAGGGCATTGGGGAGAATGATTTCTCACATGAAACAAAGGACAAAGTCCTGAGATGGTAACAATAGGGTGGTTTGGATCATGATCGCTTGCACAAGCCAAAGGATTACGTCTTGAATCATGAAGGGGCATTGTGGAGCGTGAATGCTTATACAAGCCAAAGGATGAGGTCTTTGTATGGGAATAGTGTGACATTGTGATCTTGGAATATAAATGGTATGATGTAGGGGAGTCTCATTACTTACATAAGCTAAAGCATCCAAATCTTCCTCATAAACCATATCATCCCAATCGTGAGTTGGCTCATACGTTGGTTCTTGACTATGTTTCATGTACTAATTATTACAAAGAGGGTATGGATCCATATCCTAAAAAACATTATCTGTATTTGGGTCTTTGAATTCCTCCTCATAAGCCTCTTCATGTCAATCAAGGTCTTGATTTGGATTTTGTATATTTTGACTACGTTCCTCATATGGAGTATTGTAGGGAGATTAATAAAACTCCTTAGAAATTCTTTCTCTATAGGGGTTCCTGGTGGCATTTTATGTGTCCATTCTATCATAAGTGGGATTGTACATGACTCCACCATAAGTGTAGCAAGATATATCTATGTAAATGATGAAAGCTCCTAAGCAAAAAGGTTTAGAGTTTTACAAAATCTAAAAAACTATGTCCAAAGGATAAATGGTTCAAGCTTGGTCTAACTTGGTCAAAAGGTGGAGTTATATCTCCAATATGGTCTGAAAGTGGAGTTGTATCTCTAAAATGATTTTTTCTAAGACTTGGCATAAAATAGTCTAACATCAAATGTCTAATGTCAAATATCATTAACATAAAAGGTCAAGCATCTGAATAAAACTAGCATTACAAAGATCTAGGTTAAAGTGTTCCAAACAAGGTCTAAAATAGGAAAGGGAAAAGTTGAGTTACTAGGTATTTTGTCCAAATGTGGAGTCAAAATCTAGGCTCAAACAAATAGGCATATGCTAGGAATTTTAACTAAACAACATCAAAAGCTAGACTTGAAACAAAGCCATGATGTGATTTTATTTAATCTAATAATTTTGGAAATAACTTTGACATAGACCCGACACACAAAATCAAACATTAACGTGATCAATTGGCATAATCCATAAGTCAAAAGGCTTTTGGAGAAAGTTTGTGTTCTCCCAAATAAAGTCACAAATAATGATAAGGATAGGTACTAAACAAACAAACCATCAATAGTTTTTAAATTTAGGTAATTTATTAACTGAATTTATGCAACCCAAAAGAGAAAGATCTATGTATTAGCCCCACAAATTAAGGCCTAAACAAAAATCAATCAATGTTTGAATCCAAACTTGACAAGGCTAATTAAAAACTCAATTTTGAAAACTAGGATTTGACTAAATAGGTTAGACAAGATTAGATAAAGGTCTAAATGGTATAGATGACATGGTTTGAAACAAATGGTTTTTGGCTTTCACGTGAAACAAGTCTTGAAACAAATTGAGTAGCCTAATGGTGTAAGCATGCTTTAATGATGTGATATATGTTATGCTTCAAAAGACTCAAAGGTAAAATGGTTTTAATATGATTTGTGTAGCATAACACTACCCTCCTCAACTCAAATATATTATTTTGACATGGCTTATGAACAAACAAACAAGTTTTAGTCTCAAAACATACCAAGCAAAAATGACCAAAATACACTAAGTATAATCATCCAAATCCTAGTAAGGGTATGGCAATGTGGGGTTGACTAAACTAGTAATCTTTCAAACATTTCTAGGGGAATCAATTACACAATGACTTTCATGTCAAACGATGCAAAAGACAAGCACAAAAATTAGGTGACCGTAGCATTGGCTAGTTGTAAAAAGGTCTAGTCCTTTTTACAACCACTACATCCTAATGTTCCCTCAATGTAGTGAGATGTCCAAATGCAGATACATCTCATGTATAACTCCAATTAGGATCCAAATGAAGTCAATGCTGAAAGGTGAAACTCCAGGTCAAAGCCTCCCTAAAGAACTCATGGGAGGTGATGAAGTCTTCCTTGCAAGCCAAGTTTGCATAAAAATAAAGAAAACATGAAATAGAAAGACTTTAGGGTCATTTTCAAGGTCACCCAAACTTTGATGGGTTTTTGGGGAGTGTTTGAGATGACTTTCTATATAAGCCTTGGACTAGGCTATTTGTAATAGGAATGGCACTTTTGATTCCAAGGGTTCCGTAAAGGGGACAAATGGAAGAGCATACATGGAACATCCCTCTTCTTTCCAAATAAAAATTAGATCAAGCAACTATTTAAGACAAAAATCTTGGAAAGATGAGTTCATTTTTAAGCCCAAATGATAATGAGGTGTTGTTCATTTGACCCCTTGGTCTTAATATTATGAACTTTGATAGCCTAACTTATGAAAACATTCACTGAAGCACCTAAATGTTTTATTAAGAACCAAAAAAAATATTCCTAATTCATTTTAAAATCATTTCAAATATGTCTTAATATCATGTTTTAACAAGTTCCAAGTCTGATGGTTACCTGTCTACCCTTAAGGCAAAATATAAGGAAAAATAACAAGAATTTACTTCACCTTCCTCAGATGCTCCAAATGCCTTTGTAGTAGTGGCTTGCTCGGCTTGTGCTCATGAAGTCTTCATCAAAGGAGGCTTGGCTATCTCCTCTTCTCCTTGGCACCTTGTGGCTTTGGCTTGGATTGTAATTAATTTGTCATAGTAACATTAATTTCAATGGCTTCTTGAATATATTTGTGCATTATAACTTTGCACCAAAAAATAGCTTAGAAATGATGTGGTAAGGCCTCCTATTTATAGATTTTTGAGATTGATCAAAATCAACCTGAATCGTCCATCTCAGAATTGAGATGTGTGGCTAAGGATTAATCCAATTATGCAATTAAATTTGATAAATAGGCTCATCAATATTTGGGATAGAGGAGCAATTAAGAGGCATGGAGGGCTTTGATGAGGTGTGGGAGGCATGAATCCTGATATTTATGGCATTTATGGCCTAGGGATGTCTTCCTAAGAAATGAGGTCACCTAATGATGTAGATATTCAATATTCATTTCCAAAACAAAGTTTTCAACAAGTTTCCATGGAATTATTAATTAGGCCTTGATTTGGGTTAATTAACTTTTAAGCATGTTTAAGTTGTTTGTGCACAAATTACTCAAACTGATTAGAATGCCTTGTTATTAGTCCAAAATTTAATTAGATTAGAATTGGAAGGCAATGCCAAATGCATTGGATCTGTTATCCCATTTAGGAAGTTATTGACAATAAATAACAAAGGCACATTTCTTGTGTAATAGATTTGATAGAAAAGAACAATCCAGAGCACCTAGGTACAAAATTAATATTTTGACTCGAAATGATCTGATCAAAGTTAGCTGGCCCATAAATTTCATTGCCCCATTTAGGATACCCTAGCTAGAATCGTCACTTGAATATGTCAGTTTCACATCATTTAGCATGTTTTAGTGTTTTTAAGCCAAATTATGCATTTTACGTGGAAATTAGCCAAAACCTTGATTGGAGGTAATTGGTGGCTAGATTTAGGTGTCTAAATTATCCATTGTCCTCCATCTAAATTCATCTTGGATTTTCTCATGAGTGGTTTAATATTTTATTAGGTTCCAAAACTAGCTCCCTCATCTCCTTCTTATTTTGTGGGTATCCACCCACCTCTATCCAGCCAACTTCAATACGTGTTCTCAATAATTTTTTATTCCAAGTATCCATTCACTCCAAACCACCCATCTCCTTCCACACACATCTTCCCCCTCTTCTCTTCATTCTTCTCAAATATATCAAGCATACACACTTTTATTGTATTCACTCCCATCTCTGTGCCTTCTAAGAGACACATATGTGAGATACTACCTCTATCATTTAGTTCCATCACCTCACTCCACTCTTCTATTGGTGTGCCTTGATTTTTACATATTGATTATGAGATTGTAGTGTAGTGAAGCCCTAGTGGATATTCTAGAGAAGACTAAAAGTGTGATTTTAGGTTTTTGCTATGTTGGAGACTTTCACATATGAGAAGTTTTCATTTTGGTCTACAAAAATTATATACAAGAGTTCATTTCTTCTCTTTCAATTCAGTGAATAATGAATCTCTCGGGGCAATAGACTTCTTGTGTATTGTCAAAAATATCTTTTAGTTTTATTTAGTTTGATGAATATCATGAGGGGGTTTTCATTTTCATTTGAAACAACATTTAGTTATGTGGATAGTAAATAACATGCAAATTTTATTGATATGTTCAATTTTTTTAGATAATGAAAGGGTTTTATGAAATATTTAGTTTTTTAGAGAGTGAAACTACTTTATTTTATTTATAAAATGATGTTTAATCATATGGTAATGGCTTGAAAATAATAAGCTCTGCCTTTTTAAGGAAATATATTTTCTAGGTTTTTGTTTTGAAATGCAACATATAATGGGTCTTCTCAAGTTTTTTCCTTGTTATAAATACTTCTTGAATAAAAAAATGAAACAATCCCTACCTTTTTTCTAATAGACAAGATATTTCATTTTTAATCATGTTGTTTAAAATAGTACATTTTTCCTCCATTCATGGGTTAATGGTAGCTTCAGTAAAAGAGAAAAGAAAGGATAACACTGAGTGGCATCCTCCTCTACCTAGTTGGTTTAAATTGAGTTTTGATGGTGCCTCTAGGAGTAATCCTAGAGTGTCTAGTGTAGGTTGTGTAAATAGAGATTATAGTGGCTCTCTTATTAGGGTCATCTCTAAGAAATTAATGTATGGAACCAACAACAAAGTGGAGGGTCAAGGCTTGGTGTTCTGTTTTAACTTAGCTTCCCAATGTGGTATTGTTGAGCTATATATTGAAGGAGACTCTCAATTGTTTTATCTACTTTGAAAAATAAATCAGCTTTTTCTTAAAACTTGGAGAACATTTTGACCAAGGCTTGGAAGTGTTTAGCAAGTTTTGAAGTTTAAGAAGTCATCATTATTATAGGAAGGCCAATTCTATGGCTAAATTCCTTGCCAATTATGGAATATATCAAAAGGAGTATATAAAAGTTGATAATCAAAGAGCCTCATGGGAAGTGTTTGAGGGGATTTCAAATATCAAATTTGGGTCTTAACGAGGGGTTATGTTTATTCAACCCCTTTCTTAAATCTATTGCTCTCATTTGGCAAGAGGTTAGTGACATCGGGGAATAATTATAGGCTTGATAACTATTATGGGCAGCCTATACCTTTGAGAGGGTTATGTTTTAGTGTCATTCTCTTGGGGCTTATTTCTTCCTTATGTGAATTCCTCTAATTCTTTTGTTAGAATGGTGGTAGTGATAGAGCATTTGGTTTTGATGGCTCTTGGGGTTCCTACAGTGGTTGGTGGTAGTGAAGTTAGATAAATGGTTTTTAGTGGAGGTTTTTTAAGAGCTTATATCAAAAATATCTTGTAGGCACCGTCAAAAGAGATCCTATAGGCCATCCTCTCCACTTTGGGGGAAGATTATCTAGTGGATTGTACCCTGAGTAGAGTTAATTTAGAGTTGGTTGTTCTCTTCACCTTAAATGTGTTAGTGTTGGTTCCTAATAAGAATAGGGTTGTAAATGTCCTCAATTTTTTTATGGCTCCAATTCATAGGAAGGGTTAACTAGATAATTTGGTATAATTCAAAGTAGGTTCCTTCCCTAATCTTCCCTTCTTTGGTAATGATGATTTTGGGTTCATTCTAATTTAAGTCCCCTTGTGACTAGATATAATGCATTGCTAGATATTATGAAAGATTTTTAGGGGAATATTTAGCATCCTCCTTCATCCAATGGGAATTTCATTTCTCCCCCACCCTTGGCTCATATTCAAAGCCCTATTTTGGAACTTGAAATTTGGAAGGAAGTGAGGCATTGTAAGGAAAGGGTGGCTATTGTGGAGTTTCTATTTTAGTTGGTTGATTAGGCCCATGGTGTGGCTCCTCCTTGGCTAGTTTGGGCTTCCCAATGAGTGGTCTTTGTTATGATGCATGATCAGCTGGCTAGTAATCATGGAGTTACCTCGACAGGTGGTATAAAAGGAAGGCTTCATTGAGTGTCAAAAAGTGTTGAGCCTAACCTAACTACTAGGATTAATTTCATTCCTAAGGTTAAGTCAAAGGAAAATTTTGAATGAAATTACCTTTATTGGTTTGTTTTGATGGTTGTTCATTTTTAGTCTTTTTATTTTAGTTCCTTTGATATCCTATTGGGCATGTTGGTATGGTAGTGTTTTTTGTTATTTTACAGACTTGCCACTTAGTTAGCCTTGTCCTTATTGGGACCTCAATTTCTCATTTTTAAATCCTTGAGGTTTGGTTTCCTTATAAAAATTTGTGTTTTTTTATAAAGGGTAAGTGACCCATATAACCCTAGTATTGATCCAAAAAAATAAAATGGTACATTTTCTTAATGGCTAGATGTCTTTAAAATGAATTTGTTTAGATTTTTTTTTTTTCCCTAGAAATTTATATCTCTTAGATATTGATAAACACATTTGAATATCAAAATATTATTTGCATATATTGAAATATATTTTGTCTCAATACCCATTTTGAGTCTTGATAACATTCAATTAGAATCAAGGGCAAATTGTTTATTTCATTTATACATTTGTTACTTCCTAAACTTTTTTATGTTCCATTTTGAATTACATAGAAATTTTAATCACTCATTCTATGATGTGATTTATTTAGACGTGAACATCATGCCCTGAATAGAGATGATCAATTGTAAATATAATATTCTTTGTTCAAGTATTTCAACCATTCCTACCTTTGTAGAAAAAATTTTGACATCATGATGAATTTCAAGTTTCCTTTGATTTATTTTTTAGTTTTATGTGGAAAATAAGGATATTGGATGTTTATTTAAAAATGGATGCAAGTTTTGAGCTTTCATTTACCTATATTTGAGACATTTTGTGTAATTATCCTTTTTAACTTTCATAGAGATAAGTATATTCTATCAAACACAATGATGTTAGAGATTTTGAAGACCATGTTATTTGTTTAAAGAGATGATCATGCATGTTTGTTTCTCTATCATTAAAATATAATGATTTACATGTAAAAGGAATGTTGAAATCTCTACTTGGTGACAGTTCAATCTTTATTCATGTGACATAAAAAATACTTGCATCTAAAAATAAAATCTTAATGAAGGATGTGTTTTGTGATGACATTCATTTGAAAAGATTTTCAATTGTGTTTAAATGATAGTGAAAGGATATCTTATTTGTTTCAAATGTTTAAGCATAATGAGATAAATGATTGTATAGAGATAGTATATATTTTGATGATCAAGTTGTGGGATTTGTTCGACTTGTTGAGTGATGTTACTAGAAATGGTTTTTACTATTAATAAATTGAAGATAATAATGATTTTGTTTATCGTGAATAATGTGGAGTTATTATTATACCATTTTATGAATGACTATAATATTATTTATTGAATTATATTGAAATAGGATGAGTTCACATGTGATCTGACTTAATTATTTAATACCTTTTGAGTTTGTTTCTATCTTTAATATTATTGAGAAAAAATGTCAAGTTGGAGATAAGGTTTCCATTACTTAGGAAGGAATAATGTATGTATCAAAAACATTCAACAATATGAAAAAATACCACCAAAATTTTATGCACCTTGTGTTATATGTTTTAGTGTATGAATGATTCCTGACAATTTTATGCAAGGTTTTAGTTGTGGGATAAGGTTTTCTCTTCATTTTGATGGTAATTATCCATTTGTTTTAGATGTTTTGAATGCCAAACCTCATGGTGATTTTTCATGCTCAAAATATTAATCTCAAAGTGCTCCAACTTGGCAAGCTATTGTAAGAATAATCGGCAGCCTCTACCTTTATTATGAGGCTAACCAAGTGTTTCTTGCTACCAAGTACCTTATAATGTAGTGAATTCCAAGGATATTTTCATGCATGTTGATTAGTTACTTGTTCTTGATATTTTGAACTAATTATATGTCCCTAATAATACTAATTGTAGATATCTAAATCTAGTCACAAGCATGTGAAAATATTAATTCTTGACATCTATTGAACCACTTAACTTACACTCAAATATATGACTCCTATTTGCCATCCATTTAGCCATTAATCTATACACAGGATTGACCCCTCTGTTTGCCATCACTTCTATATAATAATTCCCAAGTCATTACTCAAAACAATTTATATCATTCTTAGACTACTCTTGTCCTTGGGCTAGTTATTCCTACTTTTTTGGGATAGGTTTGTGTCCTACTGACAGGCTCATTGCGACATACCTATGCATAAAGCATGACCTTATCCCTACACCTTTTAATAGATAGCTTCTAAAATTTTAAATATTGATATGGGTCATTCCACATGTTTCTCAAGTTATCTAAATGAAATCATTCAATTGAACTCCTATAACTACATACATAAGGTCATTCATTACTAACTAAATCTCCCTAGAGCTTGGAAATATCTATTGGCCACTTATACACTATTTCACATTGAGTAAATATACCTTATTCTTCCCAAATTTAATATCAATCACTAGGAGAATTCTCAAGCTGAGTTTCAAGCATTATAAATTATGTTAAGAGTGAACATTCCCAAGTATCAAATCCAAATTATTAGATGCATGCATATAGTGAAGGAGCATAATTTCAAAATAATACTAGATGGGAGAAATACATATGTCTTGATTCCCTTAGAATATTTGGATTCATAATAAATAGTCAATCATTAATAGGGTGATTGGGTTCAACTCATCCCATTACATTCCACTTATTTATTTTAGGCTTTTAGCTCTCACAAGTACACCTAAAGTTTTCAAGGCAAAGAGAAGTAAAATAGAGGTTTCAACCAAACATCAATAGAATAAAAAAATCTAAGCCCTCTCAATAGACACATGTGCAAGTGATAGAGTACTCACAATTTCCTCACTTTTACATCAAATAAATCCATGGTTAATAGACAAGGCCATGCTACGTAGCTATCTAGGGAGCACAAAATTATCTAGATATAGTCATAGACTGTATTTCTAGACCTAAGCTATCGCATGCCCATTTTATCCTATTTAGACTATTGAATACATGTTATAGTCATCTAAAACTATAAAACACTAAGTAGCTTACTCTTGGTTGTACTTCTTATATTTAGCATATGTCATTTTTCAATTAATTTGACTTTACATTAAAATTTATTCCTGAATGCCATATATTATAATGATAATTATATTTTATTTGTTATGCCTTTTAAATATTATTAAATCAAAATTAGGTAAAAACATACTAGGGAACTTGATTTTTACTCAAGCTTTGATTTTTATAATTTTTGTCTTAGGGCTTCAGCTGTATTTATGATTCCAATCCATTAAATATAAATTTGATCATCTTTTCCATGATTTGATTGAGGGATACTCTATAATTTATTTTGACCTAGGGGTTGTCAAATTGAATTACTAATTTACATGCACAAAAATATTTTCTTCTACTAGTTTTCATTTTATTTTTCTTGCTTTCTAGAACTATGTTACGCTAGTTTTAAAACTCATAAAAGTTATTATTATAGGTAAAGTGGTCATCAATTTTACATAAGTGATGGTGTGAGGGGTACTACTATAATTCTCAAGCCATTAGATAATAATATATATAGAATGTATCTTCCACATATCTAACAAGTATATTATAAGTGCATAGAGTCTTTTATTTTTAGCCATAGGAATCCTTTTGATCATTTAGTTCTATAGTATACTCAACATACCTCAGAGAAGGGATAGTATGGCTATGAGATGGTGTAATCCTTCATAATCAATGCCCCTTTGAGCTTTGTTTAATTTTTATGACTAAGATCAGCATATCTGAGAGCCTACAATTAAAAAACACCTTAGTTAAAACCCTTATACCATTTTGATGCAGGATAATCACTACCTTCTTGTAATTATTAGTCCATTTTTTCATTTAGATTCATTATGGGGTCATTTAGGAGTCTTAAGTGTCTTTCAAATTTGAATTGTGGTGGAAATGAACTTTCTCACTAAAAGTTAATTCCTTTGCATTTTCAAATTTGTTGTAATAGATCTAAATATTTGTTTCAAGAGGTCTAAAGTTATTATTAGGTGTTTAGGGGTTAATTACACTCACATGACTCACATAATGTGTCATCACAGTGACTAGGCTTGTAGGTTAGTTTTGCAATGTACCAAAGTAGTTTAAAAAAAGTTAGTTATAGTCCCTTATTGAAATAGATAGTAGGTTGGTGTTTGAATCAATTTCCATGTAAGGAAGAATGGGGTATGATTCGAATGTGTAAGTGGGAAGAACCATAAGAAACTATATTAAGAAACTTTATATTCTTGAATAAAAATTGCTTGCCATAGTTTGTATATATACAAAGATTTATGATTATGCAGGACTAAGTAATAAAGAAGGACAATTATGATAAGTTGTTATAAGGCCTAGTGAAATTGTCAATTTGAATACATATTTATGAATGTTGAGCAATATTTTGTTATTGTTTGTAGACCCTATGTACAAATCTCATTTACAAATTTTGTGTATTACCCTATGCACTATATGGAAGAATGAGAGAATGTCATTGTATCTAAGAAAGAACTCTATGAGAATGACTTGTATTAGTTTGAGTCATATGTTGGTAGGCTTTCTTTTTTTTGACTAAATCTGTAACTACATGTCAATAAAGGTTAATATAGTTGAAAGATTGGATAAATTACACAAGTATGTGTAGAGCCTATTTTGTGAGTAAACAATATGGTTGATTATGTTTGATTGAATGATTGACATAAATATGTTCAAAGAATTCATGCTCATATTTATGACCTTTTGAATGGCACACCTTTTTATATTGATATTTTTTTCCTTTGGTTACTAATCTGTATTCATTAAGTCTAAGAATCAAGACTATCACAGAACCTGTATGTTCCTATGTTCTCTACCTTTCAAATCTGTATAGACATTCCTAAGGTAAAATTGTTGGAAGGTTGACAAATATTATTTGGTAAACATTGAGAATGACCTCCCTTAAATTCTAAAAAGGTAATTAGATGAATATTGAGTCATTTTATTACCATGAAATGAAAGAAACCAACAAAAGAACTGTCAGATATTGAACTGGTTAATACAGTCAAAAGAAATTGTGTGACAATTGATATGAAACCACTTTTTGCATAAGGTGAAACATGATAAAATAGACCCAAAATAATGATCATGGTCATTTGAAATTAAATTTGAAGCTAATAAATTTTATTAAACCCTTCTCAAGTTTCTCTATTAGTAGATGACCATGTATTAGGATTTCATCATTCAAATTGAGTTACAAAGAGTTATAACCATCATAATTGCAAGAAAATTGAAATCACAAAGGCAAAGGTAACCAAGGATAGTTTTTGATCTAGTTTGATAAGTAAATGCAATCAAAGGTGGTTGAAAAAGATAGAAAGACTCAATGTGACTAAGCTTGCATAAGTACATTATGAGGACAAAGACTCTAAGAAAGACCAAAAGGTTTTTATACCAAGAGATTAAGAGCACAGATAAGTCAAGACAAGAGTTTAGAATTAGGAGTTATTGATAGGCAGAGGTAAGTAAAGATGGTGAATGAATTAGTTTCTTTATTTCATGTATAAATTATAATTTTTTGGGAAGCCCTTTGCATCATTTTGGTATCAAAGCGAGATTATTTTTACGAAGTAGTGGAGAAATAGGTTTACATATGAAGGTATATATTTGTTGAGATTTTGAGTTTGTTTATTTAATCAAGTTTATTGAAAGCATGTTGTAGGTTATTAAAGAAGAGTGCAGTTGAATGCAATAAGTTGGTCAAGAAAGTTTGAAACTAAGAGAGGCTTGAGGAGAGAGAAGGTCTATAGAAGCTCATGGATCCTAGGAGATAGTTTGGATGAAAAATGGAGCAAGGTGCAAAAGACTTGCTTTAAGTGGAGAAAGGTGAAGGAGACATGCTTGAGAGGATACATATGGTGAAGAGGATGATGAGGGAGTTGCCTAACATAAAATACCAATTGAGAAAGAATAAGGAAAGTGAGTTGATAAAGAAGTAACAAGAAGAATAATTACAAAGAGAGATGTATGAGATGAAGCAATAGATAGCCTTGATGAATCTTATGATAAAGTAGTTCAGAGAGATTGAGATCCCACACTTTGGATGGGTGATAAAGAGGAAGCCAATCAAATGGCCAATAATACAATGAGAATAAATAAAATACAAACTATGAGAGAAGATAGAAAAAATAAGATGTAATCATGTGAGGGACATGATCAAGAAAATGAATAATATCACCTTAAAAGACTCGTTAAATGTATGGAAGGAAAAGAGACATGTGGTTTTTAGTTTACATATGAGAGTGTTAAGCAGCCAAAGAGGGAGATAGTAGCTATAAAAAGAGCATTGTATAGTGATAAGGTGAAGGATGAAGAAAATAAAGTTATAATGGAAGATAGTTACATATTAGAGGCCAAAGAAAGTGAATAAAAGGCATTAATGTTAGGTTGTGGAGTTAAAAGCTTCACCAGGTTGCGAACAGGAGGAGTTCCTAAAGTGTCATAGACACTGGCATCGGTCAGGCCAACTGACGTTGGCAGGATTAGACAGGAAGAGCAACCGACGTCGGTCAGGGATCGACTAGCGTCAGTCATCTCCAGGCAGACAGGGACCGATGTCGGTCGCCTATGCAGTTTAGAACTGCCAGTTTCACAGATAGTTAGTTAGCAAACTGAGTGTTTGCATGTTAAGAGCCAATTTTAGACTAAAAACTACAGATCTAATTATTGTAATTAGGGTCTAATTATTGTATGCATGAGATCTATATAATAGACTCATGGGTTGTATTGTAAAAGTGTGCTAGAGAGTAAGAGAGCAAAAATTAGCTCCTTCAGAGAGAAGAGAGCAATGGTGTGTTCCTCCTAGTTCCAAAGGGGTGCTGAGTGTGTATGATCTTGGAGAGTTGTAGGTGTGCAAGTTCTAGTAGAAGATCCACCGGGGTACTGGTTAAAGAATCATAAGGACTTGGTGAGGCAAGGACAAGGGTTCTTCAGGGTGTAGATATATCTACAGGCTAAGTAAGGTCTGTTGATTTGCAGGTGGCAACAAGGAAAGGGAGATCTACTTGGAGTATAGTTGTATACTTGGTGTACTGGTAGCATTGTTACTGACTGGTGGAGGTGAACAACAACTCTGTATTTGAGTTGTGTGTTGGGACCGTAAGAGAGAGAGGGAAGAAGTCCTTGAGGTGTGGCAAGCCTTAGAGGTGGAAGAAGAAGTGGCATCTTCTTTATTGTATTTTCTTCTGAGTGATTATTAATACAATTGTGTATTGTCTCTCATATCCTGTGTTGTTTCATATTTCTAGTTACTTATTCATTCTGATTAAATTCCGTGTTTAGTTGCTTATACAAAGGTAATCATATATACTCTTATTGGTGGAGTAGGATCCTGACAGTTGGTATCAGAGCTTTTGGTTGGGTTACTAACATGTGGTTTCAGATGTGGTTAGTGTTTGTTGATTACAGGTCACTCACAGGGGTTTTAGATTGAGTGGGAGTATAGCAATGGCAGAAGAAAGTAAGCTATGAATGGAGAAACTGAATAGCACGAATGGTCTGATTGATGGAAAGAAAGAGCAGGTAAAGGAAGATTATTCGTCGGTAGAAGATTAGCGTAGAGAAGCAGATGTTGCAGGGGATGTTACATAGGTTACTCTGGATAAAGTAGAATCTTTGTTTACAGATTCTTTTGCCTCTTTCCATGCAGCCTAAAATAGAGCATCTTTTCATAGGTATGTCTTTGGAGACTTTGGAGAGATTTATTTAGGGGTTGGTGAGCCTTGTCAGATTATTGACGAAGGGAAAGTGAAGCTGAAATTGTAGATAGATAACACACGGGTGTTAAAGGATGTCATGCAGGTCCTAGTCTTGGAGATGAGTCTAATTTTTTCAAGAAAGTTGGGTGATGGGAGATGCATAGTAACTCTCACAGCGGATGTACTTGAATTAGATGGTGGTACAAAAGTAGGTATCCTTTATCTATCTACTTATATTACTAATTCACCTTCTATTATAGAGATGTGGCTTTGTAGGCTTGGTCACATATGTAGGAGGGGAATGCATGTCCCTAAGCAGAAGACAGATATCTTTGATAAACTTAAGAACTGGAAAGCCTTGGTGTTCATGGAGGAGATGACAGACAGAGATCAGTTGAGGGGATTGAATTATTCTAAGTAGAGCTGTGTTAATTTGAATAGGGTTTTGACCCAAAAAGAGCTCATGGGTAAAAAGTCATCACTCACAGGTGAACATAGGTACCAGTATCAGTCAGGAGGAACCAATGTCAAACAGACAAGCACCGATGTCGATCATGTGTAGATTAGCAGAGTCAGTAATGTCGGGAAAAAGGAACCAATGTTGGTCATATAGTGATCGACATCGATAGAAGGTACACTGACGTCGATCAGGGAATCGATGTCGATAGATAGGTTTAGTCACAGGGAACCGACATCGATCGGGTGCAGATTGGGAGATGGCCAAGATCGGTCACTGGAATGGATGTTGGGCAGACAGCAAGCTGTCAAGGAGTCTCAAATGCCCATATGGAGGACTGAAAGGGTAAGTGGACCTCATATTCATTGTTCACCTTTTTACTAGTTGCTTACTGATGGTTGAGAACCAGGAAGATGTGAAGAGGCAATGCAGGTAGAATCTAGAAATAGTGGGAGCTTAGCATGGATGAGGAGTGTGAGTCCTTGGAGAAGAACCAAACAGGAGTTTGTTAGTGGAGTTGTCAGCTAGAAGAAAGCACTGAAAGACAAATGGATTCCCAAGTTAAAGAAGAGAGTGGATGGATACGTGAGATGGAAGGCCAGGTATATGGTCTTGAGGAAGTTGTAGGATAGTGGTACAAGTTTTTTGACAGGTGGATGACAAAGCAGGGCTTTAGCCAATGTCAGTGTAATCATTGTGTTTGTCTTTACCAGGTGGATTATGAGTCATGACATTATCTTGTTACTGCATGTGGTGTGGTTGCTTGTTGCAGGGTTACACATGCAGGGAGTTTTTTGAGCTAAAGGTAAAGTTAGTTCAGAGGTATGTCATGAAGAATTTGGAGTAGCAAAATTCTTTGGCATAAGAGACATGGAGATTTTGTCTCTAGTGGGAGCTAATGTGAAGAAGGTGTTGGTAAGGTTCAAGATGCAGGATGCAGAATCGGTAAGCACACCAAGGGCTGGATAGTTCAAGCAGAGCTTAGAACAGTGTTTGAAATCACATGAGGTCTAGTGTAGACCTGAATTTTCCCAAGCAGTGGGAGTTGTCAGAGAGTTTGGAGCCAATTTGGGGAAGGTAGATTCTCAGGTATCTAAGAGGGACCAGCAGTAGGGATTCATGTTATGCAGGGTTAAGGTCTTCACTACATGGGTTTGTAGGTTCGGATGTGGCAGGTTACTTGGATGACAGGTGTAGCATCATAGGTTGTGTGGTGGTTGGTCTTCAAGATTGAGCTTGAAGAGGGATACAAGCCAAAAAATGAATTAGATGAAGGTACAGGTATAGGTATAGGTGCAGCTATTTATCTCTAAGTGGGAGATTGTTAGGTTGTGGAGTTAAAAGCTTCACTAGGTTGTGAACAGGAGGAGTTGCTGAAGTGTCACAAACACCGACGTCGGTCAGGCCAACCGATGTCGATAGGATTAGACAAGAAGAGAAACTGATGTTGGTCAGGGATCGACTGGTGTTGATCATCTCTAGGTAGATAGGGACCGACGTCGATCACTTGTGCGGTTCAGAACTACTAGTTTCATAGACAGTTAGTTAATGAACTGAGTGTTTGCATGTTAAGAGCCAATTTTAGACTAGAAGTTACAGATCTAATTATTGTAATTAGGGTCTAATTATTGTATGCATGATATCTATATAATAGACTCATGGGCTATATTGTAAAAGTGTGTTAGAGAGTAAGAAAGCAAAAATTAGCTCCTTTAGAGAGAAGAGAGCAATGGTGTGTTCCTCCTAGTTCCAAAGGGGTGCTGAGTGTGTATGATCTTGGAGAGTTGCAGGTGTGCAAGTTTTGGTAGAATATCCACCGGGGTACTGGTTGAAGAATCATAAGGACTTGGTGAGGTAAGGACAAGGGTTCTTCAGGGTGTAGAGATATCTATAGGGTAAGTAAGGTCTGTTGATTTGCAGGTGGCAGCAAGGAAAGGGAGATCTACTTGGAGTACGATTGTGTACTTGGTGTACTGGCAGCGTTGTTAGTGACTGGTGGAGGTGAACAACAACTCTGTATTTGAGTTGTGTGTTGGGACCGTAAGAGAGAGAGGGAAGAAGGCCTTAAGGTGTGGCAAGCCTTAGAGGTGGAAGAAGAAGTGGCATCTTCTTTATTGTATTTTCTTCTGAGTGATTATTAATACAATTGTGTATTGTCTCTCATATCTTGTGTTGTTTCATATTTCTAGTTACTTATTCATTCTGGTTAAATTTCATGTTTAGTTGCTTATACAAAGGTAATCATATATACTCTTATTGGTGGAGTAGGATCCTGACACTTAATTATATCAATACTTACACAAGTAGAAGCAAGCATAGAGAAAACAAGCAAGAGATTTCCAAGAAGATGAGCAATGAGTTGTTTTTATTAATTAATGTGTTTCATGTGTAGGTTGGTTTTAAGAGAGCACTAAGAAGTTAAAGGTGGTGAGGTGGAAGATCAAAGCAAAATAAGGAAGAAGAAAGATAGTGAATCAAAGAGGATCCCACATAAGTAAGTGTCACAAAGGCCTAGGTATCTCAAATAAGCCTTGGGACCTAGGTGGATGTGCACTTGGAGAAGGATGCTAAAAAAGATTTCAAAGTTAACATCTTTAATAACTTTCATGGGAAATTTTTTTTCTCCTCGATAGTATGGTGCAAGAGTATCACTACCTTCTTGTAATTATTATTCCATTTTTGTATTTGGAGTCATTAGGGGGTCATTTACGAGTCGTAGGTGTCTTTCAAATTTGAATTATGGTGGAAATAAACTTTCTCACTAAAATTCAATTCCTTTGCATTTTCAAATTTATTGTAATAGGTCTACATATTTATTTCAAGAGGTCTCAAGTTACTATTAGGTGTTTAGGGGTTAATAACACTCACATGACTCACATTATGAGTCATCATAGTGACTAGGATGTAGGTTAGTTTTACAACATACCAAAGTAGTTAAAAAAAGTTAGTTGTAGTCCCTTCTTGAAATAGATAGTAGCTTGGTGTTCAAATCAATTTTAATGTAATGAAGAATGGGGTCTAATTCGAATGTGTAAGTGGGAAGAACCCTAAGAAACTATATTAAGAAACTCTATGTTCTTGAATAAAAATTGTAGGCCACAGTTTGTACATATACAAAGACAAATGATTATGTAGGATTGAATAGTAGAGAAGAACAATTATGATAAGTTGTTGTAAGTCCTAGTGAAATTTTCAAGTTGAATACATATTTATGAAGGTTAAGCAATCTTTTTTTATTGTTCATAGAGCCCATGTACAAATCTAATTTGAAAATTATGTGTATTATCCTATGCACTATGTGGAAGAATGAGAGAATGTCATTTTATCCAAGAAAGAACTCTATGAGAGGGACATGCATTATTTTGAGTCGGATGTCGATAAGATTTATTTTTTTGACTAAATCTGTAATTGTGTGTTAATAAAGGTTGAGATAGTTTAAAGATTGGATAAATTGCACAAGTATGCATAGAGCCTATTTTTTGAGTTATTCATAAGGTTGACTGTGTTTGATTGAATGATCGACATAAATATGTTCAAAAAATTCATGCTCATATTTGTGACCTTTTGAAAGGCACACCTATTTTTATTGAGAGATTTTTTCTTTGGTTACGAATTCATATTTATTAAGTCTAAGAATCAAGACTATCATAGAACTTATATGTTCCTGTGTTCTCTACCTTTCAAATCTATATAGATGTTCTCGAGGTAAAATTATTGGAAGGTTGAAAAATATTATTTGGTAAACATTGAGAATGACTTCCCTTCAATGATCAAAAGGTATTTGGATGAAGATTGAGTCATTTTATTACCATGGAATGAGAGAAACCAACAGAATTACTGTTGGATATTGAAATGGTTAATACAATCAAAAGAAACCATGTCACAACTGAGGAATAGAGGTGTAGAAATAGGAAACCACTTTTTGCAAAAGGTGAAACATGATCAGATAGACCCAAAATAGTGATTAGAGGTATTTGAAATTAAATTTGAAGATGAGAAATTCTATTAAACACTTCTTGGGATTCTCTGTTAGTAGACGACCCTGTATTAGGATTTCATCATTCAAATTGAATTACAAAGAGTTATAACTATCATAGCTGTAAGAATATCAAAATCACAAAGGTAGAGGTAACCAAGGATAGTTTTTGATCCAATTTGATAAGTAAATGCAATCAAAGGTGGTTAAAAAATTATAAAGAGATGATATGACTAAGCTTGCATAAGTACATTATGAGGGCAAAGACCCTAAGAGAGATCAAGAGGTTTTTGTACCAAGAGATTAAGAGCACAAATAAGTCAAGACAAGAGTTTAAAATTAGGAGCCATTAATATGTAGAGGTAATTATAGATGGTGAATGAATTAGTTTTTTGATTTCATGTATAAATAACAAATCTTTGGGAAGCCCTCTACATCATTTTGGTATCAGAGCGGGAGTATCTTTGGGAACCAATGGAGAAACAGATTTACATATGAAGGTATATATTTGTTGAGATTTTGATTTTGTCTATTTGATCAAGTCTATTGAAATCATGTTATATTTTGCTAAATAAGAGTGAAGGTGAATTCCATAAGTTTGTCAAGGAAGTTTGAAATCCAATAGAGGCTTGAGGAGAGAGAATAGCTACAAAATCTCATTGATCTAAGGAGATATCTTGGATGAGAAATGGAGCAAGGTGAAAAAGACTTGCTTAAGGTGGAGAAAGGTGAAAGAGCTTACTTGAGAAGATACATATGGTGAAGAGGATGATAAGGGAGTTGTCTAACACAAAATACCAATTAAGATAGAAAAAGGAAAGAGAGTTGAGAAGGAAGTAATAAGAATACTTGAAAAGAGAGATGCATGAGATGAAGCAATAAATAGCCTTGATGAATCTTATGATAGAGTAGTTAAGAGATATTGAGAGCCCATAGTTTGGATGGGTGATAAATAGGAAACCAATAAAATTTCTAATAAGACAAATTATGAGAAGGAGAATGAAAACCATGAGAGAAGAGAGAGAAAATAAGATGTTGTGCAAGCAAGTGAAGATGGAAATACATAAGTTTTGGTGGAATGAGAAGCCAAGAAAACATGATGAAAGTTGCAACCAGTCATGTGAGGGACATGATCAATAAAATTAATAATATCACTTTAAATCCTCATTGAAGGCATGGAAGGAAAATATACTTTTGATTTTCAATTTACATATGAGAGTGTTGAGCAGCTAGAAAGGGAAATAGTAGACATATAAAGATCATTGTATAGTGATAAGGTGGAGGATGAAGAAAATAAAGTTGTAGTAGAAGATAGTTACATATTGGAGGCCAAATAAAGTGAATAATAAGCCTTAATTATAGTGGTACTTCCACAAACAAAAGTAAGCATGAGCAAGTAAGAGATTGCCAAGAAGATGAGTAGTAGGTTATTTTTATTAATTTGTGTTTTCCATGTATAGGTTGGTTATAGGAGAGCACTAAGAAGCTAAAGGTGATGAGGTGGAAGATCAAATCACAAGAAGGAATAATCAAGATAGGAGTGAAGCAAAGAGGATCCCACATAAGTAAGCATCATAAAGGCCTAAGTATCTCAAATAGGCCTTGGGACCCAAGCAGATGTGCACTTGGAGAAGGATGTTGTAAAAGATTTCAAAGTTAACATCTTTTATAACTTTCATGGGAAATATTTTTGATCCTCAATAGTATGATGCAAGAGATTCACTACCTTCTTATAATTATTAGTTTATTTTTTTATTTGGAGTCATTAGGGAGTCATTTATGAGTATTAGGTGTATTTCAAATTTTAATTATGGTAGAAATGAACTTTCCCACTAAAAGTCAATTCCTTTGCATTTTTAAATTTGTTTTAAGAGAGATACTTCTTTGATTCAAGAGGTCTCAAATTATTATTAGTTGTTTAGGGGTTAATAACACTCACATGACTCACATAATGAGTCATCATAGTGACTAGGCTTATAGGTTTATTTTATAACATACCAAAGTAGTTAAAAAATTTAGTTATAGTCCCTTCTTGAAATAGATAATAGGTTGGCATTCGAATAAATTTTAATGTAAGAAAGAATGGGGTCTAATTTGAATGTGTAAGTGGGAAGAACCCCAAGAAATTGTATTAATAAACTCTATGTTCTTAAATAAAAATTGTCGGCCATAATTTATACATATACAAAGATAAATGATTATGCAGGACTAAGTAGTAGAGAAGAATAATTATGATAAGTTATTGTAAAGCCTAGTGAAATTATCAAGTTGAATACATATTTATGAAGGCTGAGCAATCTTTTTTTTATTTTTTGTAGACCCTATGTACAAATCTAATTTGCAAATTATGTGTATTACCCTATGCATTGTCTGGAAGAATGAGAGAATGTCATTGTATCCAAGAAAGAACTCTATGAGAGAGAATTGCATTAGTTTGAGTCATATGTAGGTAGGCTTTCTTTTTGTTGACTAAATCTACAATTGCATGTCAATAAAGGTTAAGATAGTTAAAAGATTGGATAAATTGCACAAGTATGCATAGAGCCTCTTTTGTAAGTAATCAATAAGGTTGATTGTGTTTGATTGAATGATTGACATAAATATGTTTAAATAATTAATGATCATATTTATGACCTTTTTAAAGGAGCACCTATTGCTATTGAGTATTTTTTATTTGGTTACTAATTCATATTCATTAAGTCTAAGAATTAAGACTGTCACAGAACTTGTATGTCCCTATGTTCTCTATCTTTCAAATCTGTATAGACATTCTCGAGGTGAAATTTTTGGAAGGTTGAAAAATATTATTTGGTAAACATTAAGAAGGACTTCCCTTCAATGATCATAAGTTAATTGGATTAATATTGAGTCATTTTAATGGAATGAGAGAAACCAACAAAAGGATTGCCAGATATTGAAATGGTTAATACAATCAAAAGAAATTGTGTGACAATTGAGGAATAGAGGCTTGGAAATAGGAAACAAATTTTTGGAAAAGGTGAAACATGATCAGACAGACCTAAAATAGTGATTAGAGTCATTTCAAATTAAATTTGAAGATGACAAATTCTATTAAATCCTTCTTAGGTTTCTCTGTTAGTAGAGGACCCTGTATTAGGATTTCATTATTCAAATTGAGTTACAAAGAGTTATAACCATCATAGTTGAAATAATATCTAAATCACCAAGGATAGGTTTTTATCCAATTTGATAAGTAAATGAAATCAAAGGTGGTTGAAAAAGCTAGAAAGAGATGATGTGACTAAGCTTGCATAAGTACATTACGAGGATAAAGACCCTAAGAGAGACCAAGAGGTTTTTTACCAAGAGATTAAGAGCATAGATAAGTTAAGACAAGAGTGTAGAATTAGGAGTCATTGATTGGTAGAGGTAAGTAGAGATGGTGAATGAATTATTTTCTTGATTTCATGTATAAATGACAAATATTTGGGAAGCCCTCTGTATCACATTTATAAATTCAAAGTTTTAAAATCAAATCATGGCAATATGGGATATTCATGGCATATACTTTCTATTTAAAGTAATGATTGTTCTAATTTAATTGTGGTGACCAGTAATACTTGATATCTTTCATAATCATGCAATAAATTAGGGAACACTAATGTATAATAAAATCAAGGTTGAAATCTATCATAACACATCTTCTCTATCTATGGAATCCCAAGTGAATTATTCTCTCCATCCTTAAGGTTGTGATCACTACTTTCCCTCTATCCAAGTCCATGTTATCACTATCCCAAAAGGTAATATGACCCTCCCTATAGTGAAAAATAAAGGCAACATGCATGTCATTCCTCAACCCCCTCCACTTACAACACATCTTCTTGAGGGTTCTTGTATACATGCTCAATTCTAAGCTCCTAAGGTTTTTATTTGGGAATCAATTCTAGACAAAATGGTTATTACAATGGAGTCCATAGAGGCATTAAAAAATAAAATGAATTCAAATCTTACATTACTTGATGAAATAGTGCTTATACAATAAATCATGAGCATGTTAATGTCAATTGTATTAATACCTCTACATACAATAATATTCTACCTCAAAAGATATAATCTCAAGTATGGGTTCAAAAGAAACATACATCTACAACTAATGATTTAAGGAGCTTGCATAATAAATCAGGTGAAACTGTAATTGATATGATTTGAAATAAGTTGATTACTTTACTTCCTTATGCATATTATAAGGAAATTAAAATATTATTATGCTTATCATAAAATGCATGGGTATCATATTAATTTTTGGGATTTAAATACTAAAATACGAAGTATAGTTGTTAGTGGTGATCATATACTAGATGTATCTATCAAACCAACCCCTCCTAAAATTAATGTTTTGCATTTTAAGGAACAAGTGCAAGTAGAACAAAAGGAAAAATTCAAAAAACAAAGGTTACAAAGGGAATAATTGTAAATGGACAAGTTATGAACAGAATAAAAAAGCAATGATTATAAAAATAATAAATAAAAAAAGAAAGGTTTCAAAAGGTGAAACTATGACAAGAAAGGTTACAAAAAGAAAAAAAAGAGCAAGAAAATTTGTAAAAGACAAAATTAGAGAGATAAAGGTTAAAAAATTAGAGCAAGAAAATTCACAAAAGGAACAATAGGAAAAATAAAGGTTACATAAAGAACAATTACAAAGAGAACCATTAGATAAGTAAAGGGAAAAAAATGAAAATGCATATGATACAATACATCAGGCAAAGTAAAAAAAATTAGAAAGTTCAATACCACTATATAGTGTAGTTAGTTTTCAATATATCGATGCAAAAGATGATAAGAGTGGAATATTATAATTTCAAGACCCAAAAAATGATTATGATTATGATTGTGATTGTGATTATGATTATGATTATGATTATGATTATGATTATGATTATGATTATGATTATGTATAATATTGGCATGATACTTCTAATGACACGACTTGTATATCAGCATCCCATCTCAATTTGTGTCTTAACACAAAATTCAATAGGTGATTACATAAGCTAAGTATGAACTCCATGGGAATGTCATGTTGCTCAAATCATTGATTATCTTTAAAAAATGTATATTGTACATAGATTCATCATTTATATTTGATTATTCATCCACTTTATTCTCCTATCTTGTCACACATGTGTTCATATGTGCTTACATAAACCTAACTTTTCTTCTAACCCTTAGATTTGTTTTGTTTGGCCCTTACATTTTGATTATTTATCCTAATCTAAACATTTGTAACACTTTTCTTGTAATATTTTAATGCACATATTTTATGGCATGCTACTTGATCATTCTTTCATATTGACTATATACACATACTTTATCTTCCATTTGAGCTTACATGATTTCATACTCTTACTTCTACATACTACATGAACATGCATTGATTCTTTCCCATTGAGTGATTGCAGATTCTTATCTCTGCATATATTTTTGAGATACATTATCCCAATTCATACAGATATTAGGAGACATATTACTAGGTTTCACTTCCCCCACATTTTCATGCTATCACATCTAGTTCATAGTATTCCTTGGCACATGTTGTGAATTGTTCAAATCCCTCCCATTCTTCCATTTATAAGGCCTTGATATTTTCCCTTACATATATATAATAAAATATCAAAAAGTTGATAAAATAAAATAAAATACAAAAAAATCAAATATTTCATAAATATAAAAACATTCAAAACATTTTCAAAAATAAAAATATAAGGACTTGAGCATAACATGAGCTGCTAGTTTATGTCTTTACATATGCTATTTATCACATATTTTGGTAGTTAATAAATTCCTTTTTCATACACATGCATTTTGCAAGTTATATGAGTTTGATGCAGGACATACATATTATACATGGATTATTATATGTTGGACTCCCTTCTACCCAATGGTGATTCCTATGATGGGGGCATCTTATTTTACATGTTACATTATCACAATTTATATTTATCTATGATCTCTCTACCATGTTGAGCTATATATCTTAAAGTGTCTATAGTGAATCCTAACTTACATGGTGCTACACAAATATACTATTTTTTTATGATGCGACATTGATACATATGGATGGTGTAGAATAGTTTTCACTTATTTTATGCTCTTTCGATGTCATAACGTTCTTGCATGATAGTTTAGACATGTATGTGGCCACTTGGCCTTGTGTGTGTGACATCTTTTAGTCCTTTCTTTGAGACATTTTTTTATGTCCTTTGCTTGTGTCCCTTGGATTTATTTGTTGTAATGTATGTTCATGTCCCTTATATGTGGCCCTTAGCCTTATGTGTGATATTATGTGACATTATGTGTTGTGTTTGTTGTGCTTGATTAGTGGTGTCATGATCCATATCATGAAATTTTACTAGGTATTCTTATTTATAGATAGTTAATTTATTATGTGCCTAATTTTTATAACTACTTAGGGATGTACATGCATAGATGATATATAATATACTATGATAACGAAATGTCCACGTGTTGATATGATTATATTTGTATCACATGATATAGTTAACTCTTATTTTGAGATGAGTGACTTACATGTTATATCCCTCATCTCAAAATGGGGGCATTACAATGGATTTGTATTAGATATTAAAGCCTCCATAAGTAAAAAAATTAGATTTAATGAAAAAATAAAGGTTTTATAGATTCAAAGTAATTCATAAATCATATATATTACATATATTTTCATAGATTATGGGGACATATGACACAAATATGCACTCAATTTACAAATACTCAAGTACAGATTCATATACACTTGGATGCATGTGCATGGGAATATGAAAAATAGTTATAGGAAAATGAATTATAGGTTTCACATATAGTTATAGTTAAGCATATACATGTAGGTTATTCTATATCATTTGGCATAAATAAATGGGGCATGATGATGTTTCATGCACATCTATGCAATTTTTGAATTCAAAAGGCATGATACTATTTCATGTATGTATATGCATTTTTTGAAATCAATGCACATATGCACTACAATTTTTTTATAGATTCAATGAGAAATGGTTGTTATTTCACTTTAATTTTATTGACACCGTGGTCATGATGGGGCATAAATATTCTTCATTTTATTTTGATCATGCAATTAGAATCTAGATCCATTTGTAATCTTGTGATTTGTTATGTTATATGTTATATACATTCGATTCTAGAAACACATAATGGCCTTGGAATTACTTTTAGTGAACCCACTATGTGGTTCCACCTTCTATTACGAGTGATGTGTAACCACATCTAATGACACTCAATGATCTTAGGATCATTTCTAGTGATCCCATAAATGTTCCATATTATTTTGGGGTAGCATATTGGTTAATTATACCCATTAATGAGAGTTAGGGCGTGCATCTTTATATCTCAAAGGGTTGATTAGCTATTTAAATTTGGGACTTGATCACTCTCAATTCACTAATGGTTCAACATGAGGAACCATCTCTCCAAATGCTTCAACAATGGGATACATTTATCTATTGCTTCAAGTGAAGAATAATATTTTACAAACTATAGGTAACATGGTTTCATATCCCTACAGGTGAACTCTTTCCTTGCTCTCCTTTCAATTTAAAATTTAATTTTAGAGTTCAAATTTTAAAAATGGACTTTGACTACTTCATGTGTTGTTGTAAGGTTTGCTAATTAAGTGTCTTGTAGAATTGGAGTTTCCTATCAAAATACAAAGTGTGTTTTACAACACAAGTATATATTTCTCCTTTACTCTATATATTTCATTACTAGAATATATGGGGGGAAATGTAGATGACTAAACCTAGTCAAAAGCACTTGGAAATGTTAATTCTTAACATATATTGAACCACTTGACTTATGTTTAAATATATGACTCTTATTTTATATTCCTTTATCCATTTATCTATATGAGGGTTTGAATCCTCTATTCTTTATCACTAATACACATGAATTCCAAAGTCATTGCTCAAAATTTATATCACTCTCAGAGTACTCCTAGCCTCAACCCAACTATTTTTTATTTTTTAGGATAGCTTAGAATTTTGTAGACAGGTTTGTTACCTTGGATATATCCACTTAGCACAACATTCTACTTACGCCATATAACATCTAGTTCCTAAATTTAAAATATCCATATTAGTTATATTGCATGTTTAATAAGTTAGCTAAATGAGATTATTTAATTAAACTCATATAAATATAAATCACTACTCAATCATTACTAACTAGATCTCCATAGAGTTTGACATTATCTATTGAGCACTTATACACTGCACATTGAAAAATTATACCCTATTCTTACTAAGATTAAATATTAATCATTAGAAGTGGTCTAAAGTCAATTCTAAATCATTCCAAATCAAATCAAGAGTGAACATTGTCAAGTTTCAAATCTAAATTACTAGTTGTATGCATATTGTGAAGGACACAATTATACAATCACACTATGTGGGAGATATATATTTGACTTGATTTCATCTTATAGTATCTAGATATATAGGAAGTGGTTAATCATAAATGGGGGTGATTAGGGTCAACTCACTCTGCTACACTTCCTCTTCTTTTTTGTAGGTATATATATCTCACGAGTACACCTAGGGTTTTCAAGGCAAGGATAAGGAGAGCAAAGGTTTTTGTGTGGCATCAAATAAATCAAAATATCTTAGCCCTCTTAGTAGACATAGGTATATGTAATAGATTAATCATAGTTTTTTCACTTGTACAATGGATGAATGTGTAGTCAATCGACAAGGTCGTATTGTATAGCTATTAAAAGAGCACAGACTTGTCTAGATATAACCGTAGACTCTATTTATAAACTTGAGTTGTCTCAAAACCATTTTATCCTATTTTACACTATCAAATACTTTCTATAGTCAAACAAAACTATAAAACACTAAGTATCTTGAACTTGGTTGTACTTACTACATTTATCACATATCATTTATCAACAAATTTCAATTAATTCTACTTCTAATTCAAATTAATGACATATATTATAATTTCAATTATATTTTAATGTTTATACTTATTAAATATTGTTAAATCACAATAAGGTTAAAATAATAATTTTCCAAATGTGCTAAAAGCCCTTCAATGTCACTTGTGGTCATCCATTTGAAGAAAAACATAAAATTAGAGGTGGATAATGAATTTGGTGGATTTATGAGCATTTAAACCCCAATGAATCCTATGGAGTATATTGAATATGATACGAATAAAGGTGTTCCTTATGTCAATATAATATTCTTGGATGAAGGAGAAAATAACTAGTCTTGTTGAATTGGTTGACTTTCATTTGATTTTTTTGTGGTATCAGACCTTTTCAGACTTATTTAATATTTTAGTGGATGATATTTTTTTATTTTTTCAATATCCTCTTTCATTTTGAGGCTAGTGAATAGTTTACTTTATCATGTGATTTTGAATGGTTAGATAATGATTTTGTGCTTTAATAAAGAGTGTTATCTAAGATAGAAATATTTTAAATCTTAGTATAATGAGAAATTTGAGGTAGTGATGAACAATTTTTTATTTTGTAGCCAAACTGAAAATGAATATTTTTAAATATGGATATAAATAATTTTTATGTTCATTGAGAATTTACATGTAAAAATACTTATTTTTAATTTATTTAATATTGATGTGAATGGTTTATGACTTCATCATAATTTATATTTAGGGAATAACTTGTGTTTAAATTTTGTGTGTTAGTGGGTCCCCACCCTTAATTTATCTTGTGTTATCAATCAATTTAAAATTATTTAATTGTTAAGCTTTTTTTATAACTCACTTTTGATAAAAGTGATTTATTATTTAAAGTCTAATGACTTAAAATAAATTTGAATTAAATTTATTTAAGGTAAATCCAATATTTAAAGTTTAGTTATAACTAATTTATTTTTGAAGAGTTAAAAGTATTTAAAGAAGACATTATTTGGGAAGAATTTATACAGGTACAAAGAGCTCATGTGTTTTTCATACTATGTTCTCTTTCTATCTAAATTTTTGAGACTACATATATATTTATAATAAGACTAAATAACATGTTCTCTAACGGTGAAGTACATCCCTTGGTATATTCATGTATATCTAGTTTATAAATCATTATTTAAATGATTATCTTTATTTGTTCAAGTATTAATACATTTCATGGTTCTAGAGATACACAATCACATATTATGGATTAAAGTTGTATTATGCATGAATCCAAGGAATAATTCATGTACATGCATGATAGATTATTTGCATTGACTTGAAACTTGTTTTCTATTTTTATTTATCAAACTTTGTAAACAATTATGAAACATATGATTTTGACTTCTCAATAAATATTTATATTTATCAATTTTTACAATGACTCTATTTGTAAAAAAAATGTATTTTGATTTCTTTTGTGTTATTTAGTATAGTTTTTCATTTCAATTTAACTTCGACTATGTAATTTTATTTATTTCTATTTTCATTATATTTTATTTATTTTAAGTGTTTTATTTATTCTATCTTATCCTCTTTCTCTTAAGATATATTTTATTTGTTCCCATTCTTCCTTGTTTAGTTTGGTCATTTGCTTTTCATTGATCAAGGTTCATGTCTTCATATAAGACATTGCTTGATTAATAGCAAACATTATAAATAATATACAAGGTAGATATATGATCTAAATTTGCAAGTGAATGAAGTGAGAAAATAATTGATGAGAGGTTATGAGATTGAGAGTGGTTCATTTTTTACTGTTCAAGAGGATACATCTTCCATAGATACCACTTTGTTATTGATTCAATGATAACATACATGAATGTTGAAAAGGGAGATATGAAATAAAATTGAGATACATATCTAAAAGTGGTATATGAAAATGAGAAAAAAATATGAAAATGAATCATGAGATGTTTTAGTTATAAGATTGGATTACTATTTGAAGAGTATTTTGATATATATTGACTCTTCAAGAAGTGATATTTTTGATAATATGTTTTAGTTGAGTTGATATTATATGTTAATTAATTTAATTTTTGAGATCATGTTAAGTTATTTTTATTTTATATGATATTTTATGCTTCGCATATAAACTACCTTTCTTTGCCTTCAAATTAAACTTGTTAGTCTTCAGGCACTCTATGATTAAATTGGTCTAATTTTTTAACCTTCATGATGGGAAAAAGGGTTGATTATTTGACTACTGATTTCTTTAATGTCAACAGAGTGAATCTACACTTTAAAATGATAGACTAATAAATTAAAACCTTGAATGAAATCTAATCCAAATTTTGGACCAAGTAGATCATCTAATCTAATTGATAAGATAATCAACTATTAAATAGGGGTTAAGAAGTATCTGCAACATTTAAAGTCCCCCAAAAAAGACTATTTTTGGATACAAAGTCTCAAACAACATATGATTGGCATAGAAATTACTTTTAGGGTACATATTTGAGTTCTTAAAAATTTATACAAATTAAAAAATGGCATGTGATTTCTAGTTCATATGCAAAATGTATGGCCTCCTAAAGTTTAAGGACTTTTCACCATTACAAACTAAGGGTTTATGTAGGTGATAGTTTTGAAACCATCCCAATAATTTTTTGTAATTTTGAATGGTAGTTTTACAACTACTTCAACTATTACAATAATTTATCCCACATGTAACAGACAGCAATATGAAGGGATAGGTAAGTGTTTAGGCTTTAGTTTCTTACTTTTGGGCTTCTTGTTCAAGCTTAAGGGAATATTTCTTGGGCATATATGAATATGTGATTCTTCATGAAAGGCATTCAATCACATAGGAAAGCATTCATGTATATTTGAGATCATTAAAGAAGATATGCATGGATCCAAACTCATGCGAGTGTGTCTAAATTTATTAGAGACGTACAATTGACAAAAATGAAGCATGGTTAAGTGTATGGGAGCTTAATCATGTGCATATAATCAAACCAAGTGTAGATCAGATCAAAATTAAAGATGATATGATTAATATGGTTGTGTGCAGTAGTAATTCTTATTGAAAAAGTAAGTTATCCAAAAAGGATTGAAAATATTAGTGCAAGTGTAGGATGCTTGGGAGAATGATGCCCTTGTAATAGAAGGTAGTAATACTATAAACTAGAAAAAATATAGTGGAATTGAGGAAGCCTAGCTTCATTCTTTTGGAGTTTTCTCACATTGTGTTTCCCTAGTGTAAATATTGTGTATGTCTCTCTTTTTTATTGTGTTTGTTTCATATATTACATATTTATAATCTTTGTAACTAGTATACTATATCAAACTCTCAAAGAGCATAAGAATTAACTAACACAAGCATAGTAATTTTTCATAAAGTTAAATTAATTCACATTCATTATGCATTTCAATACAAGAATCTCAGTTATAGCCATTTATTAATTAGTACTATGGATAATATGTAAATGATGATATGCAATATATGTGTCATGTAGGGATTGCATGTGAAGGATTCCATAAGAAGTGTATGATAGAGATGATATATATATAAGTGCTTGAGAAACATCATATAAAGCATTTTTGGTGTTGTTCCATAGCATATATGATGTTTCTCAAGCACTTATATATATATATCTAAAGCACTTATGTATATACCTCTTAGATATTATCCAAATATTTCATAGATACCTTATAATGCTCATAAATCATTTGCATATATATGATTCTTGTGTTTTAAACTAAAGACATATTGGCATATAAAATTCATCAAATAAAAATGTAAACAAACAAAAAACATATCCAAATGTTTAAAGGACATAAAGATGAGAAAATTTCCCAAAAAATGGGAACAACATCATTAGAACCACCATTCCCATGCAAGGTAAGATTTACATATTTCCATTCCCATCCCAAAAGAAGGAACAAACACATACATACATAGGAAAGATAAAACAGACTCATGAGCACAAAACAAGCATGAAAACAAAAATATAGAAGAATGAGAAAGAAAAACAAGTGCTAATAAGTCCTTAATTCAACGTGATGACTCATATGCACAAAAACACACTAAAAATATTGTACTAAGAAGGCTTGTACCCAAATTAGGTGTTTACATAATTCTCATACATTGATATGTGTATGTGAGTGATACATACATGCGTCAAAGTGAAATGATACATAATTGAAATGTGTACCTTGAGTTACCATATGAATAGGATAAGGATATTTTTTGTCATACATTTATCCACTCTTTTTTCACTTCACAAACTTCAGCATACCTATCAATAATGGCCATTTGTCAATAAGTAATCAATTCCATATATGTTCCTTGTGCTTAATTTTAAATTGAATTAAAATTTAAAATAAGAATAGAAACAAATATATCTACTATGTATGCAAACTAAATGTTGTTGTAACTAAATAATAATAATAATCTTTTTCTACTTATTCTAATTGAAAAAATTTATCATAAGTGTTAGGTACAACCACCCCTTCTTTGGGATTTTTTTGAACCCTTTTCTTAATACTTGATCAATGAAGTAAATATTTTTTTTCTCCAAGTAAACTTTACAATTTCTATTATGATCCCTGTAGAGCTGACCATTTTTAATGCTCCATATAGATCCACCCATGTTTAATTCACTCAATAGCACTCAAAAAATGCTCTAAATTTCCCTATGTATTCCCTCATTTTGAGGTGATGGACTGAATAACCTATGCATGCAATCACACATCTCAAAAAAAGTTACAAGCAGCATGTGTAATAATATTTTATTTAGCTAATACCCTTTTTTAAATTGCATAAAACACATGTGACTATCATAAAATATGTCATGAAAATCCCCATAATAGGTTATATGTAATTAATTATCCATGCCTAAAGTGTCATGTTGCATAAATAAATAAAATAATGTATAGCTCAATGCACAATATACAACTCTATTGAGTATCAATGTCATGTCACATAGGAAATATAACATCAAGTAAGGCTCAATGCATAATATAATACTCTATTGAGTATCAATTTCTATAAATGTGTCTTCATGTTAGGCTGAATAGGTGTGATGCATCCTACAATGAGGATGAGGGTGATAATGGTGGTACAATAACATTCCCATTAATATACATACTAGAAGATATGGACCAATGTCCATGTGAGAATCATATAGATAATTATGTGGTAAGTTCCATATGTGGATGCATCCTTCAATTAGGATGATAATGCATGGCACAACAACATGTTATCATAGCCACCAAAATCCCAACTAATTTTTTTATGAGTTTAGGGACTATATTAAACTATATGTCTCTATGCAAACTCAAAGAGAAATTTTACCTAGGTTCAATTTTTCATTTCTATCAGTTGGTAACATAATAATTAATTCAATGTAATTATGACTATGACCACCATAATAGCTGGGTTGACTCTCTTTCTGTACTTACTTCAGAACATCAACACTGAGAACATGAAAAACATTAATTCAACTAAATCTAATATGTTTACATGATTTTGTTTACATATATAATAGATCCATAACATATTACCATGATCAACTCATTTATAATAAAGATTGAATTATCAAAGTAAGGAGAAATCCATTGCATTAAGTCATAAATTTCAATAATTGAACTAAGATTTATTTTTTAGAGGCATGGTTGTCTGTGTATGCAAGGAATCTAAGGGGAAAATGCATTAGTCACTTGTTAGTAGAATAAACATCAAGAAAAAGCTTAATAAAAATCATTCCAAAGCCTATATGCTTGGGGAGCAATATAACAAATAAAATAAAAGGGCAACAAGAAGAAAAAATGACACTTTCACCTTCTTTGACAATATAGAATGTTTGTTGGCATGAAAGTTGGCTTGTGTTGGCTTGTGTCCAAATGGAGCCTTCATCAATGATTTTAATTTATTGGCATCACCTCCCCTTTGTTCACTTTGCTGTTGTCTTTGGAATGTATTGGCAATGAATCTCTCTCTTCAAAATTTGGCATTATAAGTTTGGCTTAAAGAGCTTATTGGAAAGAGAGTGAGAACTCTCTTATTTATAGGTTAGGGAAATCTATGGCCTCTGGATTAGAAATGAGATGTGTAGTGGAGATTGAGTCAAAAATGCAATTAATATTTTTTAATTAACAAGCATGGCTCATAAATCCATATATTTGTTTGATATTTTGTGAGTGCTTGACAAATCACAAAAGATGATGCCATCAACCCAAATCTATAAATTTATAAAATTAGAAATATGTTAATTAGCCATGGGCTTTTCACCTATGTAGTTAATTGGGTTAAAAAAATTAAGTAATCCTAATTAGGTTAATTACCATTTCTAAATTTTTACAAGTTATCTTTCAAACTTGGTCAAGAAAGGTCAATTTTCTAGGTCACAACTTAATCGAATATGAGTTAGAGGAAGACGATGGTTGTGTGCATTGCATTCCCCTAGATATGGATACATTGACATGGTTTATAAGATGCACATGATGTGAACTAATGAATCAAAGGATTATAATGGTTTTTAGGCTTAACTTGCATTATTTATAAGAAGTCATTTTGATATTTATAAAGACATGAAAATGGCCAAAATGAGTGTCTATAGTCTATGTATATACCTCAATTTTTTATGTGTTTTTACTGAGGTGGTTATAATTTGATAAAAACTACCATTTCTCAATTGCATCACTTATCAATGATCATATTACCACTAGCATGGTTTATAAGTATTGTAAAACTATCGATGACTAGGTCAATCACCACACACATACAAATATTATTTATTTTGCCAATACACCAAGAGAAAGAGAGGGTAAGACATTTCACACCAAACCACATATAGAAATAGAAAAGGAAAAGAGAGTTGGCAATTTGGGCTTGAAACCCACACATTACTAGGGAGTTCCTCCTAGATAATATAACAATAATTTCACTATTGATGTGCCTAGTAATCCCCATTAAACATGAATTCTAATATAACAATTATCCCTTTCCAAATGAGAATTATTACTGTGATCAAACCAGAGCTCATAATGTACTTACTTTTATATAAAATGGCTCATGGTAAATATTTGATACAACTCATGCCCTTTTAGTTCTTTCCTCTTCTCGACAATGGTTAGTGTGTCTTTTGATTTATTCTTCTCCCCTTCTTATACTCCCTCATTTCCATTCTTTCATCTCCATGATTGAGTCATTTAATTACTAAAAATAGCCATTACCATTAAGGAAATGCTTTCTTCCAATGGGAAGAGTGTCGTAGGATCCACCACATTCTTCTCCATGTCTTGCTTGCACACATATCTATTTTATTTCCTTTCTCCTCTTCTCTTTCTCCATCAACATGGTTAAAATCATAAAATGAAACCCTAATCATTATATCTTCCCATTTTCATATTTTCTTTTTTAAAAGTGTAATCAAGTTATTTTTAGTCCATGTGAAGGAATGTCAAGGGTATTATTCCATTTTAACTAATAAAATTAAAATTATTTGTAATCATAAGGTAGGCCAATGCATAAAATAATCAATTTCATATTTAAGACTTGGTCTATTTTTCACAAAATGACATGCTCATTGACTTGTCACATAAAACATAGTTTAAGACTTTTACAAGGCATTATTTCATCATCCATACCAAACTGGTAAGGTGAATACATGTATACATAAATATAATCACCAACTAAAAAAATAGCAAGCACAATACATAAAGACAAGATGTGCATTGAATACTATAACAAGGCTAACATAATGTCATGACACCTAATGCAGGACCAACTCTGTTAGATTAAAAAGTATGAAACAATAAAAAATAAACACAATAGGGAATTACCCTAAATGGTCCCACTACCTACCCCAAGATTATGTCTATGCCTACTAAGGGTGTTAGCCAATAGACATGCCTAGCTATGGAATGTTTTATATCTATTGGTACTTAAAATGAAAAAAGTTTGTTGCAACACTTTTACATAGAAGTGATAAAATAGATGTAAATATAACTGAATAATTGAAATAACATAATATAAATTTCATATTTGAATATAATAAATTGATGATTAAATATTTAATATGTTCTCTAAAGTCTTGATACATTCCTCCTATGTCCATTTCTCAATATTTATAGAAGTGTTAGTAGTCTAACATCCAAAATAGGAACACCATGATATGATAGATAAGTAAGAAGAAATAATAATAGTAATAACACACTCACATACTCAACTTGATAAAATCCTCAATAATATCACATGAAAATAAGTTTTATCTAGATCTTAAAAGTACAACTAAGATAAGTTCCATAAAATAATATTCACAATCCAATTATCTAATAACCCTAAACCAAACCAACAACTAGGGTTTTATTACATCGAAAGTGCCTCTGAGCACATATTACATGCTAGTTGTTATGAGGTAAAAATGGGGATGTTCTATCCTCACCCCATTAAATGAGGAACCAACCCAATGCCTAAGGAAATAAACACAAGGATTTATTCCATTAGGTCAACCTTTGCTAGGCATATCGATCTCATGTGTTAAAAAAATGGTTCAAGTATAGCAAAGATATCTTAAGAACTTTTAATTTTATATCTAAAAATAGAATTAGAGTAAAACCATGCCACTAACCCCACTATTGTATAAACATATCACTAACCATTTCTTTAAGATCCTTCCAACATATATTTTATGCCCAATTCATCTTGATACTTAACTACAGTCATAGTATTAGTGTAAAATTTAATATTAATCAGAAAAAAAATTATGAATACCATATCAAGCATCCAATTATGAATTTAAAAACATTATAATGTGCCTTTATTTTAAAGGTTTCCTTATCATAAGCATTAGTGTAGCATCCTACACCAACCTTACTACTTATAGGAGAATCGATCTAAGGGCATTTAGATGCAACACATTTGGTTTAGTGCATACACTTCAAGACTAATAAGGGCCTCCTCATCTGAGCCAACCATGTAAGGGCATCCAAAGTAATAGATTGTATTAAGATTTATTAACCTAATCTCATCTTTTTAATTAGTATAACCCATGCACTCTGATTTACAAAGCACAACCAAGTTCCACTAAACACAAACCATGTTCTCTTTCACATAAACCTCACACTTCACCATATGATAATCCTTTATAAGCATCATCAAATTTATAGCCTAATTTAACTCTGTTAGGTAGCTTCACCATATACATAATATGACCACATTTTACTATCACCTGAAAGCTACTTACTTCAAGAAATCTCTCAAGACAAGGATAAAAAGTCTAGGATTTTTAAATTTTTCAAGAAAGCAATGAAAATTATGGATCCTTACTGTTATTGCCCACTAACTCATAGTTAAGGTTCCCAAGATATCACCTTAGAAAAACCTACCAGATCTATTACCAACCCCTAGAATACAAGGCTTCCATATTATTTAAAATACCCATAAAAACTAAAGCACACATTTATAGATGCCTTACCATACTAGGGTTGAATTTTCCAAAGATGACCATGGTCAAGAAGTCTACAATCTAAAGGATAAAATAAATTTCCTTAATCCCAACCTTGAGAGTTAATTTATTTCACATTGTTAACACAACTTTAATAAAATCGAAAGGAGACCATAAGGTCCCCCACTTTAAGGTAGGGCACATGGAATAAAAGGCACAATTAATAGCTTTAGGCAACCATAGTGACAAGGTCCTATCTCTATATCATAGACCAATAATAAAAATAATCAAGCATGTTTTATCTCTTTAGAAAAAATAAAGTAAAAAACCATTATTGAATTGGAATAAAGTCAAGCTAAACTAATTAGATAGATTCCCACCTCCTTGCTATAAATTACATGGTCAGGCCTATTCTTATCAAGATTTTATGCACTATTAGTGTCAACTAATAGTAAGATACCAATCATGTATTGATTTATATAAAGTGGGGTTTGGAGGTCCCAGTTAGATGTTATATTCAATACAACATAAATGGGTAAGGCTATGCATTACCAAGTTATATACCACCAATTCTGAATATAGATCAATTATGTATTTAACATGTTGTAACACTCTAATAAAGTGAAAAAAAACTTAAGCCATGTGAGATTAGTAAATTTTACACCTAAAGCAACACCAAGAATTCATAGTGATCCATTATTCATAATTTGCTCAGGTGAATACCAATTTTACCACACCTAATTTTGAACCAAGAGAACATTATTTTAAGTAAGAATCATACTACAAGGGTGTTTTAGGAGATCATAAATTAATTGCAACACCTTCACTTAGGTTATCTAAAGGTTACTATCCATGTATGATTTTATTTAATATCTACTAAAGTAGGGTATAATAATAGTTGTACTCTCCTATAGGGAGAATTTGAAGCATCAAGTTTGGGTCTTGAAATCTAATCATAAATTCCACAAATTCTCAAAGGAATAGGTTTTAGATCATACTAAAATATCCTTTTTTATTAGAGTTAAGGAAGAAATAGTAAGGATCAATTAACAAAAACTCAATGTTGTGCTCTAGTAGCTATGATATTAAGCATTAGAAGCATGCAATATTATTACACCTAGAGATTATTTCTCAAATCATTTGATCTTTTGATTTAATATATGTATATTTTTCATATCTTAATGATAATAAATCCAAAAACCCTTAATACAATACCTCTATATCATAGGTCCTAGCAAGATAAAGTAATTCCAAAGGAGAGTCAAACAATCAACATTTGTTATATAAACATAGTGTAAAAATAACTATTCATGCTTCATGTAAAGATAACTTACATGTTTTTATTGCACATAGGGATACTTAATCCTAATTTACTTACCTTTATGAGTCAATAATAGGTACTTTATGTGTGCCCTTAACATTAGGAGCTAAATCTTGTTGAATGCCCTTTGTTGACCAGTCCATATAGACCAACAATAAGTAATTGATGTTTGCCCTAATAAAACAATTTGTCCAAGGAATATAAGTAAATTATCTAAAGTTTTTGGTAAATACCCCATCATACCTAGGAGGAGGAATAACACCATTTTCATTATCATTCCCTTTATCAGGAGGTGGGCTATTGATTTTTTAAATGGGTCTACTTCTAACTTGGTATCCTTTGTTTCTTCACTCCTGGTTGTTTCCAACTTCACTCCTTGCATTATGTGTTTTCATCAAATTAAAACATGTAAATCTAAAGTTAGGTCATTGTTTTCCTATAGTTCTCAAGGGTAGAAACCTAGGATTTGATACCATTATCATAACCATAAAAATCTTGAGCAATTTTTTTGGGAGGTTAGGTTTTAGATTCAACCATTTGTCTCTATGAAAAATCAGAGATAAATATTACCTAAGTTCAACTTTTTATTTTTATCATTTGACAACACAATAATTACTTCAACCCCAATATGATTAGGACAACCATACTAACTGGGTTGACTATGTTTATGCACTTGCTTTGAAAGATCAACATTGAAAACTTGACCAAATTTAAAAGTGTAATTAAGTTTGATCTACTTACATGAGTGTTTATAGGTGGATAAGAAATGCCTGACATAATACCATGATTAACTCATTTATAATAATTACTAACTAACAAAGTAAGGAAAAAGACACTACACTAAGTCACAAATTTTAATAACTGAACCCATAACTATTTGTGCTAGAGGTTGAGTTTTCTATGTAGATATCTCAGTTTTTGGTGTGTTTCTAATGAGGTTATTATTGTTGATAACAACTAGAATTTTTCACCTGTATTACTTATCAATGATCATATTACCACTAGAATGGTTTATAAGTATTGCACTACTATCAATGAGTATATCAAACACTAGCCACATGTGCATATTATTTCTTTTACCAATACACCAAGAGAAAGAGAAGGTAAGTCATTCCACACCATCGAAAGAGGAATAGAAAAGATAGAGAGAGTGTAAGTTGGGCATTAAACCTATGCACATTACTAGGGCACTATTCATCGAGTGGTTTACTATCAATTTATCTAGTAATTCCCATAAAATAAGGATTATAATATAACAATTATCCATTTTCAAATGATAATTATTACTAAGATCAAACTGTAACTCATAAAATACTTAATATTATTTAAAAATAGCTCAAGCTAAACATTTACTACATCTCATGCACTTCTCTTCCTTTCCTCTTCTCTATAATTGGTCATTATGTCTTTTGATTTCTCCTCCTTCCCTTCATATGTTCCCTCCTTTCTATTATTTCCTCTCCATGAATGAGTAATTTGATTAAGTTAAAATAAATTAATGCCATTAAGGGATTGATTTCTTGAAGTGGGTCATTTTAATATAATAATGAAGTTACAAATGCTCTCATTTGGACCTTGTTGAATAGATGGGATACACTCAAAGGTAGCACAGGGTCTAATATTAGTGATAAATCAATCTAAGAAATCATGTTGTAACAATATACAAAGATCTAGTACATAACTCAAGAAACCAATCTAATGCATCATCAATTAAGCTTCTAGGAAATAACTTTAGCAATAATGTACTTCGATGAGCATAGTTTTTAGTAGAAGCAAAAAAGGCCTTAAGATGTACAAAAGGATCTTCATGTATATAAAATAAATGAAATGTAGGCATGACAAAATCATGAGGGAGAGGAGTATTGATTACATCATAAGGGATACGATTAGAAGTGATAGCATTAAAATCAAGCCTAACATAAAATGACTCAAAAATAAGAGATAAGGAGTGTAATTTCCTTTGCAAATCACCTATTACATTCATCATGACAACTATCTCATGAAAATGAACATTAGGATTCTTAAGGGGTTCATTCAAGGGTTGAATCTTGTTATTGATAGTAAACATGGGCACCATATTTGAAATTGGTTTAGAATACTAAAAATGATCACAAAGCATATAATATGAATGAATGCAAGTATGAAATAAAAGGATTTCTATGAGGCTCATAGGTATTAACTACTTCATTACAAACATTCATAATTTATGCCTTATAATTAAGTTATGTTAAAATATGTGCTTTAAAAGTTTGTATAATTCATTCATTAAATTTTTTCCTATCACTAGAAACATTATTTTCATATTCAAAATAATTTTTTTCATTAAATACACAATAACCATTTCACTCATATGAAAAATGATGTTAGATAATCAAAAACATAAATTATGAGAACACAAGGAAAAATAAACCCTAAGGATATGATACAAGATGAAATCCTAAAATTAGAACTAAAAAATGAATAAAATTAAAGAACCCCTAGGTTGGAGAAAAGTGTATCATGTTCACCAATTATGATTTAAATGAATGTTGATTAGGGATAAATAACCTAATCACAACAAGCTAAAATAGGTTCACACGGGATATTATTGATATTATAATCTAAAATAGCAATTAATCTACCTTGTGGCCTCTAACAAGGAAAAACATAATAATTGCAAGGCATAAACAAGTAAAACTATGCAATGTAATAGTAAATAGTGATGAAATAATCACATCTTGGCTTTATATTAGTATTATAGAAATGGGTCTAGGATGTACAGTTCTTGGTTTATCTTTGTGTGAAATTTGGATGTCTCCTTATACAAGGACAAAATTGTCTCTTGGAATTGTATTGTTGAATGTGCCCAAGGTAGATTTGTTAGTTTGATGTGCTCTGATTATATTTGCATCCAATCTATTACTGAGATTAAATTTTTTACCATAGTCACTTTATAAGTCTAGGTTTTTTCTAATATGTGGGAAGATTAATTTCATATAGTCACATGTAGTCACATTCCAAAAATCACAAGCATAATTATCTGATTTATCTTCCTTTATCGTCTTTACCTAATTCACCATAAATGCTTTCAATAGGATAAATAAATGGACTAGGTGGGTTGGGAAACCATAAAGGAGTTCTAGATACATATCTTACACACTCAAAATCAAAATCTATGTATTTCTAGTGTAGTGTGATTGGATATTTGAGAAATCACTTTCATCTTCTCTTCCTAGGTGGGGATGAATCTATATGCACAATTTTCCTCTCTTTATTTTGTTACAAGATGGAACTAAACCTTGATGCAAATCCTTAAAAGCATAATATCTGTAAAGTGTGTATCTACTTGAAATGATAGATAATTCTTCTTGATACTTGTTATTAAAATGCCCTAGGAGGTCTTATATATGTAGCCTTCTCAAATTTGAATTATGAACCTATTAGCATCAAATCCAACCCAAGGAGGAATAAATAAGTTGGAAAAACATTCCTACACAAGTAAAGGAAACTGTAATGGATACAAGGGCCCATAAAAACATAAAGGACATATTCGGTAGACTATTAAAAACATCCAAGAGGAAAAAGTGACAGAAAATAAGAAGAGAAATGAGAGAGAAAATGAAATGAGGGGATCCCCAAAGCCATACAAAAGAGAGAAAAATAATAAAGAGAGTAAGATGGGGCCACATTAAGAATGAAGAGACAAGGAAAACACATGGGAAAAGTGCCAATAATTACTAAACCAAACTAATGAACCATATACACAAAATGACATGAAAAGTATTTTAATAACAAACCTTGTAACAACATTGGGTTTTTACACTTGGTCATATCATCAATAGCATGTGTATAAGTAATAATTGTAATATAACCTTTATCAATAGGTGAATAATTGTGTATTGTGTATCATAGTCATAATATTCCAACTATGTGTAAATCATAGAAATAAAGACAAAGGAACTTCATAAGATGTGAAAATCATGAGCAACTTAGTAGCAATCAAAAAACATATAATACTCTAAGAAATAAAATAAATCTAATACATCATACAAAATAGTGAATATAGTGTTTCTAAAACAAGAGGCTTGTTAATGAAACTAACAAATAATGTTAGGAGGTCTATATAATTACCATGATATATAAAAGTTGATGCACTAAGACCATAATAAACATGTAATGGAACCTATTAATCTAAAGAAAATAAACTCTCATCATATTCATTTTTTATATTTTTCACTAAGTAATGAATGTATCACATACATTAAATTTTTTTATGGTTTTATGTTTGATTTGGAGACATATGTGATGATTGTATCCTTGTTGGATTTTATTTATGCCTTTGTATTTTATGCACCCTCAATTTAGATAGATGTTGTAATGATGTTTGTGATGATTCAATGTATGTTGCTTCATCCTTGGGTTTTTCATTTGAAAAAATGGTATCTATTTGAATCATAACCACTTAACCTTGATGTCCAAATTTTAAACATTGATGCATTATATAAAATTGTTTACATTTGATGTATCTATGGTTGACCAAGCAAAGAATTATATGAACCAATAGTGGTCACTACATGAAATAGAGTTTGCATTGACTTTGGTCCCACTCTAATAAGAAAAATAATACAACCAAGAGGTTCATGTATAATACCATCATATCAGGTATTAACCATAGAAGTATAGGTTAAATCATCCAAGCTAAGTCAAAATCTATAACTAAATTGTTAATTGCATAAATTCATGTTTGAACCATTTTAAACCATTATGCCATCATTTTATTTTCTTTCTATAAATTATCATATAATTAGTGGTCCATCATATGAATCATCATTTGGCATGTACTCTTCAATAAACTTAATTTGAACATATGTTTCTTTCTTATTGATTGAATGAATTTATCCAATAAAACAAGTGGATTTTCTTTGTATTCTATATGTACAATGATATTCTCTAGTTTTTTAGCACATGGACCTTATTATTAGCAGTCAATTTCTCATTGTGGGTACGTGTTTATATTGTTACACTTAAACTTGCATATGTAACATCTAGTTGTATTTGATCACTATTAATTAAATCTTAGAAATGTGTTTCAAAGTAATACATCTATTTTTAGAGTGTATTTAAAGTCTATAGAAACCATAATATTCATTGGAATCAAAATGTTTAAAGGCAAAGGTCTTGAAGTATTTTTTGTTAGGTAAATGAGGGTTAATGGGTCCCTTGCCCTTTATTAATAAAACTATTACTACACAACACCAAGTATAACCAACACCATGATTCAAAGAATCCCAGCTAAACCATTACCATAATAAATCCCATGAGAGCCAAAAAATTAATCACTAAACAAACTAACCAAAGAACCAACAAAAATACCAACATCCCCAGACTAAACAACCAAGGGCTACTCTAAACCATATCATTCAGAGACACCCCAAGGGCCCATCATGGTGGTAAGGCCTCATGTACATGACTACTACTAGCATCCCCTATATTTGAGGTGTCTCTCCCTCCCTCATCACTCAACCACTACTCTAGAGGATCTACAGACCATTCACTCATCTCAATGCTCCCTTCCACTACCACCTTGGCCATCCTCCTAACCCTACCACCATGGGTGCTTCCACTTTAATTTATTTCTCTGATTGACCATGCACCCGCCAATATTTTAGTGATACTTGGAATCTAAGTGGGTCATCATATGACTAGACATTGACTGATGAATCATGATTGACCTGCCACCATCTTCTACTATCCCAACCACACCAACTTATGGAGGGAATATGGGCAAAAAAAATCCCATAAAAACACACCAATAGATTTGTTGTTAAGAAAACTTGTTTTATAGTCAAAGATTAATGACCATAGTCAAAGACATAAAAGGGGTTTTACAGGGCTAAACATATAACACCATTACAAACCCCCTAAAATCTAAGGATGTTGAATCAACCCTTGAAGTTATTCATCAAAGTCTAGCACTATCATAAAATTATCCTCTAGCACATGATATATGATAGTGTTACCATCCCTAAACTCTCCATACATGAAAATAATAAATAAATTGGAGAATCCCCCCAAAATTCTACCATTGCTCTTTCCAAACCCACATAAAACTTTGGCCACATTAGCTTGACTACCACGTCCCTTGTTTGAACACCATACTCCAATGTAAATAAGATATTCCCAAAAAACATAGAGTCTAACTCAAAATTCACTTTCATCATGTGAAGCATCTCTAGATAAACCATTCTAGTTAGATCCTATACCAACTCCAACACTACCCACAAGTGGATAATGGAGACCTCTTTTTAGCTGAGAATCTGAAACACTCCCATCAAATGCCATTTTGTGCTTTGTGGCCTTCAAATGTAGTAGATGGATGCTCAATGCTAGTTAAAACATTATGTCCATATCCAAATAGTCACATAGCTCAACCACCAACCTACCACACTCATGTCATCATCCACCTCACCACTAGCTACCAACAAGCACCACCACATCATACAAATGACCTTGCCCATGTTTTAAATATCACCCTCTAATGTGTGATCCCATCTAGCATAATAAAATCTAACAAGACTTAAAATAAAGTGAATTCTGCTCCCATACAACAAAATGATTGGGAAAAAACACCCCCAATACTTAGACCAATCAACTTATCCCCCCACACTAGCATTAGGCCATGCATCCCACATATTATCCACCACCAACTCATCTAACTAGGATATATCCATGATTGCCAAGAATTTCATATATGAATTATCCTCTTTAAAGTAATGTAAAGCCTTTAAATCTAAGAAATAATCTAAAATAGTACAAATTTGACATAAGTTATTATTGATAATCCAATAACCTACCTTTCATTTACAAAGTGCATTAATCATCAACATTAAATCACCCTTGATGACCACTTTATCAATGCCACATTGAATAACTAGATCCAACCCAAGCACAAGATCTTATGCCTCTGCTTTGTTATTAGTGTCATCTAGGAGTTTCAAACAATCCTCTCTAATTAGAGATCCTACACAATCTTTGATTAGACACCCTCTCCCTGACACCCCTGGATTCCCTCTTATTGTGCTATCAAAATTTAATTTGAACATACCATGAGGTGGAGAACACCAATCCAAATTATATTCCGACATATGGGCTTTGTGAGCAATGATCAAACCATTAATGGTAGAAAGGTGTTGAAGTATTAAATTCCATTATTGGTGGCAAATTAATCATCTTGCATTAAATTAATAGTTTAAGAATATTTTGAGGAACTACACTTAATATTTTAAATCATTTGTGTTCCCTTTATTGAAATAGCATAAGCTTATTATATGGTTACCCTATAATTTTGACCATTTTCTTGGAAATGTTCTTATGTTGAAACTCGTGATCATTTATTTAAGCCTTAAAACTTGGTTTATTTTAAACTTTCACATTAGCTACAAAATTGGTATCATTTTAGAGCATACTTACCTCCAAATTTTTTACTTAAAAGGCCTTAACAATACGACAAAGATCGTTGAAATATTGATAAGTGTTGAAAGCTACATTATTTTTAATAATTGGTAGTAAACTATTGACTAAAATACTTTGAAGCTCACTATTCACTAGTTAATAAGTCATATTAATTATCATGGTCTTGAATTAAAGCACATGATCCATAATGTATTTATTGGATGTTTATTCAAGTTGAGATAATTCTACAAATGTAAGCTTGTGATTAATAATGATTTGAAAATGAGATGATAAATCATCAACTAGAGGTGGAAAAGAATGTGTGGAACCACATGTAGAGTATAGAACTAATAAAGTACACAGCCCCTTGAGATTCTTGGAAATATATTATTAATGGTTTGTTGTCATGAGAAATATCTAAGAGGCATAAAATTACCTCATATGATGAGAAGGGATTCTTTTACCATTATACATCACAATTTTGGGAGTAGCAAAATTAATTGAAAAATAATAAGCAAGTACATCATGAGCCAAAGAGTTTTAAAATATATCATGAAAAGTGACCCTTTCACTTAACATTTGAGACCCTTAAGAAATCAGTTTGACTTGTTATATATCATATAAGTCTTGCATCATAGTGATTATTTCAGAATTTTATCAAGGAATAGAAACATTAGAGTAAATTGGAATTGAAGAAGTCAAATACGGATTAATAACGTTAGGAAAAAATTTAAAATCCATAGATGATTGAACTAGGGTAATTATAGAATCATGTTGAGATGTTAAGAAATATTAAGGGGGTACTATAACATTTGGAATATTTGAATTAATTATAGTTTGAGGAGGACAAGCAAAAGAGGCATTTACAACATGGCATTTTGAGAGAGTAGAATAAATATAAACATGAAAGGGGTTAGGAGGAACTCCAGAAGTAACACCATGGGAAGGGAGATTTTGTCAAGCAATTTATTTAAATGCATTAATATTATAGAGATATCAATAGTTTTAGTCATAGAATATTTCTTAATATAATAAATGGGTCCATCTATATTTTGTTTTCTAGTTTAGTCTCATCATCACAATCTTTGTCACTTGCATTCAAATAAACATCTCTAGGAGCTCTAGAATTCACATTATCATCAATGGGTGAGTGAAATCCAATGATGGGCCACAAGGGAGGTCTTAAGTGCCAATGAAATTTCATAAAATCAGACATACCTCAACTTTAATTGATGATTTGAGGGTCTTGCTAACCAAATTTGACTTAAAGTCAAATTAGTCACCCCCTATAAATTCAAACTTGTCATGGTATTGTGATGTGTTCATGTCATGCTTATATGGTCCCTAGATTATTCATATAACCTTGTTAGCATGGTTTAAGGTTAGATTAGAAAAGTTAAGGTAAAGTCATATTTTAGTCATATTATGGTCTAAGCATGTCATGGAGAGATAAGGCATGGTCAAGTTGTGTAATAGGTGACTAGGGGTTTATTAATGTCATTTTATGTCTTAAAAATATTTTGATAAAATTTCATGATGTTTTGAAGTGTTTAAAGTTCACTTATGGTCTTGAAGGTGGTGAAAATGCATAAAAATGGGTTCTTGGCCAACATTTGTGTATTTAAAAAGTAACCAAAGAGATAAATCCATAAAATACCCCTTCCAAAGATCTTGGATTAGTTACTCAACTATTGTTAACATGTCAAAACAAAGTCAAATTCTTGAAATTCAATGCCATTTTAAGGAGTTAAAGAAGTTATACAGACTTCTTGAAGTCACTTGAAAGTGAAAATAGATTCAAAACATCCATTGAGATTCTACACATCTAAAACAAGATTGGAATGAAGTTTTAACTCTCACAATTTTAGAAAACCACTTCTCTCTCCCATCACTTCATTCACAAGCTAGTGAAGGCCAAATTCAATCAGATGGCATAGGTCATATAAGTAGAGTTGGGGGCTGATATTTTGCCCAAATTTTGGAACCCATATGGGATTCTAACTTTTATAATTTTTAATTGGATTGGTGCTCTTATATTTATAAACAATTACTAAGAAGCAAGACTATTTTTTGAGAGCTTAAAACCCCACAAGCTAAGTTTGATGTAACTCAAAAATAAAGTGTGAATTCTTGACTAAATGAAACTAGTTGGAGTAATTACTTATAAACCTATAGATTCTTCACATGCATTAATTCATCATGGTGGCATGTGTGGATGTCCTTTTGGCTGAAAAATGGTTCTTATGCATAGTTTGAGGTGACTAGTAACTTTTCTATGTTGAAAAGTTTATCTAAGTGGTCTGATGCATTTGATTGAATCTTCATGGTCTTCTAATACTCTCTCAATCCATTTATGTCTTTCTAATCAACTAAGTATTTTATACAAGTCCCAAATGGCCACTTCTTCATTCACTTCTTATGGACTATGTTTTATGTTTGCATAGCAAGGTGATTGAAATGGTTGGAATATGAATTTCCATGTAATTTGGAGTTTTGTTTTCTTTTTATATGTGTTGGTGTAATGGAAACAATAATCATTGAGCCTACAGTCATGTAGTTGCACTTTTCAAAGCCTTCAAATACAAATGTTGTAGTCCTCACCTCCAACAGGCCTATAGGTCTTTTAATTCAGGGAAATCAATGTTGTCAATGTCTCATGAAGGTTATCAAGGCATGGAAAACTATGATGTTTCAAGTTAAAAATGGCTTGGACTAATGAGGATCTCAAAACATCTAAAAGTCATAAGTTGAAGATTGAGTTGATGGCCTAAGACACACCTACAGACTATGTGTGTGGGGGTAGTGGACACAAAGTTTGAAAGATGTATTGAAGATGAAATAGACTTGGTGATGTAGTGAGAAAGGCATTCCAATGAGGAATGGCCACTATAATATATCATTGTGTAATTTGAAAAGGTCAAACTCAAGACAACACGCTCAAAAATCTTAAGATAGTCACCTATAGCATATACAAGATTTCCTTGTAATAATAAGGTTGATGGAGGATTGGAATCTCTATGGAATTGAATAAGTATCCAAGATATTAGCCACCACATGACTGAGCTATGGATAATTTTAAGGATTGTTTTGAAGATCTAGAAGACCATATGCATAGTCAAAATGCCTTCATGACACCTACAGTCAACCAGTATTAGAAGTGTGCCTTAAACAAGTGAATGTTGGTGAGTTTAGAGCTTCAAGATACTAAAGGTATATTAACACCTTAGTCACAGTAATATATATCCATTGGGAGTTTTAATAATGATAAGAAAAGACCTAAAAGCTCCATACAAATTCAAATCCCTTCAATATCCATGTATAGCCATTCATTGTTGACATTTTATCTTGAATGATAGTAGGTTGATGAAGCTTTGAGTTTTTAAGGTCTTGAGATGGCATTCAACTAATAAATGAAATGTTAAGAGTTTGAAGAGACTTTCATGATTGAAAGGAAGACTCCTAAAACACCTAACGTGGTAGTCATAATCCAAATACATAGTCAAACCTTCTCAAATACATACCTATAGTTATTTAAGAATGTGCTTTGGACATTGATGATTACTAGAGATTGGACTTTAGTACATTAATAAGTGTTTTGAGACACTAATAACAATATTACATAGCCCTTGGGAAGGTTGAAATGTGGTAACTAAAGTCATGAAACCCATACACACTCAAAACTCTCAAAAGTTCATCTATATCCAATTGAGAAGAGAATTGGTCTTGAATGATTGATGATGATGAAAATATAGAGTCTCAATCTTTGAAGAAGGTTATATACTATCAAATATCATGATAGGATAGGTTCAGTGTTGGAAACAAGACTCCTAGAACACTAAGTTAAGCATATCATCTCAAATGAATAACACACTATCTAACAGTCACATGTATGTCTATGTAAGTGACTAAAAACTCTCTCAAAATTTTAGAACAATAGTTTGTTTGAGTTTTTGAAGAAAGGAAATAAGATCAATAGATTCTAAGTAGAGAGTTTTATGATAAGGAGTTCTAAATAAGGGTTATAAGTTAGGCACACATAGTCCTTGATAACACAGGTCTGCCTACCTAGGCTAACAAAATTGTTTGATTGAAGATAGGTCTTTATGGGGATTGGAGGATGGAAACATGTTGATTAATTAGCCTTACATCATCATATAACCCACCTGAATATCACAAATAATGGAAAACTTTAACTCTACCTACTCAGACCAAGCCGTAACATAAGTCTGCATATCTAAGAACAATTACTTATTTTGATAAGTTTAAAGGATTATAGAGAGACATGAGATAAATTAAGGTGATGGAATGTAATTTAAAAGTGATGGCATACTTCATTAAGAACTTAGACTCAATCTTGAAAGGAAACAAACACAACAGACCCTGTTTCAACCTCTAATAGGCCTAGTCACATACACAGTCCTATTAGATAGTCAGTAAGGAGATGAAGTGAAGTAAGTAGATGTTGTGATGGACTTGGAGACCCTATAAAGATAATAAAGTGTATACATAAACACTTCATGATGTTTTCAAACCCCTAACAGTAATAAATTAGAGAAACATAGTCAGTTAGGGTATGATTGGCAGTTTATCTCAAGAACCCTAAACCTAAAACAAATAGGATGGTCAGAGCCATAATGAAGGAATGTGGTTGGAAAACAATTTAAAATTGATAATATGGATGTCTTGTACCTTTATATACCATTATGAACTAAGAACCAAATCAAAAAAATTCTCATTCACCCATTTCTCTCTCAAACCTCATAGAATGCTTATTTCCAACCTGAGATGTCATTTTATTTTACTTGGTATAGATTAGATATGTTGCATGGTAACTTAGGATCCTAGTGGAAGTTAAATACCCTAGTTTAATTGAATTTTTTTTAATTTTTTGGTGGTTTCATTTCTTGAGCTTTTTGAACCATCCTTAAGAACTTAGAGCACTTTCAGGCTACCTAGGAGGGTTATACGGACCTGATGAGAGAGAAATTAACTTTTATGCCTCCATATGGATAATAAAAACTTCAAAACCACCCATAAAAGGTTCAATACTCCCCTTATCATCATACCATGCCATTGGTTGGTACAGTATTATATGAAACTATATGGATTAGGCCTAAAATGACTATTTTTTGTTATTTTGTAGGTTTGTACAAGTTGTCAAATTTTCAAATTTGGCATGGAGAAAGGGGAGGATGCTTTCTAAGTGAATCACATAACTATTTGTGTTTTTACATGTGTCGATATATTGTAGATCCATTTTTTAGTCTCTTGGTAGGGAGGCCTAATTGAGGCCTAGTTAGGAGAAAGAAAAGGCAAAAAGAGATATCTCCGCTCACTCTCAGAGTATGAAATTGAACCTAAAGTTGTAAGGCAATAATAGGTACTAGAATATTCCCTCATATTCTAAACATCCTCTAAAATTTTTTGTGCAAAATTATTTTTGTATGATTTTAAGGCTACAATGAATGAGGCCTAATTAAGGCTTTTGGTAGACAATGACTTGTTTGGGCTAATTTGAGGCCTCAAAATGGATTGTTATAGGTCCAATATGATATTAATAGACCATCCATGAATTTTTTATGATCTAAATAATAATAATCCAAGTTTTGATGCTTGTGTGAAAAATAGGCATAAGGAGATGAAGATTCCTCTAAACACCTTGTAAGAGAAAGAGGTGATGTTTCAAAGAGAACATATTGGGGTTAGTTGAGAGGTGTCAAGAGTAGATAAAATAGGTAGAAGAAACTAATTTTACCATCAATAAGGCCACTTGTCCTTCAACATGCCAAGGCAAAGGGCAAGTTTCAAGAGTTAATCAAGGTGTCAAGCAAGAATTCCAACTCCCACACCACTTGGAGAGTTATATCATCTTCAAAGGATCTACACATGGCATCTTGGACCTATTGAGGTAGTTACCTAACTCCTCTCTTATTTTTAACTCACATTGACACTTGTTTACCCTCTCTCATACACTTTTTGTCTTCTCTCTCACTTCCTCTATATATTGAGCCACTTTTGGCTAATTTTATATCCCCCACCTAAGTATGGAAAATCCCTAATCATTTTTAGCCTTTGAGAAATAAATAACAATCTAGTTTACCTTCTCCATGAGTTGTTTCAATGTGTGTTAAACTAGTTGATCTTGCCAAGTGATATATTCTCTTCCTTGGCATGTTGTCCTTGTTTACATTCATATTCAGCTTTGAAAGTCTGTTGTAGGTCTCTTAAAGTGTTCTAATGAATTTTTTCATGATTTTAGTGAGTTTTCTCTCCACTAGTGTCATGATATGACCTTGTGTTTAGTCCTCCTAGCTTAAGTGTGCTTCACAAACCTCCATGAGAAATACTCATGCAATAGGTAGATCTAGATTAGTGTATGTGCAAATTAGGCTTGTTTTTTAAGTGTAATTACAATTGGTTGGTAGTTATCAGGTTAAAATTAGTGCATCACCTCATTAGGATAGGTTTACTTTATGTGTTCTCTCTCCCTTTTCATCCAAATGAGCAAGTAGTATAGGTGATGAGCATTCAAGACAAATCTAGGGAGCTAGCTCTTTAATCTAGAGGTTTACCCCTATTATAGAAACCCATAGGACTAGGGTAATGCCATGTTCCACTCAATTTGGATTAGGCTTTAGCTACCTCTCCAAGGGTGCAAAATTAAGTGACAATAGGTCTTCCATAAATAATTTCAACATAGTGTAATTAGAGAATTTGTAGAATTTGGAATATAGCTTATGATCCAATAAGTTTTTTTTTAATTAAATCAATTTTTATTGAATAATATGGTAAATTTAAATGTATCACTTCTTATATTTTATATTTTTGTAAAAATTGAGCAAGTGTTCACCAAACCTTTTTTTGAAAGAAATGAATGAATTTTTTCATAATTTCTTGGGCATGTGTAAATGACTTGATGATGGATGTTGTTATATATATTTTTAATAAATATTTTTTATTTTATTGAGTGTTTACAAAAAAAAGGAACATCATTTTTCTACAAAGGCAAATTTAAATAAATTTTTTTATTATTATTATCATTATTTTAAGATTCTAGCTCATAAAATGTAGAATGTTGAGGTTATTTTAGTTTCCATAAATATATTACAAGTCAAAATTTATTAAAAAAAATTGTGTGTGTGTTTATTGACCACTAGGACCTACTTAAGGTTATAAATCAATATTAATTACTAAACCAAATATAAATTAATTATATATATATATAGACACACACACACACACACTTAAACTTGAAAAATTGCTTCATAAAATACATTTTAGATTTTAAATGTGATGAAGAGAGAGGAACTCCATGAAATTTATTGTTTTCCATAGGTGTATAAAAACCAAAACAAATCTTGAGACAAAATTTCATGGAATGATTTTGAAATAAAAAATGGATATCCATTTTGGATAAATTAATTACTTCAAACAATTTTAATATCTTTGGCATATGTGATGCAAACACCTATCTTGCAGAGGTCATAAATTTTTGATCCAGGAACCCATTTGAGTTATTATTTTTTTAAATTAATATATAAGATAGGATAATGCATTCCTCGCCCACTCTATTTGGTTAGGGTTGATTTCCATATATTTTTAAGGCTATGAGTGACCATCTAAGGGTCCAAAAGTAAATTTTAAGTATTTTTTTGATAATTTTAGAATTAAAAAATTATATATCTTTGTAACCAGACATGAAATTGAGTTTAAATTATTCTCTTAGTGTGAATTTCATGTGTATGGGATAAGTAGATATTTTCAAGCATGTCTAAGATTATATGTGAAAGTTGCTAAAAATAGTAGGGTCAGTTAACTCTAGGTAGTTTTTTCAATTTTGAATGTAAACTCCAATTTCAAGTTTATATTTATTTAAATAATTTTATGTAATAATATTTTTTTATTCTTTAATAATCAATACATAATATTTCTCTTGACATTTTGAGTAAATTTTGCTAATTAAAATTTTACTTTGCTAGTTTCTAGTTTCATCATTTGGTATCAAAGCAAGTTCAATTCTTGTAGGTAATATATTTATTAATTTGTATTAGGTTGTGAAATTATATTTTGGACTAAATTTATGTGATATAATATTAGTATTAAAATATGACAAGGATATTAGGAGGAATTGCATAGATGAGCAAGATTATTAAACAATTGTAGAGGCAAATGAGAGAATTGACTATAATTGGTACACGTCAAATATAAAGGAAAGAGGGAGATGAAACAAAGGAAGAAATAAATCATGAAGAATAAATTCAATAATAAAAGGAATAACATTAACAACCACAATAAATTTAATAAAGGATGGTTAGGGTCTTAGAGGGAAGGAATGAATGAATCAAGGGGGAAGTTTCAGAGTATACATGCAGTCAAAAACCAAAGGAGTTGATAGACTAGTTAAATAGTGTGGATTTTTTTTCAAATGAAAAAGTATGAAAGAAGATAAAAAATTAATTTTTGAATGCAAAAAATTGAAGGGTAATCTAATTATTTGGTGGGATCACTTGCATAAAGAGAGATAGAGAAAGGTTAAAGAAAAGATCAAGACTTGGATCAAGATGGAGAAGAAGAATAGAGAGAAATTTATTCTTGTAGATCATTCACAAACCCTTTACAAAATATTTAAAAATGTAAGAAAAAATACCACAGTGTACAAGGTTATACATATGAGTTTTACAAGCTATCCATACAAGTGGAGCATGATGAAACAGAAGAACAAATGATTGAAAGGTATGTAAATGGTTTAAATTTTTCTATTCAAGATGAATTGAACATGAATTAAATAAATAGCATGGAAAATTATTATCAATTAGCTTTAAAGGAAATAAAAAACAAAATAGACAAGATCAATTGGGCCAAAAAAAGGATAGTCATCTCTAGTAAGGGAATGGTGTGGGTTCAATCGCACTAGAGGAGAATCATCCTATGGGAGAGAAAAGCAAGAGGATAATAGACAAGGGTTTCAAAATCAAAAAAGAGGAAGAGGATTTCATAGAAGTAGAGGCTATGGTGGCAATAGAGAATAGAATGGTCCACATAGACCTTATATATGTTATAGGTGTGGAGAAGAAGGGAACATAACAATTGAGAGTCTAGATTATCATGAATAAGAAAGTATGAAAGAGGATCATCCAGGAGTGAATTTGGTTGAGGCTGAGATAGAAGAACAAAACACATAAGTTACAAGAGACATAGGAGAAAATCTCATGATGGGGACAATAACGATAGCTCTAATGAAAGAATAGGTGCAAATTAAATAATGCGGTGATTCATGGTTGCATAAAAATATTTTTTAACAAGGTGTGCTTCAGGAAGTAATATGGTTAAAGTCATTATTGATGGTGATAGTTGTGAAAATATGGTTTATAAATAAATGGTAGAAAAATTAAGTTTGCAATGTGAAAATCATCATTATCCATACCAGATTTCATGGTCTAATAAAGAGAATGAAATTATAGTATATAAATGGTGTTTAATCAAGTTTAAATAGGAAAAAATTACAGGGATGAAATATGGTGTGATGTTATCCAAATTAATGCATGTCATTATTGTTGGGAAGACAATGGTAATATGACAGAAAAATAATTCATGATGGAGCAAAGAATGTGTATACTTTTTAGATGTACAAAGGTAGTTCTATTACTTCTTAAATAAGAAGGGCATGTAGAAATCATGTTTCTCAAAAAATAATTTAGTAAAGACATGAATATGGTAGGTTGTTATGAATTAATATCAAAGAAAGAAGACATGAAAGTTATGCAAATTATAACAAAAGTAATAGAAGCCTTGAAAGAATAAAAAAATGTTATACCTAATGATTTATCATCAGAGATGGGCATTCAGCATCATTTGGATTTGATTCTAGGATCAAATCTACCCAATCAAACAACTTATAAGATGATTCCAACAAAACATGCAGAGTTGAATAGACAAGTTATTGAATTAATGAGAAAGGGTGTATTGAGGGAGAGAACGAGTCTATGTGCAACCCAAAAATTCCTAACTCAAAATAAATATGAAACAATGAGGATGAGTGTGAATAGTAGATAAATAAATAAAATCATCATCAAATGTAGATTTCATATAACTCACCTAATGATATGATGGATGTGCTTGTAAGAGATAAATATGTTACTAAGATTGATCTAAGGAGTGGAAACTAACATATTTAGATTCGTGAAGGAGATGAATGGAAAACAACATTCAAGACTAGGGATAGCTTATATGAGAGGATGGTGATGCCATTTGGATAGCTTATATGAGAGGATAGTGATGTCATTTATGTATTCCATGTGGGTCTATGAGAGACAATATTATAAGATAATTACACAGTGGTGGTTTAGGTGGACACTTTGGTAAGAATAATATAATAACTTTGGTGGAGGGTAAGTATTGTTTTCCAAAGATGAATAAAGATGTGGTAGATTTATTTCAAGATGTAGGATATTCCAAGTGGATAAAGGCCATGCATAAAACACAAGGCTTTATATGCCATTATAAGTACCAACCATGGATAGATTTGAGTATGAAATTTATGTTGGGGCTAAAAAACACACATAAAGGTAATGATTCAACTTTTTGTTGTTTTGGACAATTTTTATAAAATGCTTCATTTTATTGCATGCAAGAAACCAGTGATGCCACTAGAGTAGTAAATTTATTTTTTAAAGATGTTCTAAGATTGCATGATGTTCTAAAAGTTAATTACTTCAAACAAAGATACATAATTTCTAATTCATTTTTTGAGGTCTCTATAGATTAATTTGGGACTAAACTACAATTTATCAGTACATACCATCCATTAATAGATGGAAAAACAATAGTAGTAAAAATGAGCTTAGAAATTTTTCTAAGATGCATAGTTGGAGATAAGCCCAAGCAATGGGACTTGGCTTAACCATAGGCTGAGTCTGCATATGATAGTTTCATGAATAAATCAACAAGTAAATCACCATTTAATATTTTTTATGCCATAAATCCTAAGGGTGTTTTATATTTTGTGTAATTACCAATTATAAACTGGGTTACTATTAAGTAGAAGCATTTATAAAACACATACAACAATTGCAAGAATAAGTAAGGAGAAAAATATAGGAAAGCAATGACAAGTACAAGGTGACAACATATAGAACAAGAAGGTAAAAGGTATTTGAATAAGGATATTTGGTGATAGTGTATTTAGGAAAATAAATATTTCCCTAATGAACATACAACAAGCAAAAGTACAAGAAGATTAGTTTGTGAAAAATTGTAAAAAAAATCAATGACAATGTTTATGACGTGAGTTTACCACATAATTTTGATATTTATCTAGTATTTAATGTTTCATGTTTATAGTTATTTCATGGAAAATATGGTGAAGGGGAAGAAAGTGAAGAATTGGATTGGCAGCAATAGGTACCAAGGAAGAAGGAAGAAAATATAACACAGGTTCTAGATAAGAAGATAGTGAACACAAGACAATGTAGTTATAACATGTATTTGGTACAGTGGGAAGGAATACAATAGGAATAAAACATTATATTTTATAATGGGAGTTGAATAATATTTATAATAATAAATGGCATGAGTATAATCATGGCAACTCATAGGATTTGAGTTATTTTCAACTAGAGGAGAATGATGTGTACACTTATTTTGTAGAGGCCATAAATTTTGATCTGGGAACCCAGTTGAGGTCTCATTTTTTTAAAATGAATATATTAGAGTAGATAATGAAGTCCTAACCAAGTCAATTTCCATATATTTTGAAGGCCATAAGTGACCATCTAAGGGTCTAAAACTACATTCTAAGTATTTTCTAACACTTTTAGAATTTTTATTTTTATTTTTAATTAGACATGAACTTAAGTTTAAATTTATCCATTAGATGTAAGTTAGTGTGTAGGGGAAAGTGGATATTTTTAAGCCCATCTGAGTTTTCATGAAAAATTGCTAAAAATTACAGGGTCAGTTAACTATAGGTAGCATTTTTATTTATTTATTTTTTAATTTTACATATCAACTCAAATTTTGAATTGATATTTATTTAAAGATTTTTATGTAATTATTTTAATTTATTCATGAATAATCAATAAATATTAGTGTTCATGAAATTCTAAGTAAATTGTGCATATTGAAAATTTGTTTTGCTAGTTTTTAGTTTCATCAATAGAGGAGTTTGGAAAGAAAATTGTTGGAAAGTTTTTTAAAGCTAGACACATTGATGAATCTAATTTGAGGACATATATTTATAATCAAAATGAAATTTTTGAATGAAGTGTTGGAATTATTAATCAATGTAGTATGTGACAAATAGGAGGTAGGTTCCTCGAGATTGAAATATCTCTACATTTTTAAGATAAATGTATTTATGGTATTTTTATGTTATTGGTAATGTCATTGTTGTATAGATTTTGGCCTATAAGGGATGTAATTTCAATAAAATTTGAATTTAAAGGGGAACTTGGGTGTGAATAGGTAAAAATTTGACCCAAGTTACCCATATAATAACATTTTTGATCTAAATGAAATTAGTTGGGTTAATATTGCATGTGTTCCCCAAATTATCTACATTTTCCTTGGTCATAAGAGGATATGGTGTTGTTATGTCACTTTTTGGGTTAAATAAACCTAATTTCATGTAAAATCCATATAAAGGGGTGATTTGATGTGTTTAGGTCACCAATTAGAATGGCATTGGCCTAATTAGACCACTTTAGGCCTAAATTTGAATTGTATTGGGATGATCGTACATGACTATTCCCCAAATTATCACTTTTTACTTATAGGGGACCTAGTCTCAAGTAAAATCAAAATGAAGGGGTGGTTGGGTATGTGTTGGTTACTAATACAATGTATATTTCACCAATCACACCACTTTGGTATTAATTCACATGAAAATAGGGTGATAATACACAAATGTACCCCACATTGTATGCATTTACCATGGTCACAAGTGGATATGGTGTTATTGTCTTACTTTTGAAAGAAAAAACATCTAATTTCAAGTAAAAATAGCATAAAGGGGTGGTTAGATACGTTTGGATCACCAATGCAACCTATGTTTCCCAAATTAGACCACCTTGGCCTAAATTTAAAATTCAAATAGGAGTGATCATACACAAATATGCCACAAATTTTATGAATTTGTCTTGGTCACAAGTGGATATGGTGTTCTTGTGTCACTTTTACTCTATAAGGAACCTATTTCATGTGAATTTGGTATAAATATGTGGTTATGTGTGCTTTTGTCACTAATACAACTGACATTACTCTATTCACACCAAATTGGGGTGATTAAAAGTGGATATTTCCCCATTTGCCCAAGTCATTAGTGGATATGCATTTTTGTGTTGTTTTAAGGCTATAGCCCCTAATAAAAAGTAAATACAACATAAATGGGCACAGGTCAATGTGTGTGGCCATCAATGTAACCTAAGTTACCCAAATCACACCAATTTTCTTGAGTTTAAAGTGAATTGGGGAGATCATGCACGAACGTGCCATAAATTGAAAAAAAAATCCCTAGTTGCAAGTGGATGTGATGTTGATGTGTGGATTTCATCCTATAATCCCCCTAATCATAAGTGAAATTGATATAAATGGATGGTTGGGTGTGTACGGCTCATCAATGAAACCTATGTACCCCAATCATACCACTTTATCTTGAATTCAAAGTTTAAATTGGGGAAATCACACACAAATGTGTTGTACATTATCCGTATTTACCTTGATCACAGGTGGATATGTTGTTTTTGTGTCATTTTTTATTTATAAGGGACCTAATTACAATTAAAATTAGTATAAATGGGTGGTTGGGTGTGTGATGGTCACCAATGCAACCTACATTTCCCCATTCACACCACTTTGGATTTGAATTTGAAGTGAATTAGGGTGATCCCACACTAAAGCACCCTAATTTTTTGGCATTTTCCATAGTCACAAGTGGAGATGGTGTTGTTGTGTATATTTTGGCCTCTAATTCCCCTAATCACTAATAAAAATGAGATAAAGGGTTGGTTGGGTTTTCACAGGTCACCACTGCAACATACATTACTCCAATCAGACCACTTTAGCTTGAAATTGAAAAATCAAGGAGGTTGCACACAAATGTGTTGCAAATTATTCATATTTACCATGGTCAAAAGTGATTATGGTGTTCTTGTGTCACTTTTTCTATATAAGGGACCTAATTTCAAGTAAAATTAACATAAAGGAGTGGTTAGGGGTGTGTTGGTTACCACCACAACCTACATTTCCCTATTCACACCACTTTGGCCTAAATTCAAACTAAATTAAGGGGATCATGCATGAATTTGCCCCATTATTTTTGTATTTTCCTTGGTTACAAGTGTATATGGTTTTGTTGTGTGTATTGGCCTATAATCCCCCTAAATGTAAGTAAAAATGACATAAAGGAGTGGTTGGGTGTTTTTGGGTCCCCAATGTAACCTACATTACCCCAATCATACCACTTTGGCTTGAATTAAAAGTTTAAATTAGGGAAACTACACACATATGTGGGACAAATTATTTGTATTAGTCATAGTCACAAGTGGATATAGTGTTGTTGTGTCACTTTTTATAAAAATAGGATTATGTTATCTTGGTTTGGTTTTATAACCCTAATAGGATAAAAACTAGTAGAATAAAATGGATATATAATTCAATAATACATCTGAATGTAAAATATTGAAAGTAATTTCCATGATTTGACAAGTGGCATATGCTAAATATAGTAAGTATAATAAAGGGATTATTGGTGAGTAGTTTGGCACATCAACTTAGGTAGGGTGGAAATCTGCCTAACCTCTCTTGGAAGGAGACAAAATATCCCCAAGTTCTTTGTCTGTCAGGGTTTGGCTTGTAAGCTAACTCAGTAGTTGATGCAAAATTGTTCGATTTCAAGGGGCCTATTTGGAGTAAACTCAGTTGGATGATAAGTATGGTCTTGTGGATTAGTCTCTCTTACAATCATTAAAAATGATTTTTTCATGAAGATACAGTTGATTTAATAATTTTTCATTGCACATATGGGTTCAACAATGCATTAACAGATACAACAATGGATTTTAACTTTAGATCTATTCTACCTATTCTAATAGATACATAAAAAAGAACAAAAGAAGAGGGTAAAGATAAAAATGTAATCTTATTTTGTAGTTATAAAAATTCTGATTCATTTATCTTAGATAAACTCTATGAAACCAATTTCTTGCCTAGGTAGTATACACATAATCATGAAAAAAGATGGTGTAAGAGTATAATGTATTTAGCTATGAAGAAATATGGAAAAAATCACCATATACATGTGCATCTATTAAACAATAGTCTCTACAACTTTTCAACTAATAGATATTTGCTTTAAAAAAGTGTCTAGATCCACCTTAGTTAGGGGAATTATAGAAAATGCTTCACAACAATATTATTTACAATAAAATATAACCTAAGAAAGTAAGAAAATGTAGGAAAAATGTCTACTCTTCTACTCTATTATAACACTAATCAACCAACCCTTAACTCAGTCTCATGGCCGATTTTATATAGAATTTCAACATTCTCACCCACCCACAAGGTGGTTAAAAATATTCAATGCATTAACCACCCACCAAGTGGTTACAAGCATTAACTAATGGACACCAACTAAGGAACAAATTTAATGTGTGCTCGTCTTCAAGATAACAAATATGTTGATGGATTGATCCTTCTCCATAAATATTAGTAACTTAGAAATATTAGAATGATTCATCATTTCAAATAGCATATGTTCAAGCTAATTTCCATTCTTTTTGATGTATTATTTTTGTATTAAAGGTAGGGGCATGAGTTTTTATCTTCTAGTTATGGACACTCCTCTTAACAATTGATTGTGAGCAGGTATTCTCTTTCTTTTTATGATCTTAGCTTGCTTGATCCTAATATGCACACAATAATCTAATTAATCCTAGTATCTAATTTAATTTGGAATGTGTTTCCATGATCATTTTACACTAGGTGACAATATATTCAATAACTGCACAAATCTAATTGGACTCACAATCCAATTCCTAGATTTTAATGGGCTAGATGGACAAAATGGGCATCAACTTAGCTTATGAGTCTATTTGAGGCCCAAGTATCTTCATTAGGAAGGTCATTTTATGTGTCTTCTTCTCATTCTTTGGGAAAGTTAATGTGTCTTTGATATGAGTAAGTCTTGTTATGTGTCAACTTATTACTAATTCAAAGCTTGTTGAGGGTCTTGATTTTTCTTTAGACTATGGTGTAGTGATATGTTGACAAGTGGTAAGTTTTTTCTCAATTAGATCTCTGTAGGTCCTCAGTTATTATTTCAACATCTTGAATACCTTAGAGCCCTAATATTATGCCATGTGGCATCATTTTGGGAACTCACTAGTCTATACTCTATCATATTGCTTCTACTTGATATGAAGGGCCATAGAAGTGATATCATTCCATGTGGCATGATCTTGAACACCCAAAGGGTTGAAGGTGTGGTTTTGTTTACAAATTTATTCAAAGAAGTGAATCTTAGATATTATGACAAGTGGTAGTTCCTAGTTGAATCTAGACCTGCAGGTAAAAAATTAGTCATTAGATTTTAAATAAAAAACTAGCTATTAGAATTTAAATTTCATGAAAATTGACTTAGAATAAAAATATAAAAAGCGAGAATTAAAATATTATGATATTGGTTAATCAAGAAGGGGATTTTCACCAAAGACCTAATTAATACATTTAATTGGGTAAATGGTCAAGTATTTAGATCAAAATGAAAGATAAACCTAGTCAATTTCATAAATTTTTAATGATGAATTAGACTTAGAATCAAAAGATTTCAGCAGATTTAATAATCAGGTTCAAAGGGGAAAAGCATGCTAGTTATATGATAGCCTTGATGGGCTATATGACCATTAATTTTAAGCAAGTGAAATGTTGACGTGTATGCCAATGCTTAGTCCAATTAGCATTCAATTCAACACAACATCCACTCTCTCACTTGGGGCATGATTTAGTGTCTACTTGGGCTAATTATCTATATGCTTTTGGTGAAATGATAACTTGACACTTTTCTAGATCTTAGTCAATCTAGGCCTAAAGTGAGACTTCTAAGCATACAGACCACTCTAAGGGCCTAAAAAAATGAGATTATGTCACGTGACATGATCTTGGGAATTTAGGAGGTCTGTTGTTGATTGGAAATATGGAGGGTCCTAGGGTTATGAGAGAGTAGGATCATTCCATTTGGCATTATCTCATGCATCTAGAAGGTTAGGGGAAGTATCATAGATCTAAAAGGTACTATGAATTGATTAACTAGGATCATGACACTTTTTAAGATCTTAGTTTCCAAGGAGGTCTATGGTCATTTGAAGAAATTTAAAATGTGCCTGGGTAAGTGGGGACATGGGATTATGTCACGCATCATGATCCTACTTACTCAGAAGATCCAAATGAAGGTAAAAATGGACCTAAGAAATCTTAAATGATCATTATCTTATGGGAGAACAAAAGAGTCATTAGACTTAGAAATATGAATTTGAAATAAAATGGCTAAGTCTGAAAGGTAAAATAACAAGGCTTTAAAGAAAATAGTCTTTTGCCTACCTTAAAGCCAAAACTAGTCCATTTTTGGTAAAGTGACTAAACCAAAGAATAAAAATACCCAAAGATCTAGTCACTTAACTTTGAAATACTACAAAAATAGACCCAAAAATGCCAAGAAAAGGATACAAACACTCTAAAATAATTAGATAAACTATAGAAAATTGAGGTAAAATCATATGAAAATAGGAGATTTAATGTCATTCAAAATATGGTACAAAACAAACTAGGACTTATTAGATTTAAACAAGTTTAGAAAGTTATATAAATACAGACTCAATTGCCAATATAGATCTAAATTCCAAAACTCTTCTAAACCAAATGCATGCAATAGATACTTTAAGTTTAGACATAGTTCAAAGAGTAGATCCAATACCATATCAAAGACTGTAACTTGTCAAGAACTTTTTCAATCATGGCATGAATAAAAAGAGACCCAATTTTGATTTGACTATAAGACCAAACTCTAGAGAAAAAAGAGATTTCATGATTTTAGTGATGAAATTAAGGTGTGTTGTGTAAGAAACAACAAGGATAAGTACTTAAATTTTATGGTCGACCATCTAAGTTTGATTATATTCTATAAGTATAAATTAGAATTGATTTGGCCTATTATTTGTCTAGTTCAGGGGTTGTACTTTTATTTATAGAGGTCCATTTCATCAATCTTTATCAATATTGACTAACAATAATGACTTATGATAGGTGGTACTAACCTATGTATAAATGATTGTATGGTCACCTTCACCTATCACTGTAATTATTGTATGTGTGATTTTGAACATTGATGATGTGTGAAACTCTAGAAATCAGCGTCTTTCACCTTAAAACCCTAGGTATACTTGTAAGAGATATAAACCTTAAAAATTTGGGAAAATATAATGGGATAACCTAACCCCAATCACCTTCTTTTGATGATTCACCACTGCCTACTTATCTAATACTCTGAGGAGGAAAATTAATCCATACATAGTTCTCCCACCTAGTGTGATTGTGCAATTGTGATCCTTTATTATATGTCTATAGCTAATTATTTGGATTTAATACTTAAAAATACATGTTTTGACTTAGATTTGGTATGTTTAATACTTTGCTTGTAATTACTTCCAATGATATAGTCAAAATTGGGGAATAATAAGTCATATTTGCTTAATGTGTGATAGTGTATAAATATGTACTAGATAAGTATAAAGTCCCTTTTGAATGAGACCTTGATTTTTACATATATGAGTTAATTGAGTAATTTATCACACCACCAACATGCTAGGTAGATGGGTTGATTATAAGGAAAGTTTGATTTTTAAAATTTATTGTTGTTGGGAGAGGGTTGTTTTCAACTATATTGGGTCAATATTGATTGACTATATTGATAAAAAAATTACAAAAATGACTCTTGTATAGGCAAACTAAATTGAAGATCTAGATATGTCTCTGTAGGATTTTTGGTAGTTTTAGAATAGATAGTGATGATCCTATAGTTGTGTAATATCAAAATTAAAGCATCAAACTCATAAGATAACATGTAATTATGAGATAATGATGGATTCATACCACATTTAAGTGCTTAAGTCATGCATGATAAATGTGTGCTAGGCTTGTCATTGTCAAGTACTAAATATTAGATTTTAGTATCTAAAAATGCCCTCTTTTATTATATTAATGTAATTACTAGAGTAAAAGGATAAGGTTTACCTATGTGTGTACAACACACTTGATCTTTGGAATGTATTTCTAATTATGTAGGTTACTCAATAACAAAACATGCAAACTTTAGTCACTCAAATTTGGTTAAGGACACTTGATTATGTTAATTTTTGACCTATTTCAATTTACTTTACTTGAGCACTTAATTTTGACTTATTTCACCACCTCAATCTATCTTAAGCACCTGTATAGACCTATTCCTTTCTAAATTTTTATCTTATGCTTATAAAAATATTCTTCACTACTAAAAACCCCTCTGAGCATTTGTACGGACATCCCTAGACCCATAATTTACATGTTTCCCTTAAGGAAAAAACATCTAGTAGATGAAAATAATGGTAGATGTTATAGTCTCTAGTGGGTCAATCTAGTATTTAGCCCCTTTAATAGTCACTCTTTAAATTTGAACCCTCCCTTACAATTTGGTATGTACTTTTAGGATAGGAAACATGAGGCTTTACCCTTTTAGATTGCTATAAAGATGCATGTAATTCACCTATTTTATCACTTGGTAATCACTTGACAATTTCAATATAGAGGCACACTTACACTATTACACATTGAGAAAAACTTCTTTATTCTTTCCAAATATAATTCTAAACATTTGAAGCAGTCCTAAGTGATGTTCAAACACTATTTTATCCAAGCCAAAGAAAAGTATGACAAAGTATTCAATCCATATTTAGATGCATTCATATAGTCAAAGGAACACAATTGCATAAAGCACTCTAAGTGAGAGAACTATGTGGGATTGATTTCCCTCTTAAGAGTATTGGATAGTATGCAACATTCAATCATCACAGGGTGACTAGGGTGAACTCAACTTATTATGTTATCCCCTTTTTTTATTTGCAAGTTTTCAATAATTGCAGGGCATATTAGGGTTTCAACTTTGACTAAGTCATTTTTAGGTATTTTACACAAATCTGAAAGTCAAATCTCTACACATAAGCATGATTTAAACTATCACCAATAATCATGACCCAATTCTCTAATTTTTTAGTAAAGGACAATATAGACCAAATTAGGACTATAGTGTCAATTGATCATGTCCCAGTTTTGACGATCTTGTCCTTTACTAGTTTCATATGTCTCTATGTATTTTTAGAATTAGTTCCATCCATCTATCAATTTTATTCATATTTAGTTTTATTTCATTTTATTTTACTTTGTTTATTTTAGTATTTTGTTTTCATTTTCCTTTATCATAATTTGATTTACAATATTCTGATATATTTTATTCAATTTATCTTTATTAGGGTTAATCATCACATTAATTCAAAATTCTGATAAAATAATTAAGTGAACCTATTTTTTATTCAAGCATTGATTCATAAATTTTATCATAAGGTTTAGATAAATTTATGATATCTGACATTAAAATAATTTTCTTTCAAACTTAGACTAAATATGACATTAAAAGAACTTGATTTCAACATCAAATCTAATTTTTGACACTGAAAGCAATTTATTTTCACCTAAGATCTAATATCTAACACTAGAAGCACTTTATTTTGACCTTAAATTTCAAGGGAATTTACCAATCTCCATATACAATTAATTTGCTTTTTTGCAGGATCTAAATTTTAGTTCCGTCTTACTCTCAATTACAACAAATATATGGCTATATTGAATGGGCACTTTTTTTTTCAAGCTTTCTTAGTTTCTATTACATGTTGTATCCACCTAATAGGGAACATAATTAACACTCATGTAATAAAATGAATAGAATCATAGGCTTTAAAAAATTTATTATTTTTTTTGTAAATTCAATCATGGCATATGAACAAGAGAGGTTTATATTCAATAAGATATAAGGCTCACTTTACCCCCACTTGACGGGAATATTATGACCATAAAAAGTGACAAGACCTGATAATATGATTCAACTAATAGATTTGAACCTGTTGATGTGAAAGAATTCATTGAATACCTTGATAACCACCTAAAGTAAATTGACTCTTTGTTATGTGTAGCTAGACAAGAATAAAAGAAACAAGATAATACTAGCACATTTGAATAAAAATGATTCTATTGAGAAATATATTGTAAACCCTAACACATGTTTTTCTACCTCTACTATTGATAATGTTATTACATCTGTACATTTAAATTTGGAGGCATCATAAGGCTTCCAACAAATACTTATGCCCATGTCTCATACAATACCTTTTATAGATACACATAATACCTCACATACCTTTGCTACCACATAATCCCTTGTGTAAACTATTTCACTTTTGCATGCTAAGGTGTTTCAGTTAAAGTAAGTTATATCAAAAGCTAGTGAATCTTTCGATTTCTAAGCCTTTTTTCATAATTTGTTAGTGCCTGACATTGCAACATATCCTTTACCTAAAGGATTTGTAGCTCTTAAACTTCCATTATATAAAGGTAAAGGAGATCTATAACAACTTCTTAGATCTTTTCAAGTGACAGGTTTGGATTATGTTTTCAATGACAATTTGCTAACTAAGTTGTTTCCAAGTAATTTAAAATATTATGCCTTATGATGGTTTTATGATTTACCTATTCAATCAGTCAAAGTATTCAATCCATTAGCAACTAAATTTTTCAAGCATTTTTCTATCAATATTGATGAAAAGCTTTTTTATGCACAAATTTCAAAGCTTAAGCAAGGAACTAATAAGTCTATCAATGATTATTTACTTCATTATGAAATCATGCTTGTCAAAATGATAAACACCTTAGAAAATAATGAATTGCAATATATTTTCAAATAAAGTATACTTACAACTTTGCATGAATCAATTATTTACAAAAATATTAGATCATTTGAAAAACTTTGTCATATATTAAGAGAGAGAAATCAACATTTTTGCTTTGAACAAGATTAAACATGCACCTACATCTACTTCTATAATAAAATTTTAAATAAAGTAATCATATAAAGTTAATCCAACATATACCAAAGTTGATGCAAATATCATAGTTAATTTCATTTCTCAATCATCTAATAAGCTTGTTTTATCAAATCAACCGAGGCAATTTTCAAGATTTATACAACTACCTCATAAATTGCTACAAAAATTACTTGAGTGAAATCTTATTACTCTACCTCCACCATTTGAGGTTGACATGAGAAAATCTTAAGATAAATATTTAGATAATATTGCATATTGTGATTACCATAGATGAAATGGTCATTGTATTGATGATATTTTAATCTCAAGCATCTTATTAAAGCTCTTATCAACAACAATATTATTAATCTACGCACTCCTATATAGGAAACTAAGCCTCAATAGAATGAAAATTCCAAGTTTAATATTTTTCAATGATCTATTTCTAAATCATGATACAAATAAGGACAATTCAATAGTGTATCACACCTACAATGAATATCCACCTCTTGATTTATATGATCATTCATTAGATGGAATTATTAGTACAATTATTAATACTACTCAACCATGTCCTATGATTACTTATTTTGATATTGAGATAGTGGAAGATGATTTTAATTTTCATGTTTTATGTATATGAGTGTATATTGATTAAAAAAATGGATTCATAGCATACTAGTTGATAATGGATAAAAGGAGAAGGCATGTACAATGGCATTAATCCATTGATAGGGTTACACACAATATAACATACAAGAAACATCGAAGAATGTCAATACAATTAATGTGAAGTAAAAAAATACTTTGGAACACAGTGTGTTGCATCTTCAAGTGATCCCTATTATATTATCTACTCATTTTCTTGTTCTACCACAAAATGGGATCTTTGACATGATATTAGGATGCCCTTAGTTATAAAATCTTTGTGTTGTACCTTATGCAATACATATATACCTTAAATACATTCATTGTAATCAAGTTGTTGTAATTGGAGGACTCATATATGAGTATGCTCTACAATCCATGTTACCTCCTCATCCCCATCCATCACCGTAATTCATTGATTTATCTATGCAAGAAAAAAACACATTTATAATTTCTTTACCTCAATAAAAGGATTATATTCAACCAATTCATTTAAATTTTCAAAGATCTCAAAAACAACCAATGCAAAATCAAGTTTATTGGGAAAAGGTGTCAAGTTCCCAATAAACACCATCACATGCAACATCTTCTAAATTGGTGATACATATAAATTAGCATGTTCTTCCAAAATCATAAATTTGGAACTTTAATCTACTAGTACTCATCATATTTCACATCATTCTATGTCTCTTATATCTATCCTCTTACACAAGATTACAACAGTAATGATCTAAATAGGCATACATGTCTATGGAATTTAATTCATGAAATGTGATCCTCATACCACTTATTAAATATTATTGTGACTCTCACCTTGATGAGATCATTGGTTAGCATGTTACATTTTCAAATATTCAAAAAAATTTAAAACATTCAAATAATTCAAAAAATAAAAAACATGATCGTACATATATTCTTGATTGTCTCATCATGTTATTCTTCTACTTATTACACACGTGATATATTTGATCAAATATTTTAGCCCATGGTTATTTTTGACTTTTTAGCCTCTTCTCTCTTCTTTTTCATTTTCCAAATATAAATATTTTGACATAGTGATCCATTCTACCATATTTTGTAATCTACCTTTCTAGTTTCACACTCTGGATTAAGTAAATTACATTTTCTTCAAGGATAATATTAACTAGTAAGGGATAGAATAGACTACCATTACTATCCTAAGATGATTGATCATGTCTTATACCCTTTTTTCACATAAAATTCATAATCTAAGCACACAAATCCTTAATTTTTCCAAATTTTTAATATTTCACTCAGTTTTAGAATTCAAACAAGTACTTATTCATGCAAAAACTTTTTTTTGGGTGTTATACTGCTTATACATGCACATGACATACATTTTCAAGCGTACATTTGATGATATGACGATGCACAATCATTTTTTTGCACACTTATTCAATCTCCTACATGATTTTCAAAGTTGAAAAACAACATATACAATGAGGGCATCTCACTCATACATGGCTAGTCCATAATTTTAGTGCTTACTTCACACTGACATGTGTTTTAGATTAGTTAAATCCCTCTCCTTTCTTCTATTTTTGCATCCATGGTTATCACTAGTTTCTTTGGTTGTAGTTTCAAAATGTAAACAATAACAAAGAAATTCAAATATTTCAAAAATTTAAAAACATTCAAAATATTCTAAAAATCCAAAATTACGACCTAAGAATGATTAGACATCTAGTTTACATCAATGTCATATGTTATTTATCTCATGATTAATAAATAACAATATTATTTTTCTATCACACATGCATTTTATTCATATTCATGAGTGTGATGAAAGACATACAAATCTCACATGGATTGATTATTGGACTTGCCTCTACATAGTAGTTTTGCCAAACTGAGGGCATATTTTCCACAAGCTAAATTATTTACAAGTGCTAAAATTATATGAATCTTATACTGTTAAGCTATATATTTTTAACAAATGTGTTATTAACATCTTTATCTTACATTGTGTACATGGATAAGCTATTGGCTAGGACATGATAACAATACATGTACAAGGTGTAGACTATATTTCTAATTTTATGATGCATTGATGTTATTACTTGTACATAATAGAATAGACTCTTATATTTCTTTTGTGTATGACCCTTGGCCCTTGTGTTAAATTGATTGAACTTATCTATGAGATCATTATTTAGTATGTTTGATCTTTGAACATGTTTGTTACTTATGACCCTTAGCCTTTTTTTGATGTGACATTTAAACATGTCCCTTATTTATAGCATTATAAATTTCCTTTACGTATGGCCCTTGCCCTTGTGTGTGAAAATATTTGATTATGTGACATCTGAACATGTCCCTTATATGCAGTCCTTGGCCTTATTATATGACACTGTGTTTTTTATGTTTGTGTATTTATTTAACTTCTTAAGTTTGATAAGTGCCATGATCAATATCATGCACTAACTAAATCATATGATTTTAATTTTACAATTTACTACTATGAGATTCATTGATACATTTATATAGGTCTTGCCTCGTATTACATACATAATTCAAATGATGCATATCTTACTATGTTCACATACTTTTCACAAATTATACATTATTCAATGATTATATCTTACCATGCATGATATAACTAACTTTTATTTTTATATGAGTGACTTTCATGACATAATTCTCTCATCTCAAAATGGGGGCATTTAGTGAGATTTTCATATATGAGATAAGTCTTTTTAAGAGCAAAAATTAGTTTTGAGTATAGAATGCAGTTTCAAATGTTTTAAAACTATTCATGCATCATGAGTTTCAAATATAATTTATAAATTTGCATCTACATTTAATCACATAGTTTATAGCTATCACAATGGCAGAATGATATAGATTCATGCAAACTATACTATTTTTCAAATCAGGGGGCATGATACAAATTTACAAAATGCTTTCAATTCTACTTGTTATCTTCTGACATGGTAGGAGCATGGATATTCTCCATTCTCTTTTGATCATGCATTCAATAATTAAGGAATAAAGTGATAATTGAATCTATAAGGCATCTATTGTGGTTGATTCAGTTAAGGTTCATAATGAATAAATTATAGGTTCAGTACCCTCTAGAATTATTGCTTGTGAATCCATTTTGGATTCCAACACATTTCAAGTCTTGGGGTTACAAATACCAACAATGCAAATTAAGGTTTTTGCATCCCTCAATGGGTTTTATTTTGTATACAAGTTTAATTTAATTTTGGGCTTAATCACCCTCAAATTCACCATTGGTTTAACTAAGGAACCAATCTCTCCATGTGCTTCATGGGAATAACCAATTCTCTAATGCTTCAAAGAAGCATCATATCCAAGTAAATTTACATGAGAAACATTGGTTTCACACATATAGGTGTATTTATTCCTTGTTATTTTCAATCTTTTCAAATTCAAGTTGCATTTCAATTGTCAGTTTCACATATGAGCATTAACTACTATTATAGCATTGCATGTTTTTCCATGGAACACCTTGCATGATTGGAGCTTTCTCTCGAAGGTAAAGTATATTGTACACACTCAAGTATATCTTTCATTTACTCTAGTAATTTTAATTCTAGACAAATGAGGTGAAAATATAGTTATGAATACTTAATAATGTCAGCTTTGGCCCTTTTTCACTTTAATTGACTTCAATGCTTAAATTGGACCTATTTCACCAATTTGCTCTATCCTAAGCACTTATGTAAACCTATCCTTTTCTAAATTTATATATTACACCTATAAAAATGTTATAAACTCCTAAAAAACTCTATAATAAAGTGTACAAACATTTGTGGATCCAAAATTCACACATTTGCCTTAAGGACAAAATGTCTAGTAGGGGATAATAGTGGAAGGCATTATTGTCCCTTATGGGTTGATCTTGTCATTATCCCCTCTTATAGTCACTTTTAAAATTTTAACCCTCCCTTATAATTTGATTCATATTTTTTGGCTAGGTAGCATGAGGTTTCCCATTTTGGATTGCTATAAAGGCACATTTAAGTTACATATTTTACTGTTTGGCAATTTCAATACAAAGGCACACTTATACCATTACACATTGAGAAAAACTTTCTTATTCTTTCCAAATTTGATTATAACATTTGAAGTAGTCCTCAATCAAGTCCAAAGCCTAATTTATTCAATCCAAACTAAAATATGATCAAGTATTTAAGTCATATCTAGATGCATTCATATATTCAAAGGAGCATAATTACACAACTCACTCTAAGTGGGAGAACTATGTGGACTTCATTTTCCTCTTCAAATTACTAGATACATAGAACACATTCAATCATCACACGAATGATCAGGGTTAACTCGACCTATTACACTTCCCCCTTTTCATATTTATAGATTTTTAATCATTGCAAGCCTTATTAGGGTTTTAACTTTGAATAAGTCATTTGCATATCTTTCACATGTATTTGAAATTCAAATCTCCACACACATGCATTATTTAAGCTATCACAAATGATCATGACATGAGTTTCCTTATTTTCAACAAAGGGCATGATAAACTAACTCATCATTATATAACCAATAGATCTTATCCTAGTTTGGATGATCCTATTATTTGCTAGTGTCTATCTCAGTCTCAATGTATTTAAAAATTCAATTATTGTTAGTTAGTCCTAGCCATCTATCAATTTCACATAGTTAGATCTTAGACAATAAACATCTAATTATTTCATTTTATTCATAGTTAGTCTTCTTTTAGTTTATTATACTTTGTCGATTTAAATATTTTGTTTTCATTCTACTTGTTATAAGTTGATTTATAAAATATTGTTATATTTTATTCCATTTATGTGAATTAAGGTTAATCATCACATTAATTCAAGTTTCCAATAAAGCAAAATCATGTGTAATCAATTTTTAGAGATTGACCATTTTAATTTTAAATTGAAAATTTGAAAATTTTGAAGAGCAAAGAAAGAGTGCACCTATGTGTTGGTGAAAACCATGTTGCCTTTGTAGCTTTGTTGGAGATTATGCTTCCTTATTAAAGCATTGGAGAAACATGTTTTTTATTTTCTAAAGCACATGGAGAGTTGTGTTGATTTTGCCTAGAATTTTTGTAACTATGGAGACCCTTAGGTGGGGAATATAACATGTCCCAACTCTCATAAATGTGGGAAGTACCTAGTATACTAACCCAATAACTACATAGGAAAAGAGGGAACCACACGAGGGTTTAACTCAAAGAAAATTGAATCAACAATTACAGATGTCATTTAGATTCAATTGTATAGCTTTTCTCAAGTTTGATCCATGTAAAACAAAATGCATGGTCAAAATGAAATGAACAATGTTTATGATGCCATAATAAATGTAGGTTTGATTGTATAGTGTCACTCAAGTTAGCATAATGTAGTATAAAAAACATGATCCAGAGAGAATGAAAAATGTTCATGCCCTCATCACACCAATAGATCTAATTAATGTGAATTGGAATCATAACCATTTTCCATTCAACTATAAACTATGTTTTTGTAGATGTAAATGAATAATATCTTGCCTTATAAATCTAAAATCGTGTATATGTGTATGAACCAATATCATGTCTCTTGAATATGTACCAATTAATATAAAATGTTATGCATCTATATATTAAATTTGAGAACTTGTATCTCAAATGTATGTGTATGTAGAAACATGTAATTCATATTTCTATAATTTTTGTGCATCTGTCCATGCATATGCGCTCAAGTATGTATGAATTTATATTGAATTATCTATAAAGTGAGTTCATATGCATGGTATATACCACCATAATCTATATTTATGTTTCAATGTTTGTCATGAAACTAAACCATCTAATATCATAACCATTCTAAATCTTTAAAATTTGTACTCTGATTTGATTTTATGTTTATGGAGTCTTATGTCTCTACGATAAGGACATCATGATGCCACACTTTGAGATGAGGGATGTGTCTTATAACTCACTCATATCAAAATAATATTTAATTGTATCATGTCCTGTATAAATATAGCATCATGTAATATCATGTGAAATATGGAGAGTGTGTTGTCAAAGTAATGTATATGTCAATTAAGGCATGTAAGTAACATATCTAATGCATGGCATATAAGTGTCATGTTTAGATATCAATGAAGCACACAATATTAGGATCATTGGATAATACCATGAAATAACATTACATGATATAGATCATGGCACTGTTATATGTCAGCAATCTCAACAAGTGAAATAAGATCAAGTGTTAGTGTCGGACATAAATCCAAGGGGTACATACAAGGGATGTGAAGATGTTGCATAAAATAAGTCTAATGGACAAACACAAAGGGACATAAGTATGTATCTTTCAAGGAACATAAAATATGTTGCATCAAACAAGACCAAAGGCCACATGCAAGGGACATTAATATGTCATAATAAAATTCAAAGGCCCACACATAATAAATAAGCAAAAAGTATTTTATCATGTAAGAAAATAAAAACACCAATGAAGCATAGAAAAATTAAACTAGTCTATACCATCCATATGTATTACTATCACATCATAGTATAATAGTAGCATGTCTTTGTAGCACTATGTAATATATGAGTCAATAACAAGACATGTGTAAGAAATATAGATAGTTGAACATGGTAAGAAGGTCATGGAAGGATATAACCTATAATAATGAAACCATGGAATAAGATGCCCCTAGTATTAGCATGGCCACTGTGTATAAAAAAATTCCAACATCTATATGTCCACGAGTACCTTATATGTCCTTAATTGCACTCATATACTATGAAATGCATGTGTGTATGAAAATAATATGGCATCTACCAAACATGTGATAAGTAACATATGTAAATAATGTAATCTAGTAATCATGTCATGCCTAGATAATGATTTTAGTTTCTTTAAAATTTTGAATGTTTTTGTATCTTCTTTATTTTTTACATGTTGTTGTATGGTTGGAATATTTGATCATAGTGCTCATGAATCAAAGAATAATTCATCCTCTTCAGGATTATATTCAATATATCATGGATTTTTCATATTTTGTTCTTGTTATTATCTATAAACCCCTTTCCTTTTGGTGAGTAGTAATACCATTATCTTGAATACTGATTGTCTTTTCTTCATGTGGGAAAGAGTTATATTAATCTATTTTATTCACTGTAGCTTACATCAGTTATATCCATTCTAATCCTAAGGTGAGTGTTGACTGGGTGGTAGAATATTTTACCCATATATATGTATCAACAATCGTTGAACCATAAAAAATTGGTATGATAATATATCCAAAGAATGTACCCCAATGTGGATTGTATAGGTCCTTAATGTGGAGCCCCAAGTGTTGTAAGAATGTGACAGTACATACATTTTGGAATTGGTCTTCATCAATATGATTTTGTTTTAAATAATCACCTTTTATATATATTATAATGGTCAAAGCTTCTTATCAAGGCCCTTTTTTGCTTGTTATAGTTACAAATGGTGTTTTTGCAAAGCTTGATATGGGTGATTTATGTTGATTATGTATTACCTTGATAATGAATTCATTATTATATTTTTGAAAATATTTTTTTACTGCATGACAATGATCTATGTCATGTCCTATGATTATATGATAACCACAATATGATTTTCCTTCTCGATGTGAAATGCCTCCCATGACTTGATGTCAAGTAGATGGTAATGTGATGAGATTATGATCAAGTAGTATTTGTAATATTCTTGTTGGTTTATCTTGAAAACTTATTACTTAATGAAGTTAGAGCCTTGATATATGTCATTTCCATGTTATTTACTAAAATGTATGATTGCTTCTTTGTCCAAATCATGTTTGATTTCAATTTTGCCTACGCTTGCTGTGAAATATTATTATGTCTATTATTTTCATTTATAATGTACTCATGATCTATCATTGTTCTCTTTATTTTTCCCCTAAAATATTGTGCCTAAATAGGAATTTGTTTTTTGCCCTTTTCATTGTATATAAACATCTTGATATTTTACAACTCCAATATGTGTGAATAGGGCGTGAGATAAAAATTCCTTTGAAGGATTGAAGTTTAACTTGCATAGTTGGTCATATATCATATCTACCATGTTAGTATTTTCATCATCATTTTCATAATAATATGTGACTACACTATCGTGATTTTCTAAATTCATCATTAAAAGAAGATTGGGAAAAGGTTTTAGTTGTTTTGTATTAGCTCATGGTTCATATTATATAACTTATTTGTATGTTATGATTGGTTACGTGTCCTTGCCCATACTTGATTCATCCACCTCATATGTATGCATCTCAGCTACAATAATTGGTTGTGATGGAGGAATTATAGTAAGATTTGATAATTATGATTATGATTGGTCCTCATTAATAAATTGAGTTATCTTGAAATATCTTAAAGGGTCATCATTTTCAATTTTTGAATAAGAATAACCTCCATTCATGTATTTGATACATTTGTGTAGTGTTGATGGTAATGCTCCCATGACATGTTTCCATCGTCACTCCAAAAGTAGGTTGTAATGTAAACAATTAGGCATAACATGGAAGGTAGTAAGTACCATCTTGGGACCTAAATTTACATCCAATGATATAGTTCCAATTATTTGACACAAAGTGTTGTAAAATCATTTAATGCTTTGATCTCATTTTTGAATAGTAGATAGGTTCATACCTAATAGTTGTAAGAATGTAATATTATAGATATTCAGTTAATAACCATTATCTACCAACACACATTTGAACAAGATGATTTACACTTGAACTTGAATGAATAATAGTATATTTTTCTCTATTGTGTTGTGTATGTAAGTCTTCTTTTTTAAATGTGAAGATGACCTTGTCTTTATCCTTGAATGCATTCATAATAAAGGCAAATGATTAAGTTATATATCACTAGGAAGAGTAATTTTTTAAATTATTTATATAAGATGTCTTTGTAAACTAATTATCTCTCAAGTAACTCCAAGATAAAAATATTATCATGAGTGTTGTTTAGTTGATTGATGATGTCATACCTTTTGGGTTGATTAACTTGCTTCACGAGAGGTGGAGGGGCTTGAGGAGGAACATGTTGACTACCTTCATTTCTCTATGCATGATGGAGCACCCTACCTCATCTAGTGTTGACAACATGGACTACATAATCCAAAATAAGACATGGGTGTATACTGGGAATAATATGGTAGCTAGTATAACCTTGAGGTCTAGGGGAAGGTGGAAAAAAATGGGTCATGCATATACTTTGGCATCTAGTGGTAAAAAAAGGAAACTTTGATTGGATGTAATAATAATAGGATTAGAGGAAGGCTTGGGATTTTTTGTTGTTAATTTTAGAGTTATTAGTGTTCTTTGATTTATTTTATTTGACTCATTTTTTTACATAATTGGTGTTAGCAGGATTCTCTATCAGCTAAAGAACTACAATGTAGATACCATAGAGTTGATTATGTTACCACATCAACATAGCACTCACTCAGGTTTATAGAATAAAGAATTATAACAACTAGAGCTATGATAAGAAAGAAGGATTTACAGAGATAAATGACAACCTGATTAGAGAAAGGACATGTCTCGCATAGACATGACTATTGAGTTGTGTTATTTTGGCTCGGTATTTATACCACATTGTATTGTAATAGATAGATAAGTAGAGAAGAATATATAAGAATAGAGTTAGATTATATAGAGGTTATAAATTATAGTAACCTGTGTATTTGTGGTATAGAATAGATAGCATATAAACATTTGTATTTGATGGTTATATCAATATATGTAAAAGAGAAGAGTTAGAGTAGGAAATAGTTTGTTTTGTGTATTGTGCATGAATTACTATAAATATAGGCATTACTTATTTTTAAGTGAATACTAAATAATCTAACCAATACTAACCTTTGCAATACATTAGTTTCACTAAAGTTAACCTACTTCACATAAAACCATCTATAGCCAAAAACTTCATATTTTATGTCAACATTTGGTGACATCAATTGGACTTTAGTAAACTAATGTCCAATGGGAAGTATCCTTTGGAGTTTTGGAAGCATGCATTAACAAAAATAGAAGAGCAATGGGAAGAAATGCTAAAAAAATTCACACATAAGTTGAAAAAATAGGGGAATCATCACCAGAAGTTAAGGTAGCATTCTTTCAACCATAGGACAAAGAATTTTAGGTCACTTTTACACAATTATTGTAGCCATGGACACTGAAGCAAGAAAAACATATGAAAGGAGGTCACATTCCTATTAAAATACCTATTCAATGGACCATATAAAATATTTATGCACTCCAATGCCTTGATACATCATTAACTTAGGCTATTAATCATTAGTTTAAGATAACTCTTGACTCATCTATCATAGTTTGGGCTATATAGGGTTGAACAAGCTTCGATGCTAAGAAAGGCCATGTTTATTGAAGGATAAAGGCAATGATTTTTGAGTAAATTACCACTCATCATCTATAAGCTATTTTTGGAGGATGTGTTATTAAGAGAAGGTAAACATTTCCTTTAGGCCCAGGCACCAAAGGGATGACATGCAAAAAGAAAGGGGATCATTAAAATATGTGACCACTCAAAATATCTAGTCTAAACGGTTGGGAGGGGTTAAATAATGGGATAGGTAATTAAGTATAAAGTAAAAAATAATAATTAAGAAGACAAGAAATAGTAGTAAGAGCATAGATTAAAGATAGTTAAGAAAAATGATGAATGAGGAGATGAAGAATCAGATGGAGAATGAGAGAATTAAAACAAAAACTAGGAAATAAATATAGAAAAAGGAGAGAAAGGAAATAATGATGAGAAAAAATTAAAAAAATAGATAAACACAATCTAGCCTCAACTAGGGAAGTCCAAATATTGAAAATCTTGATACGATCCCTTTGCCAGAAACAAATGAGTTAGTATTCACATCATAGGGAGGCACAAACAAGATAAGTCAAATAAGTAGAATAGGAAAAATGTTTTATCATACACTAGTTAAGGTGATGAATGATATGAGACAAGGATTAATAGAGTTATTCACACTATTAGGAACACCCAGACTATTCCAAACCATGGGTGTGAAAGACCAACAAGTTATGATTAGTTTGGCCCACAGTGGATGAGGCCTAGAAGGTAGTAAAAGTAGTGATGAAATGAGGATTAAGATAGGGGATGTTAATTACATAGTTGAACCAAGAGAAGAGATATTATCCATAGAAAGCAACCTAATGGTAAGTGATAAACATGAAAGTTTTATAGATAACATAGAAGAATTGATAGAAGAAAATAAATATGATAACCCATAGGAAAAGGGTGATTTGGAAATAAGTATTGGTAGTCATAATAAATATATACCACATAAAGATAAGGAAGAAGATAACTTCATAATAAGAAGATTAGTTAGTGAAAATATGGAATAATAAGTCCAATTAGAGATAGAAGATGAGGAAGAAGAGATCTAATGTGATACAAATCCCACAAACCCCAACCACAAGAGACCTTAAGAGGAAATGAATATTTTGGACCAATCGTCATCCCTTTTAATGTTTCATAATCGATGTGTACATCTATATTCTCAAAGAGATATCTATTGGAGATGAGGTAGAAAAATATAAGAAACACAAGAAAGAGATTGATAACAAGAGAGAGTTTATAAGGAATCAGGTGAAAGTATTAAGAATAAGGTACTTTTAGGAATAATTACAAAGGGATAAATGTTGTAATCAAAACTTTGTTATACAATAGAAAGACAAATAGAAGCAACATTACAATAGTACTATAGCAATAAGTACCTCAGGCAATCAAATGAATAGTGGTACTAATCCTAATAATGGTATTTCTTAAACATCTCAAAACACGAATATGGCAAAAAATAGGATGAAATTACCATTTTCTGGTAAATACACAAAATATGAAAAAGAACATATGTTCGTATTGGATTCATATTGGAGGAGTCACAACATTATTGATGAAAGGGTAATGTTTTTTTAATTTTATTAGGACATTAAGAGATGATGCACTCAAGTGGTACATGAAGACTTACTCATGCCATGGCACAACATGGGCTAATGTCCAAAAAGCATTCAAGGGTGATTTTCATTACTCTAACATACTAACAGAGAGTGTTATCAAAATGAGGGAACTGATTCAGAAAGAGAAGGAATCTATGATTATGATCAGTAATTTAAATCCATAGTGTGGAAACTAGATGAGCCTCTCAATGAGAAATAAAGGATAGTGTGGTTCATGTCTAGATTAATTCCCTACCTCCATCTAAACATGTATGGAAAAAATTTCAATACATTTTTAGAGACATTGGAAATGGCATCAAGACAGGAAGCACAATCCTATAGAAGGGATATAAATACCTCGTTAAAAGATAACATAGAAAGGTTACAATTAGAATTAGAATAACAAAGACTAAAATAGGATATATAAATGAAAGGGAAATATTTTATGGTACTACATAATAATCATACACAATTATGACCAATAATTTGGTGTACCACTTGATGTGTAGAGGGTCACTCAAGGATATATTATCCCATAGTGATATGGCAAAAATAGCAATAGTAATAAGATTAACACAAACACAAATAGGAATGACACATCCAATTTACCAAGCCATATATGGTGAAATAATTTATTGTGAATATATAGAGTCTATGATAAACATCCATATCACTTATGCCCAATGATGGAAGTTTCACCCCCTACAAATCAAATGATGCACTGGACCAACTATGGATCCTTTAACCATTATAATCATAGTTGGTTAGCTATGGATGCACTTGTGGATGTACAAGACACTATCTAAAGAAGATCAACAAGAATTCAACAAATTTCATCACCATAATTACCCATAATTGATGCTACCATACCACACCTTAGACAAACATACCAAACCCCACTAGTAATTCAAAATACACAACCTTGGTATTATAATAAAAATTAAAGAGGCTATAGAAGAGGAAGTTAGTGTAATTATAGAGGAGAATACCATGGAAGAGGAAACTATCAAGGTGGCAAAGGATATAATTAGAATTATAATAAGGGGTATAATCAAGAAATATCCCCTCCAACATGTTATAAATGCAAAAAAAATGGGCTTATTACTAGGAACTATGACGAGAGCCATAGATAGAGTGTGGATTTTACCATGAAAAAGGAACCCAATATTCATTTTCATAACTAAAAGTAGCATAATTTTACAAAAACAATCACATAAAAATTGAGGAATTGGTATAATCTCTGCCTAAAAAAGGGGCTAAACACTTATGAAAAATAATAAAAGGCTAAGATCTGAAAGGATGGTGCAACGAAATTCACTGTAAAAAGGAAGAAGAGAAAATAATAAACAAAGAGGTAAACTCATCTCAGAGAGTAACCATGAATAAATAAATAAATTAGATAATGTAAAAGATTATAAAGGATCAAAAAGAGAACCTGTGTAAGAATTCTCTCCACATTATGTAGGATAATTCACAACCATGAGTAGCAATAACCACTAGAAGTGGCATGAAGATAGGTAAAGGAAAAGAATTAGCCATTGATTCTAGTAAGGACTCTGACTCAGATACAGAAGGGGATCAACCCAATATCAATTAGCATGCCATAATTATTGAGAAAAGTAAAAAAATAATAACAGAAAAATAAGATAAGGATCAATTTAAACTAACTTAATTTGACAAAGATGATATTGGAGATTTAAAAAGAATAATGAAATTGGTTGAGAAGCAAGACCTAGTAACCAAACTTACTCAATTTTTTAAGTATTAGAATAAATAGCAATGAGAACATCACGTAAAATAGGTAGAAAAAACTAAAAAGAGCAAGCCAAATAAAAATGTTTTCAGAATAAACTAAAAATGGAAAAAGTCTGTCATTCTTATTAACATCTAAATAAATGGCTAAGAAATTAATCAAATACTATTAGACCTTGATGCAAATATAAATGTATTACCATGAAGCACGAAGAAACTATTAGGGAAATCATAGTTTTAGATTAAGGTAAAAACAGGTTTTGAAGGGACCCCGAAACCCTTAAACAAAGGAAGAAGGATATAACAATAACGCCCTCAAGTAAAACAAACCTAACACCTACTGTTGAGTAGTAATAAAAACAAGTTTTACAGGAACCTGAAACCCCAAGTCAAGATCATCAAAAGAAAGACCCCAAGTTTTACAGAGACCTGGAAACTCAAGTATGTAAAGAAAACAAAGAACCAGAAAATGGAACCAGTTATAACATCCAACTATTAGGGAAATCATAGTTGCATACAATAGTATACGATATTTCCATGGCTAGTGGTACCCAAAGGTCACCCATTGATACCCAACATAGTGTTGAAGTTAATTTTATGAGAATAAAGAAGAGGGTGGACATTGAGGTAATCGATATGTATAATACCAACTATCCAGCCTTGTTAAATCTAGAATAGTTTATGGATTGTAATGATTTATTAGACTCAAAATAAAAATAAATCACATTTGATAAACAATATTTAGCAGTCCATTTTCCATTAAAGGTAGGAATGGCAATAACATGGTCAGAGGAACTATGGCCAGAAGAGGAGGATAATGAATTTGATAACATTTCTAGTGTATATACTCTAAAAAAGATTACAAAAATAGAACATGACCTAGAACCTAATGAGGATGAATATTTGATAGTAGAAGAAGATGAAGAAACACCCTCATGAGATGAAATTAAGGCCTTCATATATGGTGACCCACAAACCATGGTATAGAAAGCATGTTATTTCCAAAAAAGTAAAATTACCATCGCACTAGAAAATTTATTACTGCAAAAAATGAGAGCTCACTACATGGAATGGGCTTCACATAATAAATTACCTAAGTTTACCAACATAGGACTAGTTAATGAATACTTACAATAGATGATGATAGTTTTTCCATAAGAAAAAATAAGGATGAAATCAATTGATGATACACTCACTAGTACTACTTTAAGATGGTGGCACACCCACAGAGCAACCATACATATTTGGAAAACCTTTGACGTACTATTTAGAATGTGGTTTATATAAATAGAACGCTACTTTTTTAAAATCAGACGTTAAATATGGGACACTAACCCATGGCAGCATATTGAAACATGTGAAAAAGTAGAAGGAAAGAGGGAAAACTGATAAATGCCTATGGGTATAGTTCTTCTTTTGGACATTGGAAGCAATTACCAAGACTTGGTACTTGCATCAATAAATTTAGAAGGGAACCAATACATGGAAAGATTTGAAAATAGATTTATGTATAAATTTTAACTTATGAGACCTAGACACAAGAGTCTACAGAGCATTACGGAAGATAAAAATCTTTTTATGTGTTGAAGACTCAATGGCTAAACAATAATTCTCCAAAATAAAGATGGCAAAAACAATGTTATGACACATGGATGACAAGGAACAAATTGGGACAATTGTGCAAGACTTGCCGAAAATTGTAGGAAAAATCTTGTAGGTAAAAGAGCTCAAAGAGAGGGCTTATTACCAAAAGATTATAAAGCAAGAAGAAGATGAGGAAGAAAAACTTGAAAATATATAAAAATTACAAAGTAAGAAGAAGATGAGGAATAAAATTTACAAAGCAGTAAGGATAAAGACAATTTTTTGACACCGTAGAGGATAAAACATGATATTTCTATGAATTGCTTAAGATTAGGGAAGAAAATATTGCCATAAAAGGAATTCCAAAAATAACAAAAGTAGGAAACTATTGGTGGGAAGAGAAAGTGGAAAACAATTTAGAATCATTAAGGGAGTTTGATGACTTATTCCTAAGGACATTTACTAAACTCAAGGTAATTAAGGAAGATGTGAGTACCATGAAGATTCAATTGAAAGAAGGCATCAAACTATTGTGGAAATGACCATACAAATTAAATCCTAGTGTAAAATCAAAGGTTAAAACCGAGTTGGATAAAATGCTAGCTATTGGTATTATAATGACTTTAGAAGATATTGAATGAATAAGTTCTATGGTAATACAAAATTAAAAAAACTATAGAGATACTCATCTACATTGACTATAGGGAACTAAATAAGGCTTGTTTGAATGACTTATTCCCAACACCATTCACTGAAGAGATATTGGAAAGTGTTGCAGACAAGGAAATATATTCCTTCACAAATGGATTTTGAGGATACCATTAGGTTAGGATAGCAAGAAAAGATATACCAAAAATAATATTTTCCATAGAATGGAGATCCTTCATGTACACAGTGATGTCATTTGGACTAAAGAATGCACTGGTTGTATTTAGTCACATAATAGTAAATGTGTTATGAAATTTCATACATGAGTTTTTGGAGGTATGTTTAGATGATTAAATAGTTTTTGGTTGATTAAAGATCATGTACAATCACTATAGATGATGTTATAAATATGTATACAATTAAACATCTCCCTAAACCTTAATAAATGCATCTGTGCTACCCCTTATGGAACTCTATTGGGCCATATAATATGAAAATAAGGATTGATGGTAGATTCACTTAAAATGGCCATAATAATCAACCTATCACCACCCAAAACACAAATGGAGATTATAAAAAAACATGGGTAAAATAAATATCACCATGGATTCATAAAAAACTATGCATCTATAAGTGCGTCCATCAAAGAATTGTTAAAAAATGGCATAATAAACCATGAAATTGGTCTAGATGATGCCATGGGTCATTTGATACACTAAAGAAGATGATTTTAGATTCTCCCATTTTAGTATTCTTAGATTGGAAGAGTCATTTCCAAATGCATGTGGATGCCTCGGGAATTGCAATAAGAGTTGTACTAGCACAACTATAGGGAAATATAGACCACCCAATCTCATTCACTAGCAAGAAGTTGGCAAGGACAGAAAGAAATTATTCCACCATGAAGAGGGAAACACTAGTGATGGTCTACATAGTAAAAAAATTCAAGCATTACTTATTAGTGACCCCATTCACATTATTTACAAACATTGAACCACTCTAATATTTGATAAATAGGCCCATAATACAAAGAAAAATCTATCGCTAACTCATGTTATTCTAGGAGTTTGATTTTAAAATTATAGTGAGATCAAGAAAAGATAATAATGGACCAAACTATCTATCAAGAATAACCACAGTGAAAGATATAGGACCAATTGAGGATGAGTTTCTTGAAGCTCACATATTATAGTAGAAGCAGTACCCAAAGATATTGAAAGTATTGCATAATTTTTATCTAGCAGAGAGTTCTTAAAGAAATATAGTACATTAAAAAATAAAAGATTAATGATTTAGGCATTTCCCTTCATGTTGATTGAATGCTCACTATATAAAAAAGTGAAGAGATTAGGTGTTGTGGACGATAGCATTATGACATGATCGATAGAATATTCTAAGAGAAGTACATGATGGAGTTACAAGCAAACACAACTTTAGAGAAGCAATGGGGAAGTAAATACTACTAAAAATCCTATGGTGGCCATCATTATTCAAATATGCACATAGATACACAAGAACTTGTGATATTTGTCAAAGAGTGGGTAAGCCAAATGCTAGAGATGAGATGCCTCTCTGCCTAGTTTTGGTGGTAACTTTATTTGAAAATGGATAATCAACTTTATAGGCCCAATTAAACCTGAAATAAGGAAAAGTAGTTTCCTATTCATTATCATTGGAAAAAATGTCATAGAAGATGAGCAGAAATTATTCCAATAAAATATTTTATCGTGAAGACTGCAACAATATTTTAATATGAAAATATAATCACAAGGTTTGAATGCCCTTTGAGCACAATGAGTGATCGATAAAAATACTTCATAAATAATATAATTATAGAATTACTAAAACATTTCTTAATCTAGCATTATATAAGTACTTATCATTCACAATCAAATGGCATCATTGAAGCATTCAATAAAATATTGGAGAAAGTACTCACAAAAGTATGTATATAGAGATAAGTGATTAGGATACAAAGATATCAACAATCTTATGGACATATTGCACCACCTACAAATGGATGACTAAATACTACCCCTTTCAATTAGCCTATGGACTAGAAGTAGTGATGTCAATGGAGTACATATTGTCAAGTTTGAGACTTGTGTTAACATGTTGGATGAATGAGAAAGATTTTATTCAAGAGAGAGTGTTGGAATTATAAAAAATAGATGAGAAAATATTTATAGTAGTGTATAACCAAACTCAAGAAAGAAGGTGCCAAAAAGAATGGCATGATAGACAAATAAAGACAAAAGAATTTCAGATTGGAGATAATTTTTCTCTACAATAGCAAATATAAAAAGCTAGGCAAACTAAAAATAAGATGGATTGGGCTATACGTAGTTGAGAATATATTGAGTTTAGGCACAATAAAGTTACAAATGCTAGCAAGAAATCTTAGGCAAGGGTTTGTAAATGGAGCCCAATCATAGGCAACTATGATGTAGGGAGATAAAACCAGTACTAATAAAAGATATGAGGTGACATTGTCCTTCCATATGAGTGAATATCTGGTAGGCGGTATTATCGTACCTTATACTATATGCCTAAGTTTCTAGTAGTAGATCATGTCACCCCCCACTAAGTTGGCATTATACTCCCAAATGAGAAAATGGAATAAGGTTACCATGGTACTCCAAAGATAGTATCTTGACAACTAGTTATTTCATGCTACCAAAACATCTCAGTGGGGCATTTAAATTAATTAAAACATAGGAAGATAATGGAAAAACATAAAAACACATTCTCAAAGAGATAGATAAAGGAGAGGTAGAATTCAATAGATAGGATAATCAATATATGTGAAATAAAATATCAGACTACGATAATAGATTTTAAATAGTGGTAAGAGCCTGAATAAAAATATGAAGGAAAGTGGTCATATTTTATTCCACAGAGTGAGGATATAGGGATGGAAAAGACATGATTTTGTAGTTGATATTAGTATACAACAGTAAGATAAAATAGAATTTTGACATCAAAACTATCAAGAAAAGTAATCACAGATCCATACTGTAAATTGTAATAAAAGATATATTAGCGATAGAAAGAAACAAAGATATAAAAGGAAAATTTCAGCCAATGATACTAGATATAACATAACAGTAAGAGACAATCATCATACATGATCAAAACAGTTACAATTTGTCTCCACAAATACAAATTATGAACACTAGGGTAAGGTGTGTTGAGGAAATAAACCATATGAAGAGAGGGAAAATGGGGAAATAAAAATTCTAATTGGTGGTACAAAATAATACATAGTAGTAAGACAAAAAGATATTAGATAAATTTAAATTCGTCTTTGCAACCAAGTCATAAAATGTAAAAATACATGTTTACGAAATAAATAGAAAGCTAGAAGTAACAAAGAAGTATATAAAGAGGCTAATAGTAGTTAAGTTTGTCCTTTGAAAAATGAAAAATTATGTGGGTTAGTACATTACAAACTATAAAAACTTAATGGATAAATGGCATGAACTACGAAATGGGAAACAACTGTCAAAATCAAAACAAAGAGATAAGAAAAAAATAAATGCATGATAAGACATGTTATTACCCACCAAAGAAAGCAAAATCAAGGAAGGGATAATGATCATAAATATAATTTAATACCCTAAAATAGCTTGGCACGATTAATAGATGGATCAAAGAAGATATAAATTAATAGTTTGGAAACAAAGAAATTACTAAATCATTTGAGTACCAAGACTGTAGAATTTTTGAGCCAAAGCTTTATACCCTATTAAGTAACTAATACTCCCAGTAAAATAATGAAGACTCCTTAGGAGGTCATGGCTAAGAAAATTAAGCATCCCAATTTTAAGAATCATTCAATCAAGTCTACGAAACCAAACCTATCAATTGCCTTTTCAAAGGTTCCTACCCTTGTCACACATGCAAAGAATATCCATAGGTATATCAAGACACATTTGAAGAAAATTGATTATACAAAGATGGAAGCAAAAAGAAGTACCATGTTAAAATTAAATTGTCAAACTCAATAGTTTGAGTATAAACCTGAATACAACATCATTCCATAGCTAAAACTAGATGTATGGAGCCAATTTCCATACTTTGGATTGATGTCAAGCACAACCAAGGTTTTATTGAGTAGGGCACATGAGGATATTCTCTACCTAGATCAACATATTATATCACACTAGATGTGATATAAATGATCATCATAATACTACATGAAGGACATTCCACCCACAAGTATGACTAAAATAAAATTTTGAGTATCAATGCCCTTGCCACAATGATAGGCATAAAAGTAAAAAATAGGGATCTATCCATTCAAAGCATGAAATACTTGAGAATCATATTTTCCATGAAATGCATTGCCTAGAAATTTTATTACATGAATAGATATGACTGAAATTATAAGTATTGTTCATATTATGTATGACATGATTTCCACCGGCATGTAATATGATTTGGCCACTGAACTATATGAACAATACATGGAGAATATGTGGAAGATAAAGATGTTTGAAATTATTCATGAATTTTAATACAGGTATTTATTACTAGTACTTGAAATGTATTTTACACATACTACTATGGGGAATGAGGGGTGGGTATAATGAAATTCAGACACACATTTAGGAGCCCAAATCTTAGAGGCAATGAAAGATATCCCCGCATTGCAATAAATAGAAAACTTCTTACACTAGGAGAGGACACTTAGGAGTATAGTAGAGGGAAGGTTCAAAATATCTAAGGAAATTATCCATAATTATTTTATAGAGGTTCAATTTATAGTAGATACAAATAACCTTTTCATTAAACCCTTCATTAAGAAAGTTGTGCCTCTCATTCCTCTGTCTTATAAAGTTATTAATGAACAAGTTAAGGTAGTCATCATTACATCGAGAAATCTATTGCTAAACCTTAGGGCACAAATATTTTTAAGTGAGATGGGGGAGCATCTTTAACAAGAAGAGGAATAAGGGGAAAGTGAAATAAGTGAGGGCCCATTTTTGCTAGGAGGAGCAGAGGCATATAGACCTCAAACTAGTATTTGTAAGTCATCTAGACCAAAGAAACCAGTTATTGACTTGAGATATTTGAATGAGGAGGAATAAGAAGAGGATATAATTACATTTGTGGCCAAAGATTACCATAGGTGAATATTTGGGAGAAGAAGAGATGGTAAAAAAAAGGGTACCCATCTTACACACTCAGGAAGAGGAAAGTCTCATCTAGAGGAGACTTTGCCTCAAAATCAAAATGAAAAATATATACTATAGAAGAACCTGAGGCATCCCCCACTTCACTCTTAGTACAAGACAAATCTTATTACAGATGAGTGGTAATAAAATATAAAGGATCCAATCATCATAGATAAAACATGAAGGCAATAAAAAGTAAAAAGTAGTTGAATCTAAAGTCAAAATAGTAATAACAGACACATGTTCAGAATCCTCAAAAAAGTAGATATCACAAAAATAGAAGAAATAAATAAAGTAGCAATGATTCAAATAGAATATATGAACACCCTCATCAATATGTGTCACAACATAGGATGGATAAGTAAATAAGGGAACCTATATAGAAATACAGATGTCACCAGCCAAGGTAGATTGATAAGGGAAATTTTAGATTACATTTATTTGATCTCATTCACTCTAGAGGATGTTGTAGTTATATTCCTAGGATATTTACACACCATCCTTATTCAAATCAAGGAAAAAAGTAAAGAGTTTAAGATCATGGTGGAAAAATACAAAATAAAAATCTCTACAAAATACCACCACATAGTCCCTTTTATCTTCAGTTGACCAGGAAATATTATGGAACTCTAACAAATAGAGATAAGGTATAAACAAAAAATAGATATGGTCACTAAGACCTTAGATAAAAAAATAATTGGAATTAGCTAAGGCACTGGAGGAAGAAATGGTTCAAAAGCACACATAACTAGAATAGGAGCTAGAGGAAGAAAATAGGAAAATTTAGGAAATTATAGAATTAGCCACCTAAAAGGCTAAACAAATATTGGACAAGGAGAAAGTAGAGAAGGAACAAGTAAAGAAGGAGGCAAAAAATGAAAAAATAGGGACATGAGGAGAAGAGAACCATGGAGGAAAAATAGAGAACACTTGCAAAAGAGGAGAATAAGATGAAAAAATAGGAAAAGGGAATAAAATAAGAACAAAGAAAGAAAGCTACAAAAGAGGAAAGGAAAATCCAAGAAGATAGTAAAAATAAATTGGATGAGAAAAATAAAATAAAGCTGGTGAAGTTCAAATAAAAAGAAGAAGAAGACCAATAGAAACAGGAGTTAGATTAAAAAAGCTAACAGAGCAACCAATGGCTCAATAAATGAAGGGGAAGGAGAATGATATAATCCAAAGAATAGAGGCTACCACCTAGGATGTCATAGCAAATACCTTGAGCACAATGGGGTTAATCCAAGGTATTATTAAAACTCTTATAGATCCACTAGCATGGATCAAAGTAGAACTATCCAACCATAAATAGAAGACCTCCACCATTTTAGTGCCATCAAGTTTTCTCCAACCAGTTGATTGAATGAGGCAAAATTGAAGTGGCACTACAACACTTAACTCCAATTGAAAAGTAAATGGTAGGTCAGACTCTCATCTAAAATACCAAAGGAGATTGGATGATGTGGTGTGTTGTCTTGGAAGAAGCAATTAAAAAAAATTATCTATCTTGACCATTGTTAGGCCATGGTTTGATACTGATACCACTCTACCAATAAAAAAATAATTAGTAAAGATAATGAAGACTTTTATCAACCACTTTGGAGTTGTAGTGGATAGAGACCTCATCAAAATTGAGGCTCAAGAGGAATATAACAAAAAGTTGTTATGGCCACTTCTAGGGGAAAATCAGGGCAACATAATAGCATACAAGGAGCAAGTAGGAAAGATGAAAGAAAAATTAGAGGATGCAATCACGTACTTTTCTTATTCACCCAACTGGCCACTATGGAAAATAAATAAGAAATTTGAGTTGGATTAAATTAAAAAATAGTTGAGTACAACATCAACTAGCTTTGGATCTCAAAACATACATTCCACAACTAAACATGCTAAAATTATATCCTTGCATGAACACTATAAGGATAAACAAAGAGAGCAAATATCTATATACAAAGAAATGGAGGACTATGGTGAGTTCCTAAGCAAGCAGATAGATAAAATATGGGTCTACCTAAAGATGCATACTAATTACCTTAATTCACTAGACAAAGCTCCTACCCAAAATGACATTATCTTGGCAATAAATAAGAATGTGGCTATTAATAATATGATTTTAGAGGTCAAAATTTTCATTTTATACTAGGATAATGCTCAGCCTATCGTACACAAGTACCAATAACATCTACCCAAATAAGGGATAGCTACTCCATTATCTCCAGCAATATACTATAGCAATTCCAAAATTTTGTTACACTTAGGTAGATTGAGGTATTTTTTTGGTACCTAAGAACCCTTGAAGTTGTCTCGAGGATAAGAAAAGAGCTAAAATCTAGGCAAATGTTGGGAGGATTCTCTATCAGCTAAGGAACTACATCATAGATATCATAGAGTTAATTCTATTACCATAACAATATAATACTCACTCATGTTGATAGAATAAAGGATTATACCAATAGGAACTATGGAAAGAAAGAAGGCTTTGTGGAGATAAAAGATGACCTGATTAGAGAAAGGATGTGTCTTACATAGACTAGACTTTTGAGTTGTGTTTTTGTGGCTTGACATATATACCACAGTGTATTGTAATAGATAGATAAGTAGAGAAAAATACATAAGAATAGAGATAGATTATATAGAGTTTATAAAGCAAAGTAACCTCTATATTTGTGGTATAAAATAGAGAGCATATAAACATTTATATTATGTAGTTATATCAATATATATAAAAGAGGAAACTTAGAGTAGGAAATACTATGTTATGTGTATTGTGTATGCATTACTGTAAATATAGGCACTATTTATTTTTAAGTGAATACTAAATAATCTAACCAATACTTAGCCTTGTGATACATTAGTTTCACTAAAGTTAACCTACTTGACATAAAACCATCTGCAGCTAATCGCTTCATATTTTATGTCAACAATTGGTCTAAATAAAATACATAATCTACATAAAACAATATGAAAAGAGTACCTTATTGATTTTTGTTAACCAAAAATACTCGTGTATTATGGTCATGAATAAAGTGTATTATTAAAAAGTAATTATAAATCAAGACTAAAAATAAAACCCTAAATCTAGAATCTAAAACCCTAAAATGATGAAACTTCATGAATTCCTATGGTTTTGACATGGTTCAGTATGTTTACGGGTTCACCAATATGTTTTACCTTAAATTAGTTTTTCAACCCTAATAAGATAGAAATTAGTAGAATAATTCAAATATTAAGATATGATATTTAAGCATACATCTGAATGTAAAATACTAAATTGAATGTAATGATTTGATAAGTGGCCTATATTAAATATATTAAGTAAAACAAAGGTATGAATACATAGATTTTATATTTGATTATCTGATATGATTGTATTATGGAATTGGAAATCATATTCTAGCAGGTTTGTGAATTGTCTAGTTTAGAAATTATACTTCTATCTACGTAGGGTTGGTTATGAGATACAGGTCAGTTCAACTATTAATATTGACCTATGTTGTTTCATATTGACCTATGCATAAAATAGGGACTATGATTATACATTCACCTTTGCTTATATTTTTAAGTTCTATATGTGTGATTCTAAATCATGATGATGTGCACAACTCTATAAATTAACCTCCTTCACCTTGAAACCTTAAGTGTGCTTGTGAACACTAGAAACCTAAAAAAATTGAGAATTATAATGGGCTAAGCTGACCCAAATCACCCTATTTGATGATCGATCATTGCTTATGTATCTGATACTCTATGAAGGAAAATCAAACAACATGTAGTTCTCCAACTTAGTGTGATTGTGTAATTATGATACTTTTCTACATGTATACAATTAATGATTTAAATTTGATACTTGACATTACTTGTTTTGACTTGGATTTGGTATGCTTTAGACTTGGATTGTAACTGCACCTAGTAATAGATTAACAATTTGAGAAGCATAAGATAGATTTTCTCAATCTGCAATAGTGTATATATGTGTACCAAATAAGTGCCAAGTCCATTTTGAATAAGACCTTGATTTGTATTTATATAAGTCCAATTGGGTACTTTCTCAAGCCACATACATGTTGGGTAGATGGGTTGACCCTAAAGAAAGGTTTGATTTTAAAAATTAATAGTTGTTAGGAGAGGGTCAATTTTGACCATATTAGGTTAGTATTGACTTGTCATACTAAACATAAATGACAAAACTATCCTATGTATAGGTGGACTAAATAAGAGATTTAGAGATGTTTATGTATGATATTTGACAAGTTTTAAATAGACAATGAGGCTCTTGTGGGTGTGTGAAAGTAGAACTAAAGGGATAAAATCACAAGATAGCATGCAAGTGTGAGAGAACAACAGATTTGGACATTTTTTTCACTCGAGTAATGTGCGTTAGATGTGTATCATGCTTGTCCTTGTCAAGTATAAGATACAAAAATTTAGTATCTACATAGACCTTATTGCATTTAAATTTGCCATAAATGGATATTTGGGTGTGCATTGGTCATTAGTGTAGCCTATGTTACCCCATTCACACTACTTTGGCATGAATTTAAAGTGAATTGGGGTGATATCATACAAATGTGCCTAAAATTATTTGAATTTGCATTGGTCATAGTCAGATATGGTGTTATTATGTTGCTTTGGGACTATAATCCCCCTAATTACAAGTAAAAATAGTACAAAAGGGAATGATTGGGTGTGTTCAAGTCATTAATGTGACCTACATTTAACTTAGCCTAAATTCAATTTACATTGGGGAGCACATGCATAAATGTGCCCCAAATTGATAAAATTTAATTGAGTCACAATTGGATATGGTGTTATTATGTGGATTTTGGCCTATAATCCCCCTAATCACAAGTAAAAATGGAATAAATGGGTGGATGGATGGGTGTTCATAGGTCACCAATTAGACCTACATTGCCCCCTGGTCATACCACTTTGTCCTAAATTTGAAGTGAATTAGGGTGATTACATAGAATTATGCCCTAAAATGTCTACATTTGCTCTAGTTGCAAGTGGATTTGGTGTCATAGAGTAAATAGTTAAGGTTTAGGGTATAAGGTGTAGTGTTAAGGTGTATAATGTTTAGGGTATGGGGTTAAGGTTATAATGTTTAAGGTGTAGGGATAAGGGTTATTAGATAAAACACAGAGAGTGAGAAAGAAACAAATTGTATTCATAGCATACATCCATATCCGAATAATACAAGAAGGCCTATTAAATAGGCAAAGAAATGAGCCACCCAAGAAACATGTGAAAAGGGTGGGTAAAATAACCAACGTCAACTAGTATGAAAATAGCTAAGCCTATTAAACAAACTAACCTCTTAACTTGAGTGGTTAAGGCAACTAACCATAGACTTATTACCTTAATCAATAATCCAAGGTAAATACATAATTACACTAACACCCTCCCTAAATGACAAAATCAAAAATAAGACCAATTTTATCTTTGAATTTTATGAACTTGTTTGCACCAAGTGGTTTGATCATTATATCAGCTAGTTGCTCTGTACTGGGGCAATAGAAGAGACTAATGTCTTCATTTGTAACCAACTATCAGATGTAATGATGGTAAACCTCAATGTGTTTGGTCCTTGCATGGAATAATAGATTATTCACCATCTTCAAAACACTCTGGTTATCATAGAAAATCAAAGTACGCTTTGATGACTCAAACTAAAGATCCTCCAAGATTTTATTTATCCACATAGTTTCACAACCTGCACTGACGATAGCTTTATACTCTACTTTTGTTGAAGATAATGCCACTGTAGTTTTTAGTTTTCTCTACCATGATAAAACTCTTGAACCAAGAGTGAATACATATCATGTTGTAGATTTTCTTGAATCTACTAATCCTACCCAATCATAGTGAGAATATCTTGAAAGCTCAAAATCTATAGACTTCTCATATAGTATGCCAAAGTCAAGAGTACCTCTGACATATCTTAATACCCATTTTATAGCTGACTAATGTACTTCCTATTTGTTAGACACGAAGCAAGATAGAAAGCTCACTACAAAAAAAAAATATGTCTAGTGGTAGTGAGGTAAATGAGACTACCCACTAGTTGCCAATATACTATTTCATTGACTGGAGGTGAAGCAATGTCAGTTGAAATTTTAGCTCCAACTTCCATAGGTGTGTGAGTTGGATTAAAATCCATCATTCTAAACCTTTCCATCAATGATTTGGCATACTTATTATGTGACATGAATACAACACAATCACCTTGCCAAAACTCAACACCTAAATAGTATTTTAGTGGTCCTAAGTCTATCATGTCAAAAGTACAACAAATATTAGCCTTCATCTATTGAATGAGACTAGAAATACTCTTAGTTATGGCTATATCATCAACATGTACAATGAGAATCAAGATATCATCACCAGATAGCTTTACATAGAGAGTTGGTTTAGAGTTACACCTTTTGAAACTAGACTCCCTAATGTATGTATCCATCTTTATATACTGAGCTGGAGGAGCCTACTTAAGCCCATACAAGGACTTGATCAACCTGTAAACTAGATGTTCCTTATCGGGAACCTTAAAATCCTATTTCTAAACCATGTAGACTTCCTCCTCCAAATCTCCATTCAAGAAAGCACTCTTGACATCTATTTGGTGCACCTACCATCCAAATTGAGCAACAATAGCAACAATCAAATGAAAAGTTGCCATCTTTGTAGTAGGAGAAAAAGTCTCCTCATAATCAATCCCTTCTTCTTGTGCATAACCTTTTTCAACAAGTCTAGCTATGTGTTTGTCTAAGGAACCATCTACTTTGCATTTTACCTTGTAAATCCATTTACAACCAATGGATTTATTTCTTGGTGGTAGTTCCATGTGCTCCCAGGTCTTATTTTTCATCAAGGAATCATATTCCAATTGCATGGTTGATTCCCACTCATGCTTCCCTTTGGCCTCTAAAAAATAATAAGGCTTAAATACATGTGAAACAACAATTGTTAGAGCAAACTTGTCATGCTCACCTCTATTACCATACTACTTTCCTGATCTCAATCTTCTTCTTTCCACACCCTATGGCGAGTCTCCCTCGTTAGTGCTTCCATAGTGGTAGAATACAGCTTTGGCTTCATTGGTTGTTCTGTTGGAACCTCACAATGACCCGCATCAATTCCCTCCCTAGAATGTGATTCCACTGATGAACTAGAATCCTACTCAACTTTCACACCATAACTTAGAATAGAATCATTAAAAGAAAACAATGACTCGATATCGAAAACTTTACCAGTTCCTATGAAGTATGATATATGTTCATTTACCATGACATCTCTATTTACCACAACTTTGTTAGTAGAAACATCAAGTAATATTTAGGCCTTTGATTGCTCAATATACCCAACAAACATGTATGCTTTACTTTTTGCATCCAAGTTACTTCTCTTCTGACTAGGAATAACTGCAAAAGCTACACAACCAAAAATTTGGAAAGAACTTACATCTGGAGTTCAACCTAACCAAGCCTCCTCTGAAGTCATATTCTCTAATGCTTTTATAGGACTTATATTGAGGATGTACACTAATGTATTCACTACTTTTGTCTGATATTTATATGGTACATTTATGCTTTGGACCATACAGCAAGCCATGTCCATCACCATCCTATTTTGCCTTTCCATAACTCTATTTTATTGAAAAGTGTAAGGGGTAGTATACTATCTATGTATGCCTTCAGTGGCACAAAACTCCTTGGACTGTTTTGAGATGAACTCACCCCCATTATCCATTCTAAGAGATTTCACTAACCTTCCTGCCTATTTTTCAACCATAGCTCTCCAAGTAAGGAAGTTAGAAAAATAATCAAATGTCTTCACTAGAAAGTATGCCCACATTTTCTTACAAAAATCATCGACCAACAATAGAAAATAATGGGCTCTAAAAGGGGTAGGTGTCTGCATTGGACCATGTAAATTTGCATGTACCATATCCAATACTATCTTAACTCTTGGAGATTTATCAACATCAAATGAATGTCTAACTTGCTTCCTCAATTTAAATCCAATACATACATGATGACCATCCCGAATAGAAGGAATCCCCTTAACCATCTTAGTCTTGCTCAATGTAGTAAAATACTAGAGATTCAAATGCCCATACCTTTCATGCCATAGTGAACTTGTGTTATCAACTGTTGCAAGTGCACTTTCCTTTGCCCTCTATGGATATGTAAGGTTATATAAACCTTTCTCACCAATCCCAATAACAATAATCTTGTTATCTCTGGTAGTGACTAAACATTGTTATCCTCAAAACTTTATAATAAAATCATATTTTGAAGTGATCTCACTGATTGAAAGTTAATTTTTATTCATATCAAGCACATACCTAACATTCTTAAATGTATACCGAACTACACCATTAAAATTGATTTGAACATTACCATATCCTTTCATAAAATTATTCCTACCATCTCCCAAAGATACAAATTCATTATTACTATCATTTTCAACAAAATCCACATACTAGTCCTTATGGCATGTATAATGGTCAGATGTCCCTGAATCAAAGTACCAAACTTGATCCACCATAGAATTACCACTAAAAACCATGAAAGCAAAATTAGGAGATGATTCCTTGCCTTCACCTTCAGCTACATTTGCATGATGAGTTTTCTTTCTAGAGTTAGCCATATCATGTTGTCTTTTCCTGAAATCTTTTTTAAGGTGACTAGGTTGCTTATAGTAAAAACATTTCCACTTAGATCTCTTATTATAACCACTTATGAAGTTTTTGTCAGAGAACTAGTAGTTTTACCAAACTGCTTACCCTTTTCCTTGATGAAGAATGCACTTTCTGTAGAAGTAGATGTAGACAACACTGTCTACTCTTGGCGTCTCTCCTTCTATAATAGCAATATGGTTAACTTTTTAAATTCCAAAATCTATGTCTCAACAATCATGTGTAAGGATGCCACAAATGAATCAAATGAAGGTGGAAGATTTTGCATAACCAGAGCAATCAAATCTTGTTTATCAATAGGATTTTGTATAGCTTGTAACTGATCACTGATGTCCTTGATCTTAAAAAAAACTTAAAAATGGAGCCACCTTCCTACATCTTAGTAGAAAATAGCAAATTATTCAAATACAATACCCTAATAGCTTTAGAATCTTGGTATTTAGAAGTAAGACTAGTCTACAAAACTAATGCAATGGTCATATTTTTGACCTTTGAGATTAGATTATCTACTACTGACAGTTTTAACAACATAAGAGCCTCATGATGACATTTATCATAGTCATCATAACCATTGGTAGGCCTTTGTTCTTTACCAAGCACTATTTTATCAAAGGTTTGATATTCACATATCATCAAAACCTTGTGACTCCATAAATTAAAGTTCTTGTTGGTCAATTTCTAAAAATCTGGTAGTAATAGGTGTTGAATACTAGCCATTTGACCTAGTTTTTCACTAAAATAATTAAATAAAAAAAACTATAATGACTTTTATAAAAAAACCTTCTACACACTGATTATGTATTGACACTGATCAACTTTGCTAATTTTTAACAACAAACTCAATACCATTTACAAGATCTCAACTTTTATACCACTAAAACAATTAAATCAAGAAACCTACAACTCTGATTTAAAAAATTCTTTCCATCCACATCTAGATTAAAAAACCTATAAAATGGTGAAATTTTTAACTTTTCAAATGCTTCCATGATTATTAATCAGTGCTAGGTCCCCAATAACCACTTTTAGCTAAACTTTTGATTTATTTCAATTAAAAAATTAAAAACAATTGAAATAATAAAACTTTAGGTTAAAATTTTATGAAAATAATCAGTCAATCAAAAAATTGGCCTACTTATGAAACTTTAGGAACATATTCTGAGCCCATTTCTCAACCAAATCATAAACTGTCTACACCACTATTCAAGTTATGAATTAACTTGCAATTTAGACTCTTATTTCACTGAAAATGATCAAGATTTGAATTGTTCCAACTCCCTGAACTGTATCGCACCTAGACAACCTAGCCTGGCCAAAAAAAAAAAACAAAGGCTTTAAACCACCTAAAAATACTTCCTCTGACCTTCTTTTGATCTTATTTGGTTTTTTAATCCTCCTGAGCAATTTTTTGGTCTTCAAGTTGAGCTTACAAAATTTTCTCTCCTTTAGCTCTCCATTAGGCACATGAAGCTCCTCCCTAGCAAGACACCAACCTTTATCACTTCCACAGACTTCCACTCAAGCTCTAAAAACCATGGGCTCTGATTACCATATTAGATAAAACACGGAGAGTGAGAAAGAAATAGATTTTATTCAGAGCATATATTCCATATCCAAATAATACAAGAAGGCCTATTAAATAGGCAAAGAAATGAGCCACCTGAGAAACATGTGAAAAGGATGCGTAAAACAACCAACATCAACTAGTATGAAAATAGCTAAGCATGTTAAACAAACTAACCTTTTAACCCAAGTGGTTAAGGCAACTAACCATAGACTTATTACTTTAGTCAATAACCCAAGGTAAATACATAATTACGCTAACAAGGGTGTATTGTTTAGGGCCTTTAAATTTGAATGTATGGATTAATAAGGCATTTATATGTGGGAAAAGAACATATATATGTTTAAAACAAATATCCATTCATAATGGATATCCATTTTTTTAATTTAAAAAATCATACCATTGTCCCCAATGAATAAATAGAGCTCTCGACTATTTGACAGGTAATCCGCATAATATACACAAATTTTAAAAGATAATATATTGTTTTTATAGAGATTTATTCACCTTTTTGGCATTAGAATTTGGACAAACTTGTGTCATCATGTGTTGATCTTATCAAAATAATTAAAATTAAAAGTGAAAACAAATTAGTGATGAAATAGTTCTCTGACAAAAAGATCGAGAACAAAAAATAGAAACAAGGGAAAAGATCAAGTATGACCATTAAATATGTAGATTTGAATTTTGATTTCATCTAAATTACAGCCATCTCTATCATCATATTCGACATCAAACTCTTGGTGTCTTTGGTGCATTTGTTCATGCAGATCTAGCTTAACAAAAGTATTAGATTCTGATCCATATAGCAGCTTGTTCCATATAGAATCGAATTCATATAATGGCAGAATGTGCCTAGACATGTGCATATTTTCACTAAGCTTGTATTGATTCCCATAATGTTGTTATTGATACAATAGGATTAAAATTTTCATGGTGACAAGCCTTCCTAGAACTGGTCATGGCGATGTATAATTTAGCAAAGTGTGACAAATGCACTCTAATGGGTGAAAATTTTATATCATGTTTCCTGCATATTCAATGTCACTTCTTCAACTAGATCTTCAAACTACATTTTATATTCATTTTTGCTTATGTTTCATCCTCCATGTGTTAAGTAGCATCGATGTGTTCTTGGTCCTTTACAATCTTGCATATTTTGAGTCAACTCTACCAAATCTAACAATCTTCCATGGATCAACCGCTTCCTCAAAACTTGGCTATGCATTCAAACTACTCCATGAGCTTTTAAGTTTTACGTGCTTTTTTGCCCTTCTTTTAAGTTGTCATTCTTGTTAGTTTTAGTCATGTTGAGATTATAACTAATTTTTAGTATTAGTTTTGGTTTCACTGAGTCTTATTGTTAAATATCCTCTAATTTTTTTTCAAGTTATTTAAAGAGTTTATTTAATAGTTTTAATCTAAGTCCTTTAGGATTAGTTTATTATTTTAAATTTTTGAATAGATATTAAAGTATTTTAGGTTGATGATGAGATATATTGCATTTATAATTATTTTTATTGTAAATAAGTCAAAGGGTCTAAAAATAAAAACAAAAATTGTAAAGGATGCACTATCATTTGTATGCAATGTCCTAAGTCAAATGTCAAATGTGTCAGTCTTGTTGGGGGGGACCCCATTCTATTCAAAGTGACATGCAATTGAGTTTCATGAACTTCATTGAGATATCAGCTAAGTGAGCAACTTTTCTAACTAGAGGAAGGAGGAAATGGAGGTTGGAGGTTTCATAGTCTCTTGTTAGCCACTAGCGAAGAGGCCACTTTTGGATTTAGTGGCATTTTTTTTTAGTTGTGTAAATTTCAATGTGGTGTGATAGTTTTTATTTTAGCATGTGTGACAAATAAAGAATAGATGAAAGCTAGTTCTTAATTTAAAATCCTAGTGTAAACATTTGTGGGATAAAGATAGCACCAGTATAAGACAGTTCATGGATTCTAAAATGGTTCGTAGTAATCCAAAAAACTACATGAGGTGAATAGGTTGATAGGTCTGTACTTACATCCAAGTTTGTGGTAAACCTATTGAAAACCATGTGAGTATTGATGAGGAGTGCCTTCATTTTATATTAGGTTCATGAGCCACATAGTTTGTCATGCCACAGGGAGCTTATTGCAAATAGAGTGTGAGTGTTTTTTTCATAATGTAAACACTACAACGGGGTGTTGGGAAATCTAGTATTTACATTTATTAGTCATCATAAATTAAGTACTACTTATGATTATATTTTTTTAATGTTGTTGTTGTAACAATAAATATATGAATAGGTTTGGTTTTATTATTAGGAGATTTGGAGTGTCATAGGTGAGATATCGGTGGGATATTAGAATCCCCAATAATAGGTATTGGTTCCCTATATATATGTAAGTGTGCTCGAATAAAATATAATAGCGTGAATTTATTTTGTGTGTATTTTATATCTCTCTATGTATTTATATTGTAGATTATAAGAACTTTATGTGCATGAAATAAATCTTTGGTAAGCACCTAATCCTAACATGAGTGTTGCAACTAGTAATGAATATAAAGAGACAAAAATAAAGAAACACAATTATGGTGTCTATGGATCTCCAATTTTTTCGTGTTATATGAAATAACTAAAGACCCAAACATAGAACCCAATATTTTAAATGAAGAATTTAATCATGAACATAAAAAATAATATACCAAAGTAATTAAAAGATGATATAATATTCTAGAGGTAAGATATACTCTCAATGAGGCACAAAATATTGCATTACCCCTTGTGGGGCCCCACCTATGATTGATGAAGAAACACATGCAAAATGTAAAAGAACACCAAAGTGGTTATTTGAAATTGATGAAAATATACTAAACAATATGAAGGTAAAAACCATGATTGTACCATCAAGTTATGGGATTTTAAACTATTCAAACAATCCTTTGAAGGAAAATAATTACCTTAGAAGTGTCAATGGTTAGCTCAATTTTTTAAGATATATAAAATTAAATGTGATGAAAAATTTAAGAATAATGAAAAGTAATAGAAGTGATTATATACACATAAAATTAATATTTAAGCTAAATTCGTGCACTTGTGACCACTCTTCTACACACTTAGCTCTAGACCTATATTAGGATCCATTTTTTATCACTTTCAACCACCTTACACACTCTTTTAAGTTGATATATGAACCCTGAATGAACTTAGCCCTATCTTTATCAACTTTAGACACCTTTTAGGCCCTACCTAACACTCAACATGATGAAATTGCCCATTAGAAAAGAGCACCCAAGGTGACTATGGCACACTACTCTATTATTCTTCCCCCTCTCCTATCTTCCCACTAAATGATGACTAATTTGCCAAATTCAAAGCTATATGAAGGTCGACCCATGTCCCTAATGAGCCCTATTCAAAGGATTTTTAATGATATGACTATATAAACACTTTTCAAACCATTTTATAAAGGGAGGGGGCTTCCACATTAAAAAACACAAAAATCATATTTGCACATTAAGAGCATAATACCTATTTCTTCTAATTTTGATTACATACAGTCCTACTAGCCCATAGATCAAGTCATGATTAAATCACTTAATCACATCAGTACTTCACTAGATCAAGCACATTTCACCATTTATTCACACACCATCGTAGCATGGGATAACTACATGAAAATTGATCCCTCTTCAAAGTATTAGTATGTAGGTAGTACTCAACACATGGGGTGTTGAGGTGTCACCCAAATTCAACCACCGACTCCTTTTTCCCCATTGATTTTCATTTGTATTCACATGCCAATGAACTATGGTTTTTAAAGGTAAATCTATTACATAGTGGTCTTTGCAAGTGATCATAAGCTCCTGTACCAGATACAAGCTCTGTAGACAAAGGCCTGGAGAGCCCAAAAACCCTGATTTCCTTACTACAAGTGGATAAGAGTGCCCTAGTTTAGACATGAAAACTAATCCTCTAGTGTCCTCTTCCTAACACTATTGTCCAAGCCCAAATTTGGTTTTAGAATCTTGATTATAGTCACCAAACCTCTTTGCATAACAAGTTTCAAACTCTGATTCCTCCAGGAGGCATAATTTCCAGGTAAGACTTTATTTTTTCCTTAAATTTTTGCTATTTTTAGTAACTTTACATAATACATTAGTTACAAATCAGTTAATGTTATCATTATTATATTATTCTCCTAATTTTGCACATTAGTGTTGTCATTTAGAGTTTTCACACAAAATCCCAAATTTGGTAAAACATATTGGTGAACCTATCTCTTATTTGAATATTACCAAAACCTAACCATAGATGTTTCTAGGGTTTGTATAATAACCATAGATCTAGTATATTTTATTATAATAACAATCTTCCAATTTTCACTGTCATATTATATGGATAAGAAAGAATCTCTTCCTCTTCCTCCTAACCTCCAAGAGGGTGATAACTACTTTCCCTCTAACTAGGTCCATGTTATCACTCCTCCCAAAGGTGAGGCAATCCATCCTATAACACCACATGAAATTAATCAACTTGTTCTTCCTCGATCCCCTCCACCTCCCACACATTCTCTTCAGGGTGTAGGCCTACATGTTCAATCTCAAGCACATAGGGTTTGCATTTGTGAGACTCTAAAGGATCAAATCATCAGTATGGGAAAGTTAATAATAGAGTTACAGAATCACAATCAGTTTTTTAGTGTAAATATCACATTTTTGGAAAATAAAATAACATGTGCCAAGTCTCTAGAATATACTAGTGTTAATCATGTATGTACATCTTTATCTAGCAAAGTTGTGCCTAATAAAGTTTCATTTTCAAATGAGAAATTACAAATGAATAAATATATAATAAATTATTCCAAAAAGTATACAAAGATCTAATAAGAATTCAAGTGAGATTTTAATGGAAATGATTCAAAATAATTTGTTCAAACTACCTCCTCTACATCTTCTAAGAAGATCAAAATACTATTATGCATATCATAGAATCCATGGGCATCATACAGATCATTGTTTGGCATTAAAAAATAAAATACAAAAGTTAATTAATAGTGGCAATCATATAAGTGATGCATCAATCAAAAACCCACAATGGAACAAGAGAAAAAATAGAGAATGACAAAAGTAGAATTAGTACAAAAGTGGTTAGCAAAGGAAAAATTAGAGCAATATAAGGTTCAACAAGAAAAATTAGAGAAAGATAAGATTCAATAAGCTAAGTTTGAGAAATCAAGACAATAAAAGGAACAAGATCAAAAAGAACAATTACAAAGGGAACAATTTGAAAAACAAAGGTTACAAAAGCTACAACAAGCAAAAGTGAAGTTACTACAAGAGAAGTTACAAAATCAAAGTCAAAATAAATAAAAACCATTCTTAAAAGAGGATTTCTAATAAAAGAATATCCAAAGTATGAAATACCTACAAAAGATACAATTTCAATTGTGATTCCAAAGGAGTTTACTAAAACTCATTCATCTTTTATAGAGCCTTTGATCCTTAATCCACTCATTGATGACAAGCAATGTACCAATGTTGTGATTAATAACACTATTAAAGTGAATGTTTGTAGCATGACACTATTACAAATTCTTGGATATGATAAGAAACATTTGGTAATAGTACTTTATCTAAATCATTTATTAGATCCATTGATTTACATAGTTGGGTCAAAGACATGTTTAGTGGTAATTCACATATGTCCTAGTTTGGCACAATATAACACTAAATTGGGAAGATAATGGATGACAGCGATGGGGGAAAAATGGGTAAAGATGCCAACCATGTAACATTTACACATGAAAGTGCAATGATCATATTTTTAATAGAAGATACAATTTATTCAAAGCAAGAACAAAAGCAATCAAGCATGTCTTCAACTAGCATCCAAACAGATATAAGTAATGGCATATTATTAGAGGCACACAACACAATATATATTGTAAAAGAGAAATCAAAAAAGCCAATACCATAATATGGGTAGTTTCTTAATCATATACAAATACAAATGAAGATAAGAGTGGCGATTCACAAGTTTAAAATCTAAAATATGATGATTATAACAATCCAGATTGGTATGATCCTAATGATACTAATTTTACAAAATATAAATATGGCAATGCAATAGAACCTACATAGCTCCATGATACTCTTCATTTGTAAGATATCACCATTACTTTATTTAATTCAAGATCTATTGACGATAAAACTCTAAAGGGAGTCATCAGTTAATACCATCTCACTTATTATGTATCATATTCACATAAATATATATACTAAAAAATATAATAATAGTAAAATATTGCAAAAAAAATTAAAAATAAGGACCTATGCATACTTATATGTACTTTTTCATACATCATTTTAGTTGTCATAGTATTATATTCATGTTTAGCCAGTTTTGTATCATACATGCTTCACCAGTGTATATGAGTTACTACATATTACATATGGCACCATTCCTAAAATCAAATACAATTGCTTTTACTATTACACACTCAAAAACTATAAGCACTATAGAGGACATGATTACAGTTATCTAGTGTCCCTCACTCCACTCTCATCCCAATGAGCTCAAATTATCACTACTCATTTTCAAACTTCACATAGGCTTCCAACAACATGTACATTCATCATCTACCTCACTTGAGGCATGGTAAACATAGATTTTATCATTATTTTCCCACCTTATATCACTCACACACTTAGTACTTTACATTGTATTGCATCTTACTACATTTCTCACTCACTAACATTATGATATGATATTGCCTATCTTAGTTACTAAATATTGCTCAGATTAAAACTTAGCTCTTGTTGATTAGAATACATAATCATGCATGCTTTTTATATTACTTTTCCTAACTTTATATTTTATGTGCAATTATTTGTTTGCTTTAAGTACATTTGAATATGTCATTTCCAAGTGGATCTAATCCCCTATATCTATAATTATGTGTGTGTGAGGACATTTGAACATGTCCTTATGTGTGTCTTCTATTTGTGTTGCAAACATTTGAACATGTCCTTATATGTGGCCTCAAGCCAACATTATTTCCTTGTATGCATGCGAGGGCATTTGAACATGACTTTGAATGTGTCTTTTACTTGAGTGAGTGACATTTGAAAATATCTCTTGTTTGTGACCCCTTGTCCTTTTATTATGTGTTATGTGTATTGTGTGTATACTTTTTGATTGTGTGTGTCATGGCCATGACACTTTGATTACTTCTTTATATATATTTGGATGCCATGATGGACATCATGTACCGAAACCCTTCCAATGCCATGATGGATATCATGCATTCCTCCCTAAGTAGTTCCATTCAATGTTATATACTCAATTGAACAAATTATCTATATACTTCATTATCACATCTATCTAGACACACTATGAATTCTTATTTTCACATGCATCTTACATTATTAATATGCTAAATTTATATATATAATGATGTCATGCTCTTTCATATTGTTATTATTACTCAAATTTACATTTTTTTGCATTATAACAACCTACCGCATAACCTTTTCTTTTGAAATAAATTCTTATGGAGGATCAACAACTCACATTAAAAGAGGGGTTATTCATAGAGGTTTTTCTTAGAGACTTGACCTTCCTAGATCAATACATAGACATGATTTAATAGTGTTTACATATTTTCAAGTTTAGAAAACACATTAAAAGTCAATTTGGATAGGAGCACCACATTGGACAAGAGAGAACTGCTCTAGTGTCCTTCCCAAAACTGTTATCCAAATACCTAAAAAATAGGTATTTATATAATTTTTCAAAATATTAGTTTACTCAAATCAATACTCAATAGTTTCATAGTTTTAGTTTCTAAAATTATTGAAAATTACACAGTTTATCTCAATATTTGCTCAGTCGGGCAATCATGCATGACAAGTTATTCTAGTTTGGCACATACGTTTCTTCTTAGAATCATGATTGTTTTACTCAATTTCAAAATCTATATGCACCAGATATTAGTTGGGGGCATGTGCATGGCACATTATTTCCTCATTTCACAAGTTTTGTAGATGGAATGATAATTTGTGCCATTCTCCACACTGTATACACTAGACCTATATTATACTCAATATTTGCACCAATTTTGAACCATAATTAAACCTTATTCCATATGTAATGGTTGGTTCACTATATATAGTAGTATATACACCAATATTTACATTAGTAAATACACCAATATTTACACTAGTTTTTACACCAATTTTTACACTGGTTATATACATATATATTAGGATTTGTATAGGGATCCCAAGCTACTCCACTACCCTAGGATGATGATGATGGATTCAAACACACCTTGAAGTATTGGGACATGCACATTATAATACAAGCTTTTCAATGTTAATATAAACACACAACTTGCCACAGTCACTAGTTTTTGTACCAAAAAAGGTACAACAATTCACATACTCGATCAGTTGTATTCATTCCTTATCACTCTCTATAATTTTGTCTTTTAATACATGTAATTCATCTTAAGTAAAGATTTATATTACATATGTTTCACTGTAGGTTTTGTATGGTGCACATTTCAGTGTTTTGGTCTACATTTAGGACTCCTACCCATAGGTAAGTTTAGGTACACACTTTTTTTCTTTTTACTCCAATAATTTATCTTTAGTGTATTACTATAATAAAAGGGAGTCAAATATAGACATGTAAAATTAAAATTTAAGCTAAAATCATGCACTTGTGACCACTCTTTTACACACTTAGCTGTAGACCTACCTTAGGGTATCTTTTTTATCACTTTCAACCACCTTACACACTCTTCTAAAATGATATATGACCCTCTGAATGAAATTAGCCCTATCTTTATCAACCTTAGACCCCTTTTAGGCCCTGCCCAATATTCAACATGATGAAATCACCCATTAGATAAGAGCACCCTAGGGGACTATAGTGTATCGCTTTAGTGTCTTCCCCCCTCTTCCATCTTCCCACCAAATAATGACTAATTTACCAAATTAAAATCTATAGGAAGATCGATCCATGTCACTAATGAGCCCCATTCAAAGGATTTTCAATGGTTTGAGTATATAAAGACTTTTCAAACCATTTTACAAAGGGAGGGGGCTTCCACATCAAAAATCACCATAATCATATTTACACATTGGGAGTAAAATACTTATCTATCCCAATTTTAATTGCATACATCCCTAGTAGCCTAGAGCTCAAGTCTGAATAAATTTTATAGGTCATAATTCAAATTTAAGGCACTTAATCACATCAGTATTGCACTATCATCTAGCATATTGCAACAATTATTCACAAACCACCGAGCATGGGATAACTACATGAAGTTTGATACCTCTTCAAAGTATTGGTATGTATGCAACACTCAACACATGGGGTGTTTAGGTCTCGCCCAACTTAAATTGTTGATTCATTTTTGCCCATTGATTTGCATTAGTCTTCACATGTCAAGGAGATAGGGTTTTTGAAGGAAAATCAATTACACAATGGTATCTATAAGTTATCATAAACTCTCACACTAGATATATACTTTGTAGATGAAGGCACAAAGAATCCAAAAACCTTGATTTCCTCACTACAACTAGATAAGAGTACCCTAGGTTAGACAAGAGTGCCACCCCTCTAGTGTCCTCTTCCAAGTGATGTTGTTTAAGGTTAGATCCAGTTCTAGAATCCTAATTCTAGTTACTAGACCTCTCTACACAGCAACTTTCAGACCCTGATTCCTCTTAGAGGCATAATTTTCAACTAAGTATTTGTTTTCTCCTTACACTTTTGCTATTTTTAATAAATTTATAGAATATAGTAGTTCCAAATTAGTGAATGTTATCATTGTTATAGTATTCTCCTAATTTTGCATAGTAGTGTTGTCATATAGGGTTTTCACACACAATCCCAAATTTGATAAAGCAATGACCAAAAGACCACTATTGTGGAAAATACTAGCAATGTAATAATCTATTAGAAAACGTAGTTGAGAAAAAGATAAAAATTGAGCACGTAGAGTAATGAAAAATTATATTGTAAGTAAATTTACAAAAAAATGTCAAATCTTGGGGAAAAGTATAATTTATTTAAACATAAAAATGAAAAAAACTATCTAAAGTTATCATAATAAGAACAAGCATTTATTATGGGATGAGAAAAAATGTTGATGAGCTCTGTTAGGGTTAGGGTTAGCAGTGAATGTAGAATAGAGGCCCTTACATCGGTGATGGTAGTGAAGGTGTGGGGGAAGAGGTATTGTCTGAGGGTGACACTCAATAGAAGATGTGAGGAGGGATCAAGTAGGTGCACAAAGTCAAGATAGAGGAACACACAATGCCCATCGATCTAGAATAGGAAGGAAAGACTCATGATGGAGTAGGGGACTCGATGAACTGATCACCATTCAAGCATATTTGCTTGGGATTACATTATCCCACTCTAACATTATGTCAGATTCACTTTGGGTCATTACAACAAAAATCTAATAGCATAATAGTAGTGGTGATGAATCTTTCAAGCCTGGTAAATGTAGACATAAAAATGTTAGAAGATGAAATGAGACCTATAGAGGTCAAATTTTATGTTGATAATGCCTCAAGAAAGGTAAATTCAACATTCTAGCCCCTAGAATTCCAACTAATGGTATATTCCTTATTAGGGTCTACAATTTGCCTCTAGGTTAAAGGAAATGATAATGCATTAGATCTAAAATAGAGACTAGAGGTTTCTTTAGAGTTTTTGGCTAATGTCCAATGCTTAGTTTATCAGGGTAAGGAGCTATAGATTAATATTTCCCCATTATATTATTCTTTAGGTAAAGACTCAGTTCTTTCCATGTCTTCCAAGTTTTAGGGAGGGATAGCTACCCCAAAACATCCCTCTAACCCCAAACTAACTTCATTCAAAGCTATGGTCAAAAATGTTGCACCCATCCCTCCAACCAAAAGCTATCCCCCTCCTCAAATATACATTGTTAATCAGGTGAAGGAGGTCCCTTCTGTGGATATTTCAAAGGAAGAGGTGGATGCTTATTTTAATACTCTAGTGGACGACGTAGTCATCTACATATTTAATGGTATTTTGCCATCTACATCCACTTTATATAAAGGGGTGTATGAGACATGGATGAGCCATTGTGAAATTTCTCTGTGTTTTAGGGTATTTTTTGTTGTCCATTTTTGTGATCTTCAAGACTACTATAAATTCTTCTCAAAAGGCCCTTGGTTTTGGGGCATAGCAGGTTTGATCATCACACCCCAGTTTCTGTATTTCAACCCTCTCACTCTTTCTACCACTAATATGCTAGTTTGGGTTCATCTTCCAAATTTGACTCTTCATTTCTGGTATGCATAGAAAGAAATAGGTAATACTTTGGGGACTTTCTAAAAAAATTATAGTGAGTGGGCTTCAACTAGATTATGCACCTATTCTCATTTTTGTGTTGAGCTAGATTTAAGCAAAAGAATTCTTGATAAAATCATTTTAAAGTATGGTAAAACCCAGCATGTTCAAATTCTTGACTATGAGAATATTGCTTTTAGATGCTATAGCTACAAAACACCAAGGCATCTATATGTTTTTTACCCTCGAGGGCATTCTCAAGTAATGAAAAAGAAGGGGAAAAGGTCCAAAATAAACAAATGGAGTGTGCTAGATCCGGCACTAGTGGCAGAAGATTGTTTTGAAGACCCAAAAATACAAGAGGACATAGAATCAAGAGATAGCAAAAAAGGAGAAAAAGTTGATCCTAATGATGGAAAAGTGCCCATTGAAGTGATGATAGAAGCTATTTAGAACTCCCCTTTAAAGTAGCCAATCAGGGGAATGAAAAGAGGACGTGTCTGAAAGCTGAGATTCAAACAAAGACCTATAGGAAAATAATACTTTGAAACCACTTATTTTAGATAAATAACTAGTTTTGGTAAACGTTGAACAAGAATTATGGTATGAGGTAAAAAAGAAAAAAAGTAAAAAAGGCAAGATAACTAATATGTTAGATTACTATCCCACAAGTTGATGTTGGGTTTTGGACTTTGGATAGTTGATAATCTTGTTGTCATTTGGCTAGTAGGGTATCTATTTATGACTCTTTGTTGTATTGTTTGTCTTTGAGTCTTACCTTTTATGGTTGTTTCTTGTAAAACTCTTTTTATGGTTGGGGGCCTTAAATAACCCCATATTTATCCCAAAAAAAGAATAAGTATTGATTATCCTAATGTAAAATATTATTTGGATTTTAGTAGTAATCTTACACGTTCTGATAAAAAACTAATTGATGCCACTAAGGGTTTAATACAAAAAAATTGGCATGAAAACACTAGGGTGTCACCAAATGTTAAGGATGTATTTAAATTTAGATGTGTAAGTCAAGACCACACACTCCATGCAAAACTCTTCTTATAATATAGCCAATTACAATTGTATAAGAAACTTTGTGAGATGCATTCACGTTTAAATATTGGCCAAAGGTCATTTGAGTCTTGTAAGCTATGGTATGGTGTACCCCTTAAAGTTTGCATGACATGTTATTTTAAGCATATTATTAAATTTTCCATGTATCATGAGTTGTTTTGTCATATACACAATAATTTACATACTAACGTGATGATGTAAGAGTGTGGGGTGTTACAACATCCTATGTCATCTAGAGATCTTCTTGATTACATTTTTTGTGAAAAGCCTTAGGTTCATCATTTTTTAGATAAGATTGCTTGAATGACAAATGTATTGTATTTGGTGGCTTAAAAAATTTGAAACCATAATTCCACGAATATGATTCTTATGGTTTTTGGAGACAAATAGTGGAGAGGAAAAAGTATGAAATAGTTAATTGCCCTTTAAGAGCAAGGGAGAATGATCAAGTGCGAATTGGTGAAGAGGGATGTTAGTGAATAAAGTTTAATTATAGATTAGAGGAAAAACTTAGTGTACAAATATGCAAGGCACACACATAAATATTTTTGGCTTGACCAACAACTCAAGATATGGGGAAACACATTTCCTATGGGTACAATAGTGTCGTTTGTTCACTTTTATGAGAATTATTCGTTGTAGCCCAAAAATGAAGTTCAATCACAATGCTATAATTCTATTTTTGTGCACATTAATTTAGGCATGCACTTGATAGTACAAAAGAGAGCAAAAATATTATAATGGACTATCATATTTAGTTAAGCTGTCTTAGAGTTCTTCCAATGTTGTTTTAGTGGATCAAATTTTGATTTGGCCAGATAATTGCACAGGGCCTCATATATGGAGTTTATTTGAGTCAGGCCATGGAAAAAGGGGAGCATGATGGCACATGCACATGTTAAAACAACCTTGATGAGAGAGTAGAGGAAGCTTCATGGTACCATTAATTTCACAAATGCAAATTCTATTATAGATTGATGTAACCATGTGATGACACTAGGATTTAAACAAATTTAAAATGTTTGGAGATTATTTATTTTTGTGAAGGAGGAAAATTTGGGACTAAAAATAGGATGTGACCTAATTAATGAATCTAGGAAAATGAATTCATTTAGGAGCTCAAATGCAAGTGTGTGGAATATTTGGACATAGGAATTGGCATGTTCTTGTGAAATTTATATGTAAAGAAAATAGGATCATTGTGATAAATCAGAGTGATTTGATAATTGGTGTCTAAATCCCTTAACCCCCACTAAAGTGCTTCATCTAGGCTGTGCTAACAAAATTTGCACCTTGTTAGACTATGATCATATATTAGATCTTATCGAACTTAGACATGCCTATGGTATCATTGCCTCTCAAGGAAATGTTGAGAAATGTGACTATTGGTTGACACGCTAAGTAAAGGGAAAAGATAATATTACAAGGTCTATCTTCTATATAAGGATATGGATTTACACATCTAACAAAGTAAGTGGTTTTAATAGGAATTTAGTTGATGACCTGCTTGATTTATAAAAATCAAATTCGAGCATTTGAGGATTATGAGACAAAAAATAATATTTTCACATATCCACACCTAGTTGTTTCTACAAATGTTCAGTTGGTTTTGTATGCTACCATGTTGAAGACAAAGAAGTTGTGGACACTTTTGAGTAATAATCATGAAACAATATTAGAAACTCTAAAGATTAGAGATGAATCGTAAGGTGCAGTTGATTGATAATTCAAGTTTGTAAATTCTTATTATTTTTTAAATAATTTTTTTTAATTTTACTTATTTATTCATTTGATTAAATAAGGATACTAAAATTTGTCTTGTCAAGGTTAGTAGGGCCAGGTTGACTTCAACATTCAAGAGGTTGGTCCTATGAGTAGAGAAGGTTAACCTTCTTGAAACCAAGAGAGGCCAATTTTTTGTCTTAATAATGTTACCACCATATCAAGGATGAAGAATGGATCCTAGGACCATGTTATCTACCTCTGACTATGTTTGGTTACAAGATATACTACCCATTTCAGCCTCAATAATGTCTTTATCTAAATGGGAAAAAATTAGGAAAACTTCAAACACACATGAAACAAAAATTGTGAGTCATCTATAAAAACTGGAAGAATCATCACATGCATGCTAAATCCCTCTACTTTAACCCTGGAGCATGTGGAATTAAATTAAGGGACAAATATGCGGTAGAGAATTAAGTGACCAATCCTAAAATGATAGATTTAAGAAGTCAAGAGACAAGTTCATTACCTCCAATAAACACTAATGCTTCTAGGACCTCCAATCATAATTTCATTATTTGTAACATGTTAGGATAGGTAAAATTACATGTATACCTAGGAATATGAGCTCATAATCCACCTAAATATGCATTTTCCCTATTGTTTGGTGTGTAGAAAAATTGATGACAAATGTTGTCAACTTCCAAGGTGCAATTACAGATATCCACCTTGAGATCTTTTTGGCTAAAAATTGATAGTGTCACCACATCACAGATGATGAGTGAATCCAAAGAACATGTTATTATGATATGAATATGCCTGATTATGAGACATATTGCCCATCCCAGCCTTAATAATGTCCTTTAAATAAAAAAATGATTTTTAGGCAACTTCAAGCACATGTAAAATATAAATAGGAAGCCATTTAGATGAATTGAAATAATTGTCACATGCAATGTGAATCCCTCTACTTGAAACATAGATAATGTGAAACAAAACTAAGGATGAATCCATTATATAATATAAAGTGATCATTCCTAAAATGTTAGATTTAAGCAGCCATGAGGCAAGGTGGTAGCCTTCAATAGACATTTATGCTTTCTAGACCTTCAATTGCCAATTTGTCACTTCTAACACGTTCATAAAATTATGTGTGACTAGGACCATGAGCTTGAAATCCACTTGGATATGCATTTTCCATATTGGTTTAAAACACCATGGAAACATTGATAACAAATTTTGTCAAAGGTGCAATTGGAGATAGATCTTTTTTGATGTCTTCCTGGCTAAAAAATCATAGTGCCACCAAATTAGGTGTTACAACTGATGCCTAGGAACATGTTATTGGGCTCTAAATACACTTAATTACAAGATGGAATACCATTTTTGGTATCAACAATGTCCTTTTATATACACAAAAAATAAAATAAGGCTGAAAACCATCCAATGCTCCACATTAGGGATCCTAAATAAGGCCATCGTAAATTCTTGAGGTGGTTAAAATGCTTGTATATTTAAATATTTATGATGCTTATGGTGTTTATACAATAAGTCAACATAATTTTCATGTATTGTGATACATGGATGACTTATAAGGTGTTACACTGCCTAATGCAAATACATGATTGCATTGTAATTGGGTTTATCCCACATCGCTAAGAATTATAATACAAGGTAGACTTATAAAATGTTAGACATGCTTAAGATGCCTGTGTGCTTTGTGATTAATACCAAAAATACATGAGCAAAATAATGTCATTGCTACTAAAAATAATGAGAAAATAAATGTATGTAGTCATCCATTTTATAGATTGGAATTAAGGCACATTACCTCCTTTGACTATCATAAATGTAAAGAAAATAAATTACACATTATAGATTGAAATATCAAACATGATAAATCAATATAAGTTAGAAGTTAAAAAAAAATAGAAATATATCTATCAATATACAAAAATAATACCTTGTTACATTGTATTCAACCTCACAAAAACAAGTGACATATATATAATTCCATGTCGATGCATAATCAAAAGAATATCACTAGTCCAAAAGTTAAACCCATACAAAATAATTCAACCTATAAATCCCTTCAATCATTTTTTTCCTCTTCATCCCTCAAGACGTAGAAACATATTAATGTTCCCCACTCCCTCGAGATGATGAATGATCCATAAAATAAAGAGGACACATGATGGTAGGTCAAAATATCAATCTAGGTAAGGAGGAATAGGTGAGCCACTAGGGGAGGAATCAATGAGCTATTAGGAGAAGGATGTGTCACATCTATAGGATCTTGAATTCACAACATATATTGAATGTTATTTTAATGAAATGGTAAGAATAATGTAATTCAAAAGATATTATTATTTCACAGTTACCTGCATGCGTCACTTGGGACGTTCTGGTGTGGATCTAAAAAATGTGATGAGAGTAGTTGCACTACAAGAATATTAGGGACATCCTGCATAATTTAATTTGGAAACAATTTGTTAATAAAACATTTTATTCAAAATAAATTTTAAATTATAAATTCAAATTGAATCGCATACCAAGAAAGACTCTAAAAATTGGTCGACAATTGGGCTTGCTCAACCTGTCACTCATCCTACACAGACAAGGGCTTTACCAACATCTATTTTTAAACAAATATTTAAAAAATATAAATTCAAATTCAAATAAAATTAGTTTTTAGCTTGAACATTCAACTAATTTAAATTTACATGAGTGTAATAACTCAAGGGCTTTGTCTCATGTTGTTGTTACTCGTGTGGTTGGGTATATGCAGGAAACTCATCAAGATCAAGATAATCTCTAGGATCAAGAATTGGAGAACCAAGACCAAGACCAAGACATGTATTGTGACATGTGATGTCCTAGTGAGGAGTGCATAAATGATGTTAGGGAAACATAGAAGAATCAGAACCAAGTGTGTTATAAGAGGTGTTCATGCTAAATCCATCTCCTAGTAAAGAGGCCATCTATGACCCTTGTTATATCAAACTATGTGTAAGATATTTGATAGCTAATAATGAATGCTTTGTATCATCAAATTTGATTATAGGATTAAGAATGAGAATAGGATCAAGAGCAAGGGGATAAACAAATATACCATGTACAACTCTCATTGCACATGTTATATGGTGTGACATGCCAAGACCCACACTCAAAATAGTTTACTTTCTTCCCCATCGTAAACTCCATGTATAGTTTACATAGGAAGTATGGTGGAATGTCAACATTGTTATTGTATGGACTGTCAAAAAACCACCCACTAACAATCCCAAAAATTATCATATATTTTCCCATGGGCACACCACTTTATTGAAAATTTGTTTTTTATGGTCAATGGGTTAGTGTGTGATGGGGTGGAAAAAAAGTTCAATTAAGATATCCTTAATGATATCTAGTTACTTTACTTGTTCATATGATAAAAACCCCACACTTTACCTCTTTCTTCTTCTCTCCAACTCTCATGGCCATCTATTTTCTTGCTTAGGGTATCAACATTTTGGAAAACTTTAGTTAAAGCCTACATGAGTTAATGGAAATTAGGATGTATGTGGCTTTGTGCCCTAAGCATTGCAATAATTTGGTCAATTTATGCCCTATTTATGAAATGTCATCCCAAGTTGAAGGAGGATTTGCTTCATGATTTGGCTAAGGTTTTTCCAAATGATTTTGATGGGAGTTGTCCATTATACTCTATTTACATTAAAATTTATGATAATTTCTAAAATTACAATTGATTTTAATTATAATGAGCAAATTTTGACCCAAAAAAACATAATTTGTAAAATTAATATATACGTAGTAGACTAATTTGTAAAAAAAATTAGGAGGATGTGAGTCTAAAAAGAATTGATGGGTAACAAACAGATAAAAAAATTAGTTTTGTAGCTCAAAATAGATATCTAAACTACTCAGTGTCATGGAAAGAAAGAGGGATCGGGCAAGTTTTTTTTGTTTTAACTCGACCAAAAGGGATATTGGCTATTTGGATAAAATGGATATCCATTATTTAGCTAAAATGGATATCCGTTATTTGGCCAAAATTGATATAATTTATTTGTCCAAAATGGATATCTATTATGTCAGCCAAAAACGTATATTTGTTATGGCAACCAAAATGGATATCTATTTTGGCTTGGATATTGGAACCTGTTTAAATTAATGAATATCCATTTTGATTTCCATGCATCCACCTAATTTTTTTTGGTGTTTCCATATTTTTCCATCATTTTCTTACACACACCCCATTATCGATACTCAAATAAGTAGCATTAGTGTCCACATGATACCATACATCTAGATCCATACTATTTCCTAGAGTAGGCATTAGGGTTTTCTCATGTTCTACAAATAAAACAAGAGGTTTTGCATATTTTATTCAAAATCAATATTTATATAACTTAATTTGTTTCAAGTTAACATGTTTCCCTTACTAATTGTTTCTTTCATATCAAAATTTGACTTGCCATAATCACAAGCGCTGTACAAAATGGACCAAAACCAAAAGATCCATAACATTTTTAGAATCATGTGATCATATTGGGATATAAATTGCTTTTCCTAATCATTCATCAATGTGTTCACATTATAATAATCATAGTTATTATCTTTAACATCATTATGAAAAGACAAAACAGTCATAAAGGCATTTATAACAGCTTGAAAAAGGTACATCTAAAGGGTGATCCATCACAAGCACTCTAGGGTTAAATTTATTTTTAGATTTTTTTATGATTTAGGGTGTAGAATCAAGCATCATGAGAGCTAGGGATAATGATTTAAAGAAAATAGAATAATCTCTAAAACAATCAAATTTAATGCAATGAAAGCAAGATGTAATCTTAAGGGGTGTAAGAGAACACATGTTCACCATAATTTGATATGAATGAATGGATCTAAGTCAAATTTCAACATAACGTAACACAAATATCCACATATAATTCAAACTTAGGCACAATCAAATTTAATATAACAAAACAATAAATCATACTTAATTACATTGAAAAATATTCTTAAATCAGCCATCAATGGCAAGATAAGGTTCTAGAAGAATATTTGATTTGTCATGGATATGGGGATAGTCATAAAAAATAAACACTCGGTGTTAGGTCAAGATGGTTGATGATATTTGGTGTAAATCAAATATATTACAATTGCATTATCTTTGGTTTGCACCGCATCTCACCATCCATCTTGATCTAACATGGGTGTAATAGTACATGCTTCTATTTTTTCCCCTCTATTCTTCCTCTTTTATGCATATGTCATTCTCAACCACTCATTTTCACTCAAAATCAATATTTTTTGTATTCATGTATGCACCCTAGTTGTTGTAAGTGATTTTCAACTATTTAAATGTTGTTCACACCTTGTTTGGTGTCTCAATTTGCTCAAACTTATTTAGTATGAAGGAGTTTTAGTTGTTATAAGGTGTTACAAACTACTATGTGGCATTTTTTGACTGGTTTGAAAGTGTCACAAACTACTACATGATGTTTTTGACAACACTGACTGTACATTCATTATGTATGGAAGTCTCGACTGATATGATAGTCCATATGACATCCTATCAATTGTTTTTAAGTTGATTTCAAGATAGTATTATGTGGCACTTCAATTATGTTTGGCCAAATGAGTTTTGATTAGAGTGTGGAGTTAAATAAAGGTTGTTCTTTATCTAATTTTGCTACATTTAATCATTTTGGATCTACTTTTTGGTTGCATGACAACATACACATTTATTTAATGTGCTCATAAGACTACATGGGTATCTAAATAAGTTGTTTTTTAGGACTGTGTGGTTGTTTGCATTGCTTCAATTGGTGTCAATCAATGTGAAAGTTTTTGAACATGCATAAATTAAAGCATTTCATCTCCTAATGGTACCCAAGAGAGAAGAAAGCCTTTAAGGGATCAGATAAGTCAAGTTATTTTCCTTTATGTTTTTTCGCAAACAAAAGCATAATCATGAATGGAAAACATTCCCATGAGGGAATAATTACATTCTTTATTCATTTTTTTTACTAATAAAAAAAATTCAAGTTGTAAACCAAATTAATTCTTTTTCCCAAAATAAGCAAAATTTGAAGACAAATCAAATTATGTAAACACATCAAAACCAATTTACAACACTTGGTATCAAGTTTGCATTTATGAGTTAAGTTATCATGATCGAACTATTGTATTTATAGCCTAATATAGCTGTAATAATGATGTATGTGACTTAGTACCTATAAACACTCATGGAGAAATAAGAAAAAAATCATTTTGTCATTCCTTTCGTTACCCATTTGTGACTATTACTAGACATAAATTTCAAAAATGAGCAAGAGAAATTTGAGTATATAGGGTTATCATGCCCGTGTACAATGACTTATTATTAAGTGAGTGTCGTAGATGTATTAAATCCTTTTCATGTATTAACTAGGTATCATGTACCATTATGATCTCATGTGATTTAATGCATCTTTCATCTATCATCGAGTATATATAAAGGAAAATTTTCTCCAATATACTGACGAGTATATAGGAAGGACAAACATATAGAGAAGTTTGGTATATAGTTCAAGTGGTATATAGAAAAGGGGGCTTTTTTAGAGTCAAAAGGAATAATTCCATCTCCTGATACAATAAGCATGCATTCTATCAAAATAATTGTTGGCACAATCTTAACTAGGAAATAAACCTGGTTAGAATGTTTTAGATAGGTGGAGAACAACTAATATTTAATGACTTGTGGTTAAACATTTGTGTTAGGGATGATTAACCTGTTGAAATGAAATATACAAAGGATATACCATCATAAAGCAAAATAACTCTAAAGCATTTGCCTTGATGAGGGTATCAATTGATGTAAAGGTGTACAATCACATTCATGGGTGAAACACTCCTTTAGAATATTTTAAAAAATTAAAGGAACTATATGATTCCCACTCAAAATTGGAGTTCATACAACCATAGTTGAAATTATTTAATCTAGAGTTGAAAATAACAATGTTATGATTTTGGATTCTGAAATCCATGCAATCAAGCATGATGTTGATGTCACTGGCATAAAAATTGATGTCTATATGACTGCATTCATAAAGGCTCTTCTTCCTACATACTCAACCTACCTAGAGTTATTACAAGCAAGAATTTTTTTGAAGACTCACATTTGTTCAACTCATTGAGAAAATGCTTACAAAATAAAAACAAAGTCTGCAAGAGATATCATTTGTTATGCAAATCAAAATGGAAATTATTCCATGAATACAATAAATGAAAAGTGCAAAGGGAAGAACAAAGGGTGGAGAGGCAAATCTGATAAAAATAATATCCAAATAAAGAAAAGTAGAATGACAATCAACACGTGTATTACAAACAATGAATTAGAAAATGGATTCTTGAGATCTATGAATGTAAGACATCATGGGAGAAGATTGAAGCCTATATAAAAAGGTAGAAATGGATAAAAATAAAAACTCATAATTTGATCGACTCAATTCTCTTGTGATTGCATTCTTTTAATCTCTGAAAAAGTGAATAATGCCTCAGAGTGTACAACCTAGGATAATGATTAAGTTTTAGACACGAGTGCCACACAACATATGAATTTACGAAGGGACTTATTTGAGGAGTCTTATGAATAAAGTTGTGGTCTAGTATATTTGGTAGATGAAACAAGTTTTTGACCTAAAGGCAAGGGTACATTCTGACTCGAGTCACAAGGACATCCATATTTAATTCTCCATAATGTATTATACCTTCCTCAATTAAAAATAAACTTGTCGTCTCTTGTACTGATTCAACATCAAAGCCATTCCATTCTCCTCAATGTTGGAGATAGAAAATTCACAAGAAAATGTGATAACATAGTCGTTTTGATTGGATACGAGTAAGGAAAATTTCTAAAACTCAAGGGTGAGCACTTAGTACGAAGGAATTTTGCTCATCTTATAGAAAAAGGAATGCTAACTAGTCTTATTCGACATGCCATATTTAGACACACACACTATGACAACATCTGCAAAATGTAGAAAAATATTTTTATATGCTTTTTGAATCTACCTAAAAACATTAAAAAGTGTGAAGCTTACATATTGGTGAAACATGAAAGAGAACCATTTAAAATTTTAGAATGGAAAGTAGACATGAAGTTGTAGCTAGTTTAATTTTATTATGTTCTCTTCCAATCCTCTCCATTGGTGGTCATAAATAATTCTTGTTGTTCATTTATCACTACAACAAAATGACCTAGATGTATTTTCTAAGGAAGAAATCATAAGCTTTTAAAACATTTCAAAAAATTTGAACCATGGTTGAAAATGAATCCCAATCCAAAATTGACAAACTTAGGAATGATAATAGTGGCGAGTTCACTTCAAAGGTGTTTGAAACCTATATCAAGTAGAGTGAAATCAAGCATCATCTCACAATTCCTTACATTCCATAGCAAAATAGATTAGTTGATCTGATGAGCCAAACTATCATAATCATTGTTTGGGCACTGTTGTTATTCAAAAGGGTAAATTTGTACGTCTAGGTAGAAGCAACTCAAACAATAATATACCTCTACAAAAAGGCACCATCAACAGACCTACAAATGAAGACTCCATATGAAGTCTAATGTGGTCATCTCCCTTTAGTGCAACATCTTTAATTTTTTTCAGATCCACATGCTATGCATTAATACCAAAGGAAAAATGTAATAGACTAGAACACAAGAGTTGTAAATGCATGTTTTTGTATACTCCAAGTCTTCAAAAGCATACAAGTTATTTGATGATAACACCAAAAAAAATCTCATCACAAGGGATGACATATTTTGTGATACTATAAAGGACAACACAAGCATCATTCAACAATTCAATCGACTGGAAAAATATGCCAAATTGTTTGTTTTCAAGGTGGTTGATATGGAGGTTCCAAATAGTGAAGGGAAAACCTACAATTAGGAAATACTTGAATCTCTATTGGCTCCTATAATTGAAAATGACACTTCCCCTAAAAAAGATAATGAAACTTCATCAGAGGATGATCTTATGGCAAAAAATGAAGGAGCTTCAAATGCATAAGCTAAGGCACCTTGATTCAACATATTACACATAAAAAGATTCCAAAAGGGGTCAAATAGACATTAAAAGATGTCAGACCTAATAAGGTTTGGAAAATAAACACAAGAAAGTACACACAATTGCATAACAATCAGACAAATTCTTAGATTAACTTTACAATAAGATAGAAAAGTTTGCATTAGAAGACCTTAATAAAGAAGAAGACAACATTGGTTTTGTGTTTGAACCCACTTCTTTCAAATAGGATAAAAAGCTTGAGGCATGGAAATTTTCAATGAGAATTGAGTATGATGTGTTGGTCAATAACGAAACTTGGAAATTGGTTGATCCTCCAATTATTTGTAAACCAATTGCCTACAAGTGGGGTTTTTACAACAACAAAATAGATAGTTCACCTCACAAACACAAAACAAGGCTAGTTGCAAAAGGATTTGCACAAAAAGAAGGAATTGATTATAATGAAACATTTTCACCTACAAGAAAATGGACTACCATTCAATCCATGTTGGCTTTAGCAGCTCACAATATATGGAAAGTTCACCAAATAGACATTGAAATTGCATTTTTGAATGGTGATCTCAAGGAGACAGTGTATATGACTCATCCATAAGGTTTGGAAGTAAACAACCAAGAGCACAAAGTGTGAAAAATGGAAAAATCATTATATGGTTTAAAAAAATCCCCAAGAGTGTGGTATGACAAACTCGTTAAACACCTCTTGAACATGAACTTTAAACATTTTGAGTTTGAAGATGCAACTTTTTTTGTCAAAGTAATTGACAAAATAGATATAATTCTAGTGGTATATATTGATGATATGCTTATCATAGGAAACAATGAAAGATACACTACAAAATTCAAATCAAAGATGATGAAACGCTTTGAAATGATAGTGGGTTATCTTTATTACTATTTGGGTATTGAAGTAATTCAAAAACTAAAGTATATTTTCATCACTCAACATAAATACATTGGTAAAATTTTGAGCAAGTTCAAAATGATATATTTCAAGCCTCCCAGTACACCCATGGAATAAAATCTAGAATTGATAATAGAAGATACCATAGATTTAGTAGATAGTATTAAATATAGGCAACTCATTTGAAGTGTAATTTATGTGACCACAACTAGACCAAATATTTCTTTCATTGTTGGTGTTCCTTCTTGACTCATGCAATAACCTAGAAAAAGTCATTGGGTAGTAGTAAAAAAAGTCCTTCAATATATCAAAGAAACAAATAATTGTGGGCTTAAATACTTCAAGGAGTGGGACTTCAAATTGGTCAAATACTCAAATTATGATTATGCTAGTGATTTTAAAGATAAAATATCTACTCTAGATTTTCTAATGAATATGGGAACAAAATTTGTTAGTTTGAAGCCAAAGAAATAATTAGTGTTGATAATTTATTCAATACAAGCAAAATGCATGGCAGCTTCAGAGGCACCCTGAGTGATTTTGTGGCTCAGAAGGCTTCTTTCATATTTGCAAGAACACTAGGTTTTTGTTAACACCTCTCATGGTTGCAACATATATGTAATTTAAATGACAAAGATTCTAGTATTTCATTACTGACCTAAGCACATTAACACCAAATTTCATCCAAGTCAATATTATGTGAAAGATGTCAATGTAAAATTATTACATTGTCCTAATGCAGAGCAACCCATAGACATCCTGACAAAAATGCTAGAATGATAAAAAAATTAAAAAGTTTAGAGGCATGTTTGGTCTCACAATAACCCCTTCAGACTAAGTAGAGATGTAATATTATTATAATATTATATTTTTAATCTTAGGAGTAATTGTAGGAGAAATTTTGTTTCGTAGTGATAAGCTAGAGAGTCTCCATAGGTAGATGAAGAGTCATCTTAGAATGTGAAATGAATAATCATAAGTTTGGCTATTTAATAATGTAATATCTCATTCATTTATTAATTTAATTGAAATATCTTTAGTTTGCACCAAATTTTGTCATCCATCTTGGCTTGACAGTGGAAAACAAGTCCAGAATACGAGATGAGCAAAACTAAAAAATATAGAGCAAACATAGACTATTTTTTGGAGTGCACTCTTCTTGTAACATCAATACACCCTTCAAGAAGCATCAAGCAACAATTTTAACAAAATTTTCATAAATAAAATCTAACTTGACAATCATGTTCATTTTCTCCCGTGTTGTGATTACCTCACTCATTTCCCCCAAATTCCATGTAGATCTCCAATAAATTGATATCCTTCTCTACAACTCTAAAAACTCATAAAAGACTAATAAAAGAATGGAGGAATCAATGGGGGGCCTATGTTATCCCTCCCCTGGTTTGGAATAAATCTAATTTTTTTTAATGCACTTTAAATAAGCAATTTGTGGATGTAAGCCTTAATCCTATATGACATTTTGCTCTAGAATGAACAAGTGGCAAAAAATAAATAAATGAACCAAGTCTACTATAAATATGCTCTAAATGCTTGAATTATGTATAAGACTTTCAAAATAGATCTCTATAACATAGAATTTATGTCTTGTTTAATCATTCCTTATAATTTTGAGTCCCTTGTATATTAAAGCACATGGTTTTTAATTTGATGAGGTAAAACACTTTTGACCATATCTATGAACCGACATGGGACACAACTGAGGGCCCATTCCCCTCAATAAAAAGAGAAGGACAATGGAAAAGACAAATACAAGGGCCTCCACTTCCCGAAAGGGAGCACACTAAGAGAGAGAAGAAGTAAACAACAAAGGAAACACTGAAGAACAATGAAGGGCAAAGAAGCTGAAACCACTAGTCTTCAGTAAAAACCCCAAAGATAGACAACCAATGGGAATCCACTGAAAAATCCCCAAAATCAAGGGCGAAGCAATACACAACCCAAGAATAAGCTCGCCCTCCTAGAGGGCTTAACCATAAGCTAGGACAACCCATCTCCCTCACTGAGAAAGGAGATCTTTCAGGGTCAATTGGGAACCACTGATGATAAGAGAGTGCGCTTCTGCCCTCAATAATTGCCTTCGATCTATACCCTTTCTTCTCTAAAGAGGCACCAACATCCACATGAAGCTTAAATGGTCTGGTAGGGGGGGCCAAGAGGAACCCCCTTAAGGAGGGGTCAACCAAGTGGTTGGAGCTTCCTTTAAGAGATCTTACACAAAGGAGAGGGATTAGGGTGGGGAGGTGGAGGCCTCAACAAGCTGAGGGGAGAGGGGAGAGGACACAACGACATAATCCTAAGACATCCCTCAGCAGTACCCATCTTTGTAAAAGATCTAAAGTGAGAGAAAGGAAAGTGGTAGATTTTTTCGTGATTATTCCACTTGAAATTTGGGTTAACCCCTTCTTTCCTCTTCCAAAATTATTGAGGGCGTTGATGAGAATTAGAGGGACACATAGCGATGCGATGACCTGGGAGGTGGCACTAGAAGAAGCGGAAAGGAAGGCCTTCATAATTGAGATGTTGAGTCCATGAGCCACACGAGGAGAACAAGTTGACCAAAAATGAGATTAGTTTGGAGAGATCAATGTAAGCATAAACACATACATAGTTGAGGCCCCAATAAGTAACATCAATCTTAACCAAAAATCCAACTTTGTCCACCAAGAGTTTGATGAAACTCTCACTCCTCATCACTGAAGGGAGAAAATGAATACGAAGCCACATCAGGATAGCATTGAGTTGAATCTGATTTGGCGAGAAGAAGGGGTTCTAAGGGCAAAATAAAAATATATAATGGTTGTAGAACCACATATCATATTTTCAAACAAAATCCCTATCAACTGAGCTCTAAAATTCCACCTAGAAGAAACCAATGTCTATCAATGAGAAGGAGCAATGGAGCACCATGCCTTAAAGGCCCATGTTGAGAGAGCTGAAGGAGAAATGAATGACCTCAAACATTTATCGAATAGGGATTTGTTGCTAATATCCACTTCCATTTCAAGCAAAGGGGAGCTAGGGATTTCCAACTCAGGGACCAATATGGTGACTTGAATCTGAACATCACCCAACATAAGATTCAGGGCAGAGGCCGAAGTAGACAAGCAAGACACATCCATCAGAGAGGGGGGGCGCAGAATCAAAGCCTAAGGGAATCCAAGATTTGCAAAAATTAGAGCAGTGGTGGAACGGGTTGAAAGCATTCTTGCACTTGGCATACACCTAACAAGTCATGGGACCTCCATCCACCACATCCAAGATAGCATCCGGAGGAATATGAGGAGGACCAAGAGGGGGAGATAAAAAAGAACATTGCTTGAGGCATCCGCCTACAAGTCCCTCCTTTGGAACGACAGTTGGGTTGGGCTAAATAGGATTAGAAGGTTCTTCGAGTGAAACAACCTTAGTAATTTGAGAAATTGGGACAGGGGGACTAGAGGACATATGTATTAAAGCACACACGTATTTAAAGACTTCTCAAATTCAATATAAGATCAAATCGATGTGTGAGGCAATAAACAATGAATGAGAAAAACCGACAAAAGAAAAATACAAAACACATGACAACTAAAACAAGAGCCCACACCAAAACCATACATAATATGGTCTTAGTGTCCCATAATTATAATGTATAATTCAAGGAAACATACCCAAAACCAAAATAATAAAATAAAAAACAAAACAAAACAAAAATATGATTACAAATGTGCCAATAAAAACCTAATATAATATAATAATTAACTAACACATAAATACCCTAATAACAATACAATCCTATAATTAAAACCCTCTCAAACAAAAATTAATAATCTACAAACAACCTAACAAAAAATAATAATAAAAAATACAAACAATAATAAAACCACTAACCGTAAATTTGAGGTTAAACCTCCACAACCATAATCACAACTCCTCATAATAAACAAAATCACCAACTACCATCTACACATCAATATTGCGAATGTTACACTTTATTTTAATTAATTTTCTCATTTAAATAGGTAATATTTAAACAACTTTCTAAAGTAGGAGGCCAACCATAAATCCATCACAAGAAGGCTTTTCAGGTCTTCATTGCTATTTATGAAAAAATATCATTGATAAAAAAGTCAAAGATATCGATTATCATCTATTTTAAAATGTTAAAATATAAATATTTATGGAAAGTTAGTTGAGTATTGACATAAAGCCTACTAAAATGTTAAAAAATTAAATTATTCAATTAAAAAGTAATCTAACAAGAACTATTTTGGGCTGGATCAAATTACAAGTTAAGGGTATTATAATAGATAAAATATAAATTATGTGTTTATTTGGAATTTGAAGTAAATAATCTGTATTGTAATGTCTATTTAAAAGTGACGATATTTATTTTGGAAGGTTCAAGATGTATGATGAATCATATGTATAATATTTATGGAATTATTATTATTTAAGGAAAATATTTTATTCACGTCTTTAGTTTGTTTAAGTTGTATTTTATTTGGGTAAGTATGAGTTTACAAGGTTATTGTTATCATAAATATTCTCAATATTTTTATTGTAGCCCGAGGGTTAAAAATCAACACACATAAATCCAATTTTTTACTTTATACAAACTAATCAAAAGACTATACAAAATATTCGGGATGCATTTTACTTTCCAGTGCAACAATTCCCTTTCAAGTATCTTGTAGTATTTTTTTTTGCCAAAACCTTAGCCAACGTATTGGAGGGATTCAATGGAAAAGTTTAATAGACGGTTTCAGAAATGAACTAGTCGATGGCTTTCTAATATTGGTCGTTTGACACTCATTAATATAGTATTTCATGCGATACTTACCAATATATCAATTTATAATAGTGTTGGCTCCTAAATATGTTTGTAAGAAATTGATAAAAACTACAATGAAAATTTCATTGGGAAGGACTAGCAAATTACAGGTAGGGACATCTAGTTAAATGGGAGTCTATCATTACTCCTAAATTTAATAGCGGACTCAACCTTAAAAACTCACAATCAAACAATATTACTATGATTATAAAATTTATTAGAGATGGATTAATGAATTTAAAACATTGTGGTCAAAATTAATGTATTCTATATATTATTCCAGTTTGGGGCTCATATTCATCTACTAGATATTGCATACAATGTATTGATACTTGGTGCAGTATGGCTAAAGCTGGCGATGTCATACATCCTAAATTGGAAATGGAAGGAATATCGATTTTTAGGAAGAGAGTTGGATTGGTTATCCTCTTTTTTATTCATAGATCTAATTGCATCCTATCTAAAATCTTTTCTAGTTGATGATTTGTCCAAGGTAGTTGATTTCCTTCTTACTTCTTTCTCCGATAAACTTTTTTCAAGAAGTTAAGAACCACCCTATCTTTGGCCTCGTTCTCTCTCTTGAGAGCAATGACACACATTGGTAAATTATTCATCTTTGAAAGATTTTAAATTGACACAATAAAGATAAGCAAATTATTGGATAATTTTTCTTCTTCTAATTATTAACCTCAACATGGATATAAACAAGTATTAACTCTACAACGTGATCAACTTCCTATCATCTCACAAGCTCAAAAAATTTGATATATAGCCCCTTGGCCAAGATCACTTTCTTTATTTGGACATAACAAAAAATATTATTAACTGAAGACAATTTAAGGAGAAGAGGTGTGTACGATCCTTCACATTGTTCATTGTGCAATAGAAATGGGAAAAATGCAGTTCAATTGTTATTTCAAGTCATTATGTTAGTAACCAATGAGATAAATGGTCTACCATCACGAGAATTTGTGCTTCATATAAATTGTGTGGAAGAGGAAGCACTAACTCATTGGCCATAGAAACTAAACATAACCAATGGGATAATTGATCTACCATCATGAGAATTTGTGCTTCATATAAATTATGTGAAAGAGGAAGCACTATCTCACTGGCCATAGAACCTATTTTCCTCTAGCAATCTCAATCAATTACGGATTCAAGGTACTTATTTTATCTTGTATGTTATATGAAATTAAAGGAATTGGAGCTTATTTTATTTTTCAAAAATAGTTATGTAACTTAAAGTGAGGAAGTTCTTACTCTTATTAACAAGGTCTTAGTGTGTTTGAACTTCTCTTGCCAAAATGAAAGATATGCATGTAAATGAACAAACTATTCTTTGAGCTTGGTTTTATAAAATCTGGATTTTTTTTTCTTTTCAATTTTAGATTAATCAGTGATCTGTCTCTAAGGAATCGAGAATCCATTTACACCCTCACCAAGTTGGCATTCATACAAATGGAATCCCCTGTGGTAATCCCATAGTATTTGGTTTTTGTAGAGTTGTTCGTAATTCTCAAGGATCAAATCCAATTTATATTTGGTCAAGTCCCTATAGTTTTTCCAAACAATATAGTTTAAACATTTACTATTTACCAAGAATTTCAACAACACTATACTCAATACCGGGTTATTATTTTTTCATATTCGAAAGTAATAATAGATATAATTTCTAATATTACTTCTCAATCAAAAAACAATTTTTCTTTGAAAAAATTAAACATTATACGACACGTAAAGTAACAAATCATTTATATTCGATTCATTCATATTATAAATTAATATAATAATCTTATGACATCGTAATTTATTATAATATAAATACTTTAATCTTGAAAAGATAGATATCAACATAAAACTTTCATTATCTTTTAATCCCATAAATATATCTTCAAAATCAATCACACTTAAAAAAAAATTATATAAATTTAAAACTTGAACTTACCTCAAAGTTATGAAGCCCCTTGGGCTCCATACCTCAACCGTGCAATTCACCAAATCCATATATATTTGGTAACATTCTTAACCATAAATATAGCTTGACAACTCCACCACCAACTGGGTGTTCAAATCCAATGTTCAACAAACTTCTTTGTTGTTTAAAAATAAAATAAAATTCTAGACTTTTTGATTTCTAACAAAAGCTGAAAAATTAATTTGTTTTATGGCCAAACTCAACCTTCCCATGTCTGACATAGAAATCATACCTAACAAATAATATTTTATTATTATCTCCATAAATATCATATCACATTTATATGCTTACTAGTACAAGTTTGTTCTCTTTGTCCATAATGTCATTTTTAGGAGACAACATACCTTTCAAAATTTAAATCATTTAATACCTATCATACAAATTAATAAAATTAAAAATATATATAAAATTAAAACAAATATTATGTGATAGAAAAAGTTTTTGATGGAAGAATTACATTTTATTGGGATTTACGAAATGAAAAATCAATCTTTTTTATATAACAATGAAGATTAAAAATTATCTATTTTATTATATTTATTTTGATTTTGAATTCAAAATTATATATATATATAGTTTTTATATTTAATATCTTTTATATATAATTTTTATATTTAACATCGTTTAAGATTTGTACTTTTGAAAATGACACATTTAATACATTTTATCATCGTCTATATTAATTGAACTATAACCCTTTTGATAACTATAAATATATTAGATAAATTATATTATTTAAAAAGAATTTATGAAGATCTATTTTTATTAGATAAAAGAGAAGTTTTATTAAAAATCTTCACCTAAGAAAAACAAAATGTATTTTTATAGATCATAACAGAGACACACGAGCATTAATATCATATACAAAAGAATACATTTGAGTCATTTAAGATGAAATCAATATTTTTTATAACATGGAGTACACATGAAAGCCACTACCATAAGAGTAAAATAATAGGGCGAGGACCTAACACCAACAATCAATTTAAGAGAAAACAACACCACAAATAATCGATCGATGAATTGAGTAAGCAAGTGGCATCATGTTGGAGGGGAATCCATGCTTTGATTGGTATGACACACTACAACCAATTTCCATGGGATAAAAACATTCACCTAAGGAAGCACATCACCACCCATGCCCCTGCGACGACATCCTTTGTTACGCTTGCATCGACACTTACCCTACACGACCATGACCACCACTTTATGAGGGGATCATGACCAACCGATTTACCCATTTACCTTTAGACGAGGCCACAAATTATGTTTCCTTTTGCTCCACTCAATTACAACTCGATGCATCAACCAAACACGGGCCACCTTCTCTGCAATATCATCATCAAAACCTACTTCAACTAAGGCAAGTTTATAAAGCATTCAAATTCGTTGACTTTAGTTGGGCAACCAATCACAATTTGTTTAATATTTAACATTTTTTGGTATAAATTTTGTGATTCGTGAAGAGTGTGGACCCTATTAGTTTGTGAGTATTGGTTAAGCTCCGGGGTTCAACCAAACTTGCAACAACTTTTATTGGACCCATAAGTACTTTGATTACATTTTCTAGCACCCAACTAACATTGCTTCTGATGTAGAGGGGGAGGAATGAGGGCATTTTTTCATTTGGTCCCCTATCCAGTTCTTGGTAAAGGAGGAGACGAGAGAAGTTGTTAGAAAACATGGTGGGACATGAGGATCTAGTTTCATTGAATGCAAATGTTTGACATTAAATAAGAAACGAAGTTGAGTTCGAGTTTTGGTCAAACTCTATATCAATAAACACCAATAAAAGATGAGATTAGGGTTGAGTTTTGGGTGATTTGACACTAGGTTTGAGTATCAAGCAACCCAATACCCATAAACACCAAATAAGGGATGAGGTCTTGTTCAAGTTATGGGTTAACCTAAACAAGAGGTTGGATTTGAGTCTTAGACAAACGTGATATCGAAAATATGATTAAATCATGTTTGAGTCTCATGAGAATCTAATACCAACATAAAGAATGGAGTTCACTCATCGTAACTATTAGAGATGTTTACAATTGATAGATTGCCTAGATTTTGTCAATTACAAACTTGCTAAAAAACAATTCCTCTACCCCACATCCACTCCCTTAATCACTTGTCAATTATCATTTCCCTTTAAAAATAAGATTTAATCGTACATCGTATCTTATATCAAAATTTTGTTTTATCACACTAAATAAAGAACAAAATCGAAATAATCTCATATACTATAAAATCCCTGACAAACCATAAACCTTAAAAAATACTTTCCTTTCCTTTCTTATCAATCAAGTCGCAAGCAAACCCAATACCAACCGACCAAAATGAAGTCGAATTTGAATTACAACCGAAACCCATGCCGACAAAATGCTGAGTTGCAATTTTAAATATTAAATTAAATGTGGAGCTCATGCCAGTATGCAACGCCTACCTTAGCGCTAAAGCGCCACCACGTGTCATATACCGACACGTCGCCATCGTCCACGTCACCACGTTCTTGAAAAAGAGTCGACTGGAGTTATATTTATCGGTATTTAGTGAAATAATCAAACTTTAACGCCTCAGTTTAAAACGTCGTTAAACCCCCACCTCGTTACCAGCTCCCAGGTCGCGGTTTCGATTCCCAGCACGGTAAGATTTAATAATATTTCTAAGGTTTTACAGATTTCCTTGGATTCGAGCGTTCCAGGTGTGTTTTCAGCAATGCGTATGCTGTAACATGTTTAGTTTTTCAGCTTTTGAGTTCTGTTTTGCGGAAGCGAGGATAGTGCGGCCAAAGGAGCTTACGGTGACAATGATTTGCGAGCGAACAGATGCGGACAAGAACAGAAGAGCGACGTTCGTGCTGTAATATTCCTCTGAAATGTGAAGTGAAGATTTGTCCATCTTTGTGCCGTTGATTTTCATTGAGGTTCGTGTATTTAGCCACATTGCATGTCCTCTATAGGAAAACGTAGATTCTTTCAACTTTTTACTAGTATTAGTCACTCTCAAGAGCAACATGCCGAGATGACTGCTGCTTTTCCCCTCGCTGTGACAAAGCCGTCATTATCTTCGGAAAATTTGCACCGATTTTATGCATTGTTTGTGGAGGCTTCGCATCAGGGCGAGAAGTAGGTGCTTATTTTGTTGTTTAGGATGTTGGGCATCGTTTTGCTTAAATTCTGAAAATGCAGTGAAATATGGATGTAGAAGAATATTTTGACTTATAAAATTTAGTCATTTGAGTATTGAAATCGCTTGAAGGAGCGTTTTTGTGCGTTGAATGTATTGAGTACTGAAATTACATTTGTTATCCTGTTTTTGCTACTAAAAATGTCTGTTATGCTCTGATATCTATGTGCAGCAAAGATATTTAATGGAATGGAGAAGTTTTAAGCTTGAGGATTTGGCATTTTGAGTACCGGAACGCGTATTTCGTAAGCTTATGTGCACAAAGATTCTCCGAGTAAATGAGGGGTCGCGATTTTGAAGTTTTATTCTACTTTTGCCAAAAGCATAGAATTTTTTTTAACATTGGTTTGATATTTGTTTGCCGCAAAGAAATTTAATGGAACAAAGAGGTTTGAGCTTGAAGATTTGACATTTATGATTATTTCGTAAGCTTGCAAATACGCCTATCTGCGCAATGATTCTCTGATAAAAGGCATAGCCTAGAGAATGTGGCGATTGTAAATGTTTGTTGTGTTATTTAAAGAACATAGGAAAAATTGAGCATTCCCTACAATATATTGTGACTTGAAAAGCACAAATCATAAACCATGTGCATTAGACATGGATATTTATTTCCTGCAGAGAAATTTAATTAAGCAAAGAAGTTTAAGCTTCAAGCTTTTATATTTTGAGCCATGATATGCGTATTTAATAAATTTGCAGGCACACTACAGGCGCATCCACTGATTAAAGGTATTGTCCATGATAGATCTCTTGAACCTTTTTGGTATTTTTACAATGCATAAAGCAAAATTTTCAAATACTCAACGGTTAAGCATGAAACACTCGTAATAAATAGCACCATAATTGCTATAAAGCAGGGCAGAAAAAATATTGCATTAAATTTAATGCAGAAGCGCATATTACTATTTGTTTCAGTTTTTATTTACAGAACTTAAAAAAAGGCATTTCTATTGTTCTTTGGCTTTTAAAACTGGGTAAAAATATCAAGAAATCCACGACTATGTTTTTGTCTACAGCCATTGTTTGAGGATTATCCAAAGTATATTTTGAGCAGCAGAAATGGAAAGTGCTTCAGTTTATATTGCTGTTATCATTCTGCTGCTGCATTGTTCGTCATATGCTGCTTTGACAACCCTCTCTGAAGACGGTTAGTTGAATTCCACCTTTTCTGATTTTTCTAGGAATTTTCCTGTCATGGTGGCAAGCTTATTCTCTGGTTGGTTTATTTCAGAGAGTTTTGCTTAAAAAATAACCCCGTCAAATACCAGGGCATAGTTTCATATTGTGTTCAAAGGCTGTTCTACTTCCAAAATATCATCTTACTACTGTGTTACAATGGTGCTGCAAAAGTGGAAACACATCCATACTAACTTTTACTGGGATAATGATCTGCTCCAACATTTTTCAAATTATTATTTTTAGTCCTGTCACTTATAGTTATAGGTAGCTATACTGAACAGTGAGCTAACCCTCTTGCTGGGTACCAGAGGTGAGATTATTGGGATTTTACCACTTGCTAGACGGCGGCGATTCCTCCTGTGATTAGGTGTAATCGGTCATTGGAATTGCCTGTACTCCGGCAACCAGTGTATAACCTCTGCAGGAAAATTTGTTTTCAGCTGAGCTTTGAACTTGGGTGTTCTGATAAGAAGCACGGGGTTGCTTTTCTATGAGACCCGAGCCTTGCCAGCTTAAAATATAAAAAAGATCATTGGGCTGGAAAATATTGGTGGACTTCAGACCCAGGTTTTTTTCATGGGGAGGATATACTATATTTCAGCATTTTTTTTAATATTTTAAGAAAAAATTGGCATAGATTTACGCAATTTAAATCTTTTTAGTAGTTCATGTGCACCAGAGATCATGGCTGTAGCTGAACAATAACACAAACTCCATTTTTCACTACAGAGAAAGCGGGTTGCATTTACCTCAAATGAAGTTCAGGTTAGCGAAAGAAACAGTGTGTAGAATTGTGATGCTGTTTTAACTTCTGGTGTTTGCCTGTCTGGTAGACAGAGTTGAAAGGACTACAATCTCCATGCGTAGTTTAAGTTGCTGATGCTGCCTTTGTGGGACAAGGTTTTGTCCTTGAGGAGTTATGGTGACCATATGAACACCATAGGACCATACTATTTTTTTAGACAGGCTTTAGTTTTCAATTAATTTATTAACTCAATTTACCATGGATTAATTTTCATATTTCTGATTTTTTTTTGTGTTTTTATGGGTTTCTAGTGGTGAAAATGATTTAGGAGATGCTTCTTGAATATTTTGTAGTACTTTTAGAAAATGGCAGTGGAAAATCTCAAGATTGTTTTTGGAAGTTTGGTCTATTTTGTTGGCAGGAGTTGCATCTGCAAAAAAAGCTTCCACTAAATCCCATGAAATTTTCTCTCATGGTACCATATGGAAAAATTCTTGGAGATCTCATCTCTTGAATCTGGTTGACCGATCTGGAGAAAATTTTACTGTTTCTAACTATGGAGATTCCTTATGACATTGATAGCGTATGATCTTTCTTAGGTCATATTGGCTCTTGCCGGAGGTTCTTCAAGGATTTTGCAGAAAACGTGTGCCCTTTGAATGGAACAAGGAACAACATGCGGTGTTTGACGAGTCGAAGTTGGTAATGCTTCCTTGCTTGTGCCCCAGAATGGAGTAAGTAATTTCACATTCATGTTGATCCTCTCAAGTCTGTAAATTGGGTGCACATAGGCCCAAGAAGGAATTAAAAAGTTGGACCACCTAGTCTATTTTGCGAGAAGAAGATTGTCTAAGGATAGCGTGAACAATTTCACAACATTATTTGCTTATTAATCACATAGGACTCTGTGTTGCTCATCAGGCGTTGTTGTATCCCACCAATAAACTGGTGATCCAAGGAGTGTTTGCATGAAAGAATTCACTTTCAAGATCGGGGTTTCTTAGTAAACATACTTTGGTTCTAGATTGACTGTCCCAAATTCGTTTAGGAGAATCCCCACATGCTGTAAATGACGAATTCTCGGAAATACAGCTGGTCTGGACTCTTCATTATAAGCCTGCCCAAGTGGTATTAGGGTGCTGGAAGCTTTCTGTTCAAGAGACTGTTTACTCTGGAAAATGTTAGAGGAAGAAGATGTGTCAGTGTATTGCAGGAAGAAATGCAGGTCTTGGTAGAGAAGCACACGAGGAAGCGGCTGGCGGTCATATGGGCTCCTGATGCCATCTTATGGAAGGTGGTGTTGGCCAGGCTGTGGTGGCCAACACTGTTTCAGAATTCCAAAATGTGGGTGATGTCATGTGATACTTGATAAAGAATTAGGAGCCATTCTGGAAAGATTTGAAGTAGGTTGGCAAATCTGAAATCAAACCAGGAAAGATGAAATGTTGGGGCAAGGGTGCCATGACGGACCGAATCCCTTAGCAATGGCTTTATAGGATTGCATAATCTGGATGGTGTGCACAGAAATTCGTGGAGTTATTCAAATAAAAAATCCACAAGTTTGGCGAGCAGCCCTATAAAACTTATAATTGTAATTCCATTGATGTCAATTTGGTTCAGGATATTTGTAAATTTTGAGAAAGAGACAACTTTGCTTAAGATGAAGTTTGGATGTTACACAATCTGTATTGAAGAAGTGGTAGTCAGTGTCTTCAAGAAAACTGCCAAAGCTACTTGAAGGATAACTTGCATAGTTGACAAATTGTGGCCAGAAGGGAGGGTAATGGCCAAATTTTGGCTGGGTGGCTGTACAATCTGGACAAATGGTCTTCTTGTCCGTATGGAATGCCTCAGTCCAAATGGCTTGACAGTTTTATGAACGACAATATTAATGTGGATGACAATAGCATAAGGAGTATGGAAGTCAATACTATAGATGACTTGCTGGTCGACATTCGTAGTATGAACAGAGTTGTACAGATCGAATGGCCAACATACTTGACAATAGCAATACGAAGAACAGCGATGCAATGGTAGCACCAAGTAGGCCTGCCAAATATAAGACAACCTACAATTGTCTTACCTAGTAGGCATGATGTTAGTGGTATGGGCAATTGGGTATTTAATGATGTTCATAGCTTTACATCAAAACCAACAAGTACGGACAACAATGGTAAGACACCCAAATTAATGAGGAAATTGGAAAAGCAAGGGATGCTGTAAGGATGATCGTTCACGATATGGAGGCCAAAAGAAAGAGTAATTCAATTTAATATTAATTTTTGTAGGATTTTTTTACTGTGTATAATTTAGTCATTTACCCAAATGACCTTCATGAGTAGTCATTTGCCCAAATGACATTTTTTTTACTCATGAATTTTTGGTAATATTCACAAGGCAAGGGGACCCACTTAGCACACAACCACTCTAAGCATTTGTTAGTAGGAGGAATGGTAAATGTAATTCACCACTTCGGCTTTTCACTCTCTAGCCTTTTTCCCCATTGGCAAGGCTTTTGGTGAGTGTAGTGCCTAATAAATCATCCTTGTCTTGCACTTATTACCAATGTGGGATTAACCCAATTACCATAGATGGAATAACCGGTTGGGGCGAGTACTCACCAGGGTCGAATAACCGACAATAACTGACAAAGGCAAAAAATAATTGAAATTCACCCGAAGCAGACAATATATAAATTAAATAGGTACGTATATAAATAAATAAAAATAATTGAAATTCGCCCGAAGTATAAGTTTACATTTAGATAGGTACGTCTAGTTTCTTATACTTTAAGTTATATTTTATTTATATACTTTCAGGATGTTTGAGAGTGGTTTCGGACCTCTAGGAGCTATAATGCAAATTCTAGGTTTTGGAGGATCCTATCATATTTCAAACTTAGGTTTCAGGGTTTCAGACTTAGCCATATTTCAGGGCTTTAAAATTTCAAGGAGACATCATAGGAGGGATGAAGGCTGCATGAAGGGATGTAGGTATGATAGAATGATATGAGAACATCTCTTGCAAAGTGCCACAAGTCGATCCCACCCCATTCCCTGTGCATAGATTACTAGACTTTCTCAGTCTCCCTTAGTTTTCTAGAGAGCAGGGAAGAGAAAAATATAGATTCTTGTAATTTGTACTTGTAGATTCTTGTATAAGTATCATTGTACCAGTTTTAATCTATGCACAGGGAATAGGGTGGGGTCGACTTGTGGCACTTTGCGAGAGATGTTCTCATACTATTCTATCATACCTACATCCCTTCATGCAGCCTTCATTCCTCCTACTATGTCTCCTTGAAATTTTGAAACCTTGAAATATGGCTAAGTCCGAAACCCTGAAACCCTGAAATCTGACTAAGTTTGCAATATGATAGGATCCTCCAAAACCTAGAATTTCAATTATAGCTACTAGAGGTCTGAAACCACTCTCAAACATCCTAAAAGTATATAAATAAAATATAACTTAAAGTATAAGTTTACATTTAGAAATGTAAACTTATACTTAAATGTTTATTTTATTTATATACTGTTTGGTAACCGGCGACTAACTGGAGAGTACTTGCGGTTAAAAAAAAAAATTGTGGTTTTTCTACTGCCGGTGGTTTTGAGTGGGGAGTATTCCCCTGATGAAATTCCCGGTGAGTAACCGACCAACTGGCAATTACTTGCCAGTTATTCCATCTATGCCAATTACAACCCAATCATGTATTAAAATTGCTCGTGAAAGCCTTCAACTTAACATTGAAAGAGTAATTCATTTTGGGGCAATGGCCCAAACATCTGTGGGACCACTGAAGTCATTTATTGGGACGTAGTAGCATTGCACAATGAAGCAACTAAAGTAACAACAACATATAAGTTAACCAACAGCAGCAACAACAGATAACTTTATAAGTTAACCAACAGCAACATTAAATTTGCTCAAGAAAAATCTAAGTTGTCATGTACTAGGTTGCAGCCAGAATTTAGCACTTGAGGAAGCAGTAGCATACTTTGCTACAGTTGCAGTTCAGGCCAAGGAATTAATAACACAAATTAGGACAATTACAGTTCAATTGGTTAACACTTCAACAAAAGTTGTTGAATTAGTTTAACCCTTGCCCAGTTCATAGTTCTGAGGGATGCTGAAGCACAAAAGGGGCATAGATGTTGGATAATAGATTGAGATAATGTTGACCTTATATACTTGTTGTCTCCAAATCTTGCACCTAGAAGAGAGTGTTCAGTCCTCTCCCAGATTTGGGCAATGTTGGAACATTTCTAGGCCTGTGGGTATGTCTATAGAAGAAATGGACCTCTAGATTGAAAGGGCTAGCTCCCTATATATGTCTTTGCAAGACAATTTTTGCTAAACCAACTTGTTTAAAGGGAAAAGAGTTAGAAATATACAGAAAAGAAAATCCTATTCTAAGAGTGGTGATACACCAAAACTATTTTCCACATGAATGTCAGATTCAAGTGCACAATACAACAAAAACACAAACCATTCCCAAACTCTAAAGATTCTAACAACAATATTTCAACACAGAGGTGAGATGTGTAAAAAAATGACACAAGGTAAATGAGCTAAAAGGCAAACTTTGCACATTCAAGACAATAATACACATGCAGAAATTCAATACACTTGGATACACACTGTGTGACCAGTTAGACTAAGAGCTCTTGTTCAAATATGAAGGATAAAGTGGGTAGAAGGATGGAAAATCATCACATGCTACCTTTATACATCTCTTGCACACTCAGACCAAAAACTCCGAAAAAGCTTGAAGGAAACAAATTTATGCTAAATGCTTAAAGGCATAACTTGAATCATTCGAGCAGGGCTTCGCCATACACTGCATGTTTTTTTTCTCTAGCCAAGGGGCTGTATATATAGCAAGAAGGAAGAGAGAGAGGAAAGCCTTTTGGCGCCAAGGAGAGGAATCAATTATGTTGGAAGTCATTGTCTTCAGCTGCAACTGTCTTTGTCAATGATGCTCATTAGGGCACTCTGATTGATCCATGTCGCCCTCTTGAATGCCCTTGGCTTGCCCTCTTGGAGATGCTTTTTCAATGTCTACTTAACAAAATAGAGCTATGTGGAGATGGCGCCAAAAATGGTTGCTGCTAATGGAGCCCCCTGTTGGAGATTTGTTTTGGTGCTCAACTGTTTCTCCTTGGCTTGTCGTTATGCACAATGGCGTGGAGCGAAGTTTTTACTCTGTTTGACTTTGTCTTTCCTTTTTGATTGGTCCTCAAGGAATGACTCGGATTGGTGATTCTGAGTCGTTGATCTGCTGGGCACGGATGCCTGTGGATCATCCTCCATCTGTCTTTGACAAGCTGACTCTGCTCCAGCTCATGCCACGTGGCAGCGTCCTCCATCTGTCTTTGACAAGCTGACTCTGCTCCAGCTCATGCCACGTGGCAGCGTCTCATTTGTCGTTGTCATTTCAAAAAGACTGTTTCAAACAAAATGTCCGAAACAATTCTTTCAGGTTTTCGCTAAGTGTCCCTTCGAAAACTTTTCGAAGGACACTTTTGCCAAGAAAGACCCTTCGGATTTGTGAAAATGCTCCTTCTGAAGGGTAAGAGACCTTCGGAACTTTGGAAATGTACCGTTCGGAAGAATTGAACTGCCCTTTGGAAACTTTGAAAGTGTTCCTTCGGAAGTTTTGAAACCTTCGGACTTCTTGAAACAGGCCTTTCTGAAGGGAACGTGCCCTTCGGAAATGTTTTAGACTTTTACCCTGGGAAATCCGAGAGGCATTATCGAGACCATTTCAGGTTTTCTAAGCCCTATTACTTACTCACATCGGACCTCTCATTGCTCGCTATTTATAAAGCAATTTAAGACTTGCTCCTTGGAAAACCTGAAGTCATGCATTGTTGAAAACCCACAAAGCATTGGAAGGAGTAATTCGTGTTCGTAAACTTGGATTACTTCTACTCATGAAATTTTTATAAGTCGAGTCGTTCAGAGAATCTGACTTGGTCTTGAGGAGTAACTTGGGTTTATGAGGGGCCAAGACTTGACTTGTGAAGAACCCGACTTACACTACAATGGAGCCAAAACAATCTAGCCTCCTTGACTTGCAACTTTGGACCTCTAAAATGACCTGTTCTTGCAATTGCTGTTCGGCTCTCCTTGAAAATGGTTGAACAAATTGTACTAAGGTGAAATTTGGTCAACAATACCTTTATATACTTTTTTAATGTAATCATTTCCATAGTTACCAAATCTAGCCAGATCTGGACAAAATCCGGCCATACCCGAATTTTTTCGCTGCTTGGATAAGTTCGTCCAGGTCGGCCCTTTTTTTTCATTCTTTTTCTTTTAATTTATTAAAGTTTGATGTGCATAAAAAGCCCAGAAACCATAAATATGATATAATATTAACATTTCTATATTATTTTATTAATGTTTTTCATTGTATTTATCTGTTTTGCATATTTACGAATCTATGCTCACATAGTAATTTGTATATATTCCAGATTGATTTTTTCCAAAATTTTTCAAGAATTCCGAATTTCAGATTTTTTTGCCCTCCCAAAGGGATCCGGATTTCTGAACTTGGTAACTATGAGATTCATTTCATATAGATATAAAATGTAAGGAGATAAATCTACTTCTAAATTTATATGTTAGTCATTATGGGAAGCAGTGTCTGTTGGTAATGTAAATGGACCATAAAAATGAACACTGTTTTCCTCCTTTTATGTTATTTTGAGTTGATTCCTAGATCATGTGGAGAAACCCCTACATTAATACCTATGAATCAATGGGATTGGAGTTTAGTGGTCAGAAATAACAACTAACAATAGTGCTCAAAAGTGAGAAAATAAGTACAAAAACATCTCTCTTAGACTAGAGAACATTGTCTTCAATGAGAATGAGAATCTTGACTTAATTTGTAAACATATCATTGATATTTTTTCAACTTAATTTAAAGCTACAACAACATTTTGTTTAAATTATTGTGGCTGTCCAACAAGGCTTGCGACACATGAAAAGTGGTGGTCCACATATTATCATATTGAGTGCTTGCACGGTGATTTATCTCTTTTTCAACTCTCTCTCCTTTTTAACTTCTACTTGCTCCTTTCCCTCCCCTTCCTTTCCACCGATAACTCCATGTCAAGGAATTTTATGCCAATTAACATACAATTTACATCCACTTTTGGTTCTTCGAAAATGCTCTTGAAAGGCTCTTGGTGAACCATTGAATAGCATACATGTTAGCACCAACATTCTCTCTTTTATTCTTATATGCTGTCCTTGGTCAATGAGGATTTGAATTTTATCTCCAAATGCTAGTTAGGACTCCATTCAGCAATACAATCTTCTCAGAACTTGAAAAGTATGTGATTTTTTGACTCTAAAGAAAATTGGACTGATTTTCACATCAACCAAAGACAATCAATATAAAGATTTAAGTTCAGATGTTAAAGAGAGGGAACCAAGTCAGGCAAAAGTGGTTAGCTGGGCTTAGTGAGTCAAATCTCTCCTGGTAATATCTTCCAATAATTTCTAGTACCATAATTATAGCTCATTTTCCCTTTAAGGCCATTTATGTTATAAATTATCATTTATGGTAATGAAATGTACTAGTATCAAAATAACCAAACTGTTATAGTAGTTAAATTTATAGCCTACTCTATTTAAATTTGAAAATATGTTAGGTATATTTGCATTTTTCGATAATTTACACTCTCTATAGGCTATAAACTTTCATATGCTAGTAAATGTATTTTAATCCATAGCTATACTATTATTCTATTTCCTTTTGTTCATTTTTTTATTTAGCTGAAAATGTGGCTTGAATTCAAGCATGTACATGCAGAAAATTATGTGTGCTTTCATAACTATTTTACTTAAAGGAACATCTTATGTGGCCAGTGGGACTTTAGTTATTTTATTAGAGTTTGAGGATTAAAATTTGGGAAAAACTTTCAACACTATATTGTATGCATTCTCAAGTAAACCTAATTTTTTTTGTCTCTTGCTTTGTTACAGGAAAATCTTTGTATAAAATAAGACAACATTTCTCTGATAGTTCTCAACTTAAAGCACTTTGGGTTGGAAGTAATCCATGCCTTGATAAATGGATTGGTGTCATATGTGACAATGGAAATGCAATTATCACTGGCTTGTAAGTTTTCTATAGCACATTGTAATTTAACTACCATTTTGAATTACAAATACTTGGCCATAGTGGACATAATTCACAAATATATTTTGTTTTCATGGCTGTCATTTGAATGTGTTTGTGTATATGTTGGTTAGTAGACTCGTTGAAGCACGTGTTCTGTAAATTCTATAATCTATTATAGAGGATTGAACTACATGGTCTTCCATGTATTCATAACTTGTTTATATGTGTTCTTAACATTTCTAAGGTTTTGTTGGTTTTCTCTTTTGTATTCCTAAGTTGAACAAGCAACAGTTCATTTTGGTTTTAATCCAATGCCAGGCAACAGTCAAATTAAAAGTAAACTACTCCTTGATATGATTTATTAACTTAGTCTTCCTTGACAATCTATTAATTGTTTCATTTCATTGAATTTATATGTGTTGATCAAAATGAGAAGTTGGAGAAACTCCTCCTCCAAGAGAGCCAAGCACGACTTGATGTAAAAAAAAAAATTATAGTAATGCCAATGAGTGACCAAAGCAGGTCAATGGGGCTTGAAAGTACATCAGTTACAATAGAACAGTGTTAGGCTAGAAAAGAACACTAGAAGTAGATGTTATTTTAATGATGAACAAACTTTTGTATGCATTTGTCACCTTATATAATTGTCTATTTTCTGGAGAGATACTATGTTTATTCCCTAATGTGAGTTACATTTCTAGGTAGCCAGTTTTTGTGAAATTTTCACGGTGAGAATTTTTATAGAGAATATGAGGGTTTTAAACTAAGATTGTCATCTTTTTGTTACACACACACACATATGTATATATATGTATGCACTTAATACTTTTAAGGTCCTTGACTCAGATTTACTCTTTCCAAACGAGACATTCTGAAGTAAACAGTACAAAATTTTAGGCAAAACCCATCATTTCTGGGATAACGTCAGATTCAAAATTTCAAACTAAGCAAGACTGAAATACTATTGTTATATACTAACAAGTAAATAAAACATCAAATTTGTATGTAAATCTGAGGTATAATTCTGTTCTGCCAATGAAAAGTTGATTGTAATGCAGGTTTGTTGTAGTGATTTGGTTCCCTAGATTTGCAATTTTGTAATCTGCTTTGAAATTGTTAAGAATTCCACTGCTAGTTTCAGGGTCCTAGGGAAAGGCGCTTTGATGGAATATCTGGTGAGTTGCAAAGTAGAAGGTCCAACAAACAGGTAAGAGTGATTTGGTGCCCTTGAATGTTGCCTTGAGTGTGCCCTCTCAGTCCAAATATTGGGCTACAAGCAGGAGAAGTTTCTTTTCCTCCACAAATTCTAGAATGTGATCATTAGCTTTTGTTGCAATCTACGTTACCGGATACGCCCCCCCCCAGGCCCTGGGAGCGCGGGGAAACGCTCCCCAGATACGGGAGCGTAGGGGGAGCGCGGGGATACGCCCGGATACGTCTGGGTGCTGTATCAGGCCTTATCCTGGCGTTTCCTGTAATTTTTTTTTTTCCATTTTTTTTTTTTTTCCAATTTTGCTTAATTAAAAGTCAAACACAGACTTCAAAAAACAAAACAAAGTATGAAAACCTCTCTGCAGTTTTAATGGCTGGCTGTGTTTGACTGTTTTCAAAACGTGAGCCTCAGTCGATTCATCTGTATCTTCTTTATTAGGCTGTATACAGCAGCTGTGAAGGTTGCCAGAGCAAGTCAGCAAGTCTTCCAGTTATTGGATCGCGTTTCAGCCTTGCCAAAACAAAGTAAATAAATGTCTGTAACATTATCAAGATGAGAGAGAGGTTGAAATCAATTATGTCCTGTTTTGCTTATCCTTTATGTCCCAAAAATATGGTTCTCCAGGACTCTTTCTGTGTAGTACATATGGTGAGATCATTTGCACAGGTATAATACAAAAGCTCAACTCGTGAATAAGCTCAAAGAAGAGAACAGGGAATACTCTTAAGTTTGATTTAACACCAGGTCATCTCATTGTAATCTTCACCAAACTGCGCAGAGGGGATTTTCTTTTGTCTTTATTTTTGTCCATACTGGTAAGTTGTAACATTTGCATTATGTACTTGTAATAATCAACAAGACTAATCTAAGTTTAGACAATTGAATATTATGATATTTGGCATTGAATTATTAGTATGTTTTGTGGTTAGTTAACTTATTATGTTTCTTCTATGCATAATATGTGGTTAATTTTGCTTATATGTCTATATTTTTATATTTTTTAATTTTTTATATATATTTTTGTACAGCCGTATCCAAACCCCCCAAAAAAAAATCACCGTATCCCCGTATCCGATTCTCGTACCCTAATCCGTACCCGTACCCGTATTGGCAACTTAGGTTGCAATCAATGATTTTCAGAATTTCATTATGGGCTGTTCCTCCATCTGCAGTATACATCATACATTTGTGTTGATTACTAACATATATATATTTTGTTCTTTGCAAACATCTATCACACATACAACATCAAGGACATATTCCAAAAATATTAACTTGGCTTCATCATCGTCAAGAACTTTATGCAATACAGCTAAAGTTGAAAATACTTTACATGTCATGTTTTTTCTTAGGTTACAGGAGACTTATTCGACTACTAGATTATACTTCTTACAAGCTATTTTAGCCACTGGGGATGTCAAGTTCATGTTGGTTAATGCACTCACTAGTGCAAATGAAGACAGATCCATGAGACGAAGTCCCTCTTCATGAGAAACCATGAGGTCACCTCTAAAATATTTTTCTTACACCTGGCATAGAGGGTCAGCTAACCCTACTTGGTAACAATCTAGGCTATGGGTGGAAATGCATATTACAAATTTTCTCTTCATGTCTATGGGACTGTTGGTTGTGGATGTGAGGAGAGGCATTGGGAGGAGGCAAAAACTTGACATGTTGAAGAAAACCCTTTCATTTGGCTTTGACTAGAATGGTCAAATCTTGCTTAAAAAGTCTCATCTTACTCCTGCCAAGTGGGAAGAATCCTCCTGAAAAGTAGGCTTGCATTTTGCTTTCCACAAAAGATTTAGGGATGCTAGCCATAAATCATTTGAAAAATATTTTTTCAGTTTACCCTAATCATACAAGAGTCTAGTAAGAGGAGCCCATGCCATGAGAAAATGGAATTAAAATGGAAACTGAACTCAACTTGCAACCAGTTCCAAAGAGGCCTATAGCTGTGGTGCACCTCCCAAAGATATGCTCAACCGTCCTTCTTACCATATAAAATGAAGAGTTTGTAATCCCAACAAACCTTGATGAAGTTCTAGCCATCCCAAAACTACATTGTGCTTGAAGGAGGTCCTTGATGTCAGAACGGTATGACCATCACGATTCTGATTCTCAACCTTGCACCTCTTATTGAAACGTGGAACAATAAGAGAGGGGTGCCTCGCTTAGACTAGTAATTTATGTCATTATTGTAGGAGGTTTTCCTATTGCTCCACTTCCAATCCCTTCAATAAGGTCCTATCACAATTGCATTTTGATCAGACAATATTCAGGAATCAATTTGCAAATCTTTTGGAAGACCGGTTTATTTGTTGTGGCTAGCATTTGATCATTATTTACATTATGCCAAGAATGCCAATTCTCCAACTCAGTGTTCTAGACATCCCCCCAACAAGCCAGTTTGTTGCCTCCAAAAGCAGGCAGAAGGCCAATCTGCCCTTGAGAAGAATGGAACATCTAGATAGGCTGTGAAATAGATACCAAGCATCTTTTAAGCCTTCAAATTGCCAAATAATGACTTAAAAAAGCAATTGATTGCCATGCAACCTATATTCTTATAAGCAGCACTGATCCAAAAATAGTACGTGCCTTGGAATCGCCACTTGCATCACATACCTGAAGTGAGCCCCTAATTTTTTGGTAGATCATGCATTAAGAATTCTATGGCAAGAACCTGCCAGGGTGACTAACCCTCCGTTGCTCCTATGGTCGACTTACTTGCAAGGGATATTCTTTGAGTTCTAATCTCAGGAAGGCACAGTCCTCCATGCAGAAGACTGCAAACAGATTGTGCAACCAAAGGAAGTCTTTTTATCCCACCTACTTTCCCCACAAAAAGCACCTGAGGACTTTTACAGTGATTTATATGTTGTTTGAGAGGGAAAAAGGCAAGAGGAGTAGAACATAATGCTTACCACTAGCATCTTGTCAGCGATTGTAATCTTTCCAGTATGAGGAAGATCACAGATATGCCAACTTTGTAGCTTTCCAAATTTTTCCATTATCCATCTCTATTGATCAACAATGGAGAACTTAATGCTAAAAGGAATACCCAAATACTGAACAATCTTTCCTCGTTTTGTAATTTTCCATCTTTGGTTAAGCCATTTAGGGTGCCATCTTACCCAATAAGCAAAATTTCTTTTTTACCTCACTCACCACTGCATCGGAAGCCTCAACAAAGGTTTCCACACAAAGCAATGGACCTTCAAGTGATTGCTGACTAAGTTCAGGATTTGAGGCAGAATCATCCGCCAAGTGAACAGTTAGAAGTTGGTTACCTCTTGGCAAAGCAATCCCTCTAATTTGCCCCGGAGGCCTGGCTGCCTCCAATAAATAACCAAAGGCATCTGCTGTAATGACATGGAGATATGAAGCTATAGGGAAGCCTTGTTAGATGGATCTTTGTAAATGAATAGTGTCCGATTGATTACCATTCACATTGACCCATGCTGAAGCATGTGACAAAAGCGTCGCTAGTGACTTGCGGAAAAAGGATTCAAAATCCAACTAGTCCAGCATGTTTAGAGCGAAACTCCATTCTATCCTACCATAGGCCCTGTCAAAGTCAATCATGGACATTAATAATTTTTCTTTCCTACAACATTAAATTGAAAATGTAGTGTATGAGACATCTTCTTAAATGCACCACTCTTTTTCAAACACATTGACACTTGCAATGATGATGAAAAATGAAGTGACTTTCAGGAGTATTAATAGGTCCCAATCCACATAAAATTTTGATGATTGGTTGCCTATCCTTGGGACTAAGCCCTTCGTTTTAGATTCTTATCTTGGCTTGGGGCCCATTGACGACTCAACTGTTTTGATTATGTGTTCTTTGAGTTTAAACTGTAGCTCATTTATTCAATTGTCTTTTGTAGCCAATCATATCTTCCGGTAAGCCTTATAAATTTCTTTAAGGAATTCTTTGATAACTTGTTTGTGAAGATGTCATTCTTTTATGAGAAAAACTCTAAGTGGTGACAGCTGCATTATTTACACGAGAAGTAAGTTTCAGGTGAGGACCATTATCAAAATTTCTAATTTAAACTTGGTTTATTAGGAACTTAAGGTGTCGTATATAGCACCAAATATTTATATTGTACTTTTGGTATCAATCCAATGTGTAACTGTGTTAATGTTCCTCTCTAAAAATTATCTTACAATGATGATTGTGATGCAATGGACTTGTTTTAGACTAAAGTTTTAGCGGTAAGAAAATGTGGATAAGACATACGAGATTAATTTGTATCCTCATTCTTTTCTTGTTCAATCAATGACGGAACTAGAGTGAGTGAGTATTCAGTAAAGGGATTTATGTCGTGTCAGTTTAATGTTAACATCAGCTATTTAATACACAAAAAATCTTCTCCTGAAATGTTAAGATATATTTTAATTTAATGGTATGTTCTGCGTGTATTTGGACAGCCAAAGATCCATGCAAGAGAAAAATGTTGAAAACATATAAACTTTCGATAGTTGTGCTGACTGATGGTGGAATAAAACATAGAATTGCACAATAAAACCAACACAGAGTATTAGTCCATTCTCTACAGGCTTCCGAAACATCTTTGAGATTTTATGCATGCTCAAGTTTTTGGAAATACCATATTGAGAATGTAGACAGACTGCAAATAAAACGAGGATTTGTATTAGCAATGATTATATGAAAAAAAGGACTCTACATATTGGCCTGTAACATGTTTGGCAGTATGCTCTCGGTATGATGTTAAGCTGTTCTTGTTTGATTGGGCATTGCTACCATGTCCATGTCTTTGATAGTTGAACACGAATTCATATTGCAGATTTATCATCCTATTTGTTACCCTTGGAAGAAGTTATATTTTAAAGCTTAGACATGAAAAGATGCCTGTATTTTCTGTTTTATCCTTTCTGTTGCTGTTGTAGCATTGTCCCAGATGATTCTTTAAGCTTTCACAATTTCTATTGCTCTTCGTTTAGCTTCAAGTTCCTAGATCATAAAACCAAAAAGGGAAATATAATATCTCATTGAAAGTGCATTGAAAGTATCCTCCTTGATTTTTCTGTTTACTTGAGTTTGAATTATAATGGTAGTGCTCATCTTTCTTCTCTGGGGATTTCTCCATTACTGCTTTATAAGTTCCTCTTAATTTACCTAGCTCATGCAGATACTGACATCTATGTATTGCTCTATACAGACATCTAACACACATGCAACTTCAAGGACATATACCGAAAAGATTATCTCAGCTTCATCATCTTGAAGATCTGTATGTAACACAGTAGGAGTTTGAAAACACTTGACATTTCTTGTTTTTTCCTATCTCGTCTTTACAGGTTTATGTCAAATTAGAAAATATCTGCATGTCTATAAGCATATGATCATAGGGAAGGGAATCTCTTTGCGATATTCCCTCTATCTTAATATTAGTACTTTTATAAAAGGAACCAGATGAACACACAAGTCTGTATAAGAAGAACGATCTACCTCTACAGGTATACCAAAATCTGCCTGTTACTGTCTATTTTCCTAATACAATTTTGCAAGTGGTGAGTCTAATATACAGTCATGGGGTTCCTCTTGGGCTTACTGCTGTACATGTAATAACAAGCAGATATCCAACTGGATTCTGGTCTTAATGTTGTATAAATAGTCAGCTATGCTCAGCCTCCTAAATATTTTCGTTTCCTCTCATTTCATCAATAAGCAGATTTGTAGCTACTATTCATAATTACTTGTTGAACATGGAATCGAATTATTTAATGGCAGCTCCATCCAGACATTTATAGGAACTATTTTGTCATTACTTCTTAAGCCCAGGATAGATAAGATAAGATAAAGATAAATATATTAATGTCCAACTAATGTCCAAGTAGGTCAAAGGGACTGCAGATAGAGCTTAGTATGGCAAATTCATCTAGACCCAAACATTTTGTGTACCACAGGATTTAGGATTTCTTGCCAAATCCTTTGCAAATTATAAATGCTAGATGGCTCTATCACGATTTCACTTATCTCCACTTCTCGAAGCTGATGGTTAAGGTTCTAATGTGTATAATTTGGCCTAAGAAAATATTCAAATGTACTATACCTCTCCTTCAGCTCCTATCAGCTGGGAGTGTTAAGACCACTGTCATCTTTGTACTTCAGCTTTTACACAATTAGTTTTATGGCCCAACTTTTACCCTGATTGTTATATGTAAATCTGCCACCAAGGTTCTGCTTTTCAAATGGATTCCTGTGCAAATAGTTGAATTTGTACTGGATTTACAGATGGCTAGATCATAATCAACTGGATGGCACAATCCCAGTGGAGCTGGGGATTCTTGGAAATTTGAAATCGCTGTAAGCCATATTTCCCTCCCATTTTAATTGGAATTCATTTATTTGCAGACTATATATCTTATGTTTGATTCTATTTGTAGAAGTCGTACAACTAATTATAGGAACTTGAAGTTTTATTAACTATATGAATTGACGAGTTATATTATGTTCTTTCATGTTCTATATGCTTCAATGTCATATAAGGATGGATACCGTTTTTATTATACTTGGCATCTAATTGTCACTTTGCTTAGCTTATTATTAAGGGTCTGTCTGTTATCCTCTCAGAAGACTTCATGGGAACATGTTAAAAGGCTATTTACCAGATAAGCTGAGGAGAATCCCTGACCTCAGGTAATTCTCATTTGAAAGAATGGTTTTCATGTATGTACGTAGCAATAACTTTTACAAAATCATCAATTGGTTGCTCTTTTGGGTCTACCGGGTAGTTGAAATTTTATTTGATTTTACATTCTGTTTCTTTACTGAATATTTGTCTCTGGACTTCAGCTATGATCCCATGTTCATATGTAATGCCCCAGATGATGAGGCATGTGCAAAATTCAATGCAAACCTCGGATCGAGGCAGACTATATTTTTTCAAAAAAATATTGCTTCATCACCCATCCAGAACGGGTTAATGTCTTCACAAAATTTTGAAAATGAGAAATCTGGAAAACGTAGTACAGAGTTTCCCGAGGTTTCTGAACGGAGGTTACAGAGTCAATTGAATGCACCTGCTCCATTGATTGCATTGCCTAAAGGAGAAGACAAAGAAAGCTGGACATGTTTGTGCAATCCTGGGGGAATACTAGGGACACAAAATTACAGCAGTAGTGGCAATTCTTTTACAGACTGCGACTGCTTATCTGGTGAGAACCTTGTTTAACTCAAAAGACAAATTTTTGAGGTTGAGCTATGCAAAATGCACATCCCTAATCTAACTTTGTTGTTCCTAAGAAATCAAAGAATTGAGTAAACAAGAATTTAAATATTGAATCCTTTGGAGGGATGTAGAAGATATTTCATAACTTCAATATTTTCATAATCAATGTTGTCCAACATGTAATCTGATTTTGTTCTTCATCAAGGACTGATTATTGGAAGAGAAACCACAATGACCGGTTTCACTGATAGGTGTTATTGCATTGCCTCCCCTATACCTGTTTATATAGATAGAGAAAAACTTCTCTGGAAGACTACTATCAGATGCAACCTATTCGCTAACTTTACATACGATCCATTTATCTAAACAACATAGAGCCATCTAGCAACAAAAGGTAGATATTAACATAGCACCGTAACACGAAATGAGTAAAAAATATGAAAAAGGAGCATGCTCATAGTATTCAACTAAAATGTTGAATGTACACCCTATCACTTCATTGTGGAACAAATAAGCATAGAAACTGAACAGACTCCCCAGAATCTACAATATGAATAAATAATGCAACATAATGGTTGAACAACCCGTATGACACTATGATGCATGTCCTGCATCCTGCATTGTAGACATCAAGACCAGTACTAAGAAATAAAAGTTATTGTAACATCTGTCCGCTCTCGATTTCCTTGTTTCGTCCCTGAGACAAGCCATACTAAACAACTAAATAAATGCATCCTGAAAATCTGCACAAATACTGGTGAAATCAAACATTCCATTGAATTTCTAAGAGTCCATATGGTGCTGATTCATTATTTCCAACTGAATGGTTTACTGGCCTCTTCAATTGCTACAATGGGAAATGAAATTTGTATGTGGTTCTCTGAAATTCTCAGAACTGGATTCCAAGAACTGCCAAATGTGAATGAACTCCAGCTACCTTTCTGACACTGAACAGCAAAGGGCACTATGAATTTGAAAAAAATATACGACCAATTATCTGCAACCTGCCAGCCAAACATCCGAGCTTTTACAAATGAACCAACTCTTCAACCATCCTACGCCCTTGGTCAAATATCCCAACGGTCTCTACTACACACCATAGTCACAAGGTTTGAGTTCGAGTTCAACGAGTATAAAATTGGGTTCAAGTTTGCCAATGGATCAAGTTTGGAAAAAAGTTAGCCATTAAATTCCAACCATAGAAAAACATAAAATTATATATAAAAATAAGTAAATAAATATAAATATAAATATAAAATAAATAAATAAATATAAATATAAAAATAAGTAAATAAATATAAAAATAAAATAAAAAATAAATTGAAAATAAAAAAATAATAAATAATAATAAAAAGTAATAAAAAAATTTAAAAGATTATAAAATATTTTTTTAATAAATTATATATAATTAAAATAAATTAAATAAATAACAATAAATAAATTTAAAAAATTAAAAAGAGTAAAAATAATTAAAAACTAGTTTAATAAATAAAAACAAAACAAAATAATAAAATAACCAAAAAAAATAGATTTTTTAAAAAAATAAAAATAAAACGAAAACAACAAATTGAAAAAAAAAATCCTAAAAAATTATTTAACTTCACTGATAATAAAAACAAAGTCTAAAAAAAAAAAAAAGAACCTACCTCTCTCCCGCTTAGCAGGTCTCCGTCGTCGTTGCTCGGCACTTAACGAGTCGACGCAACAAGGCTTGTTGCGATACAGTGCTCGGCATGTAGCAAAACACAACAGTGGTCCAAGACAGCTCCACGGCGGCAGTCCACGTCAGCTCCACAATGGCAGTCCAATCCAAAGTCCACACAAGCACGTCCTCCACGCAGGTTCAACGCCAGAGACGTGGCGGGAAAACGCAGAGTCATAGAATAAAAGTTAAAACCCTTCTGATAGGCAAAACTGCTTGCAAACCAGTCGAATGGTGTATTTGTTTGGTGGTTTGAAGGAAAACTCCTGGTATTTTATAGCTGTGCTATGTTCTTTATTTCGCTCTGTTCTTTTTCTTGCTAATGTTATTTCTAGGTCCGTCCAACTGTTTGTAGATTAAAATCGCCGCACAGGATGCATTTCGCCGAATTTTCGGTCAAGCCCATCAAATTCGCTGAACTCCGAACTTTTACGAAAAAGTTTGGCGAACCCTGTGACCATGCCACACACCTTCAAGTCCTTGCTAGGTAACTTCTACAACCAGTGTGGTACTTAATACCCACTAATTACTTTCCTAGTGAGCCAAACCTTACAAACACAATCTTTAAAAATTTGGGAATATAAGATGCTCATCAAACTTGGCTCTGCAATTGAAAATTATTAGTGGGGATCTTTGCACCAAAATTTCTTAAACATACAGCTAAAGTCAAGTACTGCTCAAGGTACATCTGCTCTAGCCAAGAATGGATATTATTGGAAATTGAGCACGAGACTTAATTTCACACTACAAGTTTTTAGTGTGTAGGAAAATGGTCATGATAATTGTAACTTGAAAGTGGAGAAACCTGGATGAGCCACCCTTGTATGATAATGTTGTTGATCTGATGTGAATTAACCGAATGAACCCAGAGTGTGAAGATGTAATTTACCCCTGTAAAATTTTGATTCATATCTCCATTATAACTTTCCAATGATTATATGATATTATAAATATCTTGATAACTGACACAAGCTTCACTTTGGCCAGAAATAAGTTAATTTCTATGACCCGACATTCAATTGATAGAAGCCTGCTTGTTTTTTCAATCTTTTAATTTTGGAAATGTTTTTGGGAGATTTATCACAAGTGATATTGGTCCAAAGTGATGTGTACTTTCCAGCCCTTTGTTCAGTGCAAGTATAATGTGTTAGTGTAGGGCATTTATTTTCCTTTTATTAGGTTTATTCCTACACTCTTGTTCATATTATAAATATCTTGATAACTGACACAAACTTCACTTTGGCCAGAAATAACTTAATTTCTATGTCCCGACATTCAATTGATGAAAGCCTGCTTGGTTTTTCAATCATTTAATTTTGGAAATGTTTTTGGGAGATTTATCACAAGTGATATTGGTCCAAAGTGATGTGTACTTTTAGGCCCTTTGTTCAGTGCAAGTATAATGTGTTAGTGTAGGGCATTCATTTTCCTTTTGTTAGGTTTATTCCTACACTCTTGTTCGTTCTTACACTTGAGTTAGCTTGCTTAGGTGTACTTCCGTCATAGGAGTTACTCTTTGATTATTCTATCATAGGAGTTACATGCCTATTCTAGGCCCTTTGTGGAGGAGTTACTATCTCTCTCTATTTGTACATCTCTTGGTGAGCTATTCTCTAATAGAGAATGTTGGATCTTTGTGGTTACATGCTTTTGCAATTATCTCATTTATGTGATTTTAATTACTTGCAGTTTGTATATGCTTGCCCTGTTTTGACTCTGTGCAATCCATGTTTCACATCACTCATGGAACTCGTGCATTCGTTGATCCAGTGATCTTGGCGTAATCCTTGAATGGTATCAGAGCCAATCTGGTATTCGATTGTTTGGTTTTTTATTTTGCTGTTAGTTTTATTTAAAATCACAAGATTTTTTGCAAAATAAAGCTTGTTTTGTTCATATCCATTGTTGGAGTTTTTATGTCTTTGGTGGAGATGTTGGTTTTTCTTGCTGAGTGCAGGCCTGTCTCCCCTCATGCGATAGTGGTTTCTTGCCCCTGGGTCATTGCAAGATTTGTGGCTGATGGCGCTAAAATAGGACCTATTTTTTAATTCTCTGCAAAAAAAATCTTGGAAGCCATTGGAGCACTGCCCCACGGCCTCCAAATCTCCTTCAGTTGAGGATGGACGCCATACATTTGGTCCACAACGTGCATTGATTTCTAGCTGGGACGTGTTATTGTGGACAGTCAAAAGTGGTTTTCAAGCTAACAAGCAGGTGGAAGCTCCTTGGTATGCACTTCTGTTCTACATAGTCTGCCATTGTCCTTGGCCACTCTGCTGTTCAAGCATTCATCTACCAGCTTCAAGCTCAGCCCACAGTCAAGTATCTCAGCAAAGAGAACATTTGGAAAGTGGTTGTGACAAAGGCTCAGCCTGTTGGATGGACAGTTCATGCAAACCTGGTGTATGTGTAGCTAGCATACAAAGCCAACGTGCAACTTGGTTTTATCTACACGGCCTGCAAACTTCTTGCACAATGTTTTAATCCTTCTAGCTACCTATGGCCACTTGCACGGTGGGAACGTACTTTCCTTCGCGGTAACTTGTTTTCCAAACCAACATATACACTACAAGCACATACAACCACCTACACGTGGAAAATCTATTGCTCTCTATCCTCCTACGTAGCAAGTAATGTCTGCTGTAACGCGTTTTCAAACCGGAGTATATATAGCGAGTGTTTAGAGGCAGTTTTGAACTTCAGAGGAGGATGCATGTGTTTCAAGCTGCATCCATTGATCTCTTGACATCTAGCAGTTATTCCAACGACCTTCCAATGGCCTGCTATCTAACCTCTCCTCCATTGCAGCCTTCTCTACGTCTCTAAACTTCCTCTTGCTGCCATGCCATCCTGAAAACACCTTGCCCAAGTCAACATTTCTTGCATAGCTGCCACTCGGCACCCCTCCCACCTTTTTTTATGCAAAACCATTTTTTGCTTGCAATTTGTGTTTTTTTTTAAAACCACTTCCTAAACAAATCCGTTTTTTAATGAAAGGTTAAAAGTTTCTTTTTTAAAAAAAAAAGGTTCACTTTACATTTTGAATATCATTCATATGGTTATGATTGATTATATTAAATTGTAAACCTTTAAAAAAGAGATTTTAGTGGGTTGATTTACATCATGAAGAGGTGGGCTTTATTGACCGTAATGGGGGGCACTAATAGTGGTGGGAGCTTTTTCCTTGTTTTCTGTATAAAAACATTAGAACTTGGTGGGACACGGATGGTTTTTTGGTTGTTTTTTATATAAAAATAATATATTGTATTTGGGAGAAATAAGATTATTTGTTTATTGTATTGCTTGATCATACTTTTTGTTATCATTCGTTTGCCAAAGACGGAGGGTGAGGTCCGGTTTGGTAGGTGGCCAAATCCTCTCAGAAGCAAATCTTCTTTTCTTCTCCTTTCCTTGCTTGCTTTCTCACTTGTATTCTTCATGAATGCATTTTCAGTGTTAACCAACATCTATTTTGGGAGGCCATTTTTTTGGTTAAAACTAGTGAATTTTGGGCAATTCCAAGGGCCACACAAGTTTCAAATTGTGTTTGGCATCGAAGGGCGCTGCCCCTTGACCCGTCTTGTACCACGATAGGGAATGCGCTTGGGGCTCTGCCCCTTGACCCCACTAGGAGCTACTGTCCCCAGATCCTCGCATCGTGGCCCCTTGTTCAGTACTTCTAGTGTACTTTCTTCTTCCAGAGGATGAGGTCCAATCTGATAGGTGGTTAGATCCCCTCAACAACATTTTATGTCTTGTTGAGATTTGTACACATATGCATTATCAACAGAGCCCAACGTCCTCCTATTTCACTTGTTTGCATTTTCACATGTACTATTTTGGTGTCATCTGCAGTGATAGCTTGCATTTGGATACATTGTCAGCTGTGTTTGATGTCCATTCGTTGAGATGTGCATTGGCACTTGTGCACTATTTGCTCTTACTTGTTTGGATGCATTGTCCGTTGAGTTTGATGTCTATACCTAGAACATGCACCAGTATTCACATCACTAGCACATATTGCTCTCGCATTCATGGATGCATTGTAAGCTAAGTCTGACGTCCATTCACTTGAGCGTGCTTTGTACTTGCAAACACAGGGGAGTCATAGTTGATTGTTTTGGAGGGGTTGTTGTGGGCCTTACTTTCTCTCTTGTGCACACACTCAGTTTTCGCGACTTGTGTGCCCCTTTCGTGTCATTTGCATAGATTGCTCTCACATTCTTGGATGCATTGTCAACAGAGCCTGACGTCCATTCGATGAGCGTGCATTATCATTTGTGCAGTGTTTTTTTTATTGTACTTCTTTGGTGTCTTAGTCATGCCGATTCCACTTGAGAGATACCAGTTGATGAGGAGAGTTGATTCTACACCAGTGGTTCTTCTTGGAAAGACCAACTATGCTTCTTCATATTCCATTCTTATATGGATAGATTCCTGCTCCCACTAATCATGTTTGGTACAATAATTGGGCTAATTCATGTGACAAGGTTCTTGGTACCTTACTGTGACACGTTTCCATGGATCTTTGTTGCCATGTGAAACATATAGCTTGCCCCTGCGCTATTTGGAGCATCCTACAATGTCTTTTCAGAGATCTTGTTGAGATCTTTATCACTCCTCTCGTCTCTTCAAAGACTGTTTTATTCCCTCCTGGGACTATTTTTTGTGATGACACATTCATGGTGGACTGTGCTCTTATTTCTGTTGAGCCACCACTACAAGACGAGATTCTGCCTGACCTTAGTTGTCTTATTGCAGATTCTACTTCCGTCCCTATCCAGGATGTTGCTCTTCCAGAGCCTTCACAGTCTTGTACTTCAGAGGAGTCTGTTGTTTCCAATGTGAGTACACCCATTGAAAACTTCGATGACTTATATGTTCTAGTGGATATTCATATTGTAGATCGGTATGCTTCATCCTCAGTATCTTATTTAGTTTCAACAGTTGTTGAGCCAAGCTCTCCTCTTCACATAGACATTCTTTCAACAAATGTTCCATGTCTTTCTTTTGATAGATTCACTTTAGTGACATTACATCTAGTTCTTATGCACAATCTTTTCAGACCTATGCCATGCCTTGTTTTTGAACCTCTTTCAGATATCTTCATACTGATGCCTTCATCCTCCTTTGTGGAATGAGCAGACTTTCAGTACACACCTCATGTTTTTCCTTTGGCAAAAGGAAGAAACATTGTTGGATGTAGATGGAGCTTCTACAGTCTTCAGTAAAGGATCTTGTTATTGACATTGGTCATCTTGCGAGTTGTATTTGGAGTGTAGAAAGATTTAGCATCATTTGTAGTGGGGCTTCTTAGCCCTCGCTTCTTTTCTCTTTTTTTGTGAGGGGAGTTTTTTTCTACAGGTTTTCTCTTTTTCTCCACTTTATGAGAGTTGCTTTATATATGGGTACCTCATTAGGCCTTGTTGTTAGGACCTATTTCCTCTACCCACCTAAGCTATGCTTAAGGGGGGTGTTAGTGTAGGTTATATATTTTCTTTTTATTGGGTTTATTCCTACACTCATGTTCATTCTTACACTTGAGTTAGCTTGCTTAGGTGGACTTCTGTCATAGGAGTTACATGACTATTCTAGGCCCTTTGTGGAGGAGTCACTATTTTTCTCTCCTATTTGTACATCTTTTGGTGAACTATTCTCTAATAGAGTGTTGGATCTTTGTGGTTACATGCCTTTGCAATTATCTCATTTATGTGATTTTAATTACTTGCAATTTTTGTATACTTGCCCTGCTTTTCCTTTGTGTAATCCGTGTCTCACATCACTCATGGAACTCGTATATTTGTTGATCCAGTGATCTTGGCGTAGACCTTGATATAATGTTGGTGAAGTCTGATATAAGGTAAAAGCATTTTCTGTGTTTTTGTCATAGTTATCATGTTCGAAATGTTTGGTTCGTTCGGAAGGGGAAAAATGTTCGGTCTGGTTTGGAAAATATAAAAATTAAAAAAAAAAGTTATTAAAACATTATATATATATATATATATATATATATATATATAGTATATTCATACTTTATTTATTTAAACTATATTATATATTATTTTTTAAACTATATATATATATATACACACACACACACACACACACACATACATATTGTATATTCATACTTTTTATTTATTTAAACTATATTATATATTATTTTTTAAACTATATATATATATACATATTGTATATTCATACTTTTAATTTATTTAAACTATATTATATATTATTTTTTAAATATATATATATATATATGTATTACCACTAATATATAATATTAATATCTAATATTATCAAATACTAATATTTAATATAATTATAAATATATTATATTATATATAATTTCTTATATTAATATTTTATAAATTATAATATATAACTACAAATATATTATATATTATATGAATATTTTATAAAATATGACTTTATTGAATGGGTATGGGGGGAAATCTTAATAAATCTCAAAATATTAATGTTGGATAGTGAGGAGGCACACCCGCGTTTTGAATAAGGTAAAGCTATAAACATAATGATTGAATTTAACGCTAACGAAACCAAAAAAATTATCGATGGGCACTGTTTCGTATGGCAAGTTTGACAAGTGGACAAGGGCGGTTTCGTGTACAACTTTTAAATAATTGACAGGGTTAGCAGTTAGCAGTGTCGTTGGCCTTGACACAATGTCAAACGACCAAGAAATAACAAGGGGTTTGTTGTCTTCATTTTAGGATTTGTTTTTTTGTTCTTTTTTTTTTCATTGAGTGTGTGATATGATTTCAGCCTCGAATCCCCCCTGTCTAAATTAAAACACAAATAACAATGGCCAAGGCCCCAAACCAAACGAGACAAGTTTGGCTAGCCCAAAGAGTTCAATTCGAACCCAACCTAGTCCAGGTTCGACTGAACCTGGTGATTATGGTTTTTGTGCACTCCTTCAGCCCATCATAGAGGTTGGCGACATTAATGCCCTTTGGATACTGCCGCTTCACACATTGGGGGGAAGGCCATTAAGGTGGTGCTCATCTTTGCACACCACTACTACTAAGGTACCCCAACACACTTATCTCTCGGCGACATAGATTTGCTCTTTCTCAACACCATGGTTTTGCTCCTCAGTGCCATAGATCTACTCTTCCCAGGATGTGGGCACACGTTATGAGTTTTTTCACTGCCACTGGGGTTTCTTCGACCTTGATTGTTAGGAGGGATTCTAAGGGGAGTGCTTTGCTTCCTCTTGGGATTACCTAGCCTGCCCGCCGCCGGCCCTCCCTCCCCAGCCATAAACACTCCCCGATGAGCATTATCAGACCTTGCATTAGCCCTTTTACATTGATAGATGATGGCACAAATGATTCTCTTGCCCTAGACATGGTCAAAGATTTTTGATGGGACTAGCATCTAGTCTTTCCTACTTGCATCAGCCCATGCTCTTTGGGGGTTCTTGCTCCCTCCACATGGCTATTTGTATTGGTACTCTAACCATGTGGGTTGGGGCTTTATTGCCTTTTTAGTGCTTTAGTTCTTTTTTATTTAGTTGGTCTTTGTTTCTAGGGTCCTTGTATGCTAGTACTTTCTACTGTAATTAGATGTATTCTCGAGTCCCATTGACCTACTTTTGGTCATTCGTGGACATTAATATAATTTCTTTCTTTCTTTCTTTCTTTCTTTCTTGACCATGCTAAGAAGATCTTTAACTGTCTTGCAAAGACTTCCATGTGACCAAGAACATATTCTGATAATCTTATTGCATACATAGAATAGTGTCAACGTTAAAATCATCACTTACAACATACTTTGTCACCATACTTCCACTAACTCAAGATATCAAAATATAAGCAAAGAAATATATATTGGTGCTACAGAAACATTAGAGAGGCATTATCACCACATCTATACAACTCAACAACTAGACTAATTACTTGTTAGCTGTGAGAATTAGGTGCAAGATCCCATGATTGACTGAAAACAAAACTCACACAAATAGATTATTCACACACAAGAACACTGAGATATTGGTGGATGCTCCTAAGGCACCCGAAATTCAATATACTTAGTTTAGAATAAAAAAAGACTGAATGATATGACATCTCATTGTGTGGATATAGGTGGGACAAAGTCCTTTATTTATACGCCTATTCCTAATAATGTATAGGAAGAGTCAACACTCTATAGCCTACTATGTCGACATTAATCCCAATATACCACAAATATTGGTAACTCTACGGGCCCGATAAGATGAATTTTACAACTCTAACAATAACAAGAAGCATACCAAACTATAAAAGATAGGAAATACATACACAGGTATATATGGTGCCAACACCATCATTGTACCCCCTTTGAATGGGATTTTCAGATGCCTATGACACAACTCCAGGATCACCCTGAATAGGCATGTCAAGTCTATTAACACTGAAGTCTAACGTTGACATAAATACAATCAGATGGGCTCCATTTTATTACTGCATGGTGCAATGGCCTACCTCTTACTGGCATTTATAGAAACAGAGACCACCGAATTGATCTATTCATAATGGGTTTGTTTACCATTTATTAATGGGATTAGCAGTACTTCATTTTCCCAGCGCAAGAGCTGGCTGTGTGTTTAAACTGTCTCTTGAGGAAGGCAGCCACACCTTACACTAATATCAAATACTTGGTAAGTAGTGACTATTTAGAGTTAATGGTCTGAAATATTTCTCTACTTAAGAAAAGAACGACAATAGCATTATGTAATGATAACCTCAAAGTACAACACTCGAAAAATATTCTTATTACTATAAAAGGAAAACACTAATTGAAAGTATCGTCCAACGATAGATTTTTGAATCAGTATAATATTTATTTTGGACATATGTAGCTTCACAAAGAGGTAGAACATGATAATTCATGAATCAATTTGAAAATTTCTTGATGTAGTTTGAAATTACATTTTTTGTAGTCTGGGAAGGTTGATAAATTTTTATTTAAAATATAGAGTAGTACAAAATGTACATTACAAAAGCAAAAAGCTGGGTTGGGTAAATCTATTGAGATTACGTTCCATAAGCGGCATGTTGGAACTTTCTGATATTAACTTCAACTATCCTTGGGGTAGGCAGGCCTTGCCACTCTTATTTCACAAAGTCTTCATAAGATTGAAGAATTCATCAAGACCATTGATTGGATTTTACCATCATTTCCCCTAATTTGCCCAAGCTGAGTTGGTGGCCATTATGTTTTCCAAATATTGACTAATCAATTGTTGCAAGATGTTATCTAGAGTTGCTTGTGGCCCCGAGAGCCACATTAATCACTAAAAGACTGAGAAATATATCATGCTAGAAACATTTCGTGGAATCCACCTAAGCATGCAATGATGTGGTTAACTCTATTGAGCAATCATTTATAAGAGTATGGTATATCTAATATGAGTACTTAGGCCTCACGTTTATTAATGCATGCAGTTTCATGTATGTGCCTTGCAAAGAAGTTAGTGCATCATTTTGGTCCTTTGAATTGTGGAAACCATTTGTGATAGGCTGAAAACCATTTTATGGATGTCCTAAGCGTTTTTCAGACTTTTTCTATACCATAAACTTCCAGAAACTCCCTGAACTGTTTTGGAAAATATGGAAAAGTTTCCGGAAGTTTTTTTGGAAGTTGCTTGTGATGAAACTCAGCCTTCCAGAGAATTCCTTAAGTTTCCAAGAGTTTGTGAATGTTTCTGATATTGTTTCCATGAGTTTTATTCTATTCCCAATGTTGCTTATTGTTGATTTTCCCCTTTTAGTTTAAATTTCATTTTTTTATGCTTATATTTATACTAGAATTTGTAATACAGTATAATTCCATTTCCCATTTGTAGGCAGTCCTTGTAATTCAAAATTCTTAGATTTTTTGCAAGTTAAGGTGTAAATTCATCTAAGAGTGGTCTATTTCTATAAATGCATTCTATGGATGTATCCGGGCATACCCACAGGGGCAAGGGATTAACTTGCTTGTTCCCCCCTCAAAACCCCCCCTCGTATCATGGATGTATTTGGGTGTACTTGTAGGGGCAGGGACATATCCCGCTTGTTCCCCCTCTCCCCCGCTCCCCCCGTCTCCCCCATCACACCTAATCACGTATCAAATCATATCCTAGGGCCTGCTACAACGTATTTGGTAATGTAGGATCTCAGTTTCCATCTACTGAGCATTCTTCTTTGGAGTTCGAGTGGATGAGTTGGATGAGGCTCCTTCGTCACTGACTACTTGATTCTTCAAATTTTGTAAATGTTTTTGGGTTTTGTTTTGAATGGAGTGTCTACAATCGATGGACTTCGACCTAGTATTGCATCATAGGCCTTCTTTTTCAATGAGTTGTCTAAAACATTAGTATAAAGGGTTGGGTGCCAAGAATCACCATTTGAGCCATAAGAACTCCCAACACCTTTATACCATGTTGATCGAATCCCACCAGTTGGAATGTCAGAGGCTAGATAGCTTCTTGGGACTTTTCTGAGTCTCCTCTGGAAAAACATTCACATCATAGCCACCATTGAAAATAGTATTTGTCGAATTCCTCCTCAGGATTTCCATGTGCACAATTGCTAGCTGTTGGGCTAGATTCATTATCATAAGCATAAGGTTAATCACTTGATCACCTGACAATGGGGATCGACTATGGGTTCATCCTTTTGCTTTTGGTTAGGGCAATCTCTTGCAAAATGGCCCCATGCATTGTACTTCTGACATTGTATAATTGGTCACCCTTGGGAGTCACTAAATCCGACCACCACCACCTATTTTATCTGATGTCGGTAATTGTTCCCCTTTGGTGGCATCGATTGCTCCCCTTGTGTGAAAAGTACTGGGGCGCTCTTATTTAGAAAATTGTATGGGCAATCCTTGACTAAATGCCCTATAACTTAACAAATTTCACAAAACATTATCTATGGACAAATGGCCTTTGTATGCCCATCTATCTTGCAATCCGTGCACCAAAGGTCCTTTCCTTCTTCCTTGGTGTCCTTTTTTAGTTCATCATTTAGAGCATGCCCCTCCAAATAACTTGAACTAATCTTAGTTCATTGTCACTGGAGTGAGAGTCACCTTATTTGCTCCTCGAGTGCGAGGATGTCTTCTTCTCTCTTGCAATATCCATCACTTGGTTGTATGCGTCTTTGTAAGACAAAGAGGGACCACCTTCACTTCCTTTGCAATGAGTGTACCAACCCTTCAATAAACCATCGCTTCTTCAAGTTGTCAGTTGGTTCATTTACAAGTTTGTCCAATAGTTCTTTGAGCCACCTATTGTAGACTCATATGTTCACATGTTCACACTGCCAGGTTTTATAGATCTCAGCAACAATCTCATTGTTGTCTCTTAGGAGCTTAAATTCCTTATCGAATGCTTTTTGCAATCTCTCCCATGTTCTCTTATCATTGGTTGTTGCATCTGTGTACCAATCAATAGCCACTCCTTGAAATTTGGCCGGAAAGAACAACCACCAATGATGCTTGTCTATCTGCTCATTGGTAGTCTAGATTGTGATGCATGCATTGCAAGGCTAGTACCGGATCTTTAGATTCATCACCTATGAACTTCGGCAACGTTTGTTTTTGAGGATGGATTTGGTGGGTTGGCCATCGCTGTGGGCATTGATTGCTTCTAATGTGGCTCTTTGAATACTATTCTACTCCTCAAGAAAGTTTGTGTCGGATGTTCCTTTGCTTTCTTACCATTGTTGGACATGTCTCTATACTATACTCTTCCTTCACCAATGATCTGTACACTATCTTTTTCACTGTTAGGTTCCCTTTATGTGCTACATTTTCCAACTTGTGGTTTGTGCTGCCTTGGTATATTTGGATCGATATCTTTAATAAATAGGTCTTCACTTCCGTGGATGTTTGTCTTGTTTGCGGCTCCTCTTTTTGTGAAGAACTTGTTGCAAAACCCTATCTCAGAATAAAGACTTCCCTAAGAAGGAGGGGGCTTTTTCAAATCCTTATTGGATTCCATGGACTCTTCATTTGATTCTTTTGCAGCACCTTCCAACCCTGCGTGGTTGGCAAGGTCCACACTCCTTTCCTCTGGAAGGGGAAATTGTCTAGCAATCTCCACCCACTCCTTACTCATGAGTGGTGTAGGGTCCACCTGTTCTTGCTGAACCCTCTCTTGGTTTTGGCTTCAGCTTTGGCTCTGACTTTTACTTACGCTTCAGCCTCGGCTTCCGCTTTCACTTCGTACTTCTCTTGATGAATTTTTAGAATTGGCTGCCTGACACAACCTTTGTTTACTTGCTTGTTGTTCCCCCAATCAAATAGATTGTCTAATTTGTTGGTCCACTCCTTGATCGTGTTGTATTCTTCTCTCGCTTTTGTTCGGGTTCAATGGGATTAATTGTTTCTCATACAGTGTTACTTCTCCTTGAAATTTTTTTCTTCATACCATTGTAAGATATTTGTCATTGTAATTTACGGTTATGTTTGACACAAAGATGTTATAGGATAATGTAGTGCCTCGGTGTCCCTGAGTAGTGTTGAAAGTCCCTGAGTAGTGTTGAACTTCACTCGCTTTTACTCGACGTTAGCCTGACTTGACTTTGCAAAGGCAATGACGCCAAAATGTTTGTTATACAAACATGCTATTAAAGGCACATCAATTGCAGAATATTAATACATATCATAATGTAGCTTAGAAGAACATAAGAGTAATAACAACTTTATTTTGTATAGGTAGTACTCAATACAAGAAGTTTTGTATGGATCTGTTACACAAGCCCTTACCTCAACATGTAACATTCTGTTTGCATGACAAGAGACCCAAAGGTTATCGGGCAAACCACAACTGTCAACAACTGAACACCAATGAGTTATTTAGAGCCCTACGTAAATCCAACAATACAATAAAAACATAACAAAATTGGCTATTAAAACATGTAATTAATAATATGCTAATAAGAATGACAATGCTAACATGATGGTATACAAAGACAAATTGTTTTAGCAGATTTGTGTCTTAAAAGTGTTTAAGAGTCCTATAATTTTCTATTTTTAAGTCTTTTTTGGTTTCACTTTGAGGTATAATAGGACATTTCCTAAGTTGCAGTTTGTAGGTCAAATTTTAGAAGTCATTGTGATTACAAAAATAGAGGACATTGTTGTAACACAAAACATGGTAGGCATACCCCTTCAGCTCATAATTTTCTAAGCTTAGGACATTGAAGAAAAAGTGGAACACCTTTGGTGCTCAATGCTCATTCGAGATGTATTCCTCAAATAAAGGGCTTATATCAATAAGCCTTGACGAGGAAGGTATGCTCTTTGAACTTTAAACATTATCTAAAGGACTCTCACACTAACTTTTGTGAAAGGAATCTTATTTTGTGTTGGAGGTTTTCCACCTTAAAAGGATCTGAGAATGCCTTCCTACACTTCTATTCGAGTGTGTTTTGTTCTTTTATTTTAAGGATTATTTTTCTCAGCTCTTGGTCATGCTTTCAAAATTCAAACCTCTTTGCAATCTAAAATATTAGTAAACTTTTCCTTATTTATGCATGCAAATCACGCCTTCATCTATAAGCAGTTGAAAGATTTCTTATCGCCACTAAGCACTAGCCACCTTTTCATCTACAACGGTGATTGCAAAATCATACTCAATAAGCTCTCTACTTACATTAATAAATGGGCTGTTACTTCAAAATCAAGAGAGGGAACTTCTTTTCGCCTATGTGATACACCTATTTCAGCACATGGTAATACAATATAAGAGTACAAAACTCAGAGAGTCCTCCTCAATAGTTATAGGACTTAACTATTTCACACCAGTACGGTCTTCAAGATACTGAAGCTTTTCCTTTGCTCAAACCTGCACAACAGCCACAAAAGCTCATGGTCATTCCTTTTATGGTGTTTTTCAGGTTTTCTTTGTTTTGAATACCAGACACTAGCAATTCAAATATGTAGTTTCTTGGGACTAGACTTAATGGCAAATGGCCATGTCAAATTAATTTGAATATCACAATATTTATATTAAATAAATTCTGTATGAAATCTATTGTGAGATGTGAGAGATTTGTGTTTTTCAGGGCTGTTTTCTCCTTGATATACTACATCTTGTTTAGGATTCCCAATTAGGAGGGAAATTAAGAATCATATTTTTAAACAACATAAAAGTGGGTATATTTTTAAGTGTAAAGAAAATGGAAATTCGTTTACTTATTTAATTTTTCCTTGCTGCATGTAGATTGCCCATCATGTGTTGCTGGCCATGTCTTGGATCCATTGATGCCTGATGATAGCCACTGTATCTGTGTTAGACCTCTGCTTGCTGTTGTTGAATTGCTAAATGTTCAATTATCTAATTACACATTGAGCATGGAAAGAAGCTTTACAAAAAACTTTGCTGCTTATCTGGAAGCGTCCCCTACTCAGGTAATAGTTTTTAATTTTTTGAGATTCTGTTTTATCCTTTTAATAGGCATCTCTAATACCTTTCTTGGTATTTTATTTGAGGTATTACTTTCTTTTATGTTGCTTTATCCTTTTATTGAAGCTTTTTAAAATAATTTTTTACTCATCCTTTTTCTATACCATCTCAGGTGGTTCCTGTAGCCAGACGAGGTGGAAATGTCATTGTAGATATTTATGTTTTTCCATTTCCAAAATCAACCAAAGGCCAAGACAATATGAGAACTATAGCGGAAATTTTGATTCAAAAGAATGCCAGCAACCACGGCATCATGCAAGATCCAATGCTTGGACCTTTTTCTATACTTAGAATAGAGAATCCCCTTGAATCAAGTGAGTTGATTCTTGGCCTTGACGGAAGTGACTGAATTATTTATGCATACTAAGTGGAGTATTGATTGCTTATGAATTAAAATGTATTTTGTTTTTCATTTTTCTAAATTAATATGTAAAGACAAGAACTTGTCATAATAGATTAGGCATTGCTTTATATTGCTTTTTAATGGCATTCAGCATACCTAGCTCTCATATACTTGTATTGTTTTTGATAATTAGAAAACATATATTAATAGAGAGAGAAAGTAATATTAATGTCCACAATTGACCAATATAGGTCAATGGGATTCAAAGAGTACATTTGGTTATAATAGAGAAGTACAAGGGTAAAGTTACCTAGATTACAAAAAGTATCAAAGGACAAATGACTAAAGAAGCATAAACAAAACAATGGGTTAACATAAGCTACATACAAATAGTCTTGTGAGGGTTGGACCCCTCAAGGAAGCATGCAAATGATGAAGATGAAAGCAAGAAATCATGATAGGAGGCAAGCAATGTCATATGTTTGTAGCAAGGCTTGGCCCAAAAAACCAAGAACATCATCTTCTATCACAACAAAAGGGCCAATGCAGGATCTGATAATGCTTAGAGGGGAATTCTAATGATCGATGGGGATAGGTTGGAGAATCCTAGGAGGAAATCATGTACTCCTTTGAGAACCTCTTTTAACTACTCCCTCATGAACCTCTTGAAACATCCATGGTCAATGAATCTCCAGTTGTAGATAAAAAACTAGTAATGCGCACGAGCCTTAGTGACTTGGCTTACAACCAACGAGTAGAGCCTCGACGCCGATATGAAGCAAATCCACTCTACCTAGATTGAAATACTGGTAGCAATATGCAAAGACAAATGCCATCTCATTGATTTTTCCCTATTTTAGTGTGAATTAAACATATCCAATGGGTGCTTACCATATCGAATATGTGAAGTGGGTTGAAAGAAGGAAGTAATTAATGTGAGAACTCTAGGAATTCCCTGTAAGGACCTATGTCTGAGAAAAACAACCTCCCATAGAAAAAAGGCCAAGCACCTTTGTTTTGGGTAGGACAAGAAAGTAGATAGACAACACCTTAACTCTCTATACAGACAATGGAATCTTCCTTGAGCCCCCATCTTAGATAGGGTGCCCGAAAATAAAGTTCTCCTCATTCTCTACCTCTTGGAGGGGAAGAGATAACAAATTATATCACCTTGTGGAATACCGTAGTTAGTCTCAACTTGTAATTGGTGAGAGCACACCCTTAACTGGCAAAAGGGAATCCTCAAGCCATGTGACATGATTTTAGTGATACTTGAGCTGAATGATGATGCCATCTACAATCCTTAAGATATACACAACGTATAAATCTGACTTGGTGCTAAGAGACTATAGAGGAGACGCCCAAGTGACCTAAATGTACCGTTCATATATATCCTCCTTGATAGCCTTGTTGATTATCTCCTACGAGGGAAGAAGGTAAAGAAGATGATCAATATAAATTCTAATAGTTTGGAGGAGTGGAATGGTGTCAAGATACTAGTAGTGTCGACGTCTAGTGGGGCCCAAAGAAGCAATTGTCTTAGAAGAGCAAAGGGCCAAATATGAGTACCTCTCTCGACCTAAGGTTGAGTTGCTCGAGGATATGACTGTGAATATAGAAAGTAAGCTTAAATATACTCTCATGGAGAAGGGACTGAGTGAGAAAATCAGCTTGAACAATGCAATGAGGAGTCATCTGTTTGCAACAAATCATACATTGGAGCATGAGGGTCTCAATCCGCTCAATACGAGCCTGTTCAATGTGTCCCATACTAGAGCCCCAAACTTCTAAGCCACACAAAACTGTGGGTTTGATGACTGAATTGAAGAGGCTTATCTTTGAAGGGATATTCTCGAAATGATTTTGAAAACGCTTGCACTCGGGGATAGAAAGTGAGGAAAGCTTCACACTCAAAGATGGATCCAAAACTCGAGTCCCAAGTACGTGTAGGTTGTTGCAATCTCTACAAGTTTTTTTTGTAGAAAAATTGAAACTTGGAAAGAGCATCTGTAGAAGGTTTGAAGACCATAACATTAGTTTTGATGAGGTTCGCCAAAATCGGGTGAAGCTCTCAAAAACAAGCAAGGGCACCATTAAATATGCAAGATAATAATGTGAGTATGATGTGAAGAGAGTTCGCAAGATCATCTATATAAGTACTAAATAGAGTTAGTGAAAGAGGGCTCACTTGCTTAGCTCCTATGATACTCTTAACAAAATTAAGAGCCCATGGGAAGTTCGGAATTTTTTAATGACCATTTTGTAGAACCTCAAGATGGTGTTAACAAAAGAATCAGAGACACCAATATCATGCAACTTTTGAAAAAAAAGATGTCTCAAGATGGAGTAAAAGGCCCTTCCAAAGTCTACAATGCAACAAAAGACTTTGGAAGACCAATGGCGAGCCTCTTCAATAATATCTCGAAGTGTGAAAATGTGGTCAATAGTCTGGAAGTCCCTCCTAAAGCCTGCCTACCCCTTGCTCTATGATTACCTTCTCTAGGTACTCAAAGATTCTCATGTCCAACACAGTAGCATTAAGTTTGGTATACATGATTTCCCAATCATAATAGTTCTGTAGTTATTCTGGTCTGAGCTATCCCTCAATCTCTGAATGGGGTGAATGATATGTTGTGACCAAGAGGGAGCCTCAAGAAAACAACCTCATGGAATAGCCTTGCCATAGGGAAGGCAAGTGAAACCACACCATATTTGAGGAGTTCAGTCTATAACCCATCATGATCTGCTGCTTTATTGGTACATAGGTTTGAAATAAGTCTTTTGACATCCCCTATAGAAAATAAACGATAGGAGGGAAGATGTGAGGCAACTCTATTCATGGGCTGATCTAGAATATCATAAAGATAATATTAATTTTATATAGTTAGCAGGACAATGATGAGAGACATTGCTTCAAATGGAAGGAACTGACTAAGAAATTATCATATGTATAAATTAAGCCTAAAAGATTGTGGACGGTGGAAATTTATAAAAGCATTGTTTTGGGCAGCCGACTTTGTTATGTTGTCAATTATTCTCTTGTTGGCTTTGGGTAGTGTATTAACGAGTCTTAGTTATGAATGGTTGGGTCGAAGATTGTGTTTTAACTGACAATTGCTGGTTCTCGTCTTATAGATAGCAAGTTCAATGTCAGGGTAAGGCCCCTGATGAGACATGTCCTCCCTGTTATGAGCATTGTACTGTACACTACCTATGCAATAAAGCTGTTGAGTCTGTCATGTTATTATGTGCTATGCTCTTTGTATGTGTTTATAATATTGCAATTAGTATTCTTTTGGTAGTGTAGCTTTTTATAGCAAACAAATAGTACTACATACTAAGACAAAAAGTATGAGCATTCTCATATACCTGTACTATGCGGAAAAAAAAAAAAGTTTTGCAGTATTATTGCTTTTACCATCTAGAGGTTGGATATATCCCACACTTCTCTACTTTAGTAGCTTCAAATGAGGATTAGGATTTTCTCACAATCAAAATGAAGATTTTTTGAGGAAGACGTTTGCTAAAACTCTTTTGGATAACCTGCATAGAAGTTTTTGTCTAAGTATGCATTCTTGTTAGAGAAGTTCCATATTGTAGGTGCTATGCTCTTAGTATGTGTTTATAATTCCACAATTAGTATTCTTTTTGTAGTGTATCTTTTAATAGCAAACAAATATTACTACATACTATGATAAAAAGTATGAGCATTCTCATTATCTGTACTATGTGAAAAAGAAAATAAGTTTTGCAGTATTATTGCTTTTACCATCTAGAGGTTGAATATATCCCACACATCTCTACTTTAACAGCTTCCAATGAGGATTAGGTCTTTCTCACAATTAAAATGAAGTTTTTTGCAGGAAGACATTTGCTAAAGCTCTTTTGGATAACCCGTGTAGAAGTTTTTGTCTAAGTATGCATTCTTGTTAGAAGAGTTAAATATTTTAGGTGATATGGGAACTTTAATACTAAGTTTACTTTAGGGGACTATTGCTTTGTGATATTCTTTATTAGGAAATTCACAATTGGTATTATTTTCAATACAAAATTAATTGATGATGTAAAGTCTACTTCCATTTGGAATTAAACAAAATAAATGTTATGTTGGAGATTTATCTAGGTTAGTACAACGTAGTGTTATGTTGTATTAGTCTAATTTAGTGTTAGTCATATTATAAGGAGAAATAGGTGTGTGAAGTGAGTGTATGAATTGTTGTAACAACTCACCTAAAATAGAATGAGACAAAATGTAGGAAAGATAAGATGAGTTTTGAAACTTGAATCAACTATTGTAGGAGATCAAAGCTTATTTATGTAACTCTCTGTGATTGAATAAATTAAGAGATTTAATTACTTCATTTGGTATCAGAGCATGGTCTAAACTTGCATGGTATAGAAGTCTAATGTATTTGCTAGGGGCAGCCATGCTTCTTCATTGCTCCTGTGGATGATAGTTTTGTGAGTACAAAATAGTTTGTAGTTTAGAATGTGTTGTAAGTTAGCTTTTCATATAGTTTTTCAAAGATTAAGGTAGATTTGTAGAAGTTAAGGTAAATTGCAGTTTTTATAAAGGCTGTCTGTTTCAGATCATTGCTCACGTGTGCAACCTGTCTGTCATAGCCATGTGTTTGATCTACTATTAATCCTCTTGCAATCATTGTTGGTTTTCATTGATATTACGACACTACTAGTCTGATCCTCCATGTGTAACTGTTACCATCATGCTATTTATGTGCATACTCTGTAAGCATCCGTTACTTGACAATGCCTGTACCATCAAATCTCATTGTTATGTGTGTATTTATGCCATTGCCATACATAATTCCAAGACGTGCTCATACATTGCTTGCTGCTCTCCGTGCATATGCCTATTGTTCATCATTGATAAAGAAATTTGCTCGATCCATTGTTGACTTTGAACCTACAGTCCCTTATTGTGTGGATCTTACATCCCTATTGGCTCATGGTCTCTGTGGAACTTATGACCTATCATTGCCATTGGCCGTGAAATACTGCTCTACAATTTGGCGCTGCTAACGTTTGATTGTGTGTACTTGATCATCCCGTGCGTTTTTGTCAGTTTGATCATTATTTTTGTGCATTGCAGTCCATCAATGACTGTTTTGATAATCGTGCCATCTTCTACCAAATTTGGTTGCATGCGTTTGCATCTGTCAGAACACTATCATCTGCCACCATAGTGACTTGAGCATTGATTCAAGCCTTGAAAGCTAAAAGCTATAGGACAAAGTTAGAGGAATTTTGTATTTCAGGTGATCAATGCTTTATCTGTTGTTTAGATTTAAATGCTTAATATATAGTTATTGATATATTTGTCTATTAAGTTTGTTTAATATGTTTAGTCCATAATGTGTTTTTTAGTTTTTATATGGTGTTAACTTTTTATGTATATAGTTATTTAAATTTTATTATCTTTGTGGTCAATAGTGTTTTTGAATAAGTCTGTCAACTTGACAAATAGTCTATAGTCTAGTTGGAATAAAGCATGTGCCGTTTTTAAATTGACAAGTCAAACTTATACTCTCTGTAAGGTTGCATTATCGGGAGAACAAATGTTTGTTTGAATGTGTTAGTCCATTCTTGGGTGGGGGGGGAGGATTTGCTCACAAATGCACATGCAGTTTGACTTAGCCGATTGATTTAAGTCAATAGAGGGTTGGAAGAAATGGAGGAAGGAGGCCACCAATTGATGTCAAATGCATCACTAACTCTGGGATTGTACTTTACTGTAGTGGCAAAACTGAAGCATGCAAAATACTATATACCTTGAAGAGTTATTATTCATCAATGCAATGATGACGTGCTCTAGCTGTAGACGATTCAGAAACTTGTACCAAAAAGACTAAAGCCAAGAATGATGTCCAGTCGCAATGGTGCCTATTTTGTTGTTCGTGATCAAGTGGCAATGATCAAGTACAATGGCTGCAAATAGTTTGCTTAGTGAAGTGGTCATCACCCACTGAAGATATTGTGAGGACGTAGTTCCACTAGATGATTTGTACTTGGTTGATGAGGCCCAACCAACCAAAGGAGCAAATTTGAAAAGAGAAGTGGAGGCTCAAGCCACACTTGGAGTGACAAGTAGCATGTATGTCCTTACTCAAATGTTGTAAAGGTCAATACGACATAGTCCGATTGATCTCCCGGTGAACTGTGTTTGTTCTTTCACAATTCTAAAGGTTGGATAGTGTGTTTGTCTCTATCGACTCTTGTTTGTATGATCTTAGACTGCTGTGTGTGTCCCTATCCTTGATCAAAATTGTACCCCTTGTTGGATTGGTGATATGTTTTCATCCAATGTTGGTCATCTCGAATTGGTGTATGTCTCAGTTCCTATGTAGTTTTGTTCCTCTCACTATATTTGTATCAAGGTGGGGATTGTTGGAGATTTATCCAGGCTACTACAACATAGTGTAATGTTGTATTTGTCTAGTTTAGTGTTAGTCATATTATTAGGAGAAATAGGTGTGTGAAGTGAGTGTACGATTTGTTGTAACAATTTGCCTAGAATAGAATGAGTGAGAAAATGTAGGCAAGATAAGATGAGCATCGACTCCACAATTTTAGGAGATCAAAGCTTATTTATGTAACTCTCTGTGATTGAATAAATTAATAGATTTATTTGATTCATGTTATCTATAGCTCCTTTAACAAAAACAAAGCAAAAGTGCATCTTGGCTAGAAGCCGTTGGGCGAGGTTTGGACTAGAATTTGTGGAACTCCATTGTATTGTCAAGGCAGCAACACATAAAGCTGATTTCTAGTTGGCTTCTTATGGCTGGGAAGTAAGGGTGTTAATATCAAATAGATCTTGGGCTTCTTTTGATAGTCAGCTCTAGAGCAGAATGGCCTAGGCCCTATTTTAGTTGCTGGACGATTTTTAGCATTCCCTGAGCCTACATCAATGAACATATCAGAGAAATATATATTGAATACAGTTCTATTTCTTATCTCAAAGAGTTTATTTGATTTGATTTATTTCACCCTCTCAATTGGTGAGTTTTTTTTTTGCTTAGCTCTTGGGATCAAAGCCTCGAGTGTTTTTAATGATCAACACATGAAGATACATATCACTTGCTTATTTTGTTTTTTGTAGATGTGAAGAACACGAACCAAGGAGTGATTGACTACCTCTGTTTGGTCATCAATTTGTAATGAAATAATTTGGATAACCTAAATTGACAGTCCAAAAGTTTTCACAAGGTTTTGTAAAAGCGACTAAGAAGTCTCGAGTGTTCAGCCAAAGTGACACCATACTTGCTGGATAAACAATTCAACAACTTTTGAAGCATCTATAATTTTGTTGCATGACATGAATATAGCCATTTTAAAAAACAGCATACAACAAGAAATATGTGATCATGCTTCTTAAGAATATGTGGCAATCCACCAATAAAGTCCATGGAAATGGATTGCCAAGGGCTGAAGGAAACCTAAGGCGGCTGCTACAAACCAAGATCTCTATTAAAATGCTTAGATTGAATGCATAGTGAAAATCTAATAAAATCTTCCACATGCTTCCTCATAGAAGGCCGATAGAAATATCTTTAGAAATACAAATCTTTAATGTTCCACAATTCCCACCCTATGACGAGCAATAAGCCTATCTGTTGACAGTGAGGCAAGCTGAACCAACAGGAACACAAAGCAGATTTAATTTGTACAAGAAACCATCCCTTAATGTATAATCAACAAAATGAGTTTGATTTACCACTATAGGTTGCTTTAAAGAGGTGAGTACTGACCCAAACTGTGGATTTGAAGAATAAAGTGCCTTTCGATCTTCATATGCAACAAATTTGGTATTAAGATTATGCAAAATCTTGGAAAGAGGTTCTCTCAAAATAACAACTCATCTAACAACAGTCCCTTTTTTGCACATAATAATGAGATGAAATCAGTGAATATAAGTAGCCCATTTAAGATGCCTTTATTCTTGAATCTTGGATCGCAAATGCAAAAACACAAGGGGCCGATGATCAGTATGAAAATTTCTTTTCTTATCAAGGATCTAATGCCTCTATGGTTTGAATGCTTGAACCAATGCATATAATTCTTCATCATATGTGATGTAGTCTTGTTTTGCAGCAGAAATTGTAATGGGGTGACCTCTTTGGTTACAAACACCACCTATTGTATAATTGGATGCACCTGTTTCTATCTCAATGGAATGATGCAAATCAGGAAGGGCAAGTACTGGATCAGAGAAAAGAGCATCCTTGACGTAACATAGTGCTTTAGTTGCTGGTACATTCCATGAGAAATTCTTATGATTGGATAGTTGATGAAGTGGGCTAGTAAGGTAAGAGATGTCTGATGAATTTTCGGTAGAATTCATACTACCTGAGAAACTTTACAGGGTTGTAGTATTAGATGGAGTAGGCCAATCCTTAAGGACTTACAATTTTGTTATATGTTCCACAAAACCCACTTTTAGAGGGGACCAAGAAACATGGGGCTACAAAAAGGGGACTCCTAGAAGCTCCCCGGAATTAAATATAGAAATATTAAAAATTACAAATTACAAAATACATATAGAACTTTTTTATGTTTTTTAATTTATTTTAAGTTTTTTCTACAACTTTTGTTGGACTTACATGCACACCACTATGATCAGTAAAAAAACACAAATACTGAATATATATTTTTCCAAAGAATGACTTCATTTTGATCTTCAATTTATGTTGCAGAGGATCAATAGCAATTTGTACATGTTGGACATGGTCCTTCCATATCCTATAAATTGGTATGTCATCTAGATATACCAAAACCAGTGACTTTAATTGTGAAGATGGATGCTTTTGATGTTAAAACTGTCCTTTGCAACAATGTTGCTGCCATTTTTTTGGTGTGATCTACGTGTCTCTTGAAGGCCTAGTCTTTTTTGTCGAACTAGAAGGAATTGTGCCTTTATGATTTAGCTTGAATTTGTCCTCGATCTTTTGAGACATGACAATATGCTTGACCCAAGGTGGCACTAACCAAGAATTCCAACTGCACTTGGATATACTCATGAAGTTGACTAATGTAAGTGTTTAAGGCTTTTGTAAAAAACTGTGTAGAGAGCTTTTATATCAACGTTTTATATCATGCTCCATGATCCATTATTAGGATTATTGAGAATATATGGACTGAAAATATTATTTCTCTAGTCACTAATGTACTTGAGGGACACCTTCTTGTCTATCTCACATGTTTGAGCTCCAAAGCATGGAGTTAAACTGATTAGCTTACTCTTGTATCATTTGATCTTTCTTCTACCTCAGCAAATACTATTTGATATATTGATCATTGTAATGCTTGAGAGGGTAGAATTCTTCACGCACAACTATGTCATGTACCCACTAGGTACTCGAAATATGTTTATATTTACATAGTGAAATATAAAATAGAATAATATATTTGATAGGTGAGTACATATGATAGGATTGAAAATATTTATATGAGTCAAGGGGCATGTTTGATAGGTCATGTCCCTACGAGGTGATGGGTCGTCTGTTGATAAGTGACCCTTAAATTATATAATTAATTAGGTTTATAACAAAGTGTCATGAACTTTTTCAATGTATCTGTGTGGTTGTATTCTTTCATTTGTTGCTTGCTAATCAATTCACATTAGAAGAGTATTGACATGGACATCTTCAGCATTGCAACAGTAATATTTTCCTCATTGGTGATGCATTTGAAAGAAAAATTAGATTCTAGTTTTGCAGTTAGTTGTCAGGTTGTTCCTCATTGATCTTGCCTTGGAACACGAATATGCCAAGATTGAGCTGTACCTTGAAGGGTGTATGATTTTGGAGATAGGATTCTAGGAAATTGAGGCCCCGACGATATGAATGGACATAGTTGCACCATTAGCTTGTGACATACATTGAAGAGGTTGGTCCCTATTCGTCTAATGCATCTTCCACGAGTTGTCAAACATTCATGGTCTTTGGTGGTTTGCTTAGGAGAATCAACAACATTTTTTGTCATACATATGAGATGAAAATATTTAGATACAAAGTTGGCTTGAATGCCTTTGTCCACGTATTAAGATCTCATCCAAGTAATGATATTTCATAATCTCACATCATTATTGTTTGTAAATCTATATATTCCTAAGCTCTAAGAAGAAATGAGGCTAATCTTGAATGCTAGAAGCTGATGGAATTTTAAGAGAGTCCAAAATGAAGCTATGATACATATTCTACACAAGCACATAAAGAATTAGTTTTCAAGGGTGATTAGCCTTATTTAAATGTCTTATGTGATAGTTGGCCTTCCTGACACATGGGTACGCAAGGTGGTGGTTCAACTTATTGGTCTTTGTGCACGTGAGCTGGTTTAGTTGACGATTCCATGCAAATGCTCCTTGATGAAATGCACATGATATAGAGATGTCTCTGAGTTCACACAACTAAATTTGTCAATGTTCGGACCATTCTCCCCTTCTTAAAAATTAATGGTCCCCATTGCGGAAACTAGGCTTGGAAATCTTGGAATTAGTTAGCTTGGTTTGCTTATTGTTTTAATTAGCAACTTGGTAGAGTTGATCAGTACCATGGTATGTGTTCACAGTTGTTCTGTCAATGATTGCATCTTTTTGCATAATGCATTAGGTGTAACTACTAGAGGCTCAAGCATATGTTGTGTATGGCTTCAATAACTCAAAATTGAACACTAGATGCATTCCCAAGGATGGTGTAAGGTTGAGCACAAATGCGATTTCTCATGCTACTCAAAGTATAGTGTAGGGACCATATCTAAGAGGCATGTTATTTTGGTGGGGACCTTCGAAACACTCCTTTGTAATTGAAGTCAAACCTTCTTGCCAATCTAGAATTGATGAGTGTGGTGTTGTTATGGTATTCCTTGTACTTTTATAAATGTCTTGAATGATGGTTGAACACCTTCACAATGCATGATTGTAGAAGGTGATAGTTCAACTACCTTGTGCATGAGTGCACATATTGCTTGTCTAATGATAGTGCTAACCCTAATTTGGATTAATGCAAAGTTTTATAAGTCTGTCTAATGCTAGGCAAATGGGCCGACCCATAGGGATTGATTAGATTTGAAAAACAACCATTGTTGGATGAGGTAATAATGTCCACCGTAGAACAGTTTCGTCAACCAAACTATCTGACCCTGACGTTTATGTCCAGGAGACAAGAATGCAAATCTGATGATCTGGGGAGGTCTATGTAAGATATTTAGCTGGTTTGACACAGACTGAGAGGTTCTTATAGGTGACTGACAGTAAAATGAGAGGGTCAGACTCAGTGAAACATGTGGATTTGAGAGAAGGCAAATAAGAGCTGTTTGGAGACGCTCAAGTTATGTAGGATAAATGCAGGTCAGGATTGACATTGCCAAGTGTCTAATACTAGATTTTAGTGTTTACACTACGTTGTACGTGAGTGTGCATGTTGCTTGTCTAATGATAGTGCGCAAGCTACATGATGAGCTGTGCATGATTGAGAGGGGTGTCTTTGAGCATGTGCAGCTGTCTTTCTTTGCACCCGGATCATTTACAACATCTTAAGGGAGTCTCCAAGGCTTCTTTGAACTATGTACAATGGAAACACAAAATTTATGTGAATTATTACCCACTAGTGTACCACTTATGGTACTGAGAATTAGGAATTACACTAAGTGTTATAGAGCTATGAAAAGTCATAGGCATTCTCTTCCTCACGCCCCTATAAAATTTCCCAAAGCTTTGTGGATATCATTCAAGAAAGTATTTATAGACATGGGGGTGTTGTGTGCAAATCTTGGGCAAGGATCATGTAGGCTACAATGAGGAAAATGAATATTGCCTGGGATCTCAAATGATTCTCCTATTTGGCGGAAAAGAATGCCAGTAGTGTGACCTCATGTAGGATTTAGGTAGATAATAAAATTGTTAATACATTGGGTGATTGAGAACCTCATGATAACTTATTACCTTTGAGGGTTCTCATCTCTTGAAGTTAATTCGGTGATATGAACTTTTTTTGATATACTTTATACTTTTATGGAAACTAAACTGCACAATTTTGTGAAAATCCTCTTAACAGTGTTTCTTATGCTTTATCCTCAGGTTATTCATATGCATCAACCTATTCAGGAAAGAGTGCTTACAGAAAATTATATGTACCTGCTATCATAGTTACCATCACACTGGCAGTCATGGCAGTTCTGGTCTCTATTGCTTGCTTTATACAAAAGCACAAAGAAAAAAATCGGTGTTCTGTATTCTCATTCGAAAAAGACACAAGCTCAAGTGGTTTTACCAATCTAATAAGCCAGGGATCATCTTTGACAGATGAATATCAAGTCTACGACAACTCATGCTTCAGTTCTAGTACAGGTACCATATTTAGTTTTCCTTGGCAGTTAAGCCAACACTATATAAAAGTAAGTTAATGACAAGCTTCTAATCCATCCACTGGAAAAAATAAGGAGTAGAATTTTCAAAGAATAAACTACAAATAGAAAGTGCACTGATGCATGCATTAAGGATACAGTTGTGGAGAAGTTATTGATATAAGTGAAATGCCACTTTGCAGGATGCATGAGATTGGCATCTTTCAGATTCAACAGTAAAATTGAAACTGTACCAGGCACTGTCGTACGACGGTTCTATCATGCAGAATTAGTAGAGGCAACAGAGCAGTTTTCAAGCTTCAATATAATTGGAATTGGAGGAAGCAGCAGTGTTTACCGAGGTCAACTTGCAGATGGAAGAGCTGTTGCTGTCAAGAAACTTGAAACACGAAATGGACCTGTTGCAGATCGTGAGTTTCTAATTGAGGTCTGTGATTGAAACCATTTTTCTTTACTGTAATTTTTGCGTAATTGTGAACTCTCAAATATAATCCAGAGATGGTGCTGTTCTCTATTCTTATTGTTAAAATAGCATATTTTCTCCCAGTCAATGTCAAGCACAGTATTCTTGTCCTCCTGTCACATGCTGCCATTCAGAGCACAGTTTCAGATCCATACTTCTCTTTCCTGTATGATGTTTCAATGTTTTGTGATCCTGTCTTTGCAGCTGGAGATCAGCTTCATCAGATATAAATAGATTTCTTGTTATCGAAACTTAAAACCATCTATGCTATTATCAGCATCCGAATTTGTTGAGAAGCTCTCATTCACTCGTCTCCATTCCTTGTGGATATATTTTTGTATAAAATTCATCTTGAGAATATCTTGAAATTAGACTATTAGAAAATCAGCCTTAGGATGTTTCCTCTGGGAAAATGTGAAACTTCTTGCTTTTCCAAGCAAAATATATTTCAGAAGAGCTCTAAGACATGACTATCTTTGAACTACACTTTCTTTGTATCCTCCATCAAATAGACTTCCCCCACAGAAAAAGGTCTAAACAGGTGGAGGGTCACCATGAGGCAATTTGAATGCTACTTTGATAGGATAACTACTAGTAGTAGGCTGAAAATTTTAAATTAGACTTGTGCTGATATGAAAATAAGTATAAAGAACATTGTAAAGCCTCCTAGGACTTTCCTGTTACATTTGTACATATTTTCATTGTTCTTTTTATTACCTTTTCTATCGAGTTTATTCGTCTGACTGCTGTGCATATGTTACTTCTACAAAAAAAATTTGTTTACATCTTTACAACCACTTTATGATTTACCTTTGTCTTCTAGAGGAGGCAAGTTTGGACATTGCAAACAAATAAGAAACTGCTGAAATTCATTAATCGTCCTGAACCTTATACTCTCCTACATTTCATTTCCTATCTGTTTGCAAATATCAACGTTGAATCTTATTTTCTTTGGTTTTCATAGGCCAAGGCTGGAGAAAATTGTACATATTGTAGTTCTTATGAGTTTATGAACAGAAAGTAATAGAGTGGAGTTTGTGGGAAAAATTACTAGATGTTTGTATGGCTCCGTTCAATCTTTGTACTTATAGAACGGTTTATATAGTATGGCCAAAATCATTTCAATCAAGATATGGAACTCTTAGAATAATACACTAATTCGGAAGCAAGCTAACAGTTCCATTTGCATGTGTGAATGTGTTTTTTCTGTCAAGTTTCACCCTTTCAAACAATAAAACAAGTCACGTACCAAATAGAGACCATATTTGTAATAAGCATTATTCAAAGGTTGCCTTTGTGAATAAAAGTGAATGTCTTATTTAGATTCCGGCTTAAGTTCAAAATGCAGCCAAGAAAATTTTAAAACTAGGTAAATAATAATTTGCTGAAGACGAGGGGATCAGTTTTTATGAAGGGTATGGTATTATAAAATGTAACGATTGCATTTTGTATTGCAGCAATTTAATATTTTCCCAACAAGTTCCAACCCCTCAATGAACCTTTCGAGAACTTGAAAATAGTTGGGATTTGTTAAGTAACCTATGTGTATTAATGTTTTGAGTTTGAAATGTACAAGGCATTCTTGCACTGCTCTCATTCTCTTTCTTTTATGCAAAGCAGGTTGAGCTTCTATCCAGGCTTCATCATTTTCACCTTGTTCCACTCATTGGATATTGCATAGAGTTCCACCGCAAAGAACTTCAGAGGCTACTGATATATGAATATATGCCCAATGGTAATCTTCGGGAGCATTTGGATGGAACTTTGAATAAGGAGCCACTCAATTGGTTAACCAGAGTGCGTATTGCACTTGGAGCAGCAAGAGGTCTGGAATATCTTCATGAAGCAGCTGTGCCCCGGGTTTTGCATCGTGACTTCAAGTCGAGCAATATTCTTCTTGATGGCAAATGGAGGGCCAAGGTGAGAGCTAAACATTTCAATTACAATTTTTTGGAGGAACAACAGAAGTTTTGGACCCAAATTGTCACTGACATAAGTCCACAATGTCATGCTCCTGATATTATCCACATGATACCACATCACATACAATATGAGATCATTATTATCCCTTGTGCATCTTTGTGGGGTTTCATTTTTCTTATTTTGGTTCTTTTTGCACCTTCATGTTTCCTTTTACCTTGTTATTCATTTGGTTGGGAAGGGCTTACATAGTCATTAGCAAGTTATAACAAAAAAAATGACAAGAAGCCTGAAAATATTTTGTAGGGAGACAATACTAATTTATTGTTGTTTAGCATGTTTCTAGGAGGACAGTTTCAATTTTCTATTGTCTATGTTGTTGGTCATTGCTCATTCCAGGAAACACAGTTTACGGTATATTGAATATTTGACTCTTGTTTATTACAAAAATAACAAGTCAAATTCCCCGTGTTCTTTATTGTATTGAAGTTTGAATGCAGGTAAACAAAAAGATTGATTCCATGTTGGGGTCATGTTTTCTTGCCCATTGAAGCTTTCATGTTTTAGGAAGGACATGAGGAGATGATATGAAATGTCGACAACTTAAACGATGAATTGATTTTATGCAGGTAGCCGATTTTGGTATGGCAAAGACAGTCACACATAATGATCATAATGGTCCATCAAATTCACCGGCAAGAATGCTGGGTACATTTGGTTATTTTGCTCCTGAATATGCAATGATGGGAAGAGCATCTTTGAAGTCCGATGTTTTCAGCTTTGGGGTAGTTCTTTTGGAACTGATAAGTGGTAGGCGTCCATTAAACATGTCTTTGCCAAAGGGACAACAAAGCCTTGTTATTTGGGTAAGATAGCTCTGAGAATGACAATACTGCATTTTTATCTATTGAAAAATTTCACAATATATTTTACATTCTCCAGCATCTCTGCCTCTTACTGTTCCATATCATTCCTTCTTTATTAGAACCTCTAGCTTAATTTTTATCATTGCTGATTGTTTTCACATATTTCTAAAAATAATCAAGAGCAATGACAAATACTTTCATGATTTGTGTCCAATGCTACTACCTGCCAGCCATATATAGGGCAGCTGTCGTAGACATGTTTGTGCAGTTATTTATTCAGGATTGCTAGTGAATCTCTGCGACTGTAAGATGCATTCTTACACACCGTGCATCCGTTCATGTACTTTTGAGGTCTGGTTTTCTATGCAGTGTAATTCAATCTGGAAACGCACATCAAACTAAACTATCTTTTAAGCCCTTCATTGACATTCATAATATCCATCTTTACTCCTTGCAATTTATGTTTGTTAGAAGACTATTTCCCATTCTGTTGTGAACTGTCTATATACTTTACAAGACTATCATAAATTGCCATATTTGCACAAGAACTAAAATCATTCAAGAAACAGATATCCATAAACAATGGTAACCAGGCAAGGAAACATACATTTAACTATTGCCATAGCATTTGATGTGGATGAATATGATAAAGGAGAAGTAATTTACATAACTTTAAACTGATTGAAGGAAATAATGTATTGTGAGCGTGATGGAGGACATAATGGCTTTAAAAATTTACTGCAGACAAGTTCTGATCCAGGTGACAGTTTGGGAGTCTTTTGGGCAGACTACTGAAAACACTGGTATATCATTAGTACATCACATTGACTGCAGCTTAGAATTCCAACTTCTTATATGCATTGGAAAAATCATGAAAGAAACTAATTTTGATGGCCCTAAAGGTTATGCTGACGCATCCCTTTGGCAGAGTTTTTTGAGGCCAAAAAATGCTCCGAAGGGCCTCAAAAAATGCCAAATACAAAAATGTAGAAAATTTCCTAAAAATAGAAAAACCTAAATTTTGTATTTTTACGAGTTTTAGGTCATGACAAAATCTCAGTGTCTTGCAGGAAAACTTGTCACATGGCTCTTCACATTCCCAATTGACTCACGTCATATTTTATCTCGACTTAATTTCTTGCTAAAATTGGATATAAAGGAGTTTTCATCTGAATTGTAAAAATCAATGGAGTGAAGATAGAGAGAAAAAATAGTCTTGTAGCTTCTCATCTCTTTCAGAGATTGCTACCATTTTGTAATATGCAGAACATAGAGCAGTAGCTTTACATCTCTTCTCAGAGTTCAGTAACTTCTGTTTGTAATAGCATGAGAGAAATAGCCGACATCTCTTCTTAGAGATAACCATACATACCTAATATATCAATGAAGCTCTAAATTATTTTATTCAAAATTTATTCTGTATGCATATTTTATTTCCATTCATTTGTGCTTCATTTTGCTACACTTTTGCAATATTAATTGTTGTAATTAAATTGCTTCCGCCTATAACATATTAAGTTTCCACAAATTATTGTGTTGTGAGGAAAGGTGCAATGAAGCCATGCACAAGCTTCAACAAGAACTTGCAGAAAAAAAAGCATTTTGTGACGAAATTCAAAAGGAATTGTCCATACTACAAGCTGAATTCAGAAAGATGAAACAGGAGAAGACACATTTTGCAGATCAGAAATAGGGGAAAACATGGTATGTCATTCTGGTTCCTCACATTCTGATCATTCTCTGGATTTATTTGGCAGTTTTGAAAAACACACAAAAGATTTCAAGCTGTTAAATAAAACGGAATACTCTGGTCAAGGCCTTAGAAAAGATGGTCAAGGAATTCAGAAAGGCCTGGTACACCAGAAAATCATCTCAACACACCACATGTACTACTTTTATTAAAGCAGACATGTATGCAAAAAAACCTGCTCAACAATGGTGCAAGCATTCTACTCATGCATGCGGAATGTATTTGTTTCATTGCATGATTTGCAGTTATTGTGGTAGAAAAGTCCATGATTCTAGTCAGTGTTGGATTCTCAATGTGAATTATGTGGGAAGTGCAACCACAGCAGTTATTCATTTTGGTTTGCTGACATTTCTACATAGTTGTCTTCATAACTAGTTAAAATGAATTTAGGATAGGCTACCCATTCAAGTGGAAGGGAATCATTTTTGCACTCAAAGTTTACCATGCTCATCAGAGATTGGAACTAGGAGCAATGGGCCCCATTACTTTCAAGGAAGGCTGAATGATCCAGGTGGCAATTCGGAACAATATTTTGGACAGAATACCAAAAACACTAGTACATCACCTTGTTGAGTCATAGCTCCTTGACCGCAGCTGAGAATTCCAAATACTCATATGTGTTCGAAATATCATGAAAGGAACTAGTTTTGATGGCCTTAAAGGTTATGCTGACATATCCCTTTAGTGGAGTTTTTGAGGCAATAAAACGCTCCAAAGTTCCTAAAAAATGTAAAATACAAAATGGTAGGAAAATTCTTAAAAAGTAGAAAAATTCAATTTTGTATTTTTGTGAGTTTCAGGTCATGTCAAAACCTCTCAGCTTCTTGGGGGAACACTTGTCACATGGCTCTTCACATCCCAAGTCAATAACTTCATATACTATTTTTATACTGTTCATTTCCTGCTAAAAATAAATCTAAAGGAATTGTCATCTGAATTGTAAAAATCTATGGAGTGTAGATAGAGAGAAAAGAGTGTCTTGTAGCTTCTCTCTTTGCAGACATCACTGCCATTTTGTTATGTACAAAACGAAGAGCAGTAGCTTCACCTCTTAGAGATTATTACCTTCTTTTTATAACAGCATGGGAGCAATAGCTCACATCTCTTCTCAAAGATAGCCATACATATCTCCCATATCAATGAAACAGTAAATTCGTTTATTCAATATTTGTTCTCTCTTATATTTTATTTCCATTCGTTCATGGTTCATTTTGCTACAGTTCTGCAGTATGATTTTATGCTGCAATTGTTGTACTCGAATCGCTTTCGCCTATAACACATTAAGTTTCTGCAATTTAGTGTGTCGTCCCCCAGATTCCTGATCCAATCTAGATCAAGTTAAATTTAGAACTATGTGATACAAATAGAGCAACTTATAATACGAATGTGGGATATGCCAAAGCAACTTCAAGTAATGCTTTTGTTGAGCATGTTGAATCCTTATGTAAAGGACAAAGTTATTATCTGAGTCATATGTAGTTACTTTAGAGAATGTTTTATAGGCTACATTGCAATTGGAGGCAAACCACAGAAGCATGGAAGTGGAGCCTTTGCGTAAAACCTTTTGGAATCTGCAAAAATGTCCATATGAATTTTCAACAGCTGCAACCAAATCCAAACACAAGGATCCTTACAATATTGGGGAAGAATACCTTTTTTATTTGCTTGGAAAAGTTTTCTCCCACACCCATGTAGCACATAGTCGACAGGTCTGGTAGCATGCTTCCTTGGGTGCTTTGTGAAAGCTAGTCTTTTAGCCCAACCGGTCACCTCACATTCTGTAGGGTTTGAACATTGGTCCCTCTCGAGCCAATATTTAGGATTGACCATTAGGTCACTGCCAAAAGGGCTTGGGAAGGGCACTTCTTAGCAGCAATTTAAACTTTATTCAAATGGGTCAATGGAAAGAATAATAATCTCTATTTGATTGTTTATTAGAAAACCACCAGGTTCCTATTTTGGGATTTTATTATATGTTCTTTCATGTGATTAGTGGGGTGTAGAGATACCTATGGAATAAGATTGAATGTGTGCCATGCAAATAGGGGTTATCTATGTGCAAAATGGTTGGAACGATACATAGTAAGCTGTCCCCCTTGTTAAGGAGTTGAGTCTATTCATGCAGTAATTATTGAGGCAATGAGGGTTCTATTGTGTTACTATAGATATTGTGATGGTTCCTGTTTTGGGATTTGATTATATGTTCCATCATTTGATTATTGGGTTGTAAGGACATCCATGGAACATGATCGAAAGTTTGCCATCTAAATAGGGGCTATCTGAGTGCAAATTGGTTGGAACAATACATACCAAGCTGTCCACCTTGTTGTGTGGCTAGAGGAGTTGAGCCCAGTTATGCAGCAATTATTATTAGGCAATGAGGGTTGTATTGTAATATTATAAATATTGTCCTCTCATATCATGCGTCCCTTACAATAGTGAATAGTATTCATTCGGTGTTATGTCATTTTCCCAAATTCCCTGCTTGAAAATTGTTTTATATAAATTACTATAGAAATTACCTTGAAGTGAAATTTCAATTTTTTTTAAAAACTTTAATTACTAGAAATCTATACATACCTAAGCACATCCAAGACTGGTCTCATTATGTGGCTAGAGGAGTCGAGTCTAGTAATGCAGTAATTATTGTGAGGCAATGAGGGTTGTATTGTGTTACCATAGTTATTGTCCTCTCATATCATGTGTCCCTTATAATAGTGAATAATATTTATGATTTTGATGTTGATATGTCATTCGTCGTCATTTTCCCAGATTACCTGCTTGAAAATTGTTTTATTAAAATCTCCATAGAAATTACCATGAAATGAAATTTCATTTTTTTCAAAAACTTTAGTTTCTAGAAATCTATACATACCTAAGCACACACAAGACTAGTCTCATCGTGTGGTCGTAGAAATTGAGAAATTTCCATGTCGTGATCACTTCCTTGTGCTTGCTTGTTGCAATTTAGTTTTTTCTGTTTGGTGCTTTTTTGCATATTTTTAGCAAAGGTTTTTTTTCTCTGTTTGCTTCAGCTATTTTAGTTAATTTAATGATAATGTATCAACAATTGTTAATGATGGTGCAGGCTAGTCCTCTTTTAGAAGACGAGAATAAGGTGCTCGGCGAAATTGCAGATCCAGTCTTAAAGAATGTCTTTCCGATAGAAGGCATGCTCAAAATGGCACAGTTAGCAAGGGCATGTTTGCAAATGGATCCAGAGGCAAGACCCACAATGACTGCAGTTGTGCAAGTTCTAGCTACATTAATTCCAGAAAATGCAAGGAAGAGTGTGTCATTGCCTAAAAATGGTGTTCAGGTAGTAATCGCTGACATTTTCTAGATTGAGTTCTCATAGTGTCAGGCTTCAGCTATCGGAAATGGGAAGATGGTTTGAACCCATTTTAGATAGTCCATTTAGTGTTTCGATGATGCCTTCGCTCCTTACTTTCTCATTGCCTCTACTACAAGCTTAATTTCTATATATAAGAATATGTATTTTCATTGGATAAAAAGTTTGAAGTAAACAATGCCAAAACGACATAGCTTGTAACTATTTGTTTTTAATTCTTTCATGGAACACTAAAATTTGGTAAACTAAGATCCTATTAAGCTTTAATTAGGCACTACTATATTTTTGAAATCTAAGCACTCTAAGATGCTATTAAGCTTAAATGGAAAATAGTGCCCTGAATGTTAAAATCCGAACTATTTGGCATGATGTTCTGTACCTTGTTTTATATGCACTTCATTCGTGTGCCATCCACACTCCACATTCAATTCTATTTGTTCATAACAAAATTGCATTGGTAGATGTGCTCAATAGTACTTCTAACTATTATATTATAATATAATTATTACATAATATAGATATATTATTAATAATGTAATATTATAATTATAATAATTCTAATAGAATAACAATAATTATTAATATTATATATATATATATATATATAAATAAATAATTATATACAATAATAGAATAAATATATATTAATATTACTGTGTATACTATAGTATGATCATAAGTGAGAGGTAAGTATATTATAGTATACTTGAATTATTGAGGAATAAAAACATTATTATCACCACCAATAATAATAATAATAGAACAATATCCTATATAATATAATATTATTAAATATTAATATTAATAATAAGAATAATATTATTAAGTTGAAGCTTTTCAAGATTAATTTTAATTAGATATTAATTTTTGTAGGATTTTTTTCATTAAAAGTAATATTTAAGAAAAATATTATTAATATATATATATATATATATATATATATATATATATATATATAATATACTATTAATAATATTAATACTAATAATATTATTATAATATAATATATTATTATTTTTTTTAGATTGATAATCACTTTTGACGGATTTGGGATATTAGGGAACCATTAAATTAACACATACAATTATTATCAGTCATTGAAATCACGAAGCTAATTCAAATGGTCACATAGAACCTATAAATACCTAAGGAGATTGAGTTTTAGATGATGCTGGAATCAACCTACTTACCAACCCATCTACATTTCTTTGACAATATGATATATTATTATTATAATATAATAATAATATATAATATTAATATGTTATATATGTATAGTTTCACAGTTGGTCCTTGTCATAATTCTTTTCAAGCTCTATTACTTATGTTTTTCCTGGTAAATGGGGATTTACATGTCTCCCACGCTTATGATGAATGCCGCAAAATGGAAAAGAAATCATATATGCAAGCCGAAGCTTGAAACACTGCCAAGTAAGAAATATTTTTATTTTATTTATAACGGGGCGAACTGTTTCCAATGCCTAACTAAGCATTATACAAGGGGTCACACTGGCCAAAACCTATTACTAACATACAAAAAACTCTCATACATGCTTTTTAAAATGCTGTGCAGTATACATTTTGTCGATATATACAAAAAAAGGGAGGCGTCTGAGAATCCAGGCACATTGCCTCCAGGAGGGTAATGGGCTGGTGTGGCAGTGTTTCTAGATTTGTGGGTACGCTGCGCTGAAAGCTGCTTGGCCTTCATCCTCTCCAGCTCCTCCCAAGTGATAGGTTTTGGTCCTGTGTGATACGGGCTGGCATCGGTCACCACACATCATCCTGGAAGGTAGTGCCCAGCTTCACCAGCCACAATGACAGTTTTCTTATGCTCATTGCTTGCCAGGGCCCTTCCTATAGGAGTCTTGTGCCACGCTCTGCCTCCAATGCTACTACCTTCCCCACGCTCCAATTGTGCCATGAGTGTTATGGTTGCAGAGCTGGTGAGTGCTAGCTGTACCCCTTCCATGCCCAAATCCAGACCACCAGTAAAATATTAGAGAGCAGTGTGTCCTGCCCGTGGGACTTCCATGTCATTTTCCAATTTACTAACCCAGGCTAGAAGCGGTGGTATTCATTTTGCGCCTAGAAATGCAATCGGGTGCATTTCTTCATCAGACGGCCCCAAATCGCTAGCCTACACACATTCTATAACAAACTTTATTGCTTTTACTCGTACCTTTCATATATTAATATGTTTCCTTTCTTTTATGTTTTGTTTCTCGTCAATCTACTGTTGTCTAAATTTCATATTACCCAAAGGAAAATTCTTTTGAAACAAATATGACCAGTACTAATATTTAAATGTTTAATTCAAAGGCTATGCTTAAAATCTAGGAATCACTAAACCCATGTTATTTAAGTTTTCTCTGATTTGAATGGTACTTTTGATAACTCCGTGTACGGATATCCTTTATTTTCGACAATACAATACATCCTATGTATTCTGTATTTTGCATTTCTTTTGATAAAAATATCTCTATTTTTTAATTCTGAACATCCCTCCCCTGATAATAGGATGAATTTGACCAGTATATTTAGTGTTGTTTGTTCTACGAAATGGAGTATAGGTTGTTTAAATTTAATCTAGGAGTTGGGTTACCTTTGTTGCTTTCATTCCAATCAAAGCCAACAAAATAAGGCGTGAAAAAATTGATTTAATCCTAAATGTATGGTTTTTCTAATGAATTAGAAACATATATAATAAATAAAAAACAGGACAAAAGCACCCAGAAACATTTATATAAAATGGACTACATATTTATAAGACCAAAATATTTATAATACCAAAATGATTAACCCCTAGAAACGCTAGCTAAACCTGGGTGATGGCAACCACTAGTATTATTTAACACAACAACAAACTAACCATAGGCATCAACTAACTTAAACATTGCCTCCATTGTTACCAGGATTTTCTCAAAAATTACCAGCTTTTTTAGAAAGTCAAAAAACTCAGGCAATGGACCATCTCCCTTAAATTTAAATCTGGCTGTCCATCTCCCTTAAAGTTCTAATCTGGCTTTGACATGGCGAACTTCACAAACCATAGTTTCTATAGCTCCACAACAATGATGACATAAGCTCATGATGATGTGATGTTAATGTGAGGTGCAAAGGATTGGCAATTAAAAGCAATTTCTTTTTGCGTGGACTTAAAGCATCCATTTATATTAAGACGTAGGTCTTGGATAGCTGCAAGGAAATTGATTTCTTCATCCTTATAATTTTGGTTTTCCTGCACCACCAACTTTTGGAGGAGAACTATGAGATGAAGAGGCTTGCTGACTGAATTGATGAAAATATTCTTAAAAATCATTCTATCATGATTATGAGTGCAAGCTCCCTCCGGATTGGATGCCTCATTCAAGTTGGGAACCGCATACTTCATTCAGATGAAATTTAATTTTCTTTTGAGTGCTATCCATTATTTACACAACTTGAGAAGGAATTAAAAAGTTTTGAACAAAACATTCCTCTCCATAAGTGGAGATGTGCACAAGATGATCCTCCTCATGCTTCTTACCAAGAGCTGAAAAACTAAGAATAGAGTGCTTCCTCTTGACCGAAGGGCTGTGATGAATATGAAACTCAATGACTAGAGGAGGGTCTTGAGAGGATATGGTGTGTGTCGGTTGCACCATTATTATTGGCACTCACCATAGAGGTAGCATGTTCTTGCAGGTGAAAGTTCATCTTCTTTGTAAGAATTCTTTTCAAAAGAATAACAATAATCTCCATCAATCAAACATCAGGTAAACGGGAGGAATGAGAAGAGGAAGGACTTGGAAAATTAGCCTTTTGAAAGATGCTAGGGAAAATAAATATACAGTAGGGCCTAAGCTATTCACTCCATATAAGGAACCTGATATAATATCTTTCTAAAAACAAACAACAGGTTCCAACAAATGCCAAAAGACTGTGGAGTGCTTCTCAAGCTGCTCTTTCAACCCCCACTATGTATGCTAGACATACAAAAAGTTGAGAATGAAAGGTTCTAGAGGCTCAAGCACCATAAAATAGAAACTCAATTATACCACAAGAAAACCAAGACAGAATGGACAAGTTTTCCACCTTGGCAATTGCAGTGAGTGCAGCACCAAAACAAGAATATCCAAGGTTGATCTCGCTACTTAGCCATCGTTCACCAAAGAAGATTGAGAGTAAAATGACAGCCAAACTCACGTCAGGGTCCTTTCGATAGCCAAGAAGTTGTCATGGAACCAAAGATATACTTGGTAAATTTGATCAAATAGGGAGGAAACTACCATATTGCCTCCATCGCACCATTCCTTAGATTGTCCAACATGGCTCTGATGAGAATATGAACATCTTGGTTGAAATGACAATCAAGCTCATGAAGTCCATTGATAGCTGGGAAACTGATGTGATTTTCAATGCCATCATTCAGATGAATCAACACATATCTAGCCAAGCAACTGCTTGTAACCTCTTAATGCCACCTTATCCAATTGGAGGGAATGCCCAAGCAAGAAGTAGCAACCATATAAGTGTTATCAACAAAAATACTGCTAAGAAAAGAGTAAAGTCCACCACTGTCATGTACACAGAAAGATCTTAAATCGAATGAGCCTCCAAAGAACCTAAGAGCTTCTAAAATGCCCTACTAGCACTCCAAGGACTTCGAGCGAACACAGTTTGCCAAAGCAACATATTCTCAAACTGAACATCATCGTCCACATGGTGCTAGTGCAAAACTATATCGGGAAATCTCCAAGTCAGTTCTAACGGCTGGGCCAGAGAATTGATAATGAACAAGAGATAGCCAGGGTGCCTCATAAGCTACTCAATCTTCATAATGTTCCACCCACAATAGGGGATCTGCAGCTCCAAGTAATAAATGAACAAGCAATAAAAGTAGAGGGCAAGGGGACCTACTCCATGAGTCATAAGTAATGAAAATGGGTGGCCAAAGACAAACTTAAATATTCAACATTGGAGTTCCTCATGCAGCAGCACACCTTAACTAACTGAGTAAGCCCCTTATTGACCAAACTTAAAGGGAATCTTGCACCCAACTATCAGCTCCGGATTATAATCCCAAAGTCATATGAAACCTCATAGTTTATAAATATCTCTACTATAGGATTGTTGGGTTTCATAATAAGAATCTTCCCAGCGATCTACCAAAAAAATCCAACCCCAAAATTCACATTTCTCCAGTAAGAGACCAACAACAACTGTAAAGAATCAATAGAACTATCCTTCTTGTATCATGCATAAAAAGAGTCCTTTCTAACAGCTCAAAAGGATGGACTTTAAAAAGACAGGGAACCTCCCAAACAACTTGGCTAAGCTCTAAACTTTAAATACCATGAAAACCTGCACATGAACCAAATTGATTCAATCATCTTATTATAGTTGTGTCACCATGCTTCAAATTAGTTGTTATCCTGCAAAATCTTGTAGAGATGCTGAAAACCCTTCACACTTTATTTATCATCTTCAATGCTTGTTCCTTTGAATTGAGCTCCTAGATTAGCAAGCTAATCAGATACCCTATTTCCTTCTCTGAAGTGATAAATAAAAGTTTTCTTCATGAATAATTTAATAAACTCTCCAAACATTCAACCATCCTTCTTGTATCATGCACACAGAGTCCTCTCCAGCAGATCAGGACGACGGGTTTTAAAAAGAGAGTCAACCTCCCAAAAAAAGTAGATTCCCATATTAACTTGGCTAATCTCAATAACTTTAAATGCTATGAGACTTCCTCATAAACCAAATTGGTTTTATCATCAATCAGTTGTTGTCAGCGTGCTCCAAATTAGCTGTCATCCCGCAAAATCTTGCAGAGATGCTGAAAACCCTTCAAACTTACCTTATCATCTTCAATGCTTGTTCCTTGGAATGGAGTTCTCAGATTAGCAAGCCAATCTAATACCTCATTTCCTTCTTTGAAGAAATGAATAAAAGTTTTCTTCACGAATGAACTCTTCAAACCTTCAATCTCCTCTAAAATATTCCCAATTCTCCAGCTGAGGCATTTACCTTTATTAGCCACATTGATAATGGTCTTCCAGATTGCATGTCCTTAACACAAGGATAATTTTGTTGTTTATTTTGAATTTTCTTGAACATCTAGGAATGTTTGTGAAAAATTTCTGGCCATTTGAAGTAGGACTAGCTGTTAAGAAATTATGCTTTCATGATTTTGGCATTTTCATGATGTGTGAGGCCCAATAGGTTTCAAACGATGAGAACTACCCGAAGCCTATTTGTAAGCTGTGGTCAGACGCTTCACAGAGCATGGAAAAGCATGAATAATGCATTATGTGTTGGAGTTACTCATTATGGCTATCAACAGATATGTTGCAAATTTCCACTCCCGGGATGTTTGCAATATTTTACACCATGACATCTGCAGCAGCACCAACATTTTAAATTTGCCCTGGAATTAATTTAAGCATGGCCACCTTTTAATTAGCAAGCCACCATATTAAGCAAAAGGCTCTTATAAAGTCATGGCCACCTTTATTTAAATTTTTTTTAAAGCTTTTGGATTTTAAATCCACGGAGGCCCATGTACGAAAAGCTAAGACATTTAGCCATTATGTAAATATAAAAGGGGCTCACCTTGTTTTAAAATGCTTTTGAACTTTTAAGCTTTAGCTATTATAAAATCCATGGGAGTGGAATGCTATTAAAAAAGCTTTTTATTCATTAAAATTATTGAAGCCTTGAAGGGCATGCTGATTTAAACAGTGGAATTAATGGATTTTGCCTTGGCTACTCCACCTAGGTTTTGGATGCACGGGAATTTCTTGGTGGAAGCAAACATTGAGAGATGTGGAAATATTGGGCAGATTTTTAGCATTCAATGTTGGCTACATTTTTCTGAGATTCAGTACACATCTTCAGGCTCATTCACTCATCTTTTTTTCACATTCTGCACAAATAGGGGGTCTACTTATTTTCCTGGTCCTTGGCCTATGGAAATATTTTTCCAGTTCTCTGGGAGAGACCCCACTATGAATGTATTGTCTCAGCTACTGGTGTAATTTCTTTCAAGTGTACATTTTCAGCATCATGTTTTGCAACTCTGTAGTTCAATCTAGAATTTATATAAATTTGTGGTTTGTTTCTGCCCTCAGTTTGTATTTATGTGTGTTTTGCCTTTTGCAAGCTAATTCTGTAATGACTCGTCTGGAGTTGCAGTCTTGTTTCTGTGCATGTTTTCCTTTGGGTGGGTAGGGGATACACTAGTCTGGTGCATCGCCTCTTTTACTCTTTGCTCTTTTATTTCCTCTTCCCTTTTCACCCCAACTCCCATTAGATGAGCGCTAGAACTGGAATATGAGGGGCTAGCCTCTGTAACCCGGACGTTGCTTCAATGCCAACCCTGTGCAATGAAGCTTCCCAATGCTGTGGTGATCTACTGCGGGTGCAAATGCTTGGTACATTTTCAGGCATCAACAGGATGGTTCCACGTCCTATTATAATTATCCACAAATGGTATAGCAATATTTTGCAAGAGTGCCACCATCTTTAAAAATTGCTAATTCTACTGGATAATCTACATCTTTTTCTAGGAAATTCTAGATATCACCATGTACTGTTTGTGCTTCCCTGTCATGTAACTGTCATGGGTTGTTTCCATATACTGTTAAGCAAACTATGTCCATCTCCTGAGTGATTCATAATGATAAGATACATTCATGGGCGATGGTAGGTTTTTAAATTTGTTGATTCTGGTATTCTTGTGTGAAGGGCAGAAGCAGTTGTTTCTGCCTTCATCTAGAAGGTAGGTAGCAAAGTACTTTAGATGAAAAGATGCGCCTAGATTGCTTACACTTGAGTCCTTCCAACAAATTTACTGCCTTTGAGTTCTGTTAATTTGAAAGGCTCTTCCGATGACAATCTATTTCTCTCACACATGTTCAATTTGTCCAGCATTTTTATGTATAAGACTCTAAGTCGAGAGATATTTTCACAGTTAAATGTTATTTGTACATTTATCATCTAAGTATTCAGTGAAAGCCCCTTAAATTTCCCGAGGAAGTCATTGAGGCAAAGAAGGACAGAGATTTCTTTGGACAAACAAGTTTGGCTTGTAATGATATGCAACTTCTATCAAGAAGAAAATCTGAAATAGATGAAAATAAGTTATAACTAGACTGAGAAATATTATATTGCTTTGAACTCAAAAGGACTAAGGTTTCTCATGTAAAGTTTCTTATGAGGAAATGAAGGTACATGTCATTACACTTCTTTCAAGTCTGGGCCCTGGCATCAATTATCTTTGTTTTCCTCCTTAAGCTTACTTCAGATAAATTATTTTCCACTGTCAATCATATTGCATCTGTATATTTTCAAGCAATCAGATTATATTTTTGATAGGGAAATAATAATTGATCTACACAGCTTCCTGTATCATGCTCTTCCCCTTGTTTGTTGTATATCTGTGAAATAAAATGTGGCTTGTAAGAATAGCTAAAATAGGATTCTCCAAATTCAAATTATTTTGGATTAAATTATATTTTTTGTGTTTTATTTCAATGTGTCTGCTATGCTTCTTTTGTCAAACATAACTTATTTATTAATGTTCATTCAAGATTTCTGATTTTCTTTTCAATGGGAATATCTACTTGCAGATTCCCTTAGCGCTACCATGGTATCCTGATTGCAGCGACTATAATTTTAGTCGGGAAGAAGACCTTGACTTGGATGACAGCCCAGTTCCATCAGAAAAGGTAAATGCACCGACTGTGATGACTGGCTCATCCTTTGATCCTGAGATCGAGAAAATTTTCTCCCAAAGATGGACACAAGGGAACACCTTACTTTTGGGCCTTGAGGAAATTCTGGCCTTGCAAGGAGAACTAAAGCAGGGTATTGTAAAGGGTTCATCTCCAGTGTCACCTGCAGGCTACTTGAAAAGCCTCACTTCATTAACCGCAGATAACCCAGTTCGCAGGTCATCCGAGGAAGAATTACTCGACCTGACAGAGCCACGCATGGAATCTTTCTTGCACCCTAACATTCATTCAGTTAATTTGGAAACAAAAAGACATTAGAGATGTTCATGGGGCAGGTGTCACTGAAGCTTCAGTAGCAAGGACATGTTACATTCTCACAGCATGGATACAGAAAACAATTCTCCACTCAGCTAGGAAATGCTGTTATTTTCTTTATCTTTGCTCATCATATTACACAATTTAGGCAAAATCCAGCATTACTTTTTTCTAAAATGAATAATTTATAAAAGTAGCTGCCATTGTATTCCAAATTTCTTAATCTTGGTGGCCTACCACCTGCCAGTATATTCCAAATTTCTTCACCTTGGTGGTCTACACTAGTATATTATGCCATGCAGAGGTGATATGGCTGCGTCTGTGAGATAGGCAGTGAACTATACTGCATATTTGGAAGAGGAAGAGATGTCTGCCATTTCCATATTGTAATTTATATGTATCCTTCCTTGGAGTGCCATGGAAAGGAAGGGAACATGCTGTATGATTTATGGTAAGAGTCATATACTGCGGGTATACGACTCAATATGTGATATAGTACTGTAACCATTGTTATATAGTGCAAATATACAATTCAATCTGTGTCTGTAGGAAGAAGAAAAGCACTCGGTTCATTGCTACAGTCTGTAGCAGGATATGTATGGAAATGCCCCCCAGGTTGCATTCACCTCATGAAATTTTTGTTTATATTGATTATTTATTTAATGATACATCTTTTACTGTGTTATTTTCAAATTTCAATGTAAACATATCGTGTATTTGGATATCACTATATAGTGTGACTGGATTCTATCAAAACAATCTTTGGCAACACGTGTGTCTGCAAGAGATATTTGTTATTTAGTATTTGTATAGTTAGAATGAATAAAAAGGGGGTTGTCTTTGAATTCCCAATTTAATTTGCACACAGACTGAGTTAGATGGAGAGGATAAATTCATCTCCTTTGAGAGATTGTAATGTAGAGAAAATTCAGATTAATGAATTCCTGAATTTATTTCTTCTTCGTAGTTCTTTCCGTGTAATACACATCTGAATTCTAACAATTTAGTGTTCACACTTACGATTGTGATAATGTGTTTTAAACACGTCTACAAAGTGACACTAGAGTGGTGTAGACAATGTTTCTCAATTAGGATCCTAAATCAATTAGTTCAAAGCTTAATGTAGCTTTAATTGCCTGTTAAAATGATTGGTAACTAGAATTGCACACAATATAATTTATAAGGAAACTACATACTAGCAATTGTACGAAGGAGGTGAAATGTAAATGCTGATAGACCAAAACACGTATTTTGGCAATGATTCGAAAGAGAACGGACATGAAATATAAAGAAGAGATTTTAGAAAGCTACTTGACATTTTTATGCAACAAGAATATAATACAAAGAGAAAAAAAATCAGTTCATTCTTCCATATGTTTTAAGAGTTGTGAAGGGAAAGTGGAAACAAAGAGCATGGATGCCAAATACCTGCGATCAATGAAGAGGGAGTTTAGAAAAGGAATTCAATAGTTCTCTTTTTATGATATGAATGTATACACCATCTTGTATTCTTGCATATCAATCAAAAGAGAAAGGAGGTGAAATAAGGTGAAATAAGGTCTTGCAAGGAGCACATTCTTGATAGTGCAGTAAAAGTCAAACATTGACATTCAATATTATCAATATCAATTTTTGCTTTTCCAATGTTAGCCCTTGTGATTTATGTATTGTCAAAGCTTAAGCCATTTTCAAAGGAAGTTGTTTAAAATTGCCTCAAGTTATAAGGGGGATTGGTATTTTTCGAGGATTTTATAGGTCCCATGCAAGGTCTATATATTTTTTCATATGTATAACCACAAAATTGGTAATTCAAAGGGTTTGGTGCCAATTTTATAAACTATAGCACAAATTTCGTCAAGAACACAATTGACCAAGCTAGATTCAACCCATGAATTGGATGTAAGCATGTTTTGTTGTCTTTTTGATAAAAGAATTTTGGTATTTAATTGCTCATCACTTGGATCTCCAAAATTCATTTTCCTAGTATGTTTTTGCACTTCATCGTGCAATCAACATATTTTAATGATTTCAACATTTCCTTGTTATGTGTTGAAACCAAAGAATTTGTTGCATATAAGTGAGTTGATAAATGAAATGAGAGTTTTTCTTTAGAAGACAAATAGATTTTTGTTCGAGACATTAATAGAATTTAGTCTTTGATTTTTGGTTTAGCATTCCGTACATTCAATGGTAGGTTTCGAAAAGTTGTTTGGCATGGATAGGAGCCTTTTTGATGAAAATTGTGCACAATATAATAACAATGTTAAACATTCGGCTAAGGGTTGACCATATGATGTTCTAGCATACATTAGTATATCACATACTAGAGGGAGTTGACTCAAATCACCAACGAGAGTAATAGATCTTGCACCAAATGGGTCATTTTTGTGCTTTGGAAAGGCCTCTCACAAATGTTGATCAATGTGTTAATAGCTTTGGCCCTATGACATTTTATCGATGAAAATGTATTGGATATATTGTAGATGTTGTTGCAATACTGCAAGTGCTTGCCCTTCCAATGGTTTCATTTATTTAATAGGTATGTAAAGGGTTGAATGGTTGTTGAAGCATTAATATTAAATGTTGTAGTACCGGTTAGTGCAAGCAATAACAATGACAAATTATTATGATTTGCTTGCGAGTTCAATATAAATCTTATTTTGTTGATAAGGTATGATTTCCCCATACCACAAGTACTTTGAATAGTCATTTCCAAAGGAAGCATTGTGGTGCGTTGATTGTAGTGGCATATCATAACATCAAGAGCAATTTCTGGTTTTGTATACAATGCATTTGAAGTGGATGGATTGATAGAATGGGATTCATAAATTTGGTAGCTTGCTTGATTCAGTTTTATAAGGGAAGTTGATGTTTCTTTCAAGGAATCTGAAATGTTTCATTAAGTTGAATATCATTGCTAGGATGTATCTTTGACAAAAGTTGTCGTTCATCAAGTTCTTCAAAGTTGTAATGAAAAATGTTGTCATCTGAAATTTCATCATATAAAAACACTATTTTTAGAAATTGTACGGTGAATATTGTATGGATGGTATAGATTTTGCATGCTTTCCAGTTTTCAACAACTTGTTCATTACAACAACTAATGTTTGCAATAATGCTTTGGAAAGGTTTTTACAAAATAAGTTCACTTCAATAAAACAATGCATAAGTAGTAGAATGTTTTGAAGGAATTGGAAAGAAGATGGGGAAGACTTGAACTATAGCTGGCACATGTTTTTTTATTTCATTTTTCACCACAATGATTTTTGTCATATGACCAATCTCTTGCAACTTTTATAAGTGATAATGGATCTAATGAAGGAGGCTGATTTTTTGTATGCATACAAGAAGGTTGAAGTAGCAACCGAATCAAATTTAGTACGGGAAACACAATGCATGATTTTTTTACCAATATTTAATGAGACAAATGATCAACTACATAGAAAAAACATTAGTTATTGTAAAAGATGGCAAACTTCTTGTGCACTGATGTCATGATCAACAATATTATCAATTAAAAGTTTTCAAAAGACATTTGAAGATGGTTCATGTGAACTTGTATTTTTTGATATTCTTTTAGCATATGGTGATAGCTTTTAGATCAGTTCTCCCCCTGTCAAAATATATTTAGCGATATATTTTGATATAGCTTCACGAGAAAGAATAGGTTGAGAATCGGCATTTTATTCTCAAATGGAAAGCATGGCTAGATTGTGAGTATTCAATCTGCCATTGTTATGCGAAGAATTATATTTTTTGGCTCCCGTATTTTCAATGAATATGGAAGATTCTTGATGCAATTCTCAAGACACTTTGTACCAACTTTGAAGAGTCGTTCCTTATTTTCTTAAGCATGTTTCTTCTGTGCATTTAGTATGCCTTTGAATATGATTCAAAAGCTCTTCATAGTCAATAAAGGGATTGGTTGCAAGTATCTCTACTGCATTTAATAAACATAGATCATCAAGAATAGAACAATGAACTATTTGATTTCTATGAAATGTATCACGTGGATTCCAAGTTGATATTTATTTATCAAACTAGATTTTTAGATTTGCAACTACAATTTGATCCTCCCAATCTAATGTATCAATATTGGACGCATATTTTAGCTAGAGAAATCCATGAATGTGTAAAAACTCTATGTTGCCATTCAAACTTGACAATAATATTTATTTATATGAGCTTTAATAGAACAAATTATTTTTTGGAAAAATTGAAGACAACGAAGTAGGGTATTGCTATACTTATACCAATAGTATTTGGCTCCTAAGTGCTCTTCTAATACTTCCTCATGAAATACTATAAATCTATAACGCATATAAACGATTGTACAATGAGGATTGGAGATAATATTTTTTATTTTCCAATGATAATTTTGACATGGATCTTCAAGGGAATTGGAAGGCATTACACTATGCAAATCAAGGCATTTGATGTTAGCAACACTCAATGTGAAAAACAAAGTAGGATAAACTAATTGATCAATCATGTTTGTTAGTTCAACATGAATTTTTGTCTAATATAATTTTGTTCCTCGCAAATTGGAAGCAAAGCACATCAAGTCTTCAAAAAGTTTATCATCATGCATTGTATGGAGATGCTTTCAAAGATCTATAACAATGGTTGGCAAAATATCCTTAATATTTGTTAAACAAAAATGGTGGTTGTTCCTTGGGTACGCTGATGCAACATCAGATTTAAGTAGAAAATATCTAAATCTTAGATGACTACCATTTTTTTTTATCATAATAACGTATCAAATGAAATTAATATTCATGCACCTATTTTTTTTTTGAAGTGAGGTACTATAAACATAGCTTCCCCTGTAGGAAACAAAATAGGAAATGCCATCGAAAACAAGTCTTTTGTATTGTACTCATTTGCAAGACACATGCCAAGTGTTGGCCACGACATAATAAATGGTTTTGCTTGATTTGATGATTGCTAATACTTTTGTATTTATTCTATTTTTGTTCCTATATTTGGGAGAATAGGGATGAATGAGGAAGGTGGTTCTACTATGTAGTTAGAACATGCAGTTTTGGTTCCATCAAAAGCTAGTTTGGTTTGTTAGGATTCTTTGATGTTAATACATACATATGGAAGCATAGACGTGATGTCAACAAGTTCAACAAGCAATGATACCAATGCATCTTCATCGAAAAGGACATCCTTGTCATATGTATCACGTGCTATTTTGTATTCTAAAGCATTTTGAATGTACGATCTGCGAACATAAAAATCATGTCTTTTCTTGAAGACCTTATCTTTTGACAATAATTATATTTAATTTATCATTTTTTTTGTGGATTTTGTTTTGCAATGACACTAATTCCTGAGGGAATCTAATAGTGTGTCCACTAAATTTTGATTTCCTTTCATGAACATATTGTACTTGCAAAATTGGATTATCTTGTGATATAAGCATTTTCTCAACTGACATTAGCACTTGAAAAATTATAGCTACTTCTCTAGGATCTATATTGCTTCATTTGGAAAAAATGACTTTTTTGTTCATAAAACTATCTACAACAAATGAATACTCCATTTGATATTTGAGTTCTCATTCTTGAATAATTTTCCATGCATATAGAGCATGTTCAAACTTTCAATAACTGATCCACTCTGCGGTGAAAATGCTTGTCTCTCAACAAGGTTTGAGTTTATGCATTGTCAACAAGTGCATTGTTTTATTTTATTTTACCAGTAAGAAATCGGCAATTGGCAAGGATTTCCTTCGATATATTCTAAAATGTTTGAGATGATTTGCCACCAACAATGTCAAAACAAAACAAATTTATATTTAAAGTTTTTTTCTTTGCAATTCTAAACATTTTATTCATGTGTTCTAAAGGAACAAGTCCAATATTCATTGAAGAACCACATACATATTGATTTGTACAAAGTATTGCTTCATTTGCAATAGACACATATAAGTGGCTACCTGAGCAATGGTTTTTTCTCCTCCTACATTTATTGATAATATATATTTTTAGGTATTATAGGCACCATTGATTTTTTTTAAGATGTTCTTCGCTCTTCACATAATATTCAAGTGCTTGTTTCATCTGTAGAGTAGACATCTGCAAGATATTGATGATGGTATAATTTTAAAATATATCTTATAATTAAAATAAAATGAAATATAAGATTTAACATATTTTCAAATCATAGTAAAACAAAAAATTTCCTTCTTCATATTCATTAATTACTATTAGCAAGGTCAATTATCCATACAATTTTTGCACATCCAAACATGAAAATGGTCCTATACGATATAATACAAGTTCAAATTCATACAAAAATAAAGAAAGAAAATGATACTTTCCAAATAGCACAACGACAATAAAACAAAAGGTATATAGTAAAACAATGTTTGTGAAAACATAATACAAACAATTAAGTAATAGATTAATAATTCTAGAATTTCAAAATACATATCTGTCAAAAAAAGAAGTTAATTACATGATAAAAACTCTAAATGAAATGAAGATACTATTGATGAGTAAAATTTTTTTTAACTAAAATATTAAAACTAAAGTGAAATGAAATGCATGATTTAATATATTACCAAACCATAATAAAACAAAAAGCAATATTTATCACTTTTGTTAATTAGAATTAAAAAGATCAGTTATTTATAGACTTTCTTAACATTCAAACATGAAAGCAATAAAATAAAAAACAATTGTCCTTTTCAAACCTTTCAATCCTTTCCAATCTTTATAATCACAATAATGTTAAAGGTATGCCTTTAAACATAATTAGTAAACACAATAAGTCGTACATAATATGTAATTTAAAAAATAAGTATCTAGATAATCAAAACAACGATGAAAAAGAACAAAAAGTGAAATGGCATCATTTCAATTTATATAGACAATTTTTTAGAAGTTTTTTGCATCAAAGATGACATAATTAATTTGATTCCTGTCATTGTCGTTTTTTGTTTTGATCGATATTGTAAATATGAATTCCTACCCCACAACAAAATTGATTATTTCTTGCGTAGCTTCATCATCAATAAAAAAAAATTGCAAATAATTTATTGCACATTATTGACTTTATAATTTCATCAAAAACAATTAATGGCTATAACTTGTTCGTGTAAATTGAAGAGAATAATTGTAATCAAATTCAATGATATTCACGTCATATTTAAGGCAATGCCAAAACCTTTTTTTCATAACCTTTTTTTTTACATGACCTTTCATCCACCACAAGAGGGCAAACAAGGTAATAAAGGTTGTCCATAAGGACTTATGTCACAATTACTCTGACTAAAATCCATTCCATTTTTTTTTTTAGGAGTTCCATGTCACTAATTTCAAACAACGTTGATTTACTAGTTAAGTTTCCAAGTGGCTAAAATACTTATTTGTCAGTAAAGGTGAATGAACTTTTGAGCATGTAGAAACTAGCCAACGGCATAAATTTTCAACCTTTGCAATGATAGGGTTAATAAAGCATTTACTATTGGAGGTACCCTCTATAGTTGCTCCACTAAAATCTGATGTCTGAGCTACTTTTATTATAAGAAGAGGTGCAAGTGGACCAAAAATAAGTTTGATTATTTCCATGCATGTTAAATTCAAATGCTCACCTCTCAATGTCATGGCAATGTTGTTTCTTGACATGTCTTTGATGTGAAGTGTTTTCTTTTGGCTTTTTGACCCATCTTTTTGATGTATTGTTCACACATGAGATATTAATATGACCACACCGATACTGTCCACCATTAATCTATTTGGCATTTTTTGAATATCAGAAATGCTCTTTAAATCGAATTAATGTATTGGTATACCTTCAATTTATTTATCACAAGGACTCATTCTCAATGAAAATTGTAATATTATTTCTTATTAAAGTTCGAAATAATTGTATTTATTTTTTCTTCTCTAACACTTTCATTTGATAACATATACATTTTTCCATTTTCAATTTGGTTATAAAATTTATCTGCAACCTCATTAGAACATGTCACACATAATTTTGTTATCGCTATCAACAAAATCAAATACAAATAATGTTCCACATTTTTTCTTATTTTCATATTCTCAAAGGCTAGTTTTTCCTAAGAATATTCTTTTTATCGGCTTTTCGTTTTGGCATGAGTTAATTCACTGATATGGAAAATCCTTTTTGGAGTATCATTACCCATGGCAAGCATCACAATAGTTTTTGGTTTAATAATTTTGGTTTGTGAAGAAACATCACCAACGATGCTATTTGCATTTGTTTCTTGTGAGTTCGGTAAACATTTTGGGTTCTCGACCTTATTGTGTTTGGATGCAACAATTTGTAAGTCCAACACCATAACGATCTTGTTTGAAAATAAAGTGCATGATTATTTTTCAAAAAACCCAAGATGGAAAACTTTACTTGCATACAAAAGGGAAACCAACAAGTAACTTACATTTTATTCTCAATTCATCTACATTGAAACTTAATTTAAATTACATAACAAAGCTTTTTTGTAGTTCATTGGATGCAACAAGAACACTAAATTTCGCTATCAAAAGATCTATTTGCAAATGGAATCTATCGAAAATCAAAAAGTATTTCTACGCTTAAAAGTGAGTGGATAAGACATATCTCTAATACTTAAAAAAATCATTACAATATTTCTTTTAAGAAAACAAGAAATAATATTTTCAATTGACGTAGTCATCATGTCAATATCAATGCTTATCATGTCAATATGAATGCTCTTAAAACAAAATCAGCAAAACAATAATTAAATCCATACACAAGAACATTAACCTTAACATAGAAACTCTTTTTTATAACTATCATTTAAAATATTTTTTGTTTTAGTTTTATGCAATTGACAAGGATTCAAAAGTGTATGCTGTCTTAAAGTGAAAAAAAAATCAATATTAAAAAATTAAATAATACCTAGTAGTAAGACAAATATGAAAAATACCATCATCAACAAGGAGAACAAATAATGACACAATAAAATGATTGTATCACTTTGAGTAACTGTACATTCACTTTGATATATAATTACCATTATGTTTTCCGCATTAAATACATGCACTTTATGGTGTTGTTTTTAAATTTTTTAATATAAAAAACATACATTAAAATTATATATATATATATATATATTTTGCAAAAAAGGTATTTCTTATTTTCATTTAACAAGTTTTTCATTTTTTTTTTTCAAAATTTTATGTGCACGATTAGGTTAATATTTTGTTACCTTGGGTTTCAAATGGTGATATTTTTTTTTTTCTAATTTATCCAAAAGTTCACATTTTTTTTATTAGAATCAGCACCCATAAACAACTAGATAGAGTGCCAACAATGCAAAATTTTGACAGATAAATAACACATGCTTTCAAAAACTTCAATTCAAATTTTCACCATCGTTTTTATCTCTAACAATAAAGGTCTTGATAGTTTACAATGCAAAATGTTTATGACAAACTTTGATCTATTAAATTTTTCTTCTCTCATTAAGTGTGGTCCTATTAATGTTATCCCATCTATCAATTTATTATCCGCTGCACATGTTTACTTGACATGCAACAACAAATATGCAAATACTAAGGACAATAACTTTATAATATGTTAAATTTCACATAAATTTTTGACTAATTATAAGATAATATTTAAAATTGTGATGAATTAAACATTAAAATTAACAATACAATTGATCTCAAATAAAGCTAATGTTTTTTACTTCCTAATTATTTAAATTAATTGATATAAAAACTATTTAATGCATTATCATATTTAAAGCATCCTATATATTTGAAATTACCTTATGAAACTAACAATTAAATAAAAAATATAATATAACATTCACTTATTTCTTTTTATCAATTGTCTAACTAAAAAATCATATTTGTCATATGTTTAACATAACTATTCATCCAAATCTCATTGAATTTATATAATCAAATTATTGTACATTATATTATGTCTCAAAATAATTACATCACCATACATTAACTTACATATCATAAGTGAACTGCAATTCAAAAAAGTATAATTTACATTACCATTTAAAGGAAAAAATCATTATTTATTATTAAAAAATATAAAATTAAATATAAAGATACCAGCACATCAAAGTTTCAAAATCAATAATAAAAATAAAACAATGTTTAAACAATTATGCAAGTTACTTCATCTTTAAGAAAAAAGGGATAAATCTATTGAGTAATTTTTTTAGATAACACGAGATAAATTTTCTTGATAAATAATTAATTGAATATTAGATGATTGAATATAAATTAATTACATCAAAAGAATATATATATATATATATATATATATATATATATACACACACACACACACACACATATACACACATATATACATATACATACACATATATACATATATGTATATGTATATGTAATAATGTGTATGTATATGTACATAAAAAATCATTATTTATTATTAAAAAATAATGTAATAATTAAAAAATATAAAATTAAATATAAAGATACCAACACATCAAAGTTTCAAAATCAATAATAAAAATAAAACAATGCTTAAACAATTATGCAAGTTACTTCATCTTTAAAAAAAAAAGGGATAAATCTATTGAGTAATTTTTTTAGATAACACGAGAGAAATTCTCTTGATAAATAATTAATTGAATATAAATTAATTACATCAAAAGGATATATATATATATATATATATATATATATATATATATATATATATATATATATATATATACATATACATATACATATACATATACATACATATACATATATGTATATGTATATAACAAATTATTCAATTTAAACAATGAAAAATATACCTGTTATAATTTCAACAGATGCCGTGCTGAAGACAAACAAGAAGAGCTTTTCGTGGCAGGATCTTCCCTGATTGTGGCTGGAGATATGTTTACAAATAATGAAATATTTAACCCTTGAAGGTGAGTATACACTAATTTTCTCCCACCACTTTTTACTTCTCAATCACTTTTGTAGGTATAAAATCAGTTTGTCGTTTTACCTTTTAAAGTCCTTAGAAGCCATGGCCCTAACCAATCAGGTCAGTGATAAGAATGAAATCATCCACCATGGCCTCATCCTTATGCTTGTTCAACATGGTGAAACTATGCGCGGAAAGAATATCCTCCCGGCTAATGACTCCTCCGCTGAAGGCACCCCTACTGATGACACCCCTCTCAAAGACACCCCGACTAAAGACCCTTCCGAGGATGAATCTGGCTTGTTAGAAAAAGAGAAAGGGTCCCCTACCCACGACCTCCCTAAACCCTTCTCTCCCTTTGCCAACCTATCTTCTTTCAAGCGCCCTATTGAAGTTTCCTTGCCTGCACAAACAAAAAACCCAAATGTATTGCCATTCCTTGGAAAGAGAAGAATGGCTCCAGGAGCATGGAAACCAACAAAATGGTAAATATAAACACTGAATGTAGTAGGAAATTGGGCATATTTTTGGAGAAAATGGAAGGTATTTGGAGGGCCATGGCCTCTCTTATAAAAGATTAGAATGACCTTAAAGCTAAAACTATCAAGCTTAAGCAGGAATAGGATAAGGAAAAGGATAAGAAAGTCCTTCCAAAGAAAGAAATCAATGTTGGGCTTGGGCAAGAACATACTGAAGCACTCAACCTTCTCTGAAGGCTAAAAGGAAAATCAGAATCCCTAGATGAAGTCAAAACAGGCTCTCTCAGAAGGACCATCCAAACGAACTCGGAGAAGAACTGACCAAGAATTGATGCTAGTGAAGACCAAGGAAACATATCAAGTTGTTTCAAAGGAGAAATCTAATCTGAAGGAGGTTTAAGTTTATTTATTGAGTTATTTCTATTTTTCTATTTGTTTTTAGTTTATATTTTTCGTTGGTAGGCATCGATTTAGCTGAAGGATTTTTGTTTTGCAGCATGTGGAACTTTATTCTTTGACTATAGGTCTTTTCTTGTTTCAAACTTATGGTTGTTGGAGCCTTGTAAAACCAACTTTATTTTACCTATCTAATAAAAAAAAACTCAAAATTTATTATAACTATGCAAAATAATTCTTTGATTAAAAAATAAAATAAAATATTCCTTTAAAACCTAATCAATTTGACATGTTGAACCCCAATTTTTTATAAGTATCGAAGCACCCACTTTTGAATATTGAATGGCACAAAACATGTGCACAATTTAAAGGTAACACAAAGTAATAAGTCCAATAGAGCATGGAAAGGTGTAAGTGGCTGTAATGATGAGGTCATTGTTAGGATGTGGAGCTAATAGCTTCAACTTGATGCAGATGAAGAAAATGAGGTTGCTGAAGATCAAGAAGAACCGGCGTCGACATCATGACCGACGTCGGTCATGATCAGTGCAGAAGGCAATCGACGTCGGCAGGGAGTCGGTCGACGTCGACAGCACCAGGCAAGCAGGGACCGGCGTCGATCACCTGTGTGTTCCAGAACTGCTCGTTGCACGAATAGTTAGTTAAGTGAACGGAGTGTTTGCATGTAAAGGCTAATAATAGTCTTGAGTTGCGTGTCTAATTATTGTAATTAAGATAGTCTAATTATTGTAAGTATGAGATCTATATAATAGACTCATGGGCTGTATTGTAAACTTGTGCTAGAGAGTAAGAGAGCTAAATAAGCTCCTTCAGAGAGAAGAGAGCAATGGGGTGTTCCTCCTAGTTCCACAGTACCAAGTGTGGGTGCTGGTTTGGAGAATCAGAAGGGTTCTTCGTATATGTATGATCTTGGTCAGCAGGTGTGCATGGCTTCTATTGGAGATCTACAATGGTGAGTAAGGTCTAGTGATTTGCAGGTAGCAGCAGAGAGCAGGATATCTACTTGGAGTACGGTTGTGTGCTCGGCTGTACTGTCAGTACAATGAGGTGAACAACAACTCTATATTTGATTTGTGTGTTGGGACCGAGAGAGAGAGGGAAGAAGGTTTTGAGGTGTGGCGAGCCTTTGAGGTGGAAGAAGTGGCATCTTCTTTATTGTATATTCTTCTGAGTGATTATTAATACAATTGTGTATTGTCTCTCATATTCCTGTGTTGTTTCATATTTCTAGTTACTTATTGATTCTGGTTAAATTCCGTGTTTAGTTGCTAATACAAGAAGTAATCATATGTGCTCTCGTGGTGGAGCAAGATCCTGACAAGTGGTATCAGAGCCTGGTTGTAGGTTCAAGAGCTGATACCAACAAGTGGTATCAAAGCTTTAGGTTGGGTTACTAACAGGTGGTTTCAGATCTGGTAGTGTTTGTTGATTACATGTCACTCACAGGGGTTTCAGATTGAGTGGGAGTATAGCAATGGCAGAAGAAAGTAAGCTACGAATAGAGAAACTGAATAACACAAATGGTCTGATTGATGGAAAGAAAGAGTAGGTAAAAGGAGATTGTTGGTCGGCAGAAGATCAGCGTGTAGAAGTATATGTTGCAGGGGTTGTTGCACAGGATGTTCTAGATAAAGTAAAATCTTGGTTTACAGATTCTTTTGCCTCTTTCCATGCAGCCCGAAATAGAGCATCTTTTCATGGGTATGTATTTAGAGACTTTGGAGAGATTCATTTAGGGGTTGGAGAGCCTTGTCAGATGATTGACGAAGGAGAAGTGAAGTTGAAATTGCAGGCGGATAACACACGGGTGTTGAAGGAAGTCATGCAGGGACCAGTCTTGGAGAGGAGTCTAATTTCTTCAGGAAATTTGGGTGATGGGAGATGCACAGTAACTCTCACAGCGGATGCACTTGAATTAGATGGTGGTAAGAAAGTAGGTATCCTTTATCTATCTACTTATATTACTGATTCACCTTTTGTTACAGAGATGTGGCTTTGTAGGCTTGGTCACATATGTAGGAGGGGAATGGAAGTTTTTAAGCGGAGGTCAGATATCTTTGACAAGTTTAAGAACTGGAAAGCCTTGGTGTTTATGGAGGAGATGGCGGACAGAGATCAGCTGAGGGGACTGAATTATTCTGAGCAGGGCAGTATGGACAAGGGTTTGATCCAAAAGGAGCTCGCGGGTAAAAAGTCATCACTCACAAGCGATCACAGGTACCGACGTCGGTCACACAGTAACCGACGTCGGCAACAGGAAGACCGACATCGGTCATAAAGGAACCGACATCGGCAGAAGGGATACCGACGTCGGCAAGGAAATCGACGTCGGCAATCAGGGTCAGTGCATGGAACTGACATCGGTCGAGAGCAGACTGGGTGATGGCCGAGATCGGTCACTGGAATGGATGGTGGGCGGACAACAAGCTGTCAACAAGTCTCAAATGCCCATATGGAGGTCAGAAAGGATAAGTGAACCTCATATTCATTGTTCACCTTCTTTATATTGCTTACTGATGGTCAAGAACTAGGAAGATGTGAAGAAGCAATGCAGGTAGAATCCAAAAACAGTGGGAGCTTGGCATGGATGAGGAGTGTGAGTCCTTGGATAAGAACCAAACAGGTATTTGTTGGTAGAGTTGTCAGCTGGAAGAAAGCACTGGATGAGGGACGGATTCCCAAGTTAAAGAAGAGACTGGATGGATACGTGAGACGAAAGGCCAAGGCATATGGCCTTGAAGTAGCTGCAGGACAGTGGTACAGGGTTTGACAGGTGGATGACTAAGCATGGCTTTAGTCAATGTCAGTGTAACTATTTTGTTTGTCTTACCAAGTGGATGATGAGTCACGACATTATCCAGTTACTGTATGTGTGTGATTTGCTAGCAGGTTTGTACATACAGTTATTTTGCTGAGCTAAGGGTAAGGTTAGTTCAGAGGTATGTCAAGAAGAATTTGGAGCAACAAAATTCTTTGGCATATGAGACATGGAGATTTTGTCTCTAGTGGGAGCTGATGTGAAGACGGTGTTGGCGGGGTTCAAGATGCAGGATGCAGAATCAGAAAGCACACCAAGGGCGGGACAGTTGAAGCAGAGCTTAGAACAAGTGTTCGAAATCACATGAGGTCTAGTGTAAACTCGAGTTTTTCCAAGCAGTGGGAGTTGTCAGAAAGTTAGGAGCCAATTCGGGAAAGAAGTACTGGAGGGCAGTTCAGTGGATTCTTAGAGGGACCAGCAGCAGGTGCACATGCTATGCAGGGTTAAGTTCTTTTCTACAGGGGTTTGTAGATGCGGATGTGGCAAGAGATTTGGATGACATGTAGAGCATCACAGGGTGTGTGGTGGTTGGTCTTCAGGTTTGAGCTTGAAGAGGGATACAAGCCAGGGAATAAAATTAGACAGTGTACAGGTACAGGTATAGTTGCAGCTGTTTATCTCCAAGTGGGAGATTGTTAGGATGTGGAGCTAACAACTTCAACTTGATGTAGATGAAGAAAAGGAGGTTGCTAAAGATCCATAAGAACCGGCATCGGCATCATGACCGATGTCGGTCATGATCAGTGCAGAAGGCAACTGACGTCGGCAGGGAGTCGATCGACGTCGACAGCACCAGGCAAGCAGGGACCAGCGTCGGTCGCCTGTGTGTTCCAGAACTGCTCATTGCACAAACAATTAGTTAAGTGAACAGAGTGTTTGCATGTAAAGGCTAATAATAGTCTTGAGTTGCGTGTCTAATTATTGTAATTAAGATAGTCTAATTATTGTAAGTATGAGATCTATATAATAGACTCATGGGCTGTATTATAAACTTGTGCTAGAGAGTAAGAGAGCTAAATAAGCTCCTTCAGAGAGAAGAGAGCAATGGGGTGTTCCTCCTAGTTCCACAGTACCAAGTGTGGGTGCTGGTTTGGAGAATCAGAAGGGTTCTTCGTATATGTATGATCTTGGTTAGCAGGTGTGCATGGCTTCTATTGGAGATCTACAATGGTGAGTAAGGTCTAGTGATTTGCAGGTAGCAGCAGAGAGCAGGAGATCTACTTGGAGTACGGTTGTGTGCTCGGTTGTACTGTCAGTACAATGAGGTGAACAACAACTCTATATTTGAGTTGTGTGTTGGGACCGAGAGAGAGAGGGAAGAAGGTCTTAAGGTGTGGTGAGCCTTTGAGGTGAAAGAAGAAGTGGCATCTTCTTTATTGTATATTCTTCTAAGTGATTACTAATACAATTGTGTATTGTCTCTCATATTCCTGTGTTGTTTCATATTTTTAGTTACTTATTGATTCTGGTTAAATTTCGTGTTTATTTGCTAATACAAGAAGTAATCATATGTGCTCTCATGGTGGAGCAAGATCCTGACAGTCATGTAGATGAATCTGAACACTCAGGAGCACTCAATAGATTATTGACCAAGTCATGAAGTGTACAAATGGTGACACATTGGTTATCAAAAAATAAGAAGTGCAAGGCTTGAGGAGTAAGTTGCATAAACCATAGAGTGTGATAAAAGGATTTAGAGGCCAGGTTGGCAGAGCGAGTTTGTTTAGAGCAACATCAAAACAAAACAACTTCAAATCTAGTCTAGCACAGTGGCGTAAATATAGGGAATTGTTAGGTCAAGGAAACTGAATGTAAATCAATTACAATTGATATTTATATAAATTTGTTTTACACCTTTTAAAGTGTATATTAATTTAATGTAACTACAAGGTGGTGCCCAAACTCTATAAAAGCCTACCTTGGTTCACAACTTAGAGATAGTTTTTAGATTGGTGTCATTATGCTTTTGGAATAATGAACCATTGATACTTAGATGATTCATGGTAAATATATATGAAATTATGTACTACATTGTGGACTTAATGATAAGAGGCATAAGCTTTGTTAAGTGACTTTCTAATTTTGTACTTTCTTTATGCAATGGGTTTTGTATTAATTATAAATGGTTCATGAATATCATTTTATTGGTGAAAACATTTTAGTTTAGTAATATGACTGAGCTAAGTAACCTGATTTAATAGTAAGTTATTAGGTGGATGGAATTTCTATGTGGCTATAACCCAACTAAGACTTGGTACTCTCTATGTGCCTCGAGTGAGCACATTATTAATTTACGTGAAATTATATGGCGGTGAGTTTCTAAGTGTTTGGGTATGGGTGTGGTGTATAATCTAGTATGTGCATAATAAAAACAAAATATTTTGGCCCCGTTTTTAGGATGTTGAACAAGTTCTTGAGATGATGAATGGAGATGATGCACCATATATTTCTAGAAAACATTGAGCGATGGTAAAAAAAATTTAGAGTGTGAGTTCACAAGCCATCATTATAGCCTTAGACATCAACAACCTAAGGAGTGGATCGAAGATAATCTATAGGATCCATTATACAAAGTTTTCTTTTGAACTCACCCAAAAATTTACATGCATATGTTATGAGTAGGAATAAAAACTATAGACAAACTCACTCTTCGACTGAAGAATGTGTAGAACAATTGAAGTTCATAGATACTCTTTAGACCAGAGTGGTTGGTGTTTGATGGAATGACACTTTGAACAACTATCTACTAGATTTTTTAGTCTCAATGTATTCTTGTTGTTAAGAAGACAAATATCACTTTTAGCATGAACCCAAAGGTTCTTATATTGTACAACTTCCTTTGGACATCAAGAAATGCATGGTAAATTTTGGGATTGAGAAGCCACCTATGGATAGATAATTTTATTTAGCACATGGGTTGTGTGGATAGCAGAAGGAAAAGGGTGAATACAGTTCACATTGTTGATAAGGTGAGGAGAGTTGGAATTTAGCATGGAAAACCCAAATGAACAAGAACTTAGATGACATGAGTATGATACAACATGGAAAAAAGTGATTGCTGCCAAGTACCTTATGGAGAGGGGAGAGCTAAGTTTAAGAGAAGTCACAAGGAACTATGGCTGATATTTATAGCTTGTGGATGACTCTCATGCAGAGGAAATGCACTCCTATGAGGAAGAAACACTTGCTAGTAAGCAAGGAGAAATTCGGTATAAGGAATCTAAAGAGGATTGGAGTGCTAAGAACATGCATAACACTGTAAAAAAAGAAGTGCACACCCAAGGCCTACTCAAAGCACAAGATCATGTATTTCTTGACCAAAAAATACTAAGTGGAGATTGTGTAAATTTGTCTTAGATTAGAGAGTTCACAAGATAAGAATCAAAACATAGAATTTAGAAACATATAATACCTTATAAGCCTTTAGGACTGAATTTGACAAAATCAATGCAAAGTAAGACTCCAAATATGATGGGAATGCCACCAACAGGAAGTGGTAATCCAACCTTATAGATATGTAAGACTTTGGAAGGAGCGGTAATAGCTAGATTTATAGCAACAACCTCAAATGTCAATCCATCCATGTCACAACCTAGTAATGGGATAGTGGGACAATGACCACACATGGAGGAAATGTGACCAGTACGAAAGGAGGCAATCTAGGATGTGGCCATAGCTCAAGATCATAAGTAACATATAGTGCACCAGTCAAAATAATGACACCATTAGTGCAATCATATTTCCCATAAATTCATCTATGATATGTCCTTGAACTTACTAGAATATAGATTAGTCAAAAAAGATGTAGACAATGTACCTAAGTGTGAGTTCATATGGTGCACCAAGGGGATTAATGCCCTAGAGAGGAAAACACACTAGTTTTATACCACATTTTTGGATCACGCACATACTTGGAATTGTAAGTATTAACCCAATTAGGGTATTATAGATTATGATCCGTTGAATGCAACACTATTGATGTAATTTGATATTCCATAATTTGAATAAGAGAGTATTTATGTTCTAAAGGAAATCAATTAGGATCTAACTGAGAGCATGCAAGCTTATGATGTCATATTCAAAACCTTGATCTAAAATCTCTGATTCAAAATTCATTTTGTACAACATATGCAATGGTTTTTTTGAGGACTACTATTGCTTTTTAGGTGCACCTTGTCAATGAAGACTTTCATAGACCCATGTGAGGTGTTAGAGGCAGTGTTGAGGGTCAAGGCCATTAGAAGCATAGAAATGGGTGCCAACTCATTTATGAAGGCACAAATTACTTCTATGGCTTTACAATTATAAATTCTCATTACCAATAACATACACAAAACACACAGTGGCTTATGGTGTATTGACTGTGAAGTCGAGGGGCACTATAAGAATAATTGTTAGAGGCACAATGACTAAGCAATCATTGCATCCTATGAAAATTTCCATGAAGTACATGATGTAAGATTTTTCCCCTTATTGCAATGAGTGATGCAAAAAATGCCTCCTTGTATTGTAAAATCTACGAGGCCTCCACCCACAATACCAAGGATTTTAAGGTGATTGATGAGATTCATGAGGCATACAAATGAGGAGCATGATAAATAATAGACAAAAAATCAAACCAGGGCCAAGGAAAATATGGTGGTTAGTACCCATACCATGGAAGAGGTGGAAAGTGAGGTGGCATATAGTTTCCTCACACATGTTATAAGTGTGGTTCCCTGGACCACTACTAAATATAATGCTTGAAGTTTCAAACTTACATGTATTATCATGGAGAACACTAACTAGAAGGGTGCCCACATATCTATGTAAACCTAACATAAAAAGACAAGTCAAAAAAAGGAGTTGGGATGATCTTTATTTTACACCATGGATACATCTAGGTATCAAAGCAAAAAAGTCAAAATAAAGGGGATAGTAGTTAATTTTAAAACATAAAGTGACGATAACAACCGATCTCAAAAAACAACCCAAACTAAAGAGGATTGAATAAGATACAAACACAACTAAAAGAGAAAGTCCATAATGTGGAACCTTTCTCCAATTATTATCTAAATGGTTCATACTATAAGGAGATATTATAAGAAGCGATGTATGTTATACAAACTTGGAAGGTGAGCTTCAACATTCTCATGACTTAGAGGCCAAGGATATGGAAGCACTCCAATAGACCACTCAGGAGGTAGAGGTTGGAAATGAAAATTTTGACATCTTGGCGTTGTTGCATTCAAAAAAGATGATTCCCATGCTTAAGAACTGGTTAATGTAACAAGAAGCAGGAATATCTGAAGTGACCATGCTATGCCCTAGTAAGAGAGAAAAAAGTTAAGAGTGCATAAAATATTAGATATGACCAAGAATTTATAAGTGATGCCACAATAGACAGTTGGTTAGTATGTGATGTTCTCATAGACATTGGAGATGAGGTCAATATTCTCATGCAGGAAGCTTGGCACAATATTAGAAAGTATTGCATTGAGGCCTTCACCTCATGTTTTATTTATGTCAAACAAGATACACGTGTAGCCCCTATGAATCCTAAATAATTATTGTGTTGATATGATGGGAGTGATCATTAATTTTGTTGAGGCTAAAAATTATCCAATTTTGCTTGACAAGCCATGGTGCTATGAAAATAATGCAAATATGTGCTTCGAGATACATGAGATTTGAGAATGGGGAGCAATGCATAGTTATCCCCCATAATAACCATGGCCAAAATTATGTTGAAAGTGTGGAAATAGAAGAGGAAAATTAAATCTACAATATAACTACTCAAGGAGCAAAGAATATTGATGATACTAATGAAGGCATATTGAGTTGGTGCAATGCTAACTCCACGTCCAACAATACTAGTGTCACTTGTGACTAATGGGTGAAATAGTCTTATGAAGTTACAGGGTGAAAGTATGGCACCACAAATTTAAAGTAGAGAACATCCATGGTGCAATAAGATGTGAGGGATATAAGGGTCAAGGCTATTTCGAATCTAGGAACCAAAGTTTATGTTTCACATTTCATATTTAGAATTAAGAGGGTGTATCACCTCAGTAAGGGAAAACTTGTTGCTTTGACATGTTATGCAGGGTACAATAATGTTACCAATAATTTGAGGAAGACATGGAGGCATGTGTTCCAAAGGAGGAAGAGTGGATGAGTGATTTAATGTACACTTTAAAGAGTATTGTTTCACAATAGTGGGCAATGCACATGCCAATATTACCAACATGGGTTGATGTCAAAGAATCCATATTCACTAATTTTGAGTGTAGTAATAATAGGTGGGGAATGCTTAGTTGTGGCAAACATTATTTCCCTAAAACAAATATCTACATGTGTGAAGAGGTATGGAATAGGAGTGCTCACACATGTTATGGTTCAATACATTTCATAGAACACTGAATAATTATGCTCACACATTGTGTATTATCTGTGAGATGTGTTAGGAAACCATTGATTAGAGGGAGTTTCTTTTTTTCATATGTTTTTTATTTTCTTTACCCATGCCTGAGTTTTATCAACCTTTTATTTGGGTGCACTGGGTCATTTTATATGACGAATCCATCATGGAGGAGATTATAAGATAATTAGATAGTGATAAGGGTATACCATTTACAAAAATGTTTTAATAACATATCATTAATAGATAATCTAGAAAGAATGATGATGATGTGTGGATAGAGTGAAACTAGTGGTATAAGTGTGAAAAAGAAAAGACAATAAACAAGGTGGATGAAATGCCATCCGAAGATGCCATGGAGCACATAAAGACATAAAAATCTATGGGCAACACAAGGTTGTGGACACAAAAAAGGACCAACACAAGTATTATCATGAGCCCCTTAAAAAAGTAAAGGTTGATATCAGCTTGGAATAACAAAAAATTGTGACTATGGGTGATTACAGGAGATGAAGAGTTGGCAAAAATCATTGATTTATTGCATGAATATCAAGATATTTTTATCAGAGTGCATGCAAAGATCTTTAGATCAAGTGAATGTATAAGTTTGTGATAGGCACGAGTCAAACATGTACACAACACAATAGTTGTAAGTAAATGAAATCATATACACAAAATACTGCATAAACAAGATAAGAGCCAAAACCAATCTTCCATAGAACAATAACTCACTAAGAGAGATGTAAAAATAGGAGTGCATGAGTAATTCCCCCAAGAAGAGTTGTTAGAGAGCTAATAATAGAAGAGTAACTCTCATACCCAAAATAGCCAGTTAAAGGAGTTACTTCCTATTCATCCGATCAAAATGTAACTCCAAGTACACCTAAGCAAGCTTATCCATGAAAGTAGGAAAAATCCAAGTGAGGGGGAAAATCCCATAATAAATAAATATGGGAAAAATAAAACCCCTACTCTAACACCCCCTCATAAGCACATATTAGGTGGCTAGTGTAAAATAATAGGTCCTAATAACTAGGCCTGATTAGGTATCCAATACAAAGAAATCTCCCATAAAGTAGAGAAAAGGAGAAAACCTGTATGAAAAAATCCTCCTAAAAGAGAGACATAGAAGAAGTGAAGAGGCTAGAAGGTCTCCCTCCCCACAAAGATGATATTGCTACTGATGTAGATCATACCCAAAAAAAATCTTGTAGATAAAAGAACTTTATCTCAGTGAAGGGTTAGTAAAGATATTTGCAACCTGCTCTGAAGACTAGAAAAATCTCAAGTTGATGACCTGACTATGAATAAGCTTCCAAATAAAATTCATGTGAATCTCAATGTGTTTGGTCTACTGGCATTGAACTAGATTCTTACATATATGAATGGTACTCTGGTTATCATAATAAATGATGGGATACCTGAAAGGAATACCAAAATTGGATAGAATCCCCTGAAGCCAAATAGACTCAGTAGCTAGGTTAACAACTCCAATGTACTATGCCTCTATGGATGATATAGCAATAACATTTTGCTTCTTGCTAGGCCAACTGATAGGACCATAACATAAATAAGAGCTATAACTTGAAATGGACTTATGATTCTAAGTATCGTTAGCCCAATCTGAATCCTTAAAACCAACTAGGTCAATCTTTGTGACAAATATGTAATGAATCTTAAATTTATAGGAGCCTTAAATGTAGTGGAGTATCCACTTGGCTAATTTCCAGTGTAGCTCATGGGGATACTACATTAATAATTAAACAATGCCTACTGTATATGATATATTGGGTCTGGTACAAGTCAAATAAATGAGGTTGCGAACAAGTTATCGATATCAAGTGGCATCAACTGAAGGTGTAGAACAATCAACCTCAAGTTTGACTCTTGATAGAAAGGAAGTCAAAGATGGATTACAATTAGCCATGTGAAATTGAGCCAAAAGATCGAGAGTACACTTGGGCTGTGTAAATCAAAGCACTGAATCAGACTATGAAATCTCAATTCCAATGAAGAATATAGATGACCCAAGTTTGTCATGTCAAATTTGTCATATAGAGCTATTTTGACCACTACAATAGATGATGAAGAACTCTCAGTGATAAAAATATCATCACCATAAAGGACCAATATCAGTAAAGAATCATCCTACCATAAAAATTATAGATTGGGATCTGAATGACACCTGGTGAAAATTGAAGTAAGGAAGAAGGAATCCATCTTGGTGTACCAAGCCCAAGGGGCCTATTTGAGGCTATAGATGGATTTTCTATGTCTAAAAACTAAGGATGAATCCTGAACAAACCCAGGTGGTTGCTCCATGTAGATCTCTTCCTCAAGGTCTTCATGAAGAAAGACACTTTTCACATCCATCTGGTGCACATCCCAACCATGTGCTACGACTATAACTAGTGTGAGTCAGATTAAAGTCATCTTTGTAACAAGTGTAAAGGTATCTAAGTATTTAATGTCATCCAATTATGAAAACCCCTTGGTGACCAATCATGCCTTATACTTATTGACCGACCCATTTGCTACAAACTTTGTCCAATATATCCACCTACATCAAACCATCTTCCTTTCCTTAAGAAGCGAATTCAAATCCCAAGTGTAATTTTTGATCAAGGAAGAATATTCTTCTTACATAGCACTATCCCATTCATCTATGCTTGAAGCCTCTCAAAATGTCTGTGGATCCAAAACTAAAGAAAATAAAGCATGTGGACCACTATGATAATCTTCTTGAGTACATCTGTCATCTACTGGATCCCTTACCCAAATGCTTGCACTTTGAAGTGTCTACTTGGCCCAAAGGGGCCTGAATGTGGGTGAGTCAAGTGCCGAATCTTCATATTTTGAAACATGAATAGAGGTGGATGTAGAAGAATCCCCATCACTGCCCTCATTTTTAGAACTGGAAGAAGAATAAGAAGACCTTGGCTCAGGAACCTACTCTGGATAATCCAAGTAAGAATAGAAATCATCAAGTATAAGTGAATCCAGTGAAAGATAAGAAGTGTCAAGTGTTGATTATTTGAGACTCTCTTAAAAGTGAACACTTCTCTCTATGAACAACTCATGTGTGGCTAAATGTAGGAGTACCCCTTGAAACTATTTGGATAACTTGTAAAGATGCAAGGCTTGGACTGAGGTTCCACAGCTTTGTGTATCTTATTTGGTATATATGCCATAACTAGAGATCTAAAAACCCTAAGGTGCTCAACATTAGGTTTTAATCCTTGTCAAGCTTCAAAGGGTGTTATGCGTTTCAAATATTTGTGAGGAACCCTATTTTGAATATAACAAGCACAATTAATGGCTTCGGCTTAATACTAAGGTGCCAATGACTTAGAGTGAATCATACAGCTAGCCATATCTTTCAAGGACTTGTTCTTGCATTCTGTAACTCAGTTTTGTGAAGGACTACACTTAACCATTCACTACAAATCAATCCCCTATATGGTGAAAAACTACTCAAATCTATTGCTGACATATTCACCTCCATTATCAGTTTGAATAACCTTGATGGATTTCTCAGATTGTTTCTCAAAAAGTGCATTGAAGTCTTGAAAATCCTCAAACACTTTAGACTTTTGATTAAGAAAGTAGACCCATGTATATATCGAGAAATCATCAATGAAGTGAGAATGTACTTATCCCTTGTAAAAGATAGATTGGGAAAATGCCTAGATACATCATTGTGTACTAACTCCAATGCTTATGAAGCCCTCCAAGCTTTACCTTTGTTAAATTTTTCTTCGGGATGATTTCCAAGAGATCAACCCTCACAAAGTCCCTTAGATAATTGAACTGGAGGCAAGACTATGACCATGTCATTTTTGCTAAGTTGTTCTAAGTAGCAATAGTTAAGGTGGCCTAACCACTTATGCCATAATTTTATAACTCCATCTGAATGGGTCAATAATGCTATTGGAGAAAAATTAGGTGCAATATGTGAGAAGGTGTATAACCTAGCTTGGTGATTTGATCTACCCACTACCACTGCAAAATCACTATGCAACTCCTTGATGATAACTAAATCTAGTAAAAACTCAATCCCCATGCCTTTGTTGATATGAGTGATTTGATAAACTGATAGGAGATTAGTTGAAAGATAAGGGACACTTAGAACATTATTGAATTTTCCTCCTTCTATATCAACATACCCTCTCCCTGAAATGGGTGCAAATGTGTCATCACCCAAACTGATAGAATACATGCTACAAGGCTCTAAAGAAGAAAACTTAACTAGTTAAGAGACCATGTGGTGAGAAGTACCCGAGTCAATAACCCATGAAGATGTTGAATCTACAACTAATACAAGAGCCTTGCCCTTTTCTTTCTCTTTCTCCTTGCCCTTTGCCTTAGTATAATCTTGAGTAGATGAATTTCACTTGATGGACTCAAAAAAACCTATGTTGTTCTTCTCTAGGAGATGATTTAGGTGATCTATTTGCTTTTTCATGCACTTGATTTCATCATACCCATTTTTATTATAGTAGGCACATTTAAACTTCTCTTTCTTAGGTTTGCCATTGGAATATGAGGCTTTAGTGTTGGTTTTGGTAGAGGTCGATTCTTTCTTCTTCTCTTAATCCTTATTATTATTCTTCTTCTCTTTATTTGAAGTCTTTGCTCTCCCATTTCCATTAATTAGGGATTGAGGTTTTGTGGACTTCAGTGTGCCCATATGGATCAACTTGTCTTGCTCTCTAGTTAAGTTGGTAATGAAAGCATCTAAAGAGGGCATTTTTCGTGTAGTGCCCAAGGCACTTTTAGTGGCATAGAAGGTAGAGACATAGACTGAATAGTCAGGACCTAGTTTAGAGATTATAGAAAGAACAAATTGGTCATCTTATTTATTTATCCCACATTCTTTCGAATGCAATATCAAGGACTTGAAATTAGTGAAGAAATCCTGAAGGGTGTCAAATTTGCAAGGACTTAGGCTAATGAGTTAATTCTCAAGATCATGACCTCTCATCACATCTTGCTCCCTAAATAGTTTACCCATAATGGTCCATACATCATGAGGTGATTTGGTAGGTTGTAAGTGAAATAAGAGATTAAGTGCTATAGAAAGACATAATAACCCATAGGATTCATCGCTACGGTTATACCAGTTAAATATCTTTGCATTTGTTCTAGTTTAGTTTTATCACCCATGGTTATCATATACAAACCCTTAATCCTTAGAATGATTGCCATCTTGATTTTCCATTCATGATAGTGAAAGGGAGTAGTGGGTTGATTGAACTTGAGTCCATTAGTGCAAAAATGAGTTGTAGTAGTAGTGTAAGTTATAGTTGTTGTAGAAATGAAAGTGCAAGTAGAATACAAAGAGTGACACAAAAAGCATAGTACATCTCCCTAAACTATGAAATGGTGAATCCCCCCAAATGTTGCAAATGCATGCTTAAAATATGTCAGACTCAAACGATGGTGCGTCTTCAAAAATTAGTGTAATGAGTTAAAATATTAGATTTTATAAACAAAAGAGGGTGTCAGACTCAGTCAATAATGCATCCAAAGAAGCAAGTACAATGTGATCAAGTGGAAAAATGAGTAACACTTTATTTTTAAATATTGGCCACAATATATTGTTGTATAAAAAATAATAAAAAATCTCCACTAACAATGCTAAACCTGACCAATATTTGTATGCACTACTTGTGCATTAAAATAAAAGTAGCATATTTGACCTTATTTTAAATTAGTCTATTAATAAAAAGTATTTAATATGCCAAAAAAACATAAGGGAAAACTTGAATAGAGTTAGCTTGTTTTGGAAGGAACTTTCAAGCCTTTGAAACTGTAGGAGTAAATTGTGATGATTCTTGAATAACTCATGCATGAATTGAATGTGTCAGGTGTGGCCGAAGGCCTAGCTAGGGGGTTGCAGGGGGTAGGTTATAGCCCCCCTACTATAGTTGAAGGTTGAAACTGACAAGGCCATTAGGTTGAGCTGACCTATTTTGGCATAGAGGTTGCATGGAATGGTAGTTTTGACTGGTAGGCAATGAGAGTAAACTCAATAGGTCAAAATACTATAGCTAAGGGTTGTCTGGAAGAAATACAAAACTAGGGTTGAACATGTAGAGCCATCTGAGGCTGAGCACAGGATGATACCAAATAAAGGAGACTAGACCTGAGGCTATATCAAGGCACACATGTTTTTTGTAAAAAAAATGCACCAAGGCACACAAAATTGTTGTCACTTGAACTTGCACCCAATGAGGAGATGGGAAAAACTTATCCTCATTCAAGTGAAACAATGGATCCACCTTAGGGTTGTGGGTATACCTATTAGGAGGTGGATCTCTAGATTAGGGGCTAACTCCCCTTGATACACTATTTAAGCTCATGTTCCTACTACTATCAACTTAGGGGGATGAAAAGGGTTAAGAATAACATGAAAATTAAACCTATTCTATTGGAGGTGATGCACCAAATGTTTTCTCTACTCACACTCTTGACATGTACTTTGAACCAAGAGAAGCCTAACATACACTACATCCAATAACAACCTTATTCTTGCATCAATGTTTCAACATGGGGTCTTGGAATTGGATTAGGATAGGAAGACTTAGACAATAGAAATTCTAAGACACACTATTGGAAAATCTATTCACTACACCTGCAACTCCATTTGACACTTCTTGCTGACCTGTAAACAGAAGTCTTTGAACTCATAAAGTACTAGGAAAATTGACATGTGAAGTTAAGTTAAGATACGCTTGCACAAGACAATAAACATCACATACACTTAGAGAATACTTGAATGAGGTAAAAAACAACTATCCTTATTGATTTAAGACAAAATTTGGTAGGGCTTCACCATACCCAAGTGGAGTTCCCCATACAATGGCCAAAAGGCTAGAATTTATAGAAGAAATGGGAAGATAGAGAGAAGGGAAGTCCAAGAGTCACTTGGACATGTGTCACCAAGTGAAAATTGGTTACAATTACATGTGAAAGAGGGGTGAGGTGAGTCATGCCATGTCAAGAGGTCTACTTTTTCAAAAAAAATCATAAGAATGGTGAAAAGTGGCATAAAACCTTCAGAATTAGCATTAGAAATTGCCTCCATCAAAGACCATCCATGAACGTTTGAAACTGAAAATAGGAGAGTTGACACATAACACTATTCAAAGGAAATGGAACTCATGGTGACAATTAGAAAATGCTCCTTCTAACTGCTAGCTATCCTTTGGACACCTATGTTTTTTGATTTCATGGAAGCTCCTTGATTTGGGTCAGCTGCCAGTAAAAACTCAAATCGTTGACCTGTCTATTTTTCACTTGTTTTTTCTACACCAGATGCTCGAGATCTTGCCATTTGTTACCTCTATACTTTCTCTCAGGTTCCTGCCAAGTCTTTTTGACTCCAATGGCTATTTTTTGTAGTTTGAAATTGATGTTTGCAGGGCCATCACCTTCCTTATTCATTTAAAACATTCCATTGGACTTAAAGTTTCTTTCAAACTTTTGTCAAGTGTTATTTAACTATGGAAAGTGCCCTTCGAATCATGGAAAGTGCCCTCTGAATCATGGAAAGTGCCCTTTGAATCAATGCATGGGACACTTTTTATTGCAAGATATCCTCCAGAGAACTATTTGGGGCACTTGGCTTTAGAGGTGTCCTTTAGGAAGATTTGTTTCGACCACTTTTCCCAAAAAAATTCCTTCGGGATTTTTACTTTTGACAATTTCTATGGACAATTTTGTCGAACAAATTCCTTCAATATTTTTTCTCAAAGAAAATCCTTTAGGCATATGTTTTGGCATTTTCTCCTAAAAGAATTCATTCGGCTCTTTGCATTGGGTCTTTTCCTTCGGGATTTTTCCTAAAATAAATACTTCGGCCCCTTTTTATACATTAAATCCTTTGCAATTTTGAATATGGCACCCTGCTTGAAAAATACCCTTCAAAAAGATTGGGATGCACCTTTCAGAACTTTTGTTTGGTCCACTTTCCTGCGAAAATACCCTTTGGATTTTTTGTAAAGTACCTTTCGGCTTTCTGAAAATGTCTCTTCGAAAAAGTTGAAGTGACCCCTTCGAAAAAGTTGAAAATGACCTTTTCAGAAAGATGGAGGTGCCATCCGAAAAAGTTGAAGTGACCTTTGGAAAAGCTGCAAATGACCCCTTCAGCTTGAAAACATATCTTTTGGGGAAATTGTTTCAGACAAAATGTTCGAGACAATTCTTGACACTTGAACGAAAAACCCAAAAACAAAACCTCTTAAAGAAAGAACACTTGCACTTTTACTACGAGTTTTGTGTGGAACACCTCCTCTGAAAGAATTTTACCTAATAGGAAAACCTGAAGTGGATGACCGAGCTCGAATGACAGTCCAAAAATATTTTTTGAAGCAAGTTTTTGAACATGAACGACTTTATTTGTGCTTCGATTAAGGGCCTCATACTTAGTACACATGAAATTTGAACCAGGATGAACAAACCCACATGATTAGCTTCCTCTACAACTACCGTGTGTGCAAGATCTAGCACTTTGAAATGTTCTTTAAAACTTTGATCAAACCTGTTAGAATGACTCAAAGCAAAGTAAAAGGACTTAGACAAAAAAATGATCAAAGCTAATAGCATTCATATTACATTGAATAAACCTGAGATCACTCTATGATATGATAGTTACCCCTAAAAGATCGAAAGACCAAATTTAGGGGTGCCCAATTTTGACCTGTAGGGTCAAAAATTGGTCAACAAAAACACATAGTCATAAAGAAACCACTAAGAAACTATGGTAATGGTTGTATATGAACTAGTTTTGAAAAAAAAAATAACTCCACCAAATATGAAAAACTCCCACAAATGGATTATGAAAACCAAGTTTTATTTGCAAATAATAAATCTCATGATTTCAAATAAAATTAATAGCAATAAAAAACTAGACAATCGAATACTAGAGTTTCTCTGATACCATATCGGAGTGGATGCTAAGATCTCTAGATCAAGTGAATGCACATGTTTGTGATAAGAACGAGTCAAGCATGTACACAACATAATAGCTGCAAGAAAGTGAAATCACATACACAAAAATATTTCATAAACAAGATAAGAGCCAAAACCAATCTTCCATTAAATAATAGCTCATCAAGAGAGATGTACAAATAGGAGTGCATGAGTAACTCACCCAAGAAAGGCATTTAGAGAGCCGATAATAGAAGATTAACTCCCATACTTGAAATAACCGATCAAGGGAATTAATTCCTATTCATCCGGTTAAAATGTAACTCCAAGTACACCTAAGCAAGCTTATCCATGAAAGTAGGAAAACTCCAAGTGAGGAGAAAAGACCCATAATAAATAAAATGGGAAAAAAGAAAACCCCTACTCTAACAATTTTTTTGCATAATTACTTTGAATTAAATGGCATGCATCCCTTTCTAGGAAAATTTAAATTTAAAATTATTAATGGTGCAAGATGTGAAGAAGAGATCTTATAATATTAACCGTAATCTGCACATAAAAGTAAAGGAATAGATATATACCATGTTGGCTGTTGGAGTCATTGATATGGTTGAATAATTTATCTGGGTAATCCCCATGGTAATAAGCATGAAAAAGGATGGGCACATTTAGATATGCATTGATTTTTGGTTTCTCAATGTTACATGTCACCGATCCATTTACAAATCCATTTATATAAAAGATCTTGGAAGGTGCAATGGATTGTGAAATATAGACTTCATTAATGGGTTTTATGGTTATCATCAAGTGCATATTGAGGAAGAGGATAAGCCAAAAATGACATTTGTGACATAATTGGATCCTTTGCATTTAATATCATGCCTTTTGGGTTGAAGAATGTGCCAACTGTGTTTTCACACATCATTATGGTTGCATTAAAAGTCTCCATATATCAATTCCTCCAAGTATATCTTGATGACTGGATGCTCTATAGGTTGGTAAAATATCACCACACAAATTCACTTGATGTTTGAATGATTAGGACAACTACATATTTCCTTTAATTTGAACAAGTGTATCTTTACAACTTCATTCAGAACACTAATTAGTCATGTCATTTTTAAATAAGGAGTGCTTCTAGATTTGACAAAGATAAATTCATTTTATAGTTGGAGGTGACAACTACACAAAGGGATGTGCACTCATTTCTAGGTCATATGGGTCACTATTACAAGTTCATCAAGAACTATGAAAACATTACCACATCATTGGAAGAATGACTCCAAAAGGATGGCCTATTCATTTGGATGGAAAAAAAAAAGCATTTAACCTCATGAAGGATAAAATGTCAAGTGCATTGATATTGTAATTCTAAGACTTGAATAATCTATTCCATGTCCATCTGGATGCATTAGGTATAGCTATTAGAATCATTTTGACACAACTAGGAGATGATAGGGTTGATAAACCTATTGATTTTGATATCTAGAAGCTTAGCTTGATTGAAAACACTATACAACAACTAAACATGAAACACTCACAATGGTCCACACACTTTAGAAGTTTTCCCTGTACCTACTTACCACACCATTTGTGTCTTTCACAGACCATGAAGTGCTAAGTATCTTGTGAATAATCCTATTTTACATGGAATATTTTTTAGGTGGATCATGCTCTTCCAAGAGTTTCAATTTTATGTGGTGGTTAAGTCGAGAAAATGAAATTATGGACCTGATCATCTATCTCAAATCACCTTAGAGGAGGATGCACATAAGGTAGAGGATGGTATGCTAAATGCAAAATTATATAAAGTGCAACACGTTCTGGAATATCAAGGTGAGATTGTGGATTTATTACATTAGGCATTACCCCTAGTGAGCTAACGTTGAAGGCAAATAAGTAACTAGTGTAAACATATGAATCTAAAAGAGGTTAATTCTCGTTAGTATGTAAAATAATCATAAAGTAATAGAAAATCTAACTTCTTAAGCATGGTCCTCGGATTGGGAAAGATATAATAAAAAAGACAAACAAATAAAAAGTACATCAAGATGATTAGTTTCCTCATGGATGATGCTTCCAACCACTATACATACATGTTTGTGCTTGGATGTAGAGCTTGGAGTATTTATCAATGTTGCAGTGTGATCGCATGAGCAACATATCCCTTTTCAATTTGGAGTAATTGATCGAATAGAATAAAATGAAAGATATGGTTGAAGGTTTGATGCTTGAAAGGCTACTGAAAATGGCAACACTTCTTTGTATGTTCAGTACTTAAGAATAATGGCAAATGGCTCTGGTATATATAGATTCCTCAACTGGATTTTGATTGTCTGATGACAATTTAGATGAGTGGATGAAAATCAATTAATCTTGATAGGTAAAATGCAATTAATATTTGGCATTAATTAGGCATGGTTTGCCAAATTATGATGTTTATGATAAGGATTGATAACTTTCATGTGATGTCATGATGATGTCATCATTCTTGATATTTATTGATGATGTCATGATGATGTTATCATTTGGCCACGTATCATGATAATTGAGGAATAATTTAATTAATGAATTGATAAAAATATGTAATTTTAAAAGCTATGAAAATTTTAATCTAGAATAGGATTAAGTTAATTAATGAAGGTTAATTAGCTTAATGAAAAGTGATGCGCCTTTTAAAATTTGATGAACCATTTGACCTAATTAATCCAAAACATCTCTTGCATAGTCATAATTTGACTTGAGATAAATTAAGTGAAGTTGATGATTGCATACGATGTATTTCCCTAATTAGGGATGCATCAATACATTTTATAAGATGCATGTCAAGTGTGAAAAAGAATTTGGGTGTTTTAGTGATTTGTACATCATTGCTATAAATCATTCTAATTGAAATTTTGAAATGAAGGTGGTGAGAATTAAGTGTCTACAACTAATATTCCATGTCACTCTTTATCGATTCATCACTGGAGAATTTGACAAGATGGGACATGATGAAGTTATATTTAGGTGCATGATATAGCATGAATGTGAATAATTTTTTCAGGAAGAGCATAAGGGGTAGTGGGTGGCCACTATGCAAGGGAGGATACAATACTAAAGATCTTATTCCCTTACTTGTGGTGCCAAAAATTATTCAAAGATACAAATGAATACTCATAGAAGTGTGATGTGTGTCAAAGAACTGGTAAACCCAATCACCGAGATGAGATGCCATTGGATCTTGTGATTGACTAAGAACCATTTGAGACATGGCCTATATATTTTGTTGGATCCATCTCCTTAGCCTCACATAGGATAGGGAGGCTATATATCATCTTGTCATGGATTATTTAACATTGTGGGTAGAAGTGACACCAAAATAAATTATACAACAACCATGATAACATACTTCCTTTGGGAGAATATTTCTATTATATATGGGTACCCCTTGAGTTTTAATAGTGACTGAGGAGACATTTTATAAATGAGGTGGTGCACATTTTGTTGGCAAGATTCATGGAAGTGCACCATAAAACCACACCATACCACCCTCAAGAGAATGGGATCATTGAACATTTAATAAGATCCTTGGTCAAAAATTGACAAAGATAGGTGATGTGGGGGCGCAATGACTGGGATGACTAAGTTTCTATAGTATCATTGGCATACATTACCACTTAAAAGTCCCCAAACAAGTCAACACACTTTCAACTAATGTTTAGAATGGATGCAGTTCTAGTAATGGAATGTTTGGTACCTTCTTTGTGCATTGCACTCATTGGATGAATTTCTAATAAGGATTCACTGGATGTGAGTTTAGAGGACCTTATGAAGTTGGATGAGAGATAGATCATAGCTTATTGGAGCCAAGGCATGGAAAAGGCTAGGCAAAAGGCTTGATATAATAAACTTAATAAAGGGAAATGTTTTTCAAGGGTGCACATATTCTATTATATGATTCCAAATATGCCAAGCATCTAGGCAAAATCCAAATTCACTAGATGGGGCCTTACATAATACATGATATTTTTTAGACTAACACAAACAAGTTGCACACATTATATGGCAAAATTCTCCTTGGGTAGGCTCAAGCCTTATTATATGTAATTTTTACGTAAGCCCATAGTGGTTTACTTTCATGTTTATGGGTTACTTTTGTGGTAGTTTATTTCTACTTTCTACAAATAAGTTCAATTTTTTTGTTACACTATTAGAATTAATAATAAAACTACACAATGTTGTAAAGAAAATCAAATGATTTAAAGGAAGGATTTTATTGAGATCCATATGCTAGATGTCTAAATGTTTTTGGAAGGTTATTTTCATGCCATATTTATTGTAAATCTTGTATCTTTCAATTTCTACTTTTCAAAAGTTATATGTTAAAATGATAAATATTTCCAACTATTGTTTTGCACAAATTTGGTGTGTGTATATAACATTTATTCCAACAAAAATGTGACTCATAATAATTTCTCACTTTGCACAATAGTAATTATTCATTCAATCACATATTGTAGACACTTAAATATGGCCATCGATAACCTTCAACCAGGTGTTTGATCAATTTCTGCCAAAATGCATAATTTAGCCTAAAAACACTAAAACACATTAAATGAGTTGAAATTGATATATTAAAGTTCACATTTTGGATAGGGTATCTTTGAATAGGGAAATATATTTTATGGGCCAACTAACTTTGATCAGATCATTTTGAGTTAAAATACCAATTTTGCACCTGGGTGCTTTGGAATGCTCTTTTCTATCAAATATCTTGCATGAGACATGTGACTATTTTATTTTGTGTTGAAAACATCCTAAATGGGACAATGGATCCAACACATTTGACATCACATCCAAATTCCAATCTAGTCAAATTTTGGGCCAATAACAAGACATTCTGACTAATTTGTGCACAAAGAGCCAAGGTTTGCATCAAAGTGCTTAATCGTGCTTAATAGCTAATTAAATCAAATCATGAGACTAATTAAGCATTCCATGGAACTTGTTGAATAATTTATTTTTGGAAATGAATATTGAATATCTGCATCATCAGGTGACATCATTTCTTGGAAAAATATCCCTAGGCCATAAATGCATAAAATATCAAGATTCATGCCTCCCATGCCTCCCATGCCTCATTAAGACCCTCCATGCCTATTCAATGTCCCTATATCCCAAATATTGATGAGCCTATTTATGAAATATAATTACATAATTGAATTAATCCTTAGCCACACATCTTAATCTTGAGATGGATGGTTCAAGTTGATTTTGATCAATCTCAAAAATCTATAAATAGGAGGCCTTGATCATTAAATTCTAAGCTCTTTTATGCCAAACTTATAATGCCCGAATGCATTCAAAACTCATTGAATATTAGTGTTTAATGCCCAAATATTGAGCCAAGCCAAGCCAAGCCAAGCTAAAGCCACAAGGTGCCAAGGAGAGATGGAGGTAGCCATACTTCGTTGATGCAGACTTCATGAGCACAAACCGAGCAAGCCACTACAACAAGCATTTTGGAGCATACAAGGAAGGTGAAGGAAGGTCTTCTTTCATGTTTTAGTTGTGTTTCCATTTTTGTTTTTTTAACTAAGCTCCCCCTTTGGGATAGGCTTAGGGTGTTAGTTTAGTGTGTTTTTGATTGATTTGGTTTATTCACTTACACAGTACTAATCTCCCCCTATCACAATCCTATGTTCACAAATATTTCAAAAGGTTTATTGAGAAATTATAAGGTACTAACTACACTCACATAGCTAACTAAATGAACAAAAATATATGTAGTAAGATATAGGCATACTTGATGGATATGGGTATTGATGCACTGGAGGACCAACTACATCTTTAGTGTGGGTTAGGTTAAATGAAGGATCAAAAAATCAAATGAAGAAAAAAATGGAAGACTGGTAGATGCACACAAAAGTTTAACCAAGTATCTGAATATGTGAGGTCTATGGGGTGAGGAAGTGCAAAAAAAAGGGAATGCATGTTGCACCTAGGAATGTGAGGAAAGAGTGGTGTACGTAACACCTAAAGAGAGTTGCACAAGTGATGATATAACTAGGAGTAAATGAAAATGTACAAAATGATAATAATGGATATCTAATGGTATGACTTGCTTCTTTAAGATAATTTTAATGTAAAAAATGACTATAAATTTCCTTCCAAAAGTCATTTTCATCACTTGTTGCTATCAAAGAGATTTAGAGCCGAACAATGTAGAGTAAACAAAGTGCATTATGGATAGAAATTTCACTTAACATTTGAAGAAATTAAGGTTCTAGAGACCAAAATTATAAGTAACAAAGGATTGCAGAGCATGTGCAAGAAGAATTCAAGAAAAAGAAGCAAGAAGAAGGTAAAATCAAAGGAAATTCAGGTTGTAGGTTAGGGCAACCACAATTAATACATAGTGAAGCTCATAGTTGAGTCAAAAATTTAGAGTTACAACCAAAAGGTTTTAAAAACAATATAAAATTAGGGGATTCAACAAAATCAATAATCCAAGGGTGTTTCAGAGCAATTTCTATACAAGAATACTATTGAATAAGAGTTTGATCAATGTGGTGTTGAGAAAACAAGCTGACACAACCTTTATTAAGGAAGTATTGGAGGAAGTGCAGTTTAAATAAATGTTATACCCTAAGGCTTGTTTGTGTATACAAGATTCAAAATCAAAGGTGAATAATGCAAGGTGGAAGACCATAACCAATACATGGGAAAAATGAAACTGATTTGATGAAGGATTGTATAGTAACAAGTAGAAAGGAAGACACAAATGGAATAGTATGGTCTGATATGTGCATGAAGATAACATTGGATAAAATTTGTGTTCTACAAATTTTTGAGCTGCCCTATTTTGGCAAGCTAGAAAGGTTGGTGAGATTTATAATTTTGTGTGTTCATGAGGATAGGTTATAGTTTTTTCAAGCATCATTTGAAGTTGTCACCAAATCATATAAGTAGATCCACATGACTCCCATGATCAAGTGAATATATTAAATTAATGCTAGCCAAATAACAAGCAATGAAGAGGGTGGTGAAGTTGCTAAAATAACACATTTCCCATTGAAAACATTTTTTATTAGAAAACAAGGGTGGTAGCATGCCTAGTCAACTAAAAAATGTATAGAGCTGGCAGATGGGATAATATAAAAAAATTATATCTTGACATCACACACTAGATGGGTGCAAATAACGTTTAATTCACTATTTGAAAATATATTTGTGATGAAATAATAGAATCCATAGAATGAGCCCATAGGTCTATTGACACATTTAAATAGGGCACCATTTAATTATTTTGGTGATTAATTAGATGGATGTTCTTGATGGTTATGATGAAGGTATTTGGGCGTACCAATGAGGACTACAAAATAAAAATGGATAGGCGGGTTAACAATATGATTACAACTTTCGATAACAAGTGCCACATTATAAAAACCTTGATGAAAGTGTACAAGGAATATGTGGATTTTGATGTGATGAGATATCATACAATTTAGAAAATCTGCCTATTAGATAACAATATGCCTAGTTGGCCAAAATTGTAATATTATTTCTCTGCATGTTATTTTAAGAATGTTGTAAAAAGGGTGCATAATGCACAACAGAATAAGGTGAATGCCATGCAAATTGATAGAGATATTTTGACTCTTAGATCACTATATATATTTAGGGAAGGTATTGACAAGTGACAAAATTAGGTCAAATGATGATTTAACTATGAATGATGCCCAAATAATTGAAAAGGTGGAATTTTTTTGGTGAAAGATTTAAAAAAAATTGAATTCATAGAAGAAGGTTGAATCCCAATATTAATAGGAACAAGAACAATAATAAGTGGTCACACAAGGAACCCTTGAGTCAAGCCAATAGTAAACGAATGGGCAAATTTGGAGGTTTCTAGAAAATCAAAGAAGTGAATTACTATGCAATAGAGTTAGCCGCATGAAAAGGCATCATCAAGAAAAATGATTAAGAAACTACAATTCAAGAAGCACACCATGTAGAGTGAATATAAGACTGAAAACTTAGAGTGCACCACATTAGATGAGGATATGTGTCACATCCTAAGATATGATGGGTCATGCCATATCTCAAGTCACAACCAAAGAAGCCTACCCAAGAATATATGCCACCACCACCTAAGCAACCTATTTATTCACCTAGGAAATTGTCACCACATTCATCTCCACCAAGGTAGTCTACCCCATCTAAAAAACATACATATATATCATCTCAAAAATATTTCAATGCAAAAATGGAGGTATAAAAGGATAATGATAGCACCATTCCCCCTCCAAATATAGATGACCTAAACATAGGAACACCTAGGAAACATGGTTTAAGAGTAATGCCTTGGATGATATCACATGAAGTTACAGGGAGGAATACGAGATTAAATGGTTCGTAGAAGATATTGTGTTAGAATATGAACTTGCAGGGATGGACACATACACACAACGTCATGATGAGATTTTGAATGGAAGAATTATAGGTGATGTAGAAAGGGTTTGGACTAGATGGATTGAAATATGATCACCCTAAGGATATTGATTTATAAGGTGAAATGGAGGAGATGAAAGGAAAGTAGAGGAATGAGGTGGAGAAGGAAGACAAGAATAAAATGAAGTGAGAGAAGAAGAAAGGTGGATAATGATGAAGAAGAGATGGAATTATAAGGAGAGGTATGAAAATAAGAATATGATGCCTATGAAATTAAAATTTTAGTGGATGAGGGGATTGATAATGACATGTTAGGTTGTGGAGCTAAAAGCTTCACTGATGCAAACAGGGAAGGAGGTTGCTGAGAGGCAGAGCAACCGACGTCGGTCTGATCAACCGACGTCGGTCATATACAGTGTCAGAGCAACCGAGGTCGGTCAGGATTCGGCTGATGTTGGTCACCTCTAGGCAGACAGGGACCGACGTCGGTCGCCTGTGTGGTTCCAAAACTGTCGGTTGCACGAACAGTTTTTTAACGAATCGCTTATTTGCATGTAAAAGGCCAATTATAGTCTTGAAGCTGCGGATCTAATTATTTTAATTAGATGTCTAATTATTATTTGCATGGGATCTATATAATAGACTCATGGGCTATATTGTAATTTGTGCTAGAGAGTAAGAGAGCAAATATTAGCTCCTTCAGAGTGAAGAGAGCAAGGTGTGTTCCTCCTAGTGCCACAGTACCAAGTGCAGGTGTTGGTTTGGAGAATCAAGTAGGATTCTTCATGTATGTATGATCTTGGTTAGCAGGTGTGCAAGGCCACGTTTGGAGATCTACATGTGTAAGTAAGATCATTGATTTGCAGGTGTTTGTGTGTGCAAGGTCTAGGTTTGCAGGGGTGCAGAACTAGGTTGATCTGTAGGTGGCAGCAGGATCAAGGTGACAGCAACACAATAGGTAGCAAGATCAGGCAGGATCTACTTGGAGTACAATGTGTACTTAGTTGGAGAGCAAAGAGGAAGGCAAGGTAGAACCTTCCAAAGTAAGATCGTTTGAGTTGCAGGTTGTTACATTTCATGGGAGATCTACTTGGAGTACGTTTGTGTACTCGGACTCTAGTATGTGTGTATACTCGGTGGTACTGGCAGTAGTGATACTGACTGGTTGGAGGTGAACACCAACTCTGTGTTTGAGTTGTGTGTTGGGACCGTAATTGAGAGAGAACTCTTGAAAGTGAATTGTTGTACACTTGAGGTGTGGGAAGCCTCTGTAAGGTGAAGAAGAACTGTGGCATCTTCTTGGTTGTAATTATTTTCTGAAAGAGTATTAATACAATTGTGTATTGTCTCTCATATTTTTTGTTATTTCTGAATTCTAGTTACTTGTTACTTCTGGTTAATTCCGCATGTTTAGTTGCTTGGTAATCAATGGTGCTTCCGGGTCCTAACATGACACACCAAAAATTGGCAAACATCAAGGGTTAGGACATGCACCAAGTGGTGGAAAATAAGGGTTGAATATAAGAGCAAGGGTGCAACTAAATTTAGATGATAAACCTTTTATGTGAAATTAAATACATGGTGGAAGCACATTGGCCTAGATGTGCAAACACATGTCCTTTATCTTTGACATAAATTTAAATGAGCCCTATTTTGAGACCCCATTTGATTTTATTCATAGGGGAGAACCAAACACCATGGATGGAGAGCTCAAAATCATGCATGTGCACTCCATGAAACTATATGAAGTCCAATCTGGTTGTGTGTTGGTTAAATTGGAAACTAATTTTTTGTGCCATAATGTTGTGAACTACACAACATTGAGGGATAGAAAAAACAAGTTGAAGGAGGATGAGCATGAGCACACTAAGGTAGAGCATAAATTTACAACAATGGAACTAAAATTTATAAGGACTTGTTAGAAAATTTTCATGGAATAACTAGATTTAATGGATTTGGTTGACATATAAGGGGTAAGGTATGTGGAAAAACTAGAATTTATGGTCGACCATTTATAACAAAAGGATAATAGGGTAAAACACGTGGAAGAAGAACAAAGTGAGAGAGAGAAAAAATAACTTAAATTTGATGGACAATTGCAGGGCTATGAGAAACTGCTATCGGAGCTCTAAGCAGAAGTTGAGAAAGCTAAGAAGGTATTCTTAAACTTCACATTGAAAGCACAAATAGTAAGCATGTAGTTGCTCAATGATTAGTGAAAATAAGAACTGGTGACACAAGTATACTATACTAAGGATAGATTCGAGTGAAATAAAATTATCAAGAATGTGGAAGAGTTAGGAGAATAGATAGAAGGAAGATGAAGAGAATTGGAGAAGGGGTTTAAAATCCTACATAGTAAAATGATAGAATATGAGAGCATCCTTCAAAAGGTGTTAAAGAGAATTGCTCCATAAACAATTTCATAAAAAATGAAGGCAATAGTGTTCAAGGAAAATGGCCAATAGGATGGAGCTTATTCAGGCTGCACTTTTGCAGTAAGAAAATTTTGAAGTAGAGGTCCAAAATGATGGGCCTAAATTTTTGGAAATATAATGTGATCAAGAAATATTGTTCAGGGATGGACAATCAAGTTAGTAAGGGGTGATGTTGGACCCAAATTTTTTGTATGTATTAAATTGTACACTTTTGAATTTGGATGATGCAAAACATGCACACATTCTAAAGGAAACATGTAGAGTAATAAGTCCAATAAGTATATAAAGATGAAAGTAGTGATGCATGAGGATTATGTCACATAGATGTACTTGAGGACCCAAGATCACTCAACCTAGTATTGACCAGGTCATGAAGTGAAAAAATGGTAACACATCAATCAACACATAACAAGTATTGCATTTATTAGGGAGGAGGTTGTGCAGACCATAGAGCATCAGAAAATAAGTTATAAGTTAGGTTAGTAGAGCAAGTCCACTAGGAGAAACATTAAGACATATCAGATTCAGAGAAAATTTAGCACACTTTCATATATATAGGTAATTTTTAGGTCAAGGAAATTACATGTAAGTAATTATAATTGCTATTTATTATTAATGTAAACTAATGACAAGGTGGTGCCTAAAATCTATAAAACCCCACCTTGCCTCACTACTTACAAATATTTGTTAGATTTAGTGTTATTATGCTGTCAGAATATTAAACCATTGGTACTTAGATGATTCATGGTAAATCTGTATGAATTTATTTACTACATTGTGGGCTTAATGAGAAAAGGCAAAAGTTTTTTTAAGTGACTATGTATTTGTTTACTTTGTTTATGCAATGTGTTCTATATCAATTAGAAATAGTTCATGAATATATTTTTATGTGTGGAAATGTTTTCATGAAATTTTATGATTGAGCTAAGTAACCCAACTGGAAGTAAGTTATTAAGTGGACGAAATTTCTGTGCAGCTAACCCACCTGAGACTTGGTACTCTCTTTGTGCCTCGAGGGAGTGCGCTATTCACTGGCATGATATGTTGACACATTGAGTTTATAAGTGTTTGGGTATGCATGTGGATCAACATCTAGGATGTGCGCAATAAAAAACCCAACATGACATTTCAAAAACTAAAACCACATGTTTTTGGCATCAATGTGCATTTAAAAATTTGATTTTATAGGCATGCTATCCTTGTTAGGTAACTTCAAAAATCATGTTTAATCATAGTCAACCATTCATATTGGGATGTATTAGTGACGTTTCATATTGGAAATAATTTCATCGACACACATTGATTATTGGCTTCAACTAAGGCACATGTGCATGGATTCTGAGTTAGAGAAATGACACCATGCATTTCTCAAGATTGATCATACCTAAGTTTCTTATAACTTAAAACATATTAATGAAAATTTTCATCATTAATTTTAATGTCCTCACTTGTTAATCTTAATATAAATAATTGCACTGTAAATATAAAACCTATAAAAAAAAAGATATTTGAAATAATACATTTATCAATTAAATAAACATTAGTTTTTTCTCTAGAAATTAAAAAAAAACAAACAAAAAAAAAAAATTCAAGAAAGCAATCATCTTACTAAATTGATTTTGTTGCACACACACCAATGCATGATCCCGATCTAGGCATAAATAATTTATCACCAAATCAAACTTGTTACTTGCAACATTTTCCCACCCAAGACATTTAAACTACCATTAAACTTTTTCTCATAAATTCAATAAAGAAAGAAAACCAATAAAATATTTTTCATTATGTGCAAATAGAACTCAAAAGAATAATGTAGTCTATCTATATGATAATTATTAATACACAATTATATACATTTTAATATTATACAATTATATATAGTATATACACCCATAATATTAACATTATTAATATTTATTATTATGCTGATATGCATTCTACAATGGTAGCGGTGGGGTGGAGTGTAATGGAGTGAGTTGTTCGCTTTTGTGTTTGACCTTAAATTTGACATCTATTTGACTGTCAAATATCAATTTCAACTTTATATTTGACATCCATTTGACCATCACTTATAATTTTTTATTTTTGCTTAGAAAAGTCAATCAAAAAATCATAATATCTTGGCAATACAGTGGAGTTTGGAGCTCCTTTATTTTCTTGGAAAGGATTTTTTGAGTCGAACACATTGGTGTTGCTAGATAGATGTTATTATGACTAGTCAGTGTGAAATAGTAGGGGAAGGTAATGAAGTCATTAATAAATGTGGTATATGAAAAATCCAAGATAAGAACCTCGATATCGATATCTCTTGGCATATTTCAGATAAATGTATTTAAGATATATGTTCGAGTGTAAATAACATTAACAATATTAAATATTGACATTATGTAAATATTAACATGTGGGTTTTATTCCCTCGAAAGCTTAAAATTAAACCAAGAAGCCAATGGTTTTAAATAGATGATCCTAATATGTCCCATCCAAATCTAAAGGCCTTTGATTCTAGGAAACACAGAAGGGCATTAACAAAGCTTTGTTTACAAGAATCCAATGATTTGATGTTGTCAAACAACATAATATAATAAAAAAACAATGAAAATAAAACCAAATTTTTGTGTTGTTCACATGACAAAACTTACCTTCATCTAATGCTCACCACCACTAGAACTTGTTAATGTAGTAAAAATAAGGGTTTGACAAGAACAAATTCACAATTCACAAACTTGTACAAAAGTTCATGAAAAAAGAATTATATAAACTAGTCATAAATAACTATGAACAACCCATATAATCATTAAAAAAATTGGTGATTTTAATACATCTTATTAACTCACATGGAAATGGTTGCATGTCTAGGATCTAATATATGTGTATCGAGCTATCAAAATACTAGGGCTTCATTGTCCCACCACTACCAAATAAAAGAGCAACAACAGAACTTTGTTTACAAGAAGCCAATGATTCCATGTCATCAAGTAGTCACATATAACTATGAACAAACCATATATCCATTTATAAAGAAAATAAGGGGTGATTTTAATATGTCTTATTAACTCACTTGGCAATGGTTTCATGCATAATCTCTAGTTTATATGCATCGAGCTATCAAAAGAATAGGGTTTAACATACCATTTTCACCGAGTAAAATAACATCAAAAAGCTCTATCTTCAAGAAGCCAATGATTAATTGCCATGAAAAAACATAATACTATTAAAAATGAAAACACAATAATTATTTGTACGTAAAACCCAAAAAAATTAAGTGTTTGTACAATAGGTTTACCATTGAAGAAAGGAGCATCAAAAGATATCTATTTACAAGAATCAATGATTTCATGCCATTAAGTAGTCACATAAAACCACAAAAATTACATATAATCAATTAAAATAGGGGAGGGGGGATGGGGGGGTGATTATAATATGTCATTTTAACTCACCTGACAATGGTTTGCATGTCCAGTCTCTCATCTATGTGTGTCGATCTATCCAAAGACCAAGGCTTCACTATCATGTTACCAACAAAAATAAGAGCATCAATAAAACTCTGCTTATAATAAGCCAATGATTCCAAGCCATCAAAAACATAATACTATTAAAAATAATGTAAACATAAACAATTATTTATTTTATTATGAAGATATATCTTACTTGCACTTGTCCATGGAGTCTCCCACGAAATGCCTTCTTTGAAACTACAAAATTAAAAAACATTAATAGAGTTTGCACAACAGACTTACACTAAACAAAAATGAACATTAACACAACTTTTATTACACCAAGCCAAATATTCCATGCCATCAAACAACATAATTCTGTAAAAACAAAATGCAAACACATTCAAGTCTTTGTGTTATCTAAAGGACATATCCTACCTTCAACTAATGCTAGCTTCGATTGGAACTTCACATAGCTTCCCATGAAATACTTTATTTAAGACCATAAAACAAATCTATAAATTCCTATGATTTAAATCATCAAATAAACTTGATCTTATTGAAATATCAAACCTATTCTCATAGATGGCGAGCTCATATAGATCATTTTTTTCTAGTATGTTTTTATTATCACATCAAACGAGCATATATATATATATATATATATATATATATATATATATATATATATATATATATATATATATATATATATATATATATATATATATATGAATTTTAATCAATCAAAAACAAATTAATAGTGTTTGATGTAGCGGCATACATATCCACACAGTAGGCTTGCCAATATGGAAAAAAATTACCCACACCATTGTTTCAATTTATTAACCACTTAAAATCCTGTATTTGCCACTATGTTGCTGTTGACGTGGTAGATTGCACCCTCTGAAGGGAGGCTCAGCTCTCTTCATCCACGCAACACAATGGAGACATCCCTCTTGTTGTGGGTGCTAAATGTGAGGGATGAATCTCTAGATTAGGGGCTAGTTCCCCTTGATGCACCTTGAGGCCCTGGATTTCCTACTACTAACTACTTGGGGGGATGAAAAGGGAGAGAAAAATACTGAAATCAGAACCTAAACTATGTGGTGATGCACCAAATGGATGGTCTACTCAGCTTTGACATACACTTTAAATCAAGACAAGCTAGCCTACACTTCACTCAAAATGAGACCTTCATTGTAACAATGTTTCAGCAAGGGGTCCTATGGAGAGATAAGAGAGGAAAAAAATATCACAAAAGGTGTTTTAAGACACACTGATGCACAACCTATTCACTTACCTATACATACACTTCATGTGACCTGCAAGAGAAGAAAACACAAACACTAGACACTATTGGGGTTAACACATGAAGGTAGAGAAAGAGACCACACTTTCACAAAACTAACACCCAAATGTGTGCTCAGTTCAACACTCAAAATAAGGTAAAAGTTTTGTCTTATATTCAAGGTAAAATTTTGTAGGGCTTCGCCATACAAGTTGAGAGATCCCTTCCTTAAATGAGAAATTACAATATATAGAGTGCTAGAACCAGATAGCTGATAAATCCTTAAGAAAGGAGACCCATGTTGAGTCAAACATCTGCTGAGACAAGAGACCATGCTACTGCCATGTTTTCCAAATTTGCATATGGAAACCATGTTGTAGGTTGTCCAAACCACTGCCTTTGTTGTCCTTGGATTACAAAAGTATGTGCTACTCCTTCCAGTAATTGACAAATCCATTTCAAAGTTCTTGTGGTTGGACTGTGTTTTCTTCAATGCCTGGACATGACTTGGCTACACATTAAAAGCTTGTTGTGAAAATATGATTTCACCTTCTATCATTAAAAAATCAATCCTTTTATTGGTTTTTGGTAGGGACTATTTGACCTAAGTGCATTTACTCTTCTTATTGACAACACCTGTGCCACTTGCCTTGGTCTTGTTGGTCCTTGGGTCTATGTTTTTGACTTATCACACCACTTGGATTGTTTTGAGATTTTACTTCATTGTGTTGCATCACCGTGTTCTAGGTTATCTGCCTTGTTTTCTTTTACTTTGTTATTTCCCTTTGCCTTGGATTTTTCTTCAGGCGGGCCTATCTTTGCCATGTCCTTTGAACAAAATGTCTGAAGGATTTCCTTCGGGCATTTTGTCTGAAGGATTTCTTTTCATCTTTCTTCTGCCTTCATCAACCTTTAGGCTTTTGGTAATGTCAAATTTCTTCAGACAAATTTTTTGAAGGAATTCCTTTGGACATTTTATCTGAAAGAATTCTCTTTTGGGCTTGCCTTTGCTCCTTTCTTTCGGTGGGCCTCTATGCTGCGCTTTCCTTCAAACATTTTGTCCAAAGGAATTATTTCCTTTGATTGCTTCTTTTCCCGAAGGGTATGTGCCCTTTGAGCCTTTTGTCTTCATCCTCTCTTTCTTAAAGTGCCCTCCACAAAGGCGTCTCCCATCCAAAAGTGCCCTCCGTAAGGGTAGGTTCCCTTTGAAAACTCTGAAAATGACCCTTAAAAAAAGTGAAAAGAGTCCTCTTTCTTGGCCAAGTACCCTCCACAAAGACACTTACCCTTTAAAAATTGTGCAATTGCCCTACACGCAGTCAAAGTGCCCTTCGAGGAAATTCCTTGCCTTTGTGAGCGGCTTAGACTAAATCGGGTCCTTGGAAAGAGCTTACTCATAAATTTCCTTAAGTAAGGCCTCTTGACAAACCCAAATGTTTCTTCTAGACCCTTTTGGGTCCTCCAATGCCTCCTACTTTGGACTTTGGACCTGTTCCAACTTATGAAATTTCATGGGTAAGACCCCTCAATAAACCTGATTGCAACTATCTTGACCCATTCGGGTTTCTGGATTGCTTCTGTTTATAAGAAAAAATAAGTAAAGTCATTTGGAGAACCCGATTTGGTCTATCAAGACCAAATCGGGTTTTGTAAGTGACTTTACGTATGAACTTTTCACAAGTAAAGTGGTTTACAAAACCCAAAATGCACTATGGGGACCAAGTAATTGCATTTGGAAAGCCCAAATTAGTTCCCCTTGATAAACTCGAAATACACTTGGTTTTTTCATGAAATAGGTATGACAGGGAACCTTGATGAATGATTTTAGCCAAAACATGGATTGAAGACTTATAGACAAAAGAGGGGGTGCCAATTTTTTACTCGAAATGACAAAAAATGGTCAATAATTGCTAATAGACAAAAACACACCACTAGAATTTATTTATCCCTATGACATAAATACATCAATGTGCACCACACATCAACAAAAAAGTGATGCGATTGTATTCATACTCTAACATCCACTATCACATGCCTCTATTCCCATGATAGAAGCTTTGCCAAGGTCGTTGAGCATCGCTGAACCTAAACATACATCACCCACAATAGAATATGGATCTAGAAGTAATGCCATTGCCATTGAGCGTCGTTGAACCTCAACATACATTATCCAAAATAGATTCAAATCATATAGATACAGATGGATATATATTTTATCTTTGTATAATCAAAAGGGAATTTAGAATATTCATACTCCCATCATGACTACATTGCTCATAGATTTGAATTGAAGTGAATATTTTTTCTTTTGGAATTATAAATATTAACTTTCAAAATGTGCATGAATAAGCATATTGCCCTTTTAATTTTGAAACTTGGAACTTTAAAAATGTATGAGCATGAATGAGTATCATGCCCCCTAAATCTATGCAAATGACATAGAATACCATGCACACACACACACACACACACATTCTCAATTGTAACTATGTTTGCAACTTGTAATTATTTTGTATATGTCATGCATATGCATTCAAGTGTGTATGAACTTGTACTTTGAGTCTTTGAAAAGTAGGTGCATATGCATGTCATATGCCCCCACAATCTATATCAATATGCCAATATATGTCAAGTATCTTATTTCTATTTTTTTTTAATCTTTGAAAACCTATATTATGCTATAGAATTTTATCTTTGCATTACTTTTAATATTTAAAAACCTGTAATTTATCCCAACTATGATTTTTTGTTTGTTCATGGAGGTTTAGATCTCTAAGGCGAGCCCATTGTGATTTTCCCATTTTAAGATGAATTATGTAGCCTGCAAGTCACTCATATAAAAAAAGGTGTTAATTGTATCATGTGATAAATATATAATGATGTATAATTATGTCATGAAGTGGAGAGTATGTCATTATAGTAATGTAGTTGTCATTGAAACATGTATGCAACATATTGAATGTGAGACATATAAGTGTCATGTCTAGATATATTTATCAATGAGGTATGTAGTAAAGTAACCATCTCTAAAGTAAACTACTTAGTAAAAGTGTATGATATGTATCATGGCATCGCTAAACAAGCTCAACAAGCACACAAGCACAACACATAATAATGTCACACAATGTCACTCAATGTCATATAATAAGGCCAAAGGCCACATACAAGGGGCATGTTCAAATGCCACACAAAACATAGGGCCAAGGGCCATAAAAAATGAAAATCTTCAAATGTCACATATACAAATAATTTTTTTTATAGATATGTTCAAGCAATTTGCACACAAGGGCCAAGGGCCACACACAATAATCAAACAATGTCTATCTTATCATGCAAAAAAATTATAACATCAAAGGAAATAGAACAAGTGAAAACTAATCTATTCCATCCATATGTAGCAATGCTATATTATATCAAAGTAGCATATCCATGTAAAAAATATAAAATATGAATAAATAGTAAGACACTTGTAAGACATGTAGCTCAACATGGTGTAGAAGGGAATCTAGCATCTAAGAGTCCATGCATAATGTATGTCCTACATCACACTCGTATACCTTGTGAAATGCATGTGTGTTTGAAAAAGAATATGCTATCTACCAAATATGTGTTAAATAACATATATAAATAAGTAAACTAGCATCTCATGTCATGCTCAATTCATTATTTTTGATTTTTTTGTAAATATTTTGAATGTTTTTGCATCTTGTGTAATATTTGATTTTTTTTTTTTTTTTTTTTGCATTTTTAATATTTTTTGGATATATGAAAAAGACAAGTAGCAAGGCTTCAAAAATAAAAGATATGGAGGGATCTGAATAGTCTGAAAAAAGTGTTAGGGCATAGTGTGTACTAGATGTGATATCATGGCAGTGTGGAGGATGTGAAAGTAAGAAATATGTCATTATTGTATATGTGTGTCACAACAATGTAGCTCAATATCGTATGTGGAGATAAGAACCTAGGTTCTCCCAATGGGAAAAAATCAATGTATGCTCATGTAGTGTAAGAGTATGGAATCATGTAAGCTCAAAGTATGTGTGAATAATTGATATTCAAGAATGCTGAAGTAGATGTGCACCTTAGGATCAATCTCAGAGATGTTTAGATCAGGATAGACCATCGAAAAGGAAAAAAATTATGCGAGACAAAGTCAAGGATTAAAAGAATAAGAGAAGAGAAAAGGATAAGTAGATATGAGGAAGCTATGTACAGTGAATGCATTTATTTAAATATTTAATGTCTAAATAATTTTTTAAAATTGTATGTACATTATGTACTATATAGCATTGTCGTGATGCATATGTTATTATATTATTGAAGGATAGTACTAATGAACCCTAAAAGTGAAGCATACATATATTTATATATTGAATCATGACTAATGAAACAAATAGAAAGCAAATATTAAGGTATGCAACATTTTTTTGTTTCAACATGCCACTAAACTTCAGAATGGATGCATTATTTCAAAAAAAAGAGTTAGAATTGAGAAGTCTATTGTAGAACACATTTTCAACACAATAACCATAGTTATGAAATTTTGATTATTAGATAACAAATGCAAATATTTTAATAATAATTAAAATGGACAAAAATTATACAATTAAAACTACGACATAATTAATCATTAACCAATAACCAACAAATTATTTAAGTCTATCAAATAGTTATTGATAACATGCCAGTCCTCATTCATATGGCCTTTTTAGGTTCACTAACTTAGCCACTTTATTTGTAAGACATTTTTAATACCAATAGAATGAGATCAAACCCTGATCTATAGTATTTTCTACTAGAAAGTGATAGCAAAAACACTGCTTTGAATCTAAAAAGCATGGTTCCACACCACTATTGTATATAGCCTAAAATTTTAGACTAAATTCAAATAAGCAGTGGAAAAGGAAGATTCCTTCGATAGCTCCCTCTCTTGAACCTATGTCTAGGGAAAATTTTCTTAGGGCCATCCCAGGCAGATGCCCTCACATTTGAAAAACCTTGAGGACAAAAGACATCAAATTTTTCCCAATGTCATCAATTCCATATTTTAATACCACCATAAGACTTATGAGTCATCCTCTTCCTCTTGTACTTATATTCATATAAGAAAATAATACTTTTTAGAGCATAGGTAATCCAGTTCTCTGTTACAGATCTATTTAGTAATAAATTATAAGATTTATTATGTAAATGTTCTTGCCATGCTTTGTATTTATAAATTATAAGTATAGTAACCTTAGATAGAGATTAATAAGTGGAATTAGAATTTTTAAAAGTCAAGGTCATTAAAAATTGATGTTATTTACACTTGTCATCTCTTAGTTCAAGTAACATATGGATTCAAGATGCTTGGATTTCGTTAGTTGACATACCTGAATTTTATCAGGATTCAGGGACCCACATGATAGTTTCCACATCTTCTCTACTTTATGTATAGTATTTTATTTCTTTTTCCATCAAAGTGTGTGCCTTATATTTGTTAATAAATGCATTCCATGTTGAATATTGGTAATTTCAATAAATCTTTTTGTTATAGATAGTCTTGTTTCTAATAACTCATATATATATATATATATATATATATATATATATATATATATATATATATATATATATATATATATATAAATAATTTCTTTTTTCATCAAAGTGTGTGCCCTATATTTGTTAATAAATGCATTCCATGCTGAATATTGGAGATGTCAATAAATCCTTTTGTTATAAATAGTCTTGTTTCTAAAAAATCATTCATATATATATATATGACATGTGACATGAATAATTATAGTTAATGTTGTCAATTTTGTCATCTATTGTGTAACATGTTCTAATATTTTCAATATTGTCAACATGATTTTAAACACATAAAATTCGATTGGATTTTTTTTTAAATGAAGGATTGGATTAATTGAAAAATTTAAGTAGATAAATATTTGATTGAATAATTATTATTTCTAACTATCAATCTTCATGTATTTGATCTAATTATTTATTTGATATTTGTTATAACTTAGAGGTAAATTTGATTTGAGTTTTAAATTTGTTAATATGTTTTATAACTTTTTAATTATAATAAGATTATAAATTCTATTTTTGACTGATAATTCACAATGTTGCATATTGTGGGGGTCTTCTAAGATCAACTTAAACTGCATAGATAATTTTAATATGTAAAATTCATGCGCAGTTGATTATAAATAACTCTCATAGGATAAGGAATATTATAATTTATATTGTAAAACAAATTATGTCCATGCAATATTGCTTTAGCCTTTCACCCCATTTTGGAAGTTTGAAAAAATGAAACACTTTTTGAAGCTAGAATATTATTTACATCACAAAAGGAAAATGATATGAAGGTGTAGTAACTAGAAGTTTATTGTTGATTAGTTTGCTTCAACTTTCAAGAACTTAGAGGTTAATTTGAATTGAGTTTAATTTTTTTAATATATTTTAGAACTTTATAATTATAATATGATTATGAAATCTATTTTTGAATCATAATTTTTAGTGTTACATATTGTAAGAGTCTTTTGGAATCAATTCAAAACGTATAGGTAATTTTTTGACTTAAAATCTCTTATGCAGTTGATCATAGAAGAATCTCACAGGATTAGGAATATTAGAAAATTTACATTGTAAAAATATTTGTGTCCTTGAAATGTTTCTTTAGCCTTATACCCATTTGAAATTTAAAAAAAATGAAACGCCCTTTTAAAGTTAGAATAAAATTGACATCACAACTTAGGGAAAACGATACGAAGGTGTAAAAACTAAAATTTTATCATTGACCAATCTGCCTCAACTTAAGTAGAACTCAATTTGATTTGAATTTTAAATTTTCTAATATGTTGTAGAACTTTATAATTATAATATGAATACAATTTTTATTTTTGAGTGATAGTTTACATTGTTGCATATTTTAAGTGTCTTTTGGTATGAACTCAAATTATGTAGGTAATTTTAGGACTTAAAATTTCCTACATTGTTGATCATATAAGACACTCACAATCTTAAGAATTTTATAATTTAGGTTATAATTGTTTTACGTGTCCACATAATATTTTTTAGCATTTCATCACATTTGAAAGTTTTAAAAAATAAAATATATTTTTTAAATTAAAATAAATTGGCATCACAAAGGGAAAAAGATATGAAGGTGTGTAACTAGGAGTTTACCATTGACCAATTTTCCTTAAAAGCTAATTTAAATTTAGTTTTAGATTTTTTTTATTGTGTTTTAGAAATTTATTATAATAGGATTGGGAATTATGTTCTTAATCCCAATATTTAAATATTTCAAAACCATAGGAAGTTGCTATATTGGTAACTTTCCATCTACTATGATATGACTCAAGAACTAGGTTTTTGAAGATTTACTACATGCTTCATAGCACTATAAAATTGTTATAGGTTAGTAAAGTGGTTTGCAGATTCAATTTCCTATTTTTCATAAGCCCCAACATGTGGCCAATATCTTCCTTTTTTATGTTCACCATAGTTTCATGCTTCTAATTAGGTTGATTACTCTTAACGATGGCTCAAACTGTTGGGTCATAATTAGTGGAATAGACGTTGATGAACTCAAAACAAGGAAAAATCTCATGTAATATCATATTTCCCAAACTTGCCTTCCATACCTTTGACAAATTAGTATTAGTTCCGATGTTTGCTACCTTATAATAAACATATGTTATAAGGGTTTTAGGGAAGGATTTACAGAGGATTGGGTCATGTATATCATCATATTTATCAATGAATCTATTTTTTTTGGTTTAATCCTACAAATGAGAAACAATTGTGAGATTTGGGTAGATTATTTTGTTCTATATTACTCATAATATCTTTCTTTGAATCACTACTCATATTAGGACAAGGATTTTGAACTTGTATTTATTTATCCTTCTGAATCTCAAACATGTTGATTATAAAATTATTAAATTCAAGTAAGTCAAAAATAAATATAAACTCAATAATGAAATGGTTTTTCTTAGTCTCAAAGCTTACCTTCTATTGACTATTTGGCAGAACAACCGACTCATCTAAAATATGAATGCCTAGAAATGTAATTTTTATTCTTGAATACTAGTATCAAGATGGTATAGCTTTAAAGTTGAAAAATCACTATGCAAACTCTAGAAAAAAATGGTATAGGAGAAACTAAAAATGAAGAGTAAAAATGATGGCTAATTGGCTACATCAATCAATTATCAAGAATCAAGATTACCATTCAATGATAGTATTAAATAAAGGAAAATAAAATTTGATTAGTTTTTAAAACTTTGTCCCACCCTATACATGACATTTCTTTTATTCTTAATACAAATATTGCATTTATTTGAGTTTTATAACATGATGTGAAATCCTTCGACATTATTTATAAAACAAATAATATTTAATTATCTACCATCTCCATAAATACTTAAATGTGGCTTGTATTTATATATTTGGTCATGTATAAACTATTGAAAATTGAATATTGCATAGGTCAAGCATAATACTATGTTTCATTGAGTAGCTAAAAAATATTAAAAAAATTAATTAAAAATAATTTATAAAAAACACTTTTTTTTTTTTTTCAAAAAATATAAATGCATTATGGTTTTGTATATATAATTTAAAAAATATATTGTATTAATATTAGACACCTAAACATAAAGTTTTAGAGAGGGATAAAAGTGTATGTGATATTTTAATGCTAAAAAGTAACATTATTATGTTAATGTTGTTATCCACATACAATACAATAAATAATTTAATATAAAAAATACTTTATTTAAAAAAATATATATAGATGCACTATGATTTTGTATACATAATCTATTGTATTAATATTAGACACTTAAACATAAAGTTTCGGAGAGGGATAAAAGTGTATATGACATTTTTATGCCAAAAAAATAGTCACACTATTATGGTAATGTTGTTACCCACATACAATACAATAAATAATTTACTACTTTTCATCATCCCATTAAATAATTTGTGATGTCATTTGGAAGACTTAATAATAGTAGGGAAGTCTTAGAATGTTAAGACTATCATATTAGAGGATCAATAACTAGTATGTAATTTTGCCAAAGGACAAGCTCTGAAAAATTGGCATACAAAACAAATACAAAATTTTAATCTCCATCATTGACCTTGTAAGATATAACAACCCAAAATTTGTTGTAGATTTATCGTTTAAAGTTTCAAATTTTAACAAAATTACAAATAAATGTGGATAGTCATCATGCATGTATAATCAACACTATTTTATACTAATACATGGGTAGCTATTAAATGTAGCAAACCTTCAAGTTTCAATCGTTGGATCTCATAAGATCAATGCTTCAGGTGAAAAGTTAGTGAATATTTTTATACAATAGATGACAAGGATTTGGATTGAGAAAGATCAAATGTACACCATTGATCTTCTAATATCGATAGTGAAAGTCACCTTAACTTGTAAAGGTTTCCTTTTTATTATTCTTCAATTTTGACTAATTGACCTTGATGTTTGCAATCCATTTGGCACTAATCGACAAATGGATGACATTACGTCAAATAATTCATATGCAAAAAAAACTATATAATAAAATTTAAACCATTGGATATAACATGATCAATGAATAAGATAAAATTGCAAGCAATTTTTGTTTGGAATTTGAATGCTTGGGCTTGGCCGACATCACATAGACACCGTTGATCAAGACCAACATCAATTGTAAAAGAAAAGGATGACGTGCCATTTTATTTTAAAATTAAAACCATTATATTGACAAGTAATAACAAATTCGTCAAAAGCATTCAAATAATTTTAAGGCTTTCATACGATTTCACGTAAGGAAAAAAATTAATTTTAAGAACCACACCAAATCTTGTCTTTATAATTTAAAAAAATTACAACTTTGTGAAACTTTTCCTTACAAATTAAAAAAATATTTTTTGTTATGAAATATAAATTTGCCAAGGAATTAATTTTTTTTGGCTAGTCATCATATATATTTTTTAAGAAATTGGCTAAATTTATTTAAAGAGTTAAACTTCTATGATGATATTTTCCAAGATTTTACATAATTTTTTTAAGACCCTTTTATTCAAGGTTATGTTGCTCAATTTACAAAGAGAAATTCATAACTACAGAAAAATTAAATAAGGGCCACCAGATATTGTAAATCTAAATCAATAAGATTTTTGAGATGTTTAATAATCATAAGTCCATCAAGGAAGAGGCTAAGAATGCACTTAGGCATGGTGCAATTTGGAAGGATGATGTACGCCCATCTCTACTACCTTTTTGTTGAAGTAAGATGACTACTCTTGTGTTGAAGTAAGATGGTCATAAATATATTTGTTAATTGAAATATTATACACTCAAAATTAAAATCAACAAAGGTATGGATAACCAATTTTATTTGGATTAAGGGTATTCATTCTATCAAATTCATCTTAGACTTGAATTCAAAAATATCAATTCCATCAAATTCATTAGGGCATGAATACAACTTAATCCCTTTTTAATATCTCTTACGACTTATACCTTAGTGATTGGGACAACAAACCTCATCCATCATTCAAAACAACTGGATTAAACTGTAGGTGTTGGCTTACTCTTTTTAAGGATGGATGGAAAGGCATAATTTGTTAGATTTTTTTAATTGTTACTTTTCTAAAAATTATGAAAAATGGTGCAAAATATATCATAATGTAAATAATAATATTTTCCAATGTTAATATTATTCTCTAATATAAGGGTTTTTTTGTTTTTTTTAAAAATGTTTTAAGAAGAATTCAAATATATTTTCTTATTTTACCAATAAAAATATAAAAAAAGGTAATTAATATAAACAAATGAATACATACATATATTTAAAAGGCAAAAATGTGTGAAAGAAAAATAATAAGTGTAAAAGAGTGTTTTTCCTAATCTAATAAGTGACAATTGGCCAAAATCCTTGTTGAAATATATTACTCATAAATAACTATAAACCGCTCCAAAAATTATTATTGTGTCTTAATTTTTTCTTATAAATTTATAACTTTATAATATTTTTTAAAAAATTAAATAAAAAATGTTATATTTTCCAACCTTAAATAAACCTCTCTTTATCTCAATAGGGTTTTAACCTTTTTTTTGGTTTTTCTCTTTCCCTTTTCATAGTTTCACACTTTGTAACCAAACTTTCATCTAAGTTCATTCCCATTCCTTTTAAATTTCAATAGTCAAACACATTTTCATTTGTTTAGGGAACTAGTTGTAAAACTAGTGGGTCAATTCTTGTGTTGCATTTATTTCACATATGGTAATGAAAGTCTTGCAATATTTTCTATTTTTACCTATTAAATATTCCCAAATCTATCCATTTTTAGGTGTCTTTTCAGGAGACCTTTGAGGAGGGACTTGGATATCAAGGTGATTTTGCATTTAGTAGCATTCTTCTTATCAGTGTGTATATCCATTATTATAAGTCAAAGAGAGTGATTTATTACTTTTGAATTTGTTTATTTTAATATATAAAAGAAAAAATAAAATAAACTAATAACTTTACTTTTTCAAAAACATTAATTTAAAATAACATAAATTTTAAAGTCTATATCTTCTTTTATTAAATATTTTAAATTTTCAATCTATTAATTTTAAATTTTAAATTTTTTAAACTTCTATTTTGATAAGTTTTACATCTCCCTCCTACTTAATCTGTAAATAGTTATTTTATTACATCTAAATCTCTAAACCCTCAAATCTAATTTTAAATTTTAAATCATGAATCTTAATATATATGTAATTTAATTTGAAAAATCTAAAATTCTCTTGTTTAAAAAGCATAATTCTCTTGACCTAAATTATAAATTATAAATTGAATACATATATATAATTTAATATATTTTAAATAAGAATACATTACATATATATATATAATTTAATATATTTTATATAAGAATACATAACATTTTTTACTTTAAATAGGTGGTACACCTTTAGTAGTAGTTTTCCATCGTATCTAATTCATAAAACTACATCTCTTAGGCTCATAAAATTGAAGTGCATGTCTCAAAGGGTCTTCTTATCATGTGGTCTCTCCTAAATTATACCTGATTGTAATTTTAGTCAACACTCATCTTTTGTCTTCTTCCACCATCTTTGGAAGTAGGGGAAAGGCACTAGAAGCTGAGCACCCTAACTTGACATTTGTGTGGCATGTAAATAGCACCACATTAGCACTTAAAATTTATCCTTAAGTTGACTCAACATGTATTTAATATATATTTTTTGTTTTATTTGATTAATTTGAGGAAAATTCACATTTTGAAATACATTATATAAAATGTTGATCCAATATTTATACATGAATGTACAACAAAATACCAAATTTGAAATGCATTCAAAAAATATTGATTTAATACTTGTACATAGATGTACATGTATTATACATTGTGTATCTAATAGTTATGAATTTTACATGTCATTGTGTGATTGTTTACTTTACACCATTATTAGGGAAAATTTGGAAAAGCATTAGATAATACATGCTCAATTTCTAGTATAAACAATTATGTATCCACACTAATATGTTTTATCAAAGGACTCCACTAAGGTTGTTTGATAATTGGTACATGCTCAACTTATGGCACCTTTCCCTTAGTAGTATATTTATGATGTCATTTTTTGTCAAGTACAATTGAAATAAATGGAAATATGCAAAGAACAAGGAGAAAGTGATTGGATAGGTTCCACGAATGTGTACGACACTCTTATATGTCATAATTAACAAATTAATTTATAACACCTTTTAATTTTGAATTTTAGGACTTAGATTGTTATAAATTTGACATAAAATTACATCATATTCATGATGGGCACTTAACCTATTATTGTTTACCCTATTTTCAAATTAGTGTGAATCACAATAGGATAAACTACAATAATCAATTCAAATTCAAATATATGACATTTAAGTATAAATTTGAATGTAACTAACTGAGATTGATTTGATAATGCAATTTACTATATTTGAAAAGTACTAAAGAGATCAAGATAGTTAGCTTCACTATTTGAATGGTGACTATGTTTGTGTTCGAATAGTGAATGGACAAGAACAAGGCCTATGATTTGTTTAGATATGGAACTATGTTTGTGTGCTTATAGAATCACTAACATTGGGCTTGGGGTAAATTCATTAGACATGGGTGACTTGATGTTAAATTTAATGTCTTGTGATATTTTAACTTCTCTATAACCATACAGTTTGATGAATATGTTTGATGTCTTTGTATATATGATATTTGACCCTTAATTGTGTGCGTAGCTTAAAAAATCAGCTTCCTTCTTAAAACTCTAGGTCCACTTGTGAATGATAAAAAACTGTAAAAAGTGAGGAAGTGTAATTAAGCTAAGAAGACTCCAATCACCTTGTCAATGACTGATCTCTATGTATCCAATAATCTGAAGAAGGAATTCAAACCACATGTAGTTTTTCCTCTTAGTGTGATTGTGCACTAGTGTTTTTTGGCTATAAGAATGCACATATAAATATGGGTTTGATCTTCAAAATTTTAACTCTTAACCAACTTGGTATGCTTCAAAATTTGTTAACGATTTATCCTAGTGATTGATTTGTAATTGAGAAGAATAAAGAAATTTTTCTCAATGTGCAGTAGTATATTTAATAGGTAATTTAGAATGTCAGGTGGATAACAAACTTTACCTTGATTTGTATTTATATGCACTCAATTAGGTAATTTCTCATGCCACCAACATGGTAGGTGAATGGGCCAACTAGGGAAGGGAAATGATTTGATTTAAAAAAATAGTTGTTTATAGGTGAAAGGTCATGTTAGCCTTGGGACAAAAAAATTGAGGCTATTGTATGAGTTTGAAGTTACTTTTTGGGAGATAGAAATGCAAATGTGGTGATTTGTAAAAGTATGAGTAAGATATTTAAGTGATTTAACATAGACAGAGGTTTCTATAGTTGACTGATGGAAAATTAAAATGGATCGGGCTCAAAACTAACAAGCAAGTGTGTGGGAATGACAAATTAGAGCTGTTTGGAGATGAACAAGTCATGGAAGATAAATGTAGGTCAAGAGTGACTTTGTCAAATGTCAAATACCATATTTTTGTATCTAAAAATGCCTCATTTTTATTATTGTATTAAAATACCAGAGTATAAAGATAAATGTTTACTTGAGTGTGTACAACAAAATTTGTCTTTGAGAGAAAATTCAGCAAAATCTTGAATGAAAATGTAGTATTCATTATCCATAAAATAAAATTTAAAATCTAAACTATACATAAAACTTAAAATTTGAAATAGCAAGGAAGGAGTACCCTTGTATGTGAGTAGGTCATCTTACGTTGTAACTTGTTAGAGATGATGTTTCCTTGTTGAAGCATTAGAGAATTATGCTTCCTGGTTGAAGCACATGGATAATTGATGAAATTGAGGGTACTCAATCTCCAATTTAAAATGTAACTATGGTGAAATTAAGGGTGATCAATCCCTCGTTTAAAATTTAGCTAAGGTGAGGGCCATGGACTAGAAGACAAATTACACTAGCCCACATGTATCTAATCTAGTAATGATCTTGTAACCCCAAGATGTAAGGAAGGAACCACATAATGGGTAATGACATAGCCATTGAGCATCGCTAAATCTCAACATATATTACCTCAAAAATCATGAATCAATTGGTGCAGATGACTTATAGATTTAAGTTTGCTTCACACATGAAAATAATTGAAAATACTTGATAAATAATTACAAAAGTAAAATCAATAAATGTGCATGAACCAACATCATGCCTCATTGTATCGATAACAATTAAAAACTATCGTAATGTGCATGAACTAACATTATGCCCAATTGAATTGATATATGTGTATGAACCAGTATCATGCCCAACTGAGTATGTCATAGTAAAATGGAGTACATATGCCATGCACATGCCTCCAAATGTATCTAAATATGTATCAATATACAATATGTCACTCATGAAGTGTAAAATGGAGTATATATGCCCCAAAAAATTGTCTAAAAACTGTAAATAATTGTCCCAATCTAATATTTGAATCATATCTAAACTATGAAATACGTATATTGTACTCAAATCTACTCATGGGGGATTAAGTCTATATGACAATGTCCACTAGTATGCCTCCTTTTGAGGTGAGGGATAGATTTTGTAAGTCACTCATTTGAAAAGAGAAGTGAACTCTATCATGTCATGTATAAATATAATATCATGTCAACATGTGGAGAGTATGTCATCATATATATATATATCAAGTCTTGTATGTAACATATGGAATGTAAGGGCATATTGGTGGTATGCCAAGTTAGATGTATCTATGAAGCACACAATAATAATTGTCACTAATTAAGACTACACAATAAGATAATATATGATATAAATCATGGCATGATACACAAAGGGGAGGTACATGATATAAATCAAGGCACCTACAAACATAAAAACAACACAAGCTCAACATTTAATGTCACACAATAACATAGAATATCACACATAAGGCCAATGGGACACATACAAGGGACATAAATATGTCTCTAACAAGCAAGGCTAAGAAGCCACAAACAAGAGGCACAAATTATGTGACAAAGAAGGATAAGGAAATAAAAATAAGGCCAAAATGTCAGGCACAATATAAAACAAGAATTTGCTTATCATGCAAAGGTAAAAACATCAATGAAGTATATAACAAGTGAAAGCTAGTCTACACTATCCATAAATGTTAATATCACATCGTAGTAAAATAACATATCCAATGTAACACTGTGTAATAAATGAATAACTAGCAAGGCATGTGTAAACATTCTATGTATCTCAACATGGTAAAGAGGACATAGAAAGATATAACTTATTATAATGTAATTTGTGGAAGTAAATGCCCGCAACATTAGCATGGCCCTTGGGTATAGGAAAGTTCCAACATCTATGTGTCCATGTATAATATGTCTGTCCTACATCACATGCATATACCTCATGAAATGCATGTGTATGAAAATAATATGATATATACCAAATATGTAATAAATTATATATGTAAATACTGTAATCTAGCAACTCGTGTCATGCTCAGGGCCCGATATTTTATTTTTTGGAATATTTTATTTTTTGTATTTTCTTGTTTTTTTTTGTATGTATAGTTGAATTTGTCTTGAAATTGATGCTCATAAATCAGTCAATAAGTCATCCTCATCGACATTAAAGTTGAAATATCATAGCTTGTCTTGAGATTATGTAGGTGCATTATTGTTTCTTCTATCATCTTTAATTGTCCATATGTTGAGGTTTCAACTATCTTTGACAATTTTTTCTCTTTGTGGGTATTATTGTCATCATGTTGTATCATGATTATATTTCCTTTATGTGAGAAGGAAATGTATTGATCTTTTGTATTTGGTATCGCTGCCATCTATTGTAACCATAGTTGTTTCCAATTTAAATGTCACCTTATGAGTAGGATACATGGTCCATATGTATGTGTCAATGACCTTTGGTCCACAAGAAATGAGCAGAAAATGGATTCTATGATATATGTGCTATGTTGTAATTCATTGATATCATGTCCCAACTATCGTATAGTTGTAATACTACACATGTTTTCACATTTTTCTCCATCATTCAGAAGTCTGCCCAATAATCAACCTCTATGTATGCTGTAATGGTCAAGGTCTTCTATTATGGACACTTATAAGTTCTATTTTTTTATTGTTGTAGATGTCATCATTTTTGAATTTAATGTAATTTTTTCTTGTTGATCTTGTATCACCTTAATAATGTCTTTGATATTATAATTTGAATATTATTTTTTAGTGTTGCACAATGATTTGTGTCATGCCCTATAATTCTATGGTAATCACAATATAATTTGCATTTTTTATGTGAAGGACAACATATTACTCAGTGCCTCATAGTTGGTAGTAACATTGAGTTTATGTCAATTAATAGTTGTAGTGCAGTACCTGGTGTGTCTTGGAGGTTTGTTAATTGTAATGATGCAAGTGATCATGTATTCAAGTGCTCCACATTATTTATTGAATCATGCCCATAGACTTTTGTAGAAGATGATATATATAATTGTTCTTGTCCCTAAGTCATACTTGATTTTAAGGAAAATTTGGATTAAAAATACTTATATCATAGGAGCATCATGACATGAGATAACATTTCAACTCTAATTTGTATTATGATTATATTGAGTATCTGACATTATTTCTTTTATTTTAACTCCAAAATATTGTTATTGAGTGGAATTATTTGCATTCTTATTGTTCTTTACATATGAATTATCCTGATATTCTCCTGAACTAATAGGTGTGAACATATTATGAGTTAAATATTCATCTAGATCAATAGAATTGAAATTTAGCTTACAGAACTTGTCATTTATAAAATCTTGCATATCATTCTCATCACTATCATAAAGTTCCTAATTCCTTGGATGGAGAGTGCATGTTGAATAGGAATTATTCTAGTGAGTTACACCACTGATTTTTTATTCAAATATTTCTTATTGTCATAGTTATGGGTGCTATGACCTTGGTTCTGTTGAGCATGGTCTTAGTTATCATTATTGTCAAAGTAGTATGAGGTACATGGTGTATTAATGACAAAGTGGTCTTCATGATGGATTTGAGAGTGTATTCCATGTATGTAGGTCATTGAGGTGATAAAGGATGTTATGAGGGTTCCCTATATGCATTTTTGAGGATCTAGTGTTTCTCATGATCCTTTGGAGAGAGAAAAAGTGCCATTCTAGCTTAAGAGAAACTAGACCATCATTGAACGTCTTGCAGATATGAAGAGACCAGTTTGTTTGCGCATTTATTATATGTTCATATAAATTCAACTTTGGTCAAAGGGTTTCATGGAGGTGTTTTCTATAGTGCCAATATCCTTCCCTACAAGTTTGGTATCTTGACGTATTCTCTAGCTCAAGTTATGAGCTTCCAAAGTTGGTCCTGTGTGTAGTGACATGCATAAGCCTATCAAATTTATGATTCAGGAAATAGTCATTGCACATTCAAAAATATAGTCATTGGGGTTTGAATTCAAATGACTATGCATGAGTTTTTGGGACCCGAGGTCATTATTTTGCTTGTAGAATCCATGAAAGAGGTAAAAACATGTTGGTGTAAAAAGCAAATATGAAGTAGACTTCCTGTAGATTATCCTCAAAGTGATTTGGAGACTTAGAGAATCCGGGTTGACAAAATTGGATTTGGAGACTTAGAGACTTAGTGCATTTATTATGGGTCAAAGTCAAAGTTTATTGACTGTGTTTTTGCTTAGAGAACCCGCGTTGACCAAAGTGGATTTAGAACCTCTATTGGTCTTGAATTGGTGTTTTGAGTGTTGGATGTTTTTTTTATCTCATTGTAGTCTTTTTCCATGCATTGAGAAAATTCTAAAAGTGTGCCTTTGTGTATGAAAATCTCAATGAAAGAGGATTGTGCTTAAGGTTTGTGTTTTTGGCAGACATGAGTGACTTGATTAGTGGTATGGAGCTTCTGGTCATATTGGATGGATGATCAAAGTGCTTGGATGTGTTATTAAGGTATTAAAGCTCTTGTTAGTCCTTATAAATGGTTAGATTTATCCTGGTTGTGAAGAACTAGCTTAAAGACATGATGAAAAGGGGTATGAGGGTTTCAACGCTTCTTGTGTCTATAAACCCTAACGTGAATGTTCATGATGAAAATGGATCTTATTTTACCTATAGAGATTAGTTGAGTGTTAGATGGATTTGTTGCAATTTTTTATATAGCAGTTATCATGTTTGCAATGCTTGTTTGAGTGCAAGGTGGTCATTCCTGCAACATGACAAGTTTCTAGTAATCTTGAAGAATGTTAAAGTGGTGTTTCTCTAGAGGTTGTGTCATGAGTTAAAATGTTCTTTTGATGTCAAGATGACCTCATAAGGTCATAAAGGGATTTGTTGTCACGTTGTGAATGACATGAAGATGTTCAAAGGCCTGAAGATAATAAAAGTTATGTGTTGTTCTTAACAAGGTATTGACTGTGTATGCAAAGTTGAGTCATTGAGTGAATTTGAAGAGTACTATGAAGAGTTGAGTGTTGTTTGTGCATCAAGATGACCTTAAGGTTATGGAGGGGCAAGAAACTTGTTGAATTTATCTTAAATTAGTTCACAAGAGGTATGATAAGCACATATCAGTGCTCTATATTTGCAAAATAGAGTGAAGGTTTTAAACAGTAAGCTTGCTAAGATGATGTCCTGTTTTGATTTGAGTCATGGTGGCTTGAGGAATTTGAAGGCAAGTTGATTAATTCATGAAGGTTTGAATTGGAGTTGCTTTGTCATGTTTAAATATGTTTTATGCTTATTTATGATGTTCATATTGAAACAAGAGGTCTTTGTTGAGTGAGAGAGGGTAGTCCTTTTTGGAATTAGGTCTCCATGAGACCTAGGTTCCCCAAAGCTCTGACACAACTTGTCAGATTTAAGAGCACACATGATTACCATTGTATAAGCAACTTAAGATGCGGAAATAACCAGAAGAACAAATAAATATCAATGAGAAAACACACATAATATGAGAGGCAACACACAATTGTATTCAACTCATTACAAAGGAAATTACAATAAAGAGATCACACTCTTCTTCCACCTCTGTGAGGCTTCCTCCTCAAGGGCTCCCAGTAATCTTCCCACCTGAGTAATCTTCTCTCAATAGGTCACAACACACAACTAACACAAGCTGTTGTTCACCTCATTGTATGTCCAGTACAACCGAGTATGAACCGGTACTCCAAGTAGATCTCACCATGATCTTGCTCCTGATGTATTGCTGTCACCTTGATCTTGCTCCCCCGCTGATCCTCTTCTGACCCTCACATACACACATCCCTGCAGACCAACCTGATCTTACTTATCACATGTAGATCTCCACCATGATCCTGCAACACCCTGCATATCAAACCTGATCTTACATATATGAAGAATCCTACTTGATTCTACCATGGGAAGAACTCTCCTAGTTCTACATAGTTCTTCACTTAACAATATAGCCCATGAGTCTATTATATAGATCTCATGCATACAATAATTAGACTTGCGGCTCAAGACTTCGAACTAGTCTTCATCATGCAAATGACCCATTCACTTAACTAACTGTTCGTCAACAACAGTTCTGGAACTACCACAAGCGACTGACGTCGGTCCCTATCTGACTGGAGGTGACCGATGTCGGCCGATCCCTGCCGATGTTGGTTTCCTGCACACTGATCCCTGACCGACGTCGGTTGTGGCCTACCGACGTCGGTGACTGTCATGCTCAGAAACCTCCCAGTTTGCATTAAGGTGAAGCTTTTAGCTCCACACCCTAACAATCTCTCACTTGGAGATAAATAGTTGTACCTGTACCTATACCAGTACTTTGTCTAATTTGCATCCTGGCTTGTATTCCTCTTCAAGCTCAATCTTGAAGACTACCCACCACACTCTTTGTGGTGTTAATCCTATGCCTGAATTTCTTCATCCTCAGCTTACCTTCTTCTGTCATTACTATACTCCCACTCAAACAACAACCCCTGTGAATAACCTGTAATCAACAACACTTAACAGATCTGGGCCATCTGTTAGTCAAACTCGCTCTGAGAACGTCCAACCTCACTCTGATACCAATTTGTTAGGGGGCACCAAGAACAACAAACATGCACTGATGCCCAACTGTTAGGATCTTGCTCTCCACCAATGAGAGCATAATATGATTACCTTGTATTAGCAACTAAACACGAAATTATACCAGAATGAACAAGTAACTAGAATTCACACATAGCACAGAATATGAGAGACAATACACTATCTTGTATTAATACTCGTATAAAAAAGAATACAATAAAGAGACGCCACACTCTTCCACCTTACAGAGGTTTCCCACACCTCAAGTGTACAGTAATTCTTCTTCAAAAGTTCACTCTCCTACAAAAAACGGTCCCAACACACAACTCACACACAGAATTGGTGTTCACGTCTCCAACCAATCAGTAATAACCTTGCCAGTACATCAAGCACTCTAAAGTACTTCAAGTAGATCTCTCATGAACCTGCAACCTACAATTCAACAGACCATACTTATACATGTAGATCTCCTATGAGCTTGCAACAACCTGCATTTCAATGATCTTACAATGGAAGGATCTTCCTTGCCTTCTTTTTCAGCTCATCATTACAATACATGCCAATGGGTTTATAAATAAATCTCAGACTTAAACAATAACTTAGACTCTTAATTTAGAATAATTATCCACGCAGCTCAAGACTCGAAATAGCCTTTACATGCAAACACTTGGTTCAACTAACTAACTGTTCATGCAACGAACAGTTCTGGAACACAGGTGACCGACGTCGGTCTTTGTCTAACTGGTGCTGACCGACGTCGGCCGACTCCCTGCCGATGCCGGTTGCCTTCTGCATTCATCATGACCGACGTCGGTCATACTGTCGACGCCAGTACTTCTGAAACTTCAGCAACCTCCTCTTCGTCTGCATAGTTGAAGCTTTTAGCTCTACAACCTAACAGAGGTCTTTGTTGAGTGAGAGAGGGTAGTCCTTTTTGGAATTAGGTCTCCATGAGACCTTTTGAAGATACAAGGCCTATTGGTGCATTCTAAGTGTAAGTGAATGGTTTGAGGATCCTTATGCATGATGGAGAGTCATAGAGGTTGGCCTTAAAGTGTTTGAATAGGTTTGGTTTATTTGTGAGGGCCTTATGGGCCATTTTTGGTCTTTGTTTATCCATTGAGTGGACATGCCTAATTACATTAGGTCTATTTAGGCCTAAAGGGAGATTGAAATCTAAAGGAGTATGGTTGACCTAAAGTTGATCAAATTATGTTTTTTCCTTGTGTGTGACGTGTTCCAAGGGGTAATGAAAGATGAACCTTGTTGATTTTATGCTTTGGCTGACACAAGAGAGTGAGTAAATGAGTGCTCAAGAGACTAGTATAAGAGGAAGATTTTTTAGGGCTATTTGGTCTAGATAGAATAGAGCGAATGAATTGAATATATAATTTATTTGAAGGGCAGGGAAAAGAGGAAAGGATGGATATAAATCCATGCCAAATATGCTTGTGATGAGTGTCTATGATGCTTGATGGAAGAAAGGAAATAGTGATCTTGTTTGCAAATGAAAGAGAACAAGAAGACCTTCATGTGTTGTGCATGAGTTTAGTAAAAGAGCATAGTTTCATGTGACTGTAGATCTTCACATGTTGAGGTATAGAGCATGCTTATGGCATGTATGTGTTGAGATAATGAGTTTGAATATTAGAGATGAGTAAGAGAAGAATTCAAAGTTGTTGATATGACTGTTATATAGAAGACAAATTTGCTTGAGAAAGAGGCTGTTTGAGAGTGGTTGAAGAAGAAAGATTGCAAAGTGTCCATCATCAGTTGTAGAAGATAACAAGATCAAGGTGGAAAAATAGTCCTTCGCTGAGTGGGTGCTTGGTCAAGAGATCGTTGAGTTAGTGTATGGTTACCTAGGGGGTTGTAACCTCCTTGCATGTGGGTGCTTGCTAAAGTCTAGTTGGTGTTAGATAAATTCAATGAATTGGTGCTTCCTTGTTGGGTTGGTGCTCAAATAAATTGATTCATGGTTTTATAGGACAAGTTATCTAAGCTGTGTTTCAATGGGTTTTATTACCCATGAGGGTTTCCCACATAAATGATGTGTTGTGATGTGTTCTCATGTTTCATACTTTTTATGAGTATGCTTTCTTTGTGATATTGATAGATCATGTGATGTTGATTGAATGGTTGTTATACATATGCATTTGATGGATAACAAATTGAGACATTGAATAAAAAGGGATTATTTTTAAGGGCACTGATTCACCCGCCGCCCTCCCCCCCCCCCCCCCCCCTCTGAGCACTGATTGTTGATATTGCTGTTAATAAAGATGTCAAATCCAATGCTAAACAAACCTAGAAGGATGATGAAGAACATTCAACCATGTACGAGCATGGAGATCTTTCTAGATCCCTATGGAATGAAGCATCTTTGTTAGGCTTCATGGGGACACTTATCAGTAAGAAGAAGCATGGTGGATGCTTGTTGAGTCTTAGCAGGGGTTGCATGTCAATAAATGTATGTAAACATGTTGTGGTTGTGTATTCCTATGTGTTGTATTTCTGTTTGTTGAAGAATGGATGCTTGGTCTAAGGGGGAGCTATTCAAGTTGCTCATTAGCCCCAAGAGTAGTTGTTGAAGCTAGAAGGTAGCATGTTGAGAGATGCTAGAAGGAAGGAGTGGATACTTTCTAATGTCATTCAGGGTGCCCTAATGAGGTAGTTTGATCATGTTTGGTGGTGTAAGAGCTCTTGTGAGCATGGTTTCAAGCGAGACAAGTTGTATTGAGTGTGTTATTGTTGTTCAAATCATTGAAAGGTAGTTCTTTGTGTTTAGTTGGAGGCTTGTCCTCAACTATTCTGAATAACTATTAATAAGTGTTGTCAAGACTTGTAAACTCTTATGAGCATAGTGAGAGATGGATTGGAGATTTCATAGGATCCTATGTTTGCTTCAGAAGTTAGTAATGGTTGTTAGCTTCGTGTGAGAAGGATTCTTGACCATTGGAAGAGGTCTCAGTTTGGAGCTAGTGTGTTGATCATCAGTGGCAGCTCATATGTGGAGGAATATGTCTTCAATCAAGGTATGTTGTTCTTATGACAAATATGCATGTATTAGTTTGATATGGTTCAGGTGAAGCATGGATTTAGGAGGAACTAACTCAGGTCTCCTGAGAAGAATGTGAAGTATGAACATGACTCTTGTGAGATATGAGTCAAGGAGTTGTTCTTGGTTGATTAGATGGTCATGGGCTAAGGGGGAATTGTTAGATCAATGTGTGATTGTTCCAGTCAGTATAGAAAGAGAATCAAGTGATATCATTCTTATAAGGTTTCCAAGGTTAATCAAGAGTGAGTGAGAGGTCAACTTGTAAAATGAAGGGCATTGCGAAGGTCTATCTAAGTATGGATGATGGTTCAAGAGATTGGTCAGATTTGTCAAATTAAAGTGGACCAAGGTGTGCATGGCGATAGGGGGAGCATGTGTGAGATGCTTCAGAGATTATAAAAGCTTGTTTTGTTGTGGTTAAGTGCAAAGAGTCTTTTCAGGTCCAAGGATCAAATAGGCAGTTTGAGGAAGAGACCCTTTGTCATTAATGTCAAAGGGGGAGAAATATCAGAATGAGGGAGAAAGATCAGTTTAAGAAAGAGACATTCTAAGATCGTTGAACATGGTCTTTGTTGTCATTGTTGTCAAAGAATTATGAGGTACATGGTGCATTAAAGACAAGGTGATCTTCATGATAGATTTGAGAGTGTATGCCATGTATGCAGGTCATTGAGGTGATAGAGGATGTTATGAGGGTTCCCTAGATGCATTTGTGAGGTTCTAGTGTTTCTCATGATCCTTTGGAGAGAGAAAAAGTGCCATTTTAGCTTAAGAGAAACTAGACTGTCATTGAACGTCTTGCAAGTATGAAGAGAGAAGTTTGTTTATGCATTTATTATATGTACCTAGAAAGTCAACTTTGGTCAAAGGGTTTTATGGAGGTATTTTCTATAGTGCCAAGATCCTTCCTTGCAAGTTTGGTATCTTGATGTATTCTCTAGCTCAAGTTATGAGCTTCCAAAGTTGGTCCTTTGTGCAGTGATGTGTCAAAGGCCATCAAATTTATGCTTTGGGAGATAGTCATTGGGCAGTCAAAAATATAGTCATTGGGGTTTGAATTCAAATGATTGTGCATGAGTTTTTGGGACCCAAGAGCATTTTTTTTCCTGTAGAATCCATGGAAGAGGTCAAAACATTTTAGTGTAAAAAACAAAGATGAAGTAGACTTCTTGTAGATTATCCTCAAAGTGATTTGGAGACTTGGATGTCCGTACAGGGGCATTTATTGTAGATCAAAGTCAGAGTTTGTTGACTATGTTTTTTCTTAGAGAACCTGAGTTGACTAAAGTGGATTTAGAACCTCTCTATTGGTCTTGAATGGGTGTTCTGAGTGTTGGATTTTGATTTTACCTCATTGTAGTCTTGTTCCATGCATTGAGGAAGTTTTGAAAGTGTGCCTTTGTGTAAGAAAATCTCAATGAAAGAGGGTTGTGCTTAAGGTTTGTGTTTTTGGCAGACATGAGTGACTTGATGAGTGTTATGGAGCTTTTGGTCACTTTGGATGGATGATCAAAGTGTTTGGATGTGTTCTTAAGGTCTTAAAGCTCATGTTAGTGCTTGTAAATGGTTAGATTGATCCTAGTTGTGAAGAAATAGCTCAAAGACATGATGAATAGGGGTATGAGGGTTTTAAGGCTTCTTGTTTCTGTAAACCCTAATGTGAATGTTCATTATGAAAATAACTCTTATTTGACCTATATATATATATATATCACTGGAGTGTTAGATGGATTTGTTGAAATGTTTTCTACATCAGTTATCATGTTTGCAATGATTTTTTGAGTGCAAGGTGATCATCCCTGAAGCATGACAAGTTTCTAGTAATCTTGAAGAATGTTGAAGTGGTGTTTCTCTAGAGGTTGTGTCATGAGTTGAAATGTTCTTTTTATGTCAAGATGACCTCATAAGGTCATAAAGGGATTTGTTGTCATGTTTTGAATGACATGAAGATGTTTAGAGGCATGAGGATAATATAAGTTTTATGTTGTTGTTAATAAGGTATTGACTGTGTATGCAAAGTTGAGTCATTGGTGAATTTGAAGAGTACCATGAAGAATTGAGTCTTGTTTATGCATCCAGATGAACTTAAGGTAATGAAGGGGCAAGAAACTTGTTGAATTTGTCTCAAATTAGTTGATAGGAGGTCTAATAAGCACATATCAGTGCTCTATGTTTTCAAAACAGAGTGAAGGTTTTAAAGGGTAAGCTGGCTAAGATGATATCCTATTTTGATTTGAGTCATGGTGGCTTGAAGAATTTGAAGGCAAGTTGATTGATGCATGAAGGTTTATATTGGAGTTGTTTCGCCATGTTTAAAGATGTTGTATGCTTGTTTATGATGTTTATATTGAAACAAGAGGTCTTTGTTGAGAGAGAGGGCAGTCCTTTTTGGAATTAGGTCTCCATGAGACCTAATGAAGATATGAGGCCTATTGGTGCATTCTAAGTGTAAGCAAATGGTTTAGGGATCCTTATGCATGATGGAGAGTCATAGAGGTTGGCCTTAAAGTGTTTGAACATGTTTGGTTTATTTACAAGGGCCTTATGGGTAATTTTGGGTCTTTGTTTATCCATTGAGTGGACAAGCCTAATTGCATTAGGTCTATTTAGGCTTAAAGGGAGATTGAAATCTAAAGGAGTATGGCCGACCTAAAGTTGATCAAATTATGTTTGTTCTTTGTGTGTAACATGTTCTAAGGGGTAATGAAAGATGAACCTTGTTGATTTTATGCTTTGGCTGACACAAGAGAGTGAGTAAATGAGTGATCAAGAGTATAGTATAAGAGGAAGGTTTTTTAGGCCTATTTGGTGTAGATAGAATAGAGCAAATGAATTGAATATCTGATTTATTTGAAGGGCAGGGTAGAGAGGTAAGGATGGATATCAAGCCATGCCACATATGCTTGTGATGAATGTCTATCATGCTTGATGGAAGAAAGCAAACAATGAGCTTATTTGCAAATGAAAGAGAACAAGAAGACCTTCATGTGTTGTGCATGAGTTTAGTAGAAGAACATAGTTTCATGTGACTGTAGATCTTCATATGTTGAGGTAGAGAGCATGATTATGGCATGTATGTGTTGAGAGAATGAGTTTCAATATCAGAGCTGAGTAAGGGTAGAATTTAGAGTTGTTGATATGACTGTTATATAGAAGACAAATTTTCTTGAGAAAGAGGTTGTTTGAGAGTGGTTGAAGAAGAAAGATTGAAAGGTGTCCATCATCAGTTGTAGAAGACAACAAGATCAAGGTGGAAACAAAGTTCTTGGTTAAGTGGGTGCTTGGTTAAGAGATGGTTGAGTTGGTGCTTGGTCATCTAGGGGGTTGTGGCCTCCTTGCAAGCGGGTGCTTGCTAAGTTTAGTTGGTACCAAATAAATTTAGGGAGTTGGTGCTTCCTTGTTGGGTTGGTACTCAACTAAATTGATTCATGGTTTTATAGGAAAAGTTGTCCAAGCTTTATTTTAGTGAGTTTTATTCCCCATGAGGGTTTCCCACATAGATGATGATGTGTTCTCATGTTTCATGTTTTTTATGAGTATGCTTTCTTTGTGATGTTGATAAATCATGTGATGTTGATTGAATGGTTGTTATACATATGCATTTGATGGATAAAAAATTGGGACATTGAAGTAAAAGGGATTATTTTTAAGGGCACTGATTCATGCCCCCTCCCTCTTAGTGGTTGTGCTTCCAACATGTTCATCAACCCTATCACTATATGGATAATTATTAGTGTGATGCAATATGGTTGATCCAATTACAATACATTTGTGTGCCCTACTTAGTATTACCTTGTATTACTCTCCATGATTCCAAAGTTGTACAAGTGGTGTAATTTTAATTAACCAAGAGAGGGAGATATGGGATTCTCTCTTTTTCTATATAGTAACTTGTAATGTTATATTTATAATTAATTCCTCATCATTTACTTTATTTTCTTCAACCACCTCTTATGTATATTTTTGAACTAGTGGTATAGGTTGTGTTGGAGCTACAATAGGATGATCTTCAAAATGTGATTGGATTTGCTTAGTAGATAGTGTCATTTGGAAATATTGAAAGGGCTTATCATCGACATGAAAAGTATATTTGTTGTCCCTGAAAAATGACTCCTCATTTTTTAGACAACATATGACTATTTTGGTCCTGCATGGCCAAAATTGTCCCTCCCCTTTCAAAAAATTTGTTCTGAACATTCAATTTTGTCATTTTCTCAACTTTTTGGTAAAAGGATTAGCAGGTTCAACCGGTTCATCAAAGGGTCTGTCGGCAAGCATCAAAACAAAAGCGTGAACCATTGAACCTTGAACCATTTTGGTTCATCAATTCAACGGGTTCAATGACCAATTGGTTCAACATGCTTGGTTCAAAGGTATCAAAGAGACTTAGTGAAATCAAAAGGATGAACCAATGAACCGATTGAACCTTGAACCGAAAGAGTTCAAAGTTCAATGGTTCATGGGTTCAAAGGTATCAAAGAAACTTAGTGAAATCAAAAGGATGAACCAATGAACCGATTGAACCTTGAACCGAAAGAGTTCAAAGTTCAATGGTTCATGGGTTCAAAGGTTCAAAGGCAGCCTCTGTCAAAGACAGAAGCAACAAACATGTGGTTCAACGGATGGTTCAACCAAGGAGCGAGAAAGTGATTGAACCAGGAAGCAATTAAACAAAAGAGACAGAATGAATCGATGAACCAATGAATCAATGTACTTTTAGCAGGTTCAAAGGTTTAAGGTTCAACATGGTTCAAGCGGCTAGCGACTATTGATAGCCCCACGGACGTCAAATTTAAAGTAAATGAATATCTGTTGAAATTCAAATAATTTGCATAACTCAAATGAAGAACCAAACGATTGACCGAAAAGATAAAATTCCTTCGGGTTTGTCCAAAGGCTGACAGAGAACATTTCCTTCGGACTTTTTGTCTGAAGGAAATTATTAAGAGAAAGAGCCATTAGAATTATTTCATAAGTATTTTTTGTGGAAAAATGACTAAGGCAGAGCCCAAAGGAATTCCTTCAGACTTTTGTTCGAAGGAAAAGCCCGACTGAAGAGAAAAGCCCGCGAAAAAATGCCCGAGGGAAAAAGACAAAGTGCAGCGAAAGCCGCCACGTGTCATCTTCTACAGGACCCCCAGAGGTTTCTAAAGCTTCTTAAGTTAAGTGGAATACATCTCGTGTCTTGTTATGACTTAGTGGAACGTGACAAGTGTTTGCATCTGTGTTCCCCTTTTGGAGTTGCTTGGGCAAAACGTGACGTGGAGCCCATTTTTCGTAAGTTTCTAATGATTTTCATAACAGCGAAACTTGCCACTTGTCAAAGACACAGAAAGGACCCCCCAAAAGACTTAGGCAAGAAGGGCTATAAAGAGCAAAGAAGTGTTTAAGAAGTAAAGGGAGGAGCGAGACCAAAGGATCAAAAATATCTTCGAAAGAGTTATTTCCAGTAGGTGAAACAATGGATCGAGTAGACTTCTGAGCGCACCAAACCAAGGATGCAACCTGTTTTCTTCCATGAAGTAAAAACAAATATGCAAAAGACAAGATGGTCCATATTAAGGAGGAGACATATCAGATGAAGGGACATGCCATAGTTATGGCAGTGCACTGTTCTCAGCATGGTCTCTCCAGACAAAACTGGAGACGCATTGAAGATGTTGACTGCAGCATGGGCCGTACCATGGAAAAAGGCACCAATATTTGGGTAGTTGCTATAAGTTTGTATTTTTACTCATTTTTAAAGGAGATCTTACCCTTACCAGAAGTGAAACTCTGCCCGAATTGAAAGGCATTATTGAGACTTTGAGCTCAGATTGTAATTCATATTTCTTTGATTGAATGAGAAAGCAAGTTACTTGCAGACTTTGTGCTGTTATAGCTTGTGCTACTTTAGGAGATTGTTCTTATGTCTGTCTTTTGAAAGCATTCTTATTTATTTGATTTAACAAGCAAGACTAGTGGAGGTGATAAGGAAGGTGTCCTGAAGCCAACTACTTTCAGACTTTGTGTTGTCATAGTTGTCTTCAGTGTGTGTTTATTTTCTATTTCTGTGTAAAGGACCTTGGGATGACTTTGTGCCCCCATTGTTCTTTGTATTTCACTCTTGGGCAGTCGAGGTGGAGACTCTGCGCTACATTTTAGGCTATTGGTTACTCTGCACCCTTTTGTCACCTGTTACCAGAAAGATTCCTATTGCCTGCAAGAACAAGCACTTCTGAAAGAAGAGAAGTGCCTTCTGTTGCTTCACCAAGATTTCTACTATCCAGAAAGAGATCTAGCTCTTCGCTGAATGTTACTTCTGAAAGAAGAGAAGTGTCTTCAGTGTTTATACCCAGAATTTTCTCCTTTGTCTGTGTACATCATCTCTGAAAGAAGAGAGATGGATGGTTTATCCCACCCCTGTGTCTTACTTTCTGCTTATTTATATTGTATATAGCTCCGCATATTTAATAGGGAACCTCCCCTTGATGAGAGGAGAGATTTGTCCCCTGTTGATGTCGTAAACTTGCACACTAGGATGACCCATCTCCCTATGCGGTGGTGATAGGAACTATTTTGGTCACCAGTGAGCTGGCCAAAAAAATATTCACCCAACAATTTTTGGCGACTCCGCTGGGGACACAGTAATTTTATGCAATTTAGAACCTCAAGTTTCAAATTGAAACATCCCCTGTGTCTTACCCATTATCATTATAACCCTTATCCATTACAGACTCTGGCAACTTCGTTTCGTGTCTTACCCATTATCATTATAGCCTTACCATCTCCGTTATATTATCTGGTCTGCAAAACTAGAGCTACTGGAAAAGAAAGCGCAGTTTGAAGCCTCAAGCTTTAAGCTGAAGCAGGGCTAGTTTATTTTCTATTTTTGTCTTATAATCTGGAAACTCCACTCAGATGTGTTATCCCTATTTTTCATAATTCAATCATGGCAGTTTGAGGCCCCTGGGGTAACTCATTTGGCCCACTTAATCTAACTCCACCCCTGCATGAGCTACCACTCATTTCAAGGAAGAATTTCTCCAAATTCTTTGGTGATGGAAGAGTCCACCCTGATGAACACATTGCAGCCTTCACCATAACCTGTGGTGTGATAGGGGTGGAATTTGAAGACGTGGCAGTTAGAATTTTCATGGAGACACTACAAGGTGCCGCTGCAGACTGGGTTTACCATCTGCAGACTGGATCAGTGACTGACTGGGACACTATCAAATCTAAGTTTGAAGCAAGGTTCAAACCTGTAGAAAATGCTCATGCTTTGCTAGCCCAACTTACATAGATGAAGAAGGAACCTCATGAGCCCATGAGGGATTTTATTGCAAAATTTGATAAGCTGAGAAACAGAATTCCCACAATTGCTCAGCCTACACCCGAGAACCTCAAATGCTTCTTCATAAACTCACAGCTATCTGAAGTGAGTTTTTTGCTAATACGTGTTGGCCGCATAGATCTTGAAGCTGCTCAAGACTTAGCTACTGAGTTAGAAGATGACCTTATCTTGGCTGGAAAGATAAGAAGGGATTCAAACAAAGGCGCATATTCCTCATCTTCTGATAACTCACCTGCAGCCACCACTGATCCAATGGTGCGAAAGCTAGCAAATGAAGTGTTGGCCCTTAGAAGACAAATGGCACAAGGGATGTCATCTGCTCTTTCATACAGAGATGTACCAAGGAAGACATTCCTTAATCAGGCACATCAAGGGCAACCCAATCGTCTTCCTCCCCCACAGAGGAACCTTGCCATTGAAGCACCTCCAGCCAACTCAGTAGTTGGGTATTTAGAAATAGAGCATGATTTCTCTTTCCAACCTGAGTTTAATCAAGAAAATGATGCTGGTCTCTTCACGGAGGATCAAGAAGAGTCAGCTGGCGACTCCCACATCGATTTCTTGGATTACCAAGATGAACCTAGAAGTAAAGGTGAAGCATCTGAGGGATCATATGCTATGGTCACCCAGTCCCAAAGTCAGTCAGCTCAACAAGCTGATAAAAGAGAAACAAAGGAGTGACCTCAACTTGCAATTTTGATTGCTAAGCGTGGGGCCACTCTACCTATCCAGCCAAAGGACCCAGTGATTGCTAAGCAAGTAAGTATTTCGAACATTTCTGCACCTTCTACTTCAAATTCGTAGGCCAGTCCTCCCACCCTTCCCATAAATCAAAAGGAAGAACTCCCATCCCCTGTGCCTAGTCCAACCCAGCCATTTAACATAATTGATCATGTCAAATGTGTCAAGACCCAAATGGCGGCCCTATAGCCCAAACTTTGTTTGAGTTTTCAGGCAGGGATGAAATAATAGAAGAATTGGTGGAGTGTGACATAAGTGCAGAAGAACCCTCCCCTCTAAACGAATAAAAATCTGAGATATCTGTTGTTTTTAAAATCAGCTCAATGCATTTTTGGAACAACCCCATGCAAAACTTATCCATTTCACCCTTTGTCTCTCTAAGTCCATTTTCGAGATGAATTTTTTGCGTTCTCATTTTGGCCCAACTGCACCGTTTGAAATTCATAACATCTTTTCGTTACGTTTTCACCAAAACGTGAAAGTTGTTACGGTCTCGATACGACCTGGGGACCAAGATTTGGCTTTTTCAGAGTTAGTGTTTTTTCCTTCTATTTTCGTGCACGGGCGGCATTTTCTACCGTTAGGGCATTTTAAAAAAAAAATGCAAGAGCGGCAAAATTTGTCATCCCTGCATCTGGACCTGTACGAGCGACAAATTTTGCCGCCCCTGCATTTTTTTCATCTCTCACATGCAGGAGCGACAAAATTTGCTACCTCTGCATGTCCCTTCTAATTCCCAGTGCAAGGGCGGTGATTTTCGCTGCCCCTGCACTGCCTCAATTTTTGTACGTGGCATTTATTGCCACGTATACCAAGTTGTTGGGGTTAATTTTCACCCCATTTAATCTGATTTTAACCTCATTTTTCTTCATTCATTCCTCTCCTCCCCCTGTCTTCTGCCTCTGGACGATCTAACGAATGAGCAAAAGTGCATTTTGGCAGATTTGAGCTCACGGTGCGCGTAGTTTTCCAGGTAGGTCGTGTATTTGGATTTTATTTTTTTCTCTTTCCTCTCTTCTAGTTTGTTTTTCAGTTGATTGTTTTTGTTGGGGTTTGTTTTTATTTCTTCCCCTTTATCGTTGACTTCCTCTCTTTCTCCCTTGTGTGTGGGCGGCTATTTTTGCTGCCCTAGCCGTGCCCGACCCTCATGACCTGCATGGGCGGTGAATTTCACCGCCGACGCAAGTTAAGACACATGGACGGCAAAAATCACCGCCCATGCAATTTCTTAAAAAATATGCATGGGTGGTGAAATATGCCGCCTGTGCCTCCTTTTTGTTCTCGAAGCATGTGCAAGTGGTGATTTTTTCCACCCGTGTCTTTTTCCTCCTTGACCTGCATGGGTGGCAAAATTCACCACCGACACAGGCCAAAAGTGCACGGACGGCAAATTTTGCCGCCCCTGCACTTTCCCCCTAAACCTGCATGGGTAGCGAAATTCACCGCCCATGCTCTTTTTTCCTTCCTTTCATGCGAGGGCGGCGAAATTTGCTGCCCGTGCATGCAAAGTTCATACCGCATGATTGGGCGGTAAATTTTACTGCCCTTGCATTTCTCTTCCAAATTTCTCCAACTCTTGAGAGATCTTAATCTTTTTCATTTTTTCCATCTCCTCCCTTTTTTTCTTCATTTTTCGACCCAGTTTCTGACCTGGCCCTGTTAATGCCCTTCTTTGGTCATGATCACCCAACGTGCGAATTCTTCAATTTGCCCACTGTTCCCTAATTGCACGATCATGATTGTAGTACCTCCTGAAAATTCTTGTTCGTCGGCACCTACTCAATAAAGACCAGTTCTGATGTCTGAAACTTTTTTAAAAAAGTCAAAGGCCATGAAGTACAAGTACCAAGGCATTTTTTCGATCACCTCGATCACTTCTAATGTCGACGACATTAGAGATACAAAAATTGGCCACGTGGATATGGTTGAGTTCATGACCGGAACCAAGGCAATGAATTCAAGCTCTGAAATGAAGAGGATAATCAAGAGCAACATTCATCTGGTTGCTTCTTTTTCGGTAGCGGCACATCATACGAAGTTCATCTTCCAGTGCGCTCAGTTCTACAATAGAGAGACCAGATCAGTCTCAGATGCCAACGGTAATGTGATAATTTGGTTGGACCTCAAATTCATTGATAAAGTCTTCATGTGCCCTCTTGCTACTGAATTACTGAGGATTGACTTCATAGAAGCACATAAAAAGTATGACAAGGACCCCGAGATGGCAAAAAAAGTGATGAATCACAGGTGGTTTAAGGCCCTCAAAACCAACTTGTCTAGGTGGCCGCAGAATTTTTTAATGAGTGATTTCATCGAAGAGGTTGGAGACTTGATTACTCTCCTCAGCAAGGTGCGAGGTCTGTCATCTTCTTCATAATTTCACGAGTGGATGTACCCCTTCATCAAAATCATCCTCCAAGGGAAGCAGGTCATTTTCTGAGGTGAGCAGATCAGCAACGCTCTTCACGAGCAACTGACCAAGGTATCAACCACTTCAAAGTTCTATATGACTTCATACTTGGTGTACATAGCTGCTTTAATGTGAACCTTTCCAAATTTGACAACTAAAGGAAACAGGAAGACCACCCCAGTCTACTCATATTACCCTTGTTAACACTGCAAGGATCAATCCGCCATTTTAGGAGGATAAATGATGCCTTTTTCGTGATATTTTAATGCCTTTTTGACCATCAGCTCGAATAAAAGAGAGTATTTGATGAAGCCTGGATGGTCGTCAACGACTATGGCTATATGTTTCTACAATTTCCCTCCTGCTATCTCTGAGTTGGCTTTTTCTAAGGCTATCCCCATATGCTCCCTAGATTTCCTTCTGATAAGCTAGTCTTAATGGAGCTGTGTAAACAAACGGTTGTCGTACACACTAGGCAGATGGAACTAAAAAAGTCAAGTTTCAGGTTTCCAATCGAAATTGGTAGATACTCAATTTTGACTGCAACCAAAGCAAAGGTCATGGAAATAGAGATGGAACTAGTTACTATGAAATAGTTTAAGAGAAGGGATAATTTTGACTACAGGGGTGTCAAAGACATGATCAGAAAAAAGACTCAGTTTCATGACCCTATGATCGAAGGCATCTGGGTAGACCTGAGGATAGCTGAAGAAATTAGGAGGATGGACTATAACAGGCTCACTCTGGAGCAGATCAAATACCTGGGGCTTGCAGATATTCCCTCCAATTTGGTCGATGATAAGAACATTATCAATAGCAGGTACATGGCTGAGAAGGTTGCTGACTCTCCTCTTCCTCCTATCTAGTGGTCCCAAAAAGAAATAACTTCTTTGAGGAAGAGATTCGAACCGATATTGGCTAACACCAATGATTGGTTAGCAGCCAAAGGTATCACGCTGAAAGAGTTTATTACAGGATCAGCGACTGAATTCCAAGCGAAAATGAAGAAGGCAGAAAATAGGACCAAGAACAAAGGTGATGCTCCTTCTCCATCTAGGCCTCACAAGCCTAAAATCATCTTTGTTTCTAAGAAATTGAAGGTTGTTGAGGAGCCAGAATCAATGGCTAAGGGAGTTGGAGAACAAAGCTCCCAAGAACAGACAGCTCAGAAAATAGAGACAGATAACAGGCCCTCAGAGCAGCAAAAGACTGAGCCTCTACCTTCCCAAGAAGGGGCACAACCACTTATAGACGTCTCTTTTTCACCACCTCAATCTCCTGTGGCTCTCCTTCACCTCTATCTCCTATCAGTGTTCCTTCTTCTAGAGTCACCTCTCATTCCAGAGTTATGTTTAGCGATCTTCAAGGCACTTTTGGAGATACTCTTTGTTCCTCAGGTTCTATTCCTAGTCTGGCATCTCTTTCTTTCAATCTAAGAGAAATTTATGCCCTTGATCAATCAACGGTCGGTATGTTTTCACCAGTTACTCCAACTGCAACCACTGTTACCACTAGCAATGCAGACTTTACCATGGTAACACTAGCTGTAGGAAGCATTGCCACAATAAGTACTTCTTCTCTCCCTCCTTGGATGTCAGCTTTCATGCCTAAAATAAATAAGCTAGCCATCTCTACCGATGACTTCGATTTTGGCAAGATAGTGCCTGTAATAGTTAAGGCCCCTAAGAGACCAAAGATCCTCTCGAAATTGGTTGAAAAAAAAGGACAAATTTTTGGAAATAGCTAAACCACCGCAGGACGCAACCCTTGAGGGTTTTGACATGAGCAGCTATTCCATTTCTCGTGTTGAACTTAGAAAAGTTACTCACGAAGGTGTGAAAAGTGATCTACAGTCTGTAATGGACATCATGGTCTAAAAATTTGATAGAGAAAAGGAAATGAAAGACTACTATAAAGCCAAGACAGAGCAATTGACTGTAGTAGTCAAAAAATTCACCCTTGCTCTTGAAGCGGCAACCCTAGAAGCCTTTTTTATAGACGACCCTGTTGTTCAGAAGGCAGAAAAAACCTATATGAAAGGGAAAGTGGTAGAGGATTACATTGAAAAGATGCACACTCAGGGAATTTTCTTACAGAAGTCGCTGAAAAGACGGACAAGATGAAGAAGGTGAGGACAGACTTAGAGGACCTTGTCTCACTTATTTCTCAGGTCATTGACAGTACAGAGAAATATCTTAGCAAGTGGAGGGAAATGAAGGATCTGAAGAAACGCACCTTGATATCTATCGGCGTTATTACCAGTAAAGATTCATATGTTAAGATCAAAGAATCACTGATATAAATGATTCAGATACTCAAAGAGCTGATTGAAGATCTCAAGTCTTCCCAAGATGCTAGCGAGAAAAGCGATACAGGTCTGTTGAACCGACTAAAAGAATTGCCTTGCGACCTCACCTCAAGGGATAATCAATTTCTCTCAGCCGAAGAGATGATCTGAGTATTCAAAGGTATGATTCAGAGAGATTTTAAAGAAAAAGCGTTCTCTATGACTTCTGTGGATAACATTTTAGATACTCAGTTAACTCTAGATAATCTAAGATCCAGATTAACGAGTCATGCCAAGGCCATCACAACATTGAAGGATGCTATAATCAGGGCCAAGGTCATTTTCAAGAACACCATTGCGCCAGATAGTATAGGAATTTAGGCATCTATTGCTATGTATGATGCTCATTTGAAGAAGTTTGGCGGCAAGAGATGAACCATTTTTTCCTTCTCTCTTCTTCCTCTCTTCTCATGCACTTTTGTCATGTAAAAGTGCATATGATTTTGTAATGTGTAATTACATGTAAAAAATCTAAAAAAATATCTCAAAAGTCAAAAATGATTCATCTTTGACTAAGATATTTTTATATTTTAATCTTTTTAATTTTGAAAGGTTTCTCCCTATATAGAGAGGGGACTTCTTTTGTAAATAGATCTTTGATAATTGAGAGCAAAAAATCTGCTAAAATTGAGACACTTCTTGAGACTTTGTGCTCAACTTGTAAATCATATTTTATTGAATGAATGAGAAATAGGTTTATTTCAGACTTTGTGTTGAAATAATTTGTGTTATCTAAGAAATGGTTCTTATGTCCTCTTTCCTGATAATCCCTTATCTGTTTGGTTTAATAAGCAAAGTGTGTGTTGATATTATGTGAGAACGTTTCTAAAAGATAGAAAAAAGACTTTGAGATACTTTTATCTTGGTGATCTTTTTATCCTTTGTAGTTTTAGGTGAAGACTTTGTGCTTTGTTTCACTCTACGGTTACGCGCATTCTGGATCAACAAAGGAGACAACAGAAGACTTTGTGCTTACGTAGGTTTCCTTGTAGACTTGGTTACCTACTTCACGGGATTTTCTACTCTAGGTTGAATACCATTCTTGAAATAAGATGAATGTTCTCAGCGAACGACCAAGATTTTTTTCTCTTATTTTTTGGACATCACCTTTAAAAAAAGAGAGGTGGACGTTGTTATACTACCCCGAGTATTATTTTTTACTTATTTATATATATACATATAGCGCATAAATATTCATAGAGAACCTCTCCTTGATGAGAGGAGAGATTTACCTCATCTAGATGTGGTAAACTCACACTTTTTGTAGCATAATTTTCTTTGTGTTGTGGTTGATATACCCATTTTGTCATCAGTTAGTTGACGACAAAATATTCACCCAATAGTTTTTGGTGACTTCGCTAGGGAAGAGCGCACAGTTTGAAGTCTCAAACTTCAAACTGAAGCAAATCTTGCTCTTCCATTTTTTTCTACAATTTGGCAACTCCACGTTATACTAGAGGCCAGAAATCTCAAGGTGTTGTTGACACTGCTTTTGAGTTGGTGCAATAGAGTAATTTTGAGTTATTTCCTCCACAACCTCACTTTAGACAAACTAGGAGTCTTCCTCCTAGCCCTACCAGGCCACCAACACAAAGCAAAGCTTCTTTTTCTGCTGCTGGCCGAGCTTTGCCTATCCAAGCTCTACCTAGATTAGTGATCCCATTTTTGCATAATCAAATCATGGCTCAAGGCCCCTGGGGTAATTTTTTTGATCCTTTGAATTTGACTCCACCTCTGCATGAGCTTCCACACAATTTAAGAAAGAATTTCTTCAAATTCTTCGGTGATGGGAAGGTTCATTCTGATGAATACATCGCAGCGTTCAGCATAGCCTGCGGTGTCATAGGTGTGGAATTCGAAGACGTAGCAGTCAGTCTGTTCGTAGAGACACTACAAGACACTGCTGCAGACTGGTTCTACCACCTGCAGACTCGATTAGTGACTGACTGGGACAGTCTGAAAGATAAATTTGAAGCCAAATTCAAGCCTGTAGAAGATGCACATGCCTTGCTAGCCCAGCTCACTCAGATGAAGAAAGAGCCTCATGAATCTATGAAAAATTTTATTGTCAGGTTTGATAAGCTGAGGCACAGAATTCCCATGGTCATCCAGCTGACGCCTCAGAACCTCAAATACTTCTTCATCAATTCAAAATTGCCTGAAGTAGGTTTCTTGCTGAGACGAACCAGACACATAGACCTTGCTGCTGCTCAGAACTTGGCTACTGAGGTAGAAGATGACCTTATCTTGGTAGAAAAGATAAGGAAAGACCCTAATAAAGGTAAATCCTCTTCATCTTTTGAGTATTCCCCTGCAATCACCATTGACCTAATGGTACAAAATCTAGCAAATAAAATGCTATCTCTCAAAAAGCAAATGGTGCAAGGAATGTCATCTACTCCTACATACAGAGATATGCCTAGGAGGACATTTCAGAATCAAGTGTACCAAGGCAATGCTGCCAGGAATAAGGGACAGCAAAATCGCCTTCCCCTTCCACAGAGGAACCTCGCACTTGAAGCGCCTCTAAACAACTCAGCAGTCAGATATCTAGAAGCTGAAGTGGATTTTTCATTCCAGCCTAAGTTAAATTTCAAAGATGATGCTAATCTTTTCACTGAGGAAGAAGATGAATTAGCTGACGACTCTAATATTGGCTTCCTAGATTACCAAGATGAAGCTGGAAGTAAAGGAGAAGGGTTGGATGGATCTTATGCTATTTTTACCAGATTTTAAAACTAGTCAGCTCCACAAGCTGACAAAGGAAAAATAGAAGAAGAATCTCGATCGGTGGTCTCCATCGCTAAACGAGAGACTCCGTTGCCTCTTCAATCAAAATATTAGGTAACTCACAAAAAATTAAGTACCTCCAACCGCCCCATACCTTCCACCTCTGTTACTCAGACCAGCGCCACACCTACTAAAGACCCAGATGGATTCTCTTCCTTTGTTTCAATTTTTTTTCAATTATTTGATATAATTGATCACGCTAGAAAGACTAAGATCCAAATGACAGAGATTGAGTATTTGAGAGCTAACCCTGAACAATTTGATAGGTTGGCAGAATATGTGAAAAATAAAGCCGTCTCCACAGGACAAGATTCTTCAAAGTTCGCTCATGATCCACCCAAAATAATCTTGTCGTGACTCCTCCTGTTGCTCTCGAAAAAATAGAACTTTTTTATGTTTCCCTGCTAATAAATGGTTACAAATTGAGTAATTGCATAATAGACTCCGGAGCCTCGAATAATATCATGCCCGCCAAGGTGGCATATTCCCTTGGTCTAACTCTGACCAAAACTTTTGGAAGGTGTTTTTCTATGGAAAACAAGCAAGTCTCACTCCTTGGTCAGATAAAAGATGCCCAATTTGCTTTCACAACTTTTTTAGAAAAGAGGATAAAAATGATGGTTCTAGTGGCCGATGTTCCAGCCTCTTACGGTATCCTGCTTGGGTGGAATTTTTGCAAGGATGTTGGAGGTGAGTTGAACATGGACTTATCAGAGGCGAGGATCCTAATTCAAGGTGTTATGAATAAATTACTTCTTGAAAAAGAGACAAGATATGTAGTCACCCGATCATCAGCACCAGAAGCTCAAATTTTATTTGAGTCTTTTGGCATGGGCAACTACTTCCTATCTACATATGAGATCCACGAGGCATCCGACGAAACTCTTACAGGTGACAACTTAGAAATGTGTTCAACAGACATAGCGAGAGAATCGGCCCAACAAAATAAATGCATGGAAGAACCTCTTCCCCTAGATGAAGAAGCTTTCAAAAGAAAAGTGGTGTATAATGAGGTATGGATCTTAGAATTTGACGGTAGCTGCTCTTTTATCGGTTCAGGAGCTAGAGTTGTGTTGGTATCTCCTCAGAGAGATATTGTTCTTTTATCCTACAAGTTGCAGTTTAACAACACCAACAATACAGTTGAGTATGAATCCCTGTTATTTGGATTACAAGCTGTTAGAGAAAAGGGCATTAAACTACTCCATGCTAAAGGAGACGCCGAATTGGTGGTTTGCCAGGTAAAAAACCTCTATCAAACCAAGAATGAAATATTGCGCTACTATCGCAATCTCGTCTGGGACCAAATTAAAAAATTTGACGCTTTCAACATCTCTGTCGTTCCAAGAGAATTCAATGACCGGGCGGATACATTGGTTGTTTCTGTTACTCTCTTGGTTCCTCACCTAGATTTTAAAAGAGATAAGTACACTATTGAACTAGTCTTTCGGCCAAGTGTACCTGATAATACCAGCCATTGGCAAGTATTCAATAATGATGATCAAATCATTACCTTCTTGGAGCAAAAGGACAACTTCGAACAAGTGCATTTTGAAGGCAGTAACCTTCGGGAATGTGAAGTCACTTCTGAATCGAATATGAACACAGGTGAAGGATTTATTGCAGCTTAAGGGGAATAAGATTCTCAAAGGCCCGATTTTTTTAGAGAAATTGTTTGATAACCATGACAGATTTATTAAATAATAGCGAACAAATTCAAACTCCTCTCAAGAGTTTGAACAGGTAAACTTGGCAACTAAAAGAGATCCTAAAATGGTGAACATTGGGAAATGCTATAATCCCGAGGAGAGATTCAAGCTTGCTAATCTACTCTGCCAATATATAGATTTCTTGGCTTATTCCTATGACGACTTTAAATCACTCCGCCCTGATGACATTCATCACGACATTCCTCTTAAGGCAAACTCTGTGCCTTACAATTAAAAATCTAGGCAATATAATCTAAAAATCTCAAGTACCATTTTAGCTGAGATACAAAAAATGCTTGATGCCTGGATAATTTTCTCAATCCATCACTCCACATAGATTGCCAACATAGTACTGTCAAAAATAAAAATGGTGAAATTGAATCTGCGTGGATTTCAGGAACTTGAATTAGTTATCTCTAAAAGATAACTATCCTCTCCCTATCATGGATCAAGTTCTGCAAATAGTAACAGGTTCAGAGATGCTATCAATGCTGGATGATTTTTTGAGGTACAATCAGGTTGAAGTTGGAAAAGCGGATCAGCGTAAGACTGCCTTCACCACACCTTGGGGCACATTCGCTTATCATAGAATGTCTTTTGGTCTAATAAATGCAGGTGCCACATTTCAAAGGACGATGAACCTCGCTTTCAAGGATGAAATAGGTAAATTCATCGTAGTATACTTGGATGATTTGATGGTATTTTCAAAGCATCATTCTGAATATGTCCACCATTTACAAAGAATACTGGAACATTGTCGTCAGAATGATATTTCTCTAAATTCAAAGAAATCTATCTTTGGGGTGACTGAAAGGAAACTTCTCAGACACATTGTGTTCCAAAAAGGTATTAAAATTGACTCGAAAAGAGTCAAGTCCATCCAAGAACTTACTCTGCCTACCAGTAAAATTGTGGTTCACTCCTTCGAAAAGGTAAATTTTCTTCGAAGGTTCATCCCTGAGTTCGCTGAGAAGACTCACCACATCGTCAATATGATGAAAGGTAACGCTACTTTCAAGTGGACTACTGAGGGTAAATCAACATTCAAAGACATCAAAGAAGCAATCGCTCACGCACCAATCCTGATTTGTCTAGATTACACCAGAAATTTCAAAATATATAGTTATGCTTTCGAACATACACTCTCAGCCATTTTAGTTCAATAGAACCAAGAAGGCGTGAAATCTCCTATCTCCTTCATGAGTTGTCCATTCAAAGCTCATGAGCTGAAATATTCCAACATGAAGAAGCATGCATATGCGGTGGTCAAAGCAGTCAAGCACTTCAGGTTTTATATTCTAAACTCACACACTGAAGTGCTGGTACCTGATACAACAGTGAAGTCTATTTTGAGTCAACAATAGTTTTGTATGAAGAGGGGTAATTGGATCACTAAGATTTAGGAGTTTGATCTAGACATCAAACCTACCAAACTCGTGTGGGAAAAGGGTCTTTGTCAGTTGATTGCCAACAACATTCTAAAAGAAGCAAAAAATGAAGAAATAGAGATCGAAGGCGTACCCATGGTCCTCTTTGTTGCCACTACTGATGAGTGGTATTCTGACATCGCTTATTTTTTGACTTACGGTGAGTGTCCCGCTCATCTCTCTTATAAAAAAAATGGAATGTTAAACTGAAAGCTGTTAGCTATGTTTTATGGGATAATGGTCTGTACAAAAGGAACCTGGACGGGGCATTTCTTCGTTGTGTCGATAAGGTACAACAAGATAAACTCTTAGAGTCTTTCCATAATTTGGCCTGTGGAAGACATTTTTCTGCACCAGTGACAACGCACAAAATTTTGCGAGCAAGGCACTATTGGCATACGCTATTTCAAGATACTTACAAATGGGTGCATAGATGTGAACTGTGTCAACAGTTCATCGGAAAGCCTAAACTAGCTGCATTGCCTCTCAAGTCAGTAATAATTGAAGAACCTTTTCAGCAATGGGTTATTGACTTCATTGGCACTGTCAACCCATCTTTGAGTGTCAGACATGATTATGTCTTCACGACAACTGATTACTTTACCAAGTGGGTGGAGGCCATCCCGACCAAGCACACTACCTCTGAAGTGGTTTGCAGTTTTCTTTTAAAAAATATCATTTTTCGATTCAGGATCCCACTCAAAATTGTAACAGATAATGCAGCATATTTTTCTTCGCATGAAATTACTCAATTCTATTTTTATTATGAGATTACCCTATCCCACACTTCAGATTATTTTTCATAGGGAAATGGCCAAGCAAAATCGAGCAATAAGAACTTGGTCACTATTATCAAGAAATTGGTAGATGATAATCAGAGAACGTGGCACAAAGCACTATTTGATGCTTTATGGGTGGATAGGATTACACCCAAGAGGGCCATAGGCATGTCGTCTTTCCAACTTCTGTATGGCTTAAATGCAGAGATACCCATCACTCTAGAACTACCAGCGCTCAGATTAACTAAAGCAATCGAAGATTCAACCTTCAAAAATTCAATCGATAAAAAAATCATGTGTCTGACCGAATTGAATGAGCAGCGAACCATGGTGGTGGACCAGATTACGGCGCATCAGAATTAAGTGAAAAAACTTTTTGACAAAAAGTCTAAGGTTCGTGATTTTCAAGTCGGAGATCAAGTCTTGTTGTGGGACAAGAGGCGAAAACCAAAGGGAATGCACGACAAATTTGACTCTTTATGGAAAGGTCCGTTCGCCATTCAACAACTCTGTGGTGAGAATAGCTTCTTGCTGGAGTATCAAGATGGAACGCCGTTTGTACTATCCCACAACAGACAACATCTGAAGTTGTTCAGTCTTTGAAGTTTAGATGGATCCACTTGTATATATATATATAGTTTTTACGCTTTGTTTGTTTTTTTTCATTTTTTTAGCTTGACTCCGTAGCCTAATGGCTTGGATGAAGGCACTTAGAGACTAGTTTCTACTCTCGTTGATCAATTCGATTAATAGAAGTTCCCCAACAGGAGATAGCTGTTGTTTCTAAAATTAGCTCAGCTCATTTTTGGAACAATCCCATGCGAAACTTATCCGTTTCACCCTTTGTCTCTCTAAGTCCATTTTCGAGACAAGTTTTTTTCATTCTCGTCTTGGCCCAACTGCACTGTTTGAAATTCATAACATATTTTCGTTACGTTTTCTCCAAAACATGAAAGTTGTTACAGTCTCGATACGACCTGGGGACCAAGATTTGGCTTTTTCAGAGTTAGTGTTTTTTATTCTATTTTTGTGTACGAAGGGCATTTTCTATTGTTAGGGCATTTTTTTTAAAAAAATGCAGGAGCGGCAAAATTTGTCGCCCTTGCATCTGGACCTGCACGAGCGGCAAATTTTGCCACCCCTGTATTTTTTTTCATCTCTTACATGCAGGAGTGGCAAAATTTGCTGCCCCTGCATGTCCCTTCTAATTCCCAGTGCAAGGGCGGCGATTTTTGCCGCCCTTGCACTGCCTCAATTTTCATGCGCATCATTTATTGTTGTGCATGCTAGATTGTTGGGGTCAATTTTCACCTCATTTAATCTATTTAAACCTCATTTCACTTCATTTCTTCCTCTCCTCCTCTTGTCTTCTACCTCTAGACGATCCAGCGAACGAACAAAAGTGCATTTTGGTGGATTTTAGCTCGCGGCACGCGTGGTTTTCCAGGTAGGTCATGTATTTAGAGTTTATTTTTTTTCCTTTCCTCTCTTTTAATTTGTTTTTCAGTTGATTGTTTTTGTTGGAGTTTATTTTTGTTTCTTCCCCTTCACCGTCGGCTTCCTCTCTTTCTCCCTTGTGCGTGGGAAGATTTTCGCCGCCCTAGCCGTGTCCGATCCTCATGCCCTGCATGGGCGGCGAATTTCACCGCCGACGCAAGTCAAGACACACGGGCGAAAAAAATCGCTGCCCTTGTAATTTATTAAAAAACATGCATGGGCGGCAAAATCCACCACTCATGCCTCCTGTTTGTTCTCGAAGCAGGTGCGGGCGACAATTTTCACCGCCCGTGTCTATTTCCTCCTCAATTTGCATGAGCGGTGAAATTCACCGCTGATGCAGGTCAAAAGTGCACGGATGGCAAATTTTGCCGCCCCTGCTCTTTCTCCCTGAACCTGCACGGGCAGCAAAATTCACCGCCCGTGCTCTTTTTTCCTCCCCTTCATGCGAGGGCGGTGAAATTCACTGCCCGTGCATGTAAAGTTCATTCCGCATGCTTGGGCGGTGAATTTTGCCGCCCTTGCATTTCTCTTCTAAATTTTTCTAACTCTAGAGAGATCTTAATCTTTTTCATTTTTTCCATCTCTTCCCTTTTTTATCTCATTTTTTGACTCAATTTTCGACCCGACTCTATTAAGTGCCCTTCTTTGGTCATGATCACCCAATGTGCGAATTTTTTAATTTGCCCACTGTTCCCTAATTACACGATCATGATTGCAGTACCCCCTGAAGATTCTTATTCATTGGCACCTGCTCAATCAAGACCAGTTTTGATGTCTGAAACTTCTCTAAAAAATTCAAAGGCCATGAAGTACAAGTACCAGGGCATTTTTCTGATCACCTCAGTCACTTTTAATGTCGACGACATTAGAGATACAGAAATTAGCCAAGTGATTATCGCTGAGTTCGTGACCAGAACCAAGGTAATGAATCCAAGCTCTGAAATAAAAAGGATAATCGAGAGCAACATTCATCTGGTTGCTTCTTTTCTGATAGCGACACATCATACAGAGTTCATCTTCTAGTGCGCTCAGTTCTACAATAGAGAGACCAGATCAGTCTCAGATGCCAGCGGCAACGTGATAATTCAACTGGACCCCGAATTCATTGATAAAGTCTTCATGTGCCCTCTTGCTACTGAAGTACTGAGGATTGACTTCGTAGAAGCACAGAAAGAGTATGACAAGGACTCTGAGAGGACAAAGAAAGTGATGAATCACAGGTGGCTTAAGGCCCCCAGAACCAACTTGTCCAGGTGGTTGCAAAATTTCTCAAGGAGTGATTTCATCGAAGAGGTTGGAGACTTGATTACTCTCCTCAGCAGGGTGTGAGGTTTGTCGTCTTCTTCACAATTTCACGAGTGGATGTACCTCTTCATCAAGATCATCCTCCAAGAGAAGCATGCCATTTTTAGGGGTGAGCAGATCAACAACGCTCTTCACGAGCAACTAATCAAGGTATCAACCACTTTGAAGTTATATATGACTTCATACTTGGTGTACATAGTTGCGTCAATGCAAATTTTTTCAGGTTTGACAATTGAAGGAAACAAGAAGACCACTCCAGTCTACTCATATTACCCTCAGTTAACACTGCAAGGATCAATCCGCCATTTTAAGAGGATAAATGATGCCTTCTTCGCAGTATTTTTGTGCATTTTCGACCCTCAGCTCAAACAAAAGAGAGTATCTGATAAATCTTGGATGGTTGTCAATGACTATGGCTGTATGTTTCTACAATTTTTCTCCTTCTGCTATCTCTGAGTTAGCTTTTTCCAAGGCTATCCCCATATACTCCCCATATTTCCTTCTGACAAGCTAGTCTTAATGGAGCTGTGTAGACAAATGGTTGTCGTACACGCTAGGCAGATGGAACTGAAAAAGCCAGGTTTCAAGTTTCTAATCGAAATTGACAGATACTCGATTTTGACTGCAGCGAAAGCAAAGGTCATGGAAATAGAGATGCAGCTATTTCCTATGAAACAGTTCAAGAGAAAGGACAATTTTGACTACAGGGGTGTCAAAGACATGATCAGAATAAAGACTCAGTTTCATGAGCCTATGATCGAAGACATCTAGGTAGACCTGAGGATAGCTAAAGAAATCAAGAGGATGGACTACAACAGGCTCACTCTGGAGCAGATCGAATACCTGGTGCTTGCGGATATTCCCTCCAATTTGGTCGATGATAAGAATATTATAAACAACAAGTACCTGGCTGAGAAGGTTTCTGACTCTCCTCTTCCTCCTATCCAGTGGTCTTAAAAAGAAATAACTTCTTTGAGGAAGAGATTCAAACCAATATTGGCTAACACCAATGATTGGTTAGCATCCAAAGAGATCACGCTAAAAGAATTTATTACAGGATCAGAGACTGAATTTTAAGTGAAAATGAAGAAGGCAGAAAATAGGACCAAGAACAAAGGTGATGTTCCTTCTCCATCTAGGCCTCACAAGCCTAGAATCATCTTTGTTTCTAAGAAATTGAAAGTTGTTGAGGAGCCAAAATCAATGGCTAAGAGAGTTAGAGAATAAAGCTCCCAGAAACAGACAGCTCAGCAAATAGAGACAGATGACAGGCCCTCAGAGTAGTAAAGGACTGAGCCTCTACCTTCCCAGGAAGGGGCACAACCACTTATAGATGTCTCTCCTTCACCACCTCAATCTCCTGTGGCCTCTCTTTCACCTCTATCTCTTATCAGTGTTCTTTTTTTTGGAGCCGCCTCTCCTTCCAGAGTTATTTTTGGCGATAATCAAGGTGCTTATGAAAATACTCTTCGCTCTTCAAGTTCTATTCCTAGTCTGGCATCTCCTTCTTTCAATCTAAAAGAAAGTTCTGCCCTTGATCAATCAACGATGAGTATAGTTTTGCCAATAACTCCCACTGCAGCCACTGTTACCACTAGTAGTGCAAACGTTACCATGGTAACACCAGCCGCATGAACTATTGCCACAGTAAGTACTTCTTTTCTCCCTCCTTGGATGTCAGCGTTCATGCCTAAAAGAAAGAAGCTAGCCATCTTTGTCGATGACTTCGATTTTGGCAAAATAGTGCCCGTAAAAGCTAAGGCCCCTAAGAGACCAAGGATCTTCTCAAAATTGGTCGAGGAAAAGGGACACAAATTTTTGAACAGAGCTAAACCACCGCAGGACGCAACCCTTGAGGGTTTTGACATGAGCAGCTATTCCATTTCTCGTATTGAACTTGGAAAAGTTACTTACGAAGGTGCGAAAAGTGATCTACAGTCTGTAATGGACATCATGGTCCAGAAATTTGACAGAGAAAAAGAGATGAAAGACTACTATAAAGCCAAGGCAGAGCAATTGACTGCAGTAGTCAGGAAATTCACCCTTGCCCCTGAAGCGACAACCCCAGAAGCCTTTTCTATAGATGACCATGTTGTTCATAAGGCAAAAAAAACCTATATGAAAGGGAAAGTAATAGAGGATTACATTGAAAAGATGCACACTCAAGAAATTTCCTTACAGAAGTCGTTGAGAAGACAGATAAGATGAAAAAGGTGAGGACAGACTTAGAGGACCTTGTCTCACTTATTTCTCAGGACATTGACATTACAGAGAAATATCTTAGCAAGTGAAGGGAAATGAGGAATCTGAAAAAATGCACCTTGATATCTATCGACGTTATTGCCAGTAAAGATTCTTATGTTGAGATCAAAGAATCATTGATATACAGGATTCAGGTACTCAAGGCGCTGATTGAAGATCTCAAGTCTTCTCAGGACGTTAGCGAGAAAAGCGATATAGGTCTGTTGAACCGACTAGAAGAATTGCCTTGCGACCTCACCTCCAGGGATAATCAATTTCTCTCAGTCGAAGAGATGATTTGAGGATTCAAAGGTATGATTCAAAATAATTTCGACAAAAAAGCGTTCTCCATGATGTATGTGGATAATATTTTAGATACTCAGTTAACTCTGGATAATCTAAGATCTAGGTTAATGAGTCATGCCAAGGCCATCACAACATTGGACCCTATAATCAGGGCCAGGGTCATTTTCAAGAACACCATCACACCAAATAGCATAAGAATTCAGGCATCTATTGCTATGTATGATGCTCATCTGAAGAAGTCTGGTGGCAAGAGCTAAACCATTTTTTCCTTCTCTCTTCTTCCTCTCTTCTCATACACTTTTGTCATGTAAAAGTGCATGCAATTTTGTAATGTGTAATTACATGTAAAAAATCTATAAAAATATTTCAAAAGTCAAAAATAACTCATCTTTGACTAAAATATTTTTATATTTTAATCTTTTTAATTTTGAAAGGTTTCTCCCTATATATAGAGGGGACCTCTTTTGTAAATAGATCTCTAATAATTGAGAGCAAAAACTCTGCTGAAATTGAGACACTTCTTGAGACTTTATGCTCAACTTGTAAATCATATTTCATCGAATGAATGAGAAACAGGTTTATTTCAGACTTTGTGTTGAAGTAATTTGTGTTATCTAGGAAATGGTTCTTATGTCTTCTTTCCTGATAATCCTTTATATGTTTGGTTTAATAAGCAAAGTGTGTGTGTTGATATTATCTGAGGACGTTTCTAAAAGATAGAAGAAAGACTTTGAGATACTTTTATCTTGGTGATCCTTTTATCCTTTGTAGTTTTAGGCGAAGACTGTGTTTTGTTTCACTCTACAGTTACGCGTATTTCGAATCAACGAAGGAGACAACAAAAGACTTTGTGCTTACGTATGTTTCTTTTTAGACTTGATTACCTACTTCAGGGGATTTTCTACTCTAGGCTGAATACCATTGCTGAAAGAAGAGGAATGTTCTCAACCAACGACCATGATTTCTTTCTCTTGTTCTTTGGACATCACCTCTAAAAAAAGAGAGGTGGATGTTGTTATACTACCCCGAGTATTATTTTATGCTTACTTATATATATACATTTAGCGCATAAATATTTATATAGAACTTCCCCTTGATGAGAGGAGAGATTTACCTCGTTCAGATGTGATAAACCCACACTTTTTGTGACGTAAATCTCTTTGTGTTGTGGCTGATATACCCATTTTGTCATCAGTTAGTTGACGACAAAATATTCACCCAATAATATCTGAGGGGGACAATCAAGACATGTGTTGGGCTAAGCTATCAGAACAAAAAATTATGGTACTAGGCCGTGCTACTACCCATCAAAATCAAGAAAAGGAACTCTTTGCCAAGAGAGCAAAGATTCGTGGTTTTTAGACCAAAAGTCAAGTCTTGATTTGGGGCAATAAGAGAAGAAAACCAAAGGGAAGACACATAAAAGTGGTTTCCTGGTGGAGAGTTCCATTCGCCAATCACCGATTCTGGAGATAAAATAGTTTCCTGATGGTTTATCAAGATGGGACGCCATTATCATTGTCTCACAATGGGTGGCCTCTGAAGCGCCTCAAATTTTGAGGCATCAGATAAGTTTATTTGTACATATGTATATTTGTATAGTCTTTAGTTCTATTTTATGTCTTTCACCTTCATTTTTGTCGCTTTTTTTTTGAGTAGCATGACTTCGTAGCCCAATGGCACACTTCAAGGCACCGAAGATTCTAGTTTCTACTCCCCTCAGCTATTTCGAGTTGTTATCTAAAGGAAGTTCCCCAATAAGACCCAGTTGTTGTCCCTAAAAAATGACTCGTTTTTTTAGACAACATATGACTATTTTGGTCCTGCATGGCCAAAATTGTCCCTCCCCTTTTCAAAAATTTGTTCTGAACATTCAATTTTGTCATTTTTTCAATTTTTTGGTAAAAGGATTAGTAGGTTCAACTGGTTCATCAAAGGGTCTGTCGGCAAGCATCAAAACAAAAGCTTGAACCGTTGAACCTTGAACCATTTTGGTTCATCGGTTTAACAGGTTCAACGACCAATTGGTTCAACGTGCTTGGTTCAAAGGTATCAAAGAGACTCAGTGAAATCAAAAATATGAACCAATGAACCGATTGAACCTTGAACCGAAAGAGTTCAAAGTTCAATAGTTCATGGGTTCAAAGGTTCAAAGGCAGCCTCTATCAAAGAGAGAAGTAGCAAACAGGTGGTTCAACGGATGGTTCAACCAAAGAGCGAGAAAGTGATTAAACTAGGAAGCGATGGAACAAAAGAGATAGAATGAACTGATGAACCAACGAACCAATGTACTTTCAACGGGTTCAAAAGTTTAAGGTTCAACATGGTTCAAGCGGCTAGTGATTATTGATAGCCCCGCCAACGTCAAATTTAAAGGGAATTGTTTACACAAGAGATTGCACCCGAGGCAAGGAGGCATAGCTCCTGCTTTCTCCTCGCAACATGGAAACTTTCCTCTCGCCTGTGGGACCCGCGAAGATAGAGGAGAGAGTCTCTAGATAAGGGCTAGCTCCCTTTGATGCATCGTGTTTATTCCAGCAAGTGCGAAACACACACACACAGACACACACACACACACACACACACACACACACACACATATAAAGGGGGGGATGAAAAGGGAGAGAGATGCAGAAAAAACAAACATAATCTAAAAGAGGTGATGCACCAAAATAAAGGTTGACCTTCACACATCCACTCTCATAATTAGACAAATGCATACATACACTACGCACTTGACAAAAGGACCAGGCTGTTAAAACTGGTAGGGAGGCTTCAATGGGAAATCTAGAATAGAGATCACCCAAGGTGTTAGAAAACACACACTGTAAATAACTCCTGTTATGGTCTTCTCAAATGTCATCTCTTCTCCTTTCAGCTACAGAAATGGCGCCTTGTAAATAACAGGTCTGTTGGTGTTGAACCTATGAGAGCATCAAAAAACAATGACTGGACACAAACAAACACTCAAGACATACTCTGAAATATCTATCCAAATAGAGGTAAAAAAAACTGCATTTGTATTGATCCAGGTGAAATTTTGCAGAGCTGCGCTCTTTACAAATGTGGAAGATTCTTTTCAATAATGAGAAGTTCATGATATATAGGAGAGAAACAAAGAAAGAGGAAAAACTTAGCGCTTCTTTCACAAGCTACATACGTGTCCCTTCATGAAAAGAACAAGTCGCTCAAGGAATTAAATGGACTGTTCATTTTGCCTGCTCGAGAACTGCATTTCCTGCTTGGGTGACTTGCACGATTTGTCTTCCCATTTAATAAAAAATAGAGAAAAATTGATTTTATCTCAACTGTTTGTGCCTTTCATGATTAATTTGCAGGGACTGCTCCACCTACTGAAGTCACTTCCCAAATGGCGCCACTTGGATCAACTGCCAACTCGCTCTATCCTCTGTCTGTCACTTTGCTAGTTTGTCGTTCATGCCATCAGGCAATGAATTACCTTGTCTATTTTGTCTCTTTCTGGATTCTCAGCCCCTGGGGCGAACATACTGGCGGGTCACTGCATTCATGCCCTTTTCCCCTTTGCCATGTTAGCACCTTCCCATGTCTAAAAAACCAACAGCTATTATATTTCATTAAATTTGACGGCCTCAGAGACGTCAGGTCCATGCTGGCAGTCTGCAGGCTTCCTTTTCTTCTTCGCGGCCTGCTCTTCTCCCTGTTATCTTGACGGCTTGTTCGGACTGCTGACGCGGTCTGCTGACGGGCCTTCATTTGTTTCGTGGACTGCTTTAACTCCTCGGACTGCTCCCCAGCTTTCAATGTCTCCATGGACGTTTTGTTTGGGCTCCCGCGGTTTGGCTTGTGTTCCCCGCGGGCTTTGTATCTGCGGACATTTCCCGCGGACAAAAAGTCCATGGAAATTCTGCCTTTGAACTGTTTGTTTTGTATATCCCGCGAACTTTTGTCCATGGATGTTTTCCCGCAGACAAAAAGTCCACGGAAATTCATTCGCACTTTACCTTTATATTTAAACCATGCTGAATTCCCTGCGGGCTTTGTAACATGAAGTGCCTGCCCTTCGAAAGGGCCTTTGACCTGCAGACTGCCCTTCGGCTCGGCGCACTCCTTTGAACCAAACCCGTTGAACCAAAATTTGGTTCAACGGTTCAAGGTTCAACCATTGCGCGCCGATTTCCCAATGAACCAAGCCGGCGAAACTTGCTGCTGAACCGCCACGTTGAACCTCTTATATTGAACCAAGCCCATTGAACCAAAATTTGGTTCAACCATTGTTGAACTGAGATGTACCAAGCTCGCTTGAACTTTTTCTTGTATTGAACTTTGAAGCGCTTGATCGAAGCGTTAAACTAGGCGCTTTGAACCAAGCTGTTGAACCAAAATTGGTTCAACGGTTCAAAGGTTCAACCAAGCGCGCCGATGAACTGTTGAACCGGAGCCGATGAACCAAAACCGTTGAACCCCGCCTTTGAACCGTTCGGTTAAACTTCTGAACTGAACCGAAGCATTGAAATTTTGGTTGAACCTGTCGACTTTGAACCAAGTGATGAACCAAGTTTGTTGAACTTCTTCCATTGAACCAAGTACGTTGAACCTAGACCGTTGAACTAAAATAAAAAAAATTGGTTCAACGGTACGATGGTTCAATGTTGCTGAACCAAGATGCTCGAACCGAACGATGAATAGACCAAGGGTGGTCGAACCACTGAACCAGGGCATGAAAAGAACTCTCTGAATTGATTCTCCACGTGTCAAAGGACTAACCTGTCGAGTCCGTAGAAATCCAAAACCTGCAGAGTCCGTAGAAATTCTGCAGAGTCTATAGAAATGAACAGATTCATGCAAAATCAAAAAATGAAATGGCCTAGAACAGTAGGGACAGGGGGGGACCAATTTTTTTGGCCTGTTGGGCAAAAATGGTCAACAGATTGACGACTCACAGGGGAAGCATGCCTGCTATGCTTAGAACCCAGTTGCCTTTGAATATCCATTGGGTGCAGAGTCGGATGGTAACTTTGAAGAGAGTTCACAACAGCCCTCGAGATCTCAGAATCACACCTGAAGCTTTTACCCCCACACGCAAAGGGAAACACACAAGGCTAAAAACAACTAACTGTGAAAACTGCACTTAGGGAAAGCGGGAGAAGAAACTGAAACAAACTATTATGTACAGCTAACTAGGCATTTTTTTATTCCCTCCTGGATCAAATGGAAAACTTCTTAAGTCCCCTCCCTGGTTAAGAAGACTTATGGCGCAAGGTAAGTAGCTGAATAGAAAAGAGAATTTGTGACTTGCTCCTTTTACCTGTCACCTGAATTGGCTCGAATCTGAGTGGATCAAAATCAAACATGCCTCTAATATATACATATTCTGATTGTCCCTAGAGGCCTGTTAAATGCTGGTCCCTGATATTGGTGCTCCTCACCAAGAAATCAATGGTTGTTGGCTCATCGCCATAAGCCTCTTGATCTGCGCAATTCTTCTGCAATATATCATGGTCTGATTTGTTTTCTTCTGCCTCGTTAAAAAACTTGTCAGACTCATCCTCTGTTTCCTTTTGGCCCTCTTGAAGAAGGGCGAATGTGGTGATGTCTGAAATGGACTCAAAAAGTGACTGCTTGTCCCATAAAACATCGCCTCTTTCTTTAAAAATCTCTTCTTCAAAGCATTCCTCCTAGAAGACCGACCTCTCCTTTTCCTCCTAAAAAATCAAGACCTCTAGATGTTCAGGGGTATCCACCTGATTTTCCTCTAACTCAGGCTCTTCAATGTAATCAACCTCATCATCAAAACAATAAGGAAGTTCATCAAACAGAGGAGAAGAGAGCTTACCATGCATTTGTTCCTCCTCGTATTGCTGGAACATCTGCATATATGCAAGCCTTGCATCTTATCCATTGCTGATAAGGTCTTCACAAGGAGCATCAATGATGATTTCTTCTTCGTTGTTGCTCATGACAGCTTCTTGAAGGACTGCAGATTGGATCTTCTGCTCCTCACCTACCTCTTGCAAAACAAGTTCTTTGAGAAGGGGCGAAGTGGAGAAAACATGTGAAAGAGGAGGCAGTCCATGAGCCAGAATCAAATGATTCTCCTCCTTCCATTTGATCAGCACTTCATCAATATCAGGGATGCCCTGATAACTCTCTTAGAAATGTGTAGGTGGGGTGTGTTTAGGCATGGAATGTGTTGTTTGGTCTGAACAATCCATTACACATTGGTTGAGGAAATTCTCTCTGGATTCTAACTCCGCAATTCTCTTGGCTAGATCCTCTTGGAAGAGCTTTTTCTGGAGGTCTCCAACATTATCATCAGCGAGAACAGCTTTAGCTTCTTCAAGGTTTTGAAAAAAAACTTGCTCTTCTTCTTCCTTGCTGTCCCATGATTCCACTGTTTTCCCCCAATTTAGGATCTCGAAATTAGAATTCTGCCCCTGCGAACAGGAAACAACTTTGTTATCTCCAACGTCCTGAGGCTCCTCCACAAGGTCTGGAAATTTCAACTCTTCTTCAAGAAGCAGCTTTATCCTAGCCTCTAAATCTTCAATTTGCTCTGCTAGGTTGTCCTGAAAGAGTCTTTCTTGGAGGTGACCAACATCATCTTGTTGAATAGGATCAGCATTGAAAGAGATGTGCTGGTTCGTGGTTCTATCTTCAATGGGAGATTCATAGTATGAGGAATTTAGAAGATTCATCTCCATAGGAGGTTGTTCTGATGTCTTCTGATGTTGGAAGGCCAGGCGCACGGGATTGGGAGCAGTTGTATTGGATGAGCTGGAATGAGCAAGTGCAATTTGATAGAAAGGATTTGGTGCAAAAGAAGGGGTTTTTTTCAGATTAAGAGGGGGGGGGGGGCGGGGGGCGCGCAAGGCTGACTACCTTGAATAGATGGATTTTTCTATTTTGTTACCTCCTCCTCCATGGATTGCAAGGCATGTGCTTGCCTAAACAAACACTCTTCTTTATACATTAGCTCCTGCTAATATCTGTACTGCTCTTCCAGCCTGTTGATTTCTATTGTCTGCCTCTCAAATTCCAACGCCACCTCCCTTATAGTTGCAGGGCAACTAGGAGAGCTACTTGAGGTGATTCTCTGAATATTTTGAGTCTGATTGATATTATATGAAGGAAAACACAACCCCTGATTTTTTGCAAAAGAAATATACATACAAGAGATGATTCCTAATGGCACCAGGCTGCTTAACCAACAGATTTAACTTGGAGTCGCCAGATGCTGAAGAAACTCGATTTGCTGTAATAGGACCAACATCAATCCTGAAACTTTACTTCGTTTAAAATTTGTAGTCCCACCGGGCGTGCCAGAACTGTTGACGCGCACGATGCTGTATTTTTAATGAGTGTTCAAATTGAGGGTCCCACCGGGTGTCCCAGAACTGTTGATGCGAACGGTGTTGTATTTTTACTGAGTGTTCAAATTGAGGGTCCCACCGGGCGTGCCAGAACTGTTGACGTGCACGGTGTTGTATTTTTATTGAGTGTTCAAATTGAGGGTCCCACCAGGCGTGCCAGAATTGTTGACGCAAGAGCTTGCACCTGAGGTAAGGAGGCCTAGCTCCTGATTTCTCTTCGCAACATGGAAACTCTCCTCTCGCCTGTGGGACCGACGAAGCTGGAGGAGAGAGTCTCTAGATAAGGGCTAGCTCCCTTTGATGCATCGTGTTTATTCCATCAAGTGCAAAACACACACACACACACACACACACACACACACATAGATATAAAAAAGGGGGGGATGAAAAGGGAGAGAGATGCAGAAAAAACAAACCTACTCTAAAAGAGGCGATGCACCAAAATAAAGGTTGACCTTCACACATTCACTCTCAGAATCAGACAAATGCATACATACACTACGCACTTGGCAGAAGGACCAGGCTGTTAAAACTGGCAGGGAGACTTCAATGGGAAATCCAGAATAGAGATCACCCAAGGTGTTGGGAAACACACACTGTAAGTAACTCCTTCTGTTATGGTCTTCTCAAAAGTCAGCTCTTCTCCTTTCAGCTGCAGAAATGGCACCTTGTAGATAACATGTCTACTGGTGTTGAACCTGTGAGAGCATCAAGAAACAATTACTGGACACAGACAAACACTCAAGACATACTCTAAAATATCTATCCAAATGGAGGTAAAAAAAACTACATTTGTATTGATCTAGGTGAAATTTTGCAGAGCTGCGCTATTTACAAATGTGGAAGATTCTTTTCAATAACGAGAAGTTTGTGATATATAGGAGAAAAACAAGGAAAGAGGGAAAACTTGGTGCTTCTTTCACAAGCTACATACGTGTCCCTTCATGAAAAGAACAAGTCGCTCAAGGAATTAAATGGACTGTTCATTTTGCCTACTTAAGAATTGCATTTCCTGCTTGCGTGACTTGCACGGTTTGCCTTCCCATTTAATAAAAAATGGAGAAAATTTGATTTTATCTCAACTGTTTGTGCCTTTCATGATTAATTTGCAGGGACTGCTCCACCTACTGAAGTCACTTCCCAAATGGCGCCACTTGGATCAACTGCCAGCTCACTCTATCCTCTGTCGGTCACTTTGCTAGTTTGTTGTTCACGCCATTAGGCAATGAATTACCTTGTCTATTTTGTCTCTTTCTAGCTTCTCAGCCCCTGGGGTGAACATACTAGCGGGTCGCTGCATACAGGCCCTTTTCCCCTTTGCCATGTTAGCGCCTTCCCATGTTTAAAAAACCAATGACTATTCTATTTCATTAAATTTGACGGCCTCGGAGACGTCGGGTCCATGCTAGTAGTTTGCGGGCTTCCTTTTCTTCTTCGCAGCCTGCTCTTCTCCCTGTTAGCTTGACGGCTTGTTCGGACTACTGACGTGGTTTGCTGACGGGCCTTCGTTTGTTTCATGGACTGCTTTAACTCCTCGGACTGCTCCCCGGCTTTCAATGTCTCCACAGACGTTTTGTTTGGGCTCTCGCAGCTTGGCTTGTGTTCCCCGCAGGCTTTGTGTCTGCGGACATTTCTCGTGGACAAAAAGTTTGCGGAAATTCTGCCTTTGAACCGTTTGTCTTGTATATCCCACGGACTTTTGTCCGCGGACAAAAAGTCCGCAGAAATTCATTCGCACTTTACCTTTATATTTAAACCATGCCGAATTCCTTGCGGGCTTTGTAACATGAAGTGCCTGCCCTTCGAAAGGGCCTTTGACTTGCAGACTGCCCTTCAGCTCGGCGCGCTCCTTTGAACCAAACCCGTTGAACCAAAATTTGGTTCAACGGTTCAAGGTTCAACCATTGCGTGCTGATTTCCCAATGAACCAAGCCGACGAACCTTGCTGCTGAACCACCACGTTGAACCTCTTATATTGAACCAAGCCCGTTGAACCAAAATTTGGTTCAACGGTTTGGTTCAACCATTGTTGAACTAAGATGTACCAAGCCCGCTTGAATTTTTTTTTGTATTGAACCTTGAAGCGCTTGATCGAAGTACTGAACTAGGCGCTTTGAACCAAGCCGTTGAACCAAAACTGGTTCAACAGTTCAAAGGTTCAACCAAGCGCGCCGATGAACTGTTGAACCGGAGCCGATGAACCAAAATCGTTGAACCCCGCCTTTGAACCGTTCGGTTGAACTTCTGAACTGAACCGAAGCATTGAACTTTTGGTTGAACCCGTCGACTTTGAACCAAGCGATGAACCAAGTTCGCTGAACTTCTTCCATTGAACCAATACGTTGAACCTAGACCGTTGAACCAAAAAAAAAAAAAATGGTTCAACGGTTTAATGGTACGATGGTTCAATGCTGCTGAACCAAGATGCTCGAACCGAACGATGAATGGACCAAGGGTGGTCGAACCACTGAACCAGGGCATGAAAAGAACTCTATGAACTGATTCTCCACGTGTCAAAGGACTAACCTATCGAGTCTGTAGAAATCCAAAACTGCAGAGTCTGTAGATTTAGGCCTGCAGAGTCCATAGAAATTATGCAGAGTCCGTAGAAATGAACAGATTCATGCAAAATTGAAAAATGAAACGGCCTAGAACAGTAGGGACAAGAGGGGACCAATTTTTTTGGCCTGTTGGGAAAAAATGGTCAACAGGAATATTTGTTTAAATTCAAATAAAGTGCAAAACTCAAAGGAAGAACCAAGCGACTGACCGAAAAGATAAAATTCCTTCGGGTTTGTTCAAAGGTCGACAGAGAACATTTCCTTCGGACTTTTTGTTCGAGGGAAATTATTAAGAGAAAGAGCCGTTAGAATTCTTTCAGAAGTGTTTTCTACGGGAAAATGACTAAGGTAGAGCCCGAAGGAATTTCTTCAGACTTTTGTCTGAAGGAAAAGCCTGACTGAAGAGAAAAGCCCGCAAAAAAATGCCCAATGAAAAAAGACAAAGTGCAGCGGAAGCTGCCACGTGTCCATTATAAAACAGAGCGGAAGCCACCACGTGTCATCTTCTGCAGGACCCCCAAAGGTTTCTAAAGCTTCTATAAATTAAGCAGAATACGTCACGTGTCCTGTTATGACTCAGTGGAATGTGACAAGTGTTTGCATCCGTGTTCCCCTTTTGGAGTTGCTTGGGCAAAGCATGTCGTGGACCCCATTTTCTATAAGTTTCTAATGAGTTTCATAACAACGGAACTTGCCACTTGTCAAAGACACAGAAAGGACCCTCCAAAGACTTAGGCAAGAAGGGCTATAAAGAGCAAAGAAACACTTAAGTAGTAAATGGAGGAGCGAGACTAAAGGATCAGAAATATCTTCGAAAGAGTTATTTTCAGTAGGTGAAATAGTGGATCGAGTAGACTTCTGAGCGCACCAAACCAAGGACGCGACCTGTTTTCTTCCATGAAGTAAAGACAAATATGCAAAGGACAAGACGGTCCATATTAAGGAGGAGACATATCAGATGAAGGGACACGCCATAGTATGGTAGTGCACTGTTCTTAGCATGGTCTCTCCAGACAAAACTGGAGACGCATTGAAGACGCTGACTGCAACATGCGTTGTCCCATGGAAAAAAGTGCCAATCCTTGGGTAGTTGCTATAAGTTTGTATTTTTCTTCATTTTTAAAGGAGATCTTCCCCATACCAAAAGCGAAACTCTGCCCAAATTGAAAGGCATTACTGAGACTTTGAGCTCAGATTGTAATTCATATTTTTTTGATTGAATGAAAAAGCAAGTTACTTGTAGATTTTGTGTTGTTATAGCTTGTGTTACTTTAAGAGATTGTTCTTATGTCTGTCTTCTGAAATCATTCTTATTTATTTGATTTAACAAGCAAGACTAGTGGAGGTGATAAGGAAGGTGTCCTGAAGCCAACTACTTTCAGACTTGTGCTGTCATAGTTGTCTTCAGTTTGTGTTTATTTTTTGTTTCTGTGTAAAGGACCTTGGGATGACTTTGTGCCCCCATTGTTCTTCGTATTTCACTCTTGGGCAGTCGAGGTGGAGACTTTGCGCTACATTTTAGGCTGCTGGTTACTCTGCGCCCTTTTGTCACCTATTACCAGAAAGATTCTTGTTTCCTGCAAGAACAAGCACTTCTGAAAGAAGAGAAGTGCCTTCTGTCGCTTCACCAAGATTTCTACTATCCAGAAAGAGATCTAGCTCTTCGCTGAATGTTACTTCTGAAAGAAGAGAATTGTCTTCAGTGTTTATACCCAGAATTTTCTCCTTTGTCTGTGTGCATCATCTCTGAAAGAAGAGAGATGGATGGTTTATCCCACCCTTGTGTCTTACTTTCTGCTTATTTATATTGTATATAGCTCCGCATATTTAATAGAGAACCTCCCCTTGATGAGAGGAGAGATTTGTCTCCTGTTGATGAAGTAAACCTGCACACCAGGATGACCCATCCCCTTATGCTATGGTGATAGGAACTATTTTGGTCACTAATTAGCTGGCTGACAAAATATTCACCCAACAATATGCATAACCATTGTATATGAATTTGATGCATTTATGTAATGCAAATGGTACTACTTCCATGGTATGTATTCAAAGTCACCCCATAAGTATATTGTAATGCTAAGAACTGGGCATGACATGGAATAAAGTGGTAACCTTTTTGGGCCCTAATCTCACTTCCAACTATTTTGACCTAAATACTTGATGTGGAGTGCTATCAAATGTTTGTATGCTTTAATCTATTTTTAAATTGTATCCATACTTATGCTCACATTTTGTAAGAAAGTAATACCACAAATTTTCAAACATAAACCATTATCTAATAGCACATGTTTGACAACTTTGGTCTAAACTTCAACTTAGATGAATAATGGCAAATTTTAATCAATAATGTGCTTAGGAGGTTGATATTCCTTGGCAAAATGAATGAATTTTTCTAAATCCTTGAATATATGCGTGATATATGAAAATGATGTCAGTTGTGTATCACTTGGGAATGTTGTGTCACACAATGCTCCATATCGGATATCCTTGTATATAGTTTAAATTTTTAGTAACTCAAGGATATAAATCTTAGCATGGGTGTTTCTTAATTAATCAATTATGTCATACCCTCTCGGTTGGTTGGATTTCCTTATGGAAGGTGGAGGTGGTTGAGGAGGAACATGTTGACCACCTCTATTCTATGGTATCTTACCTTTCTTAGTATTGACAACATGGATCAAAAGTCCCAAAAGAAGCCATGGGAGAATAATGGGGATGTGATGGAAGATAATACAACATTGAGATCTAGGAGGAGGAACAAAAGGAATCAAGCATGCCCTTTGCCAACTAGTAGTAATAGATAACAACTCAAGTTGGATATTGCAGCAATATAAATTAATGAAGGCTAAATATGGTTCATTATTAATTTGATCCTTATTAGTAAATTTAGTTTTAACTCAAATTATACATAGCAAAGTAGAACATTATGAAATGAGTATAATCATGATGTAAGTAAACCAATACAAACAATGCTCATTTATTAAAACCATATGTAATTTATAATGTGAGGTAAAATCATATAATATGAAAACAAAACCCTTAGGCAAAAGTATGAACACCTTAGAAAGAATGATGAAACCCTAAGGGAAACCTAGGGTTTGGGAATGTTAAAGCAATGTATGGGTTAATATGTTTACCCTATTTTTAGATTAGTGTGAATCACAATATGATAAACTAGAACACTCAATTCAGATAATACCGTATGACAGTTAAGCATAAATTTAAATGTAACTGATTGAGATTGATCTAATAATTCAGTTTACTATATTTGGAAAGTACTAAAGAGATCAAGATACTTAGCTTCGTTATTTGACTAGTTGATTATGTCTATGTTCTAACAATGGGATTGGGATAAAACAAGGGACATGACTTTTTTTTGGATTTGAAACTATGTATCTATGCGTGCAAGGTCACTAATGTCAAGCCTATCGCAAAATTTTTATACGTAGGTGCCCTGAGGCTGAAGTTATTGTCCTAGGATATTTTACTTCCGTGTAACCATACAATGTGATGTGTCTACCTAATATGTATATGTATATGTGATATTTGACCCTTAACTATGCACACTACTTCAGAAAACATATTTCTTCTCTTTGAAACTTGAGGTCCACTTGTCAAGGATAAAAACCTATAAAAAGTGAGGAAGTGTAATTGGGATGACCTAACTCCAATCACCCCCACTAATAATTGACCATTGTCTTCGTATCTAATATTCTGAAGAGGAAATTCAAGCCACATATAGTTCTTCCCCTTAGTGTGAGTGTGCAATTGTGTTCTTTTGTTGTATAAATGCACCTATAAATATCAATTTGGTCTTAACAATGTTGAATCTTGACCTGACATGGTATGCTTCTGAATTGGCTAATGATTTCTCCTAGTGATTGATTTAAAATTTGGAAAGAATAGGGAATATTTTATTAGTGTGCAACTTTATATTTGATAGGAACTTTAGAAGACTAGATGGATAATAAACTTGAACTTGATTTGTATTTATATGTACTCAATTCAGTAATTTTTTGCGTCATTAACATGTTAGGTGAATGGGATGACCTAAGGAAATGATTTAATTTTAAAAAATTACTAGGCAAAATATGGTAACGTTAGCCTCAAGATAGAAACGTCGATGTTACTATTTGAATATGACGTTACTATTTGGGAGACATAATGCAAATGTGGTGGTCTGGATATGTTTGAGTAAGATATTTAACTAATTTAACACAAAATGAGAGGTTATTTTTGTTAAGTTGTGGAGACAAAAGCTTCACTGATGCAAATGGAGGAGGTTGATGAATGTCAGAACAACTGACGTCGGTCTGATCAATCGACGTCGGTCATATTCAGCTACACAGTAACCGACATCGATTAGGGGTTGGTCGGCATCAGTCAGACAAGAATCGACGTCGACAACCTGTGTGTGTGTGTGTGTATGCGTTTGCATGCGTTTCCAGAACTGGTCTAATTTTAGACGGACAGTTAGTTTGCATGTAAAAGACTAATTTTAGTCTTGAGTCTACGTTTCTAATTATTGTAATTAGGAAGTCTAATTATTGTTTGTATGGGATCTATTTAAGAGACCCATGGGGTTGTATTGTAATTGTAGAATCATAAGGACTTGCAAAGGCAAGGACAAGGGTTCTTCCAAGTGTAAGATATAGGTTTGCAGGTGTGCAAGACCAGGTTGATCTGCAGGTGTAAAATATCTACATGGTAAGTAAGGTCGGTTGATCTGCAGGTGTGTGTGTGCAAGGTCAAAGGAGATTTGCAACACTACAAGGAGCAAAATCAGGAAGATCTACTTGGAGTACGTGGTGTACTCGGTGGTGGGACTGGCAGTATTGTTACTGACTGGTGGAGGGAACAACTCGGTATTGAGTTGATTGTTATTTGTAATTGATTGTGTGAGAGAGAGAACTCTTGAGGGAGAATTACTGTACACCCAAGAGGTGTGGGAAGAGTGTGATTTTTTCATGGTATTTCCTTCTAGAAGAGTGTTAATACAAGATTGTATTGTCTCTCATATTCTGTGTTGTTTCTGAATTCTAGTTACATATTACTTCTGGTTAAATTCTGTGTTTAGTTGCTTATACAAGGTAATCAATTGTGCTCTTAATCCTAACAAGTGGTATCAGAGCAGGTTGCAGGTTCATCAGAGCTTGGTTCACTAACACCTTGGTTTCAAAGTGTGTTAAGTGTTTGTTGATTACAGGTCACTCTCAGGGGTTTCTGATTGAGTGAGAGTAAAGCAATGGCAGAAGAAAGTACACTAAGAATGGAGAAATTCAATGGCAAGAATGATCAATTACTGTATTGTGGAAAGAAAGCACAGGTAAAGAAAGATTGTTGGTTGGTAGAAGATCAGCATGAAAGAAACAAAGAAGCAAATGATGCATGTATTGTTGCACGGGATGCTCTTATATGTTCTTTGGATAAAGTAAAATCTTGGGTTTTAGATTCTGTTGCCTCTTTCCATGCAACCCCAAATAGAGTATTTTTCCATGATTATGTCCAAGGAGACTTTAGAAAAATTTATTTAGGGGTTGGTGAGCCTTGTCAAATTGTTGGCAAAGGAGAAGTGCAGCTGAAATTGCAGACGGGCAACACATGGGTGTTGAAGGATGTCATGCATGTCCCAGTCCTAAAGAGGAGTCTAATTTTTGCAAAAAAGTTGGGTGATGAGGGTTGCACATTAACTCTCATAGCGAAATCTTGAAAAGTTTCCAATGGTGCACTTGAATTAACATGTGGTAAGAAAGTAGGTACTCTTTATCTATCTACTTATATTACTGATTCTCTTTTTGGTTTATCTACTTCAGATGTAGATGCAAAGATGTGGCTCTGTAGGCTTGGTCACATGAGTGAGAAGGGAATGTATGTTCTTAAGATGAAATCTGATGTCTTTGACAAACTTAAGAACTGGAAAGCCTTGGTTTTCATAGAGAAGATGATGGACAAAGATTAGCTCAAGGGGATGAATAAAACTGAGCAAGACAGTTTGGACAAGGTTATGATCCAAAGTGGGCTCGCGGGTAAAAATCATCACTCACAATAAAACACAGTTACCGACGTCGGTCAGGTGGGAACCGATGTCGAACAAGCAGGAACAGACGTCGGTCATGTGCAGACTAAAGTCGGTGATGTCGGGCAGGTGGACACCGACGTCGGTCAGGGAACCGGTGTCGACGATCAGGAGGAATCGACATCGATTGGGTGCAGACCGAGGTCGGCTAGAGGTGATCGAGATCGGTCACTGTTAGAATGGATTTTGGGCGGACAACAAGCTGTCAAAGAGTCTTAAATGCCCATGTGGAGGACTGAAAGGGTAAGTAAGCCTCAAATTCGTTATTCCCCTTCTTTACACTACTTGTTGCTCACTGATGGTCAAGAACCAAGAAGTTTTGAAGAGGCAATGCAGATAGAATCTAGGAAACAGTGGGAGCATGGCATGAATTATTTGGAAGAGAACCAAACGGGAGATTTAGTAGAGTTGCTAGCCGGGATGAAAGCACTGAAAGACGAATAGATTTCCAGGTTAAAGAAATGAGAGAATGGACATGTGAGACAGAAGGCCAAGTTATATGGTCTTGAGCAAGCTCCATGACAGTGGTATATGTTTGACAGGTGTATGACAAAGTATGGCTTTAGTCAATGTCAATGTAACCACTGTGTTTATTTTACCAGGTTGGATAATGGTCGCAACATTATCCTGTTACTATATGTGGATGATATGCTTGTTGCAGGTTCATACATGCAAGGAATTGCTGAGCTAAAGGTAAAAGTAGCTCAGAGGTGTGCCAGGAAGGATTTAAGAGGAGCGGAGCGAAAATCTTTGGCATGAGTATTTCTAGAGACAGAAAAAGTCACAGGTTGATGTTGTCTCAGGAGGATTATGTGAATAAGGTAGTGGAGAGGTTCAATATGCATGATGCAAAACCGGTTAGCACACCTATGGATGGACAGTTCACAGAACAGTGTCCCAAATCACATGATGAGATTGAATACGTGTGTACTAGACCTGATATTACCCAAGCAGTGGGAGTTGTCAGCAAGTTTATAGTCAATTCAAAAAAAGAGCACTGGAAAGCAGTTCAGTGGATTCTCGGGTATCTGAGAGGGACCAGTAACAGGGATACATGCTATGCAGGGTCAAGCACTTCTTTACATGGGTATGTAGATTCGGATATGGCAGGTTACTTGAATGACAGGAGAAGCATCACATGATATGTGTTCACTGTTAGTGGTACGACGGTTAGCTGGATTTCTGAGATGCAGAAGGTTGTTGCAGTCACGGTGGCTAGCAAGGATAAAAAACCTGCAGAAATGTTAACAAAGCCGGGAACAAAGGAGAAGTTGAATCTTCATTCAATTTCTGTTGGTCTTCAAGATTGAACTTGAAGAGGGATACAAGCTAGGAAACAAAATTAGATGATGTACAGGTACAGGTACAAGTGCAGCTGTTTATCTCCAAGTGGGAGATTGTTAAGTTGTGGAGCTAAAAGCTTCACTAATGCAAATGGAGGAGGTTACTGAGTGTCTGATCAACTGACATCAGTCATATTTAACTACGTAGTAACCGACATCGGTTAGGGGTCGGCCGACATCGGTTAGATAGGAACTGACGTCGGCAACCTGTGTGTGTGTGTGTGTTTCCAGAACTGGTCTAATTTTAGACGGATAATTAGTTTGCATGTAAAAGACTAATTTTAGTTGAGTCTGCGTTTCTAATTATTGTAATTAAGAAGTCTAATTATTGTTTGTATGGGATCTATTTAAGAGACCCATGGGGTTGTATTGTAATTGTAGAATCATAAGGACTTGCAAAGGCAGGGACAAGGGTTCTTCCAAGTGTAAGATCTAAGTTCGCAGGTGTGCAAGACCAGGTTAATCTGCAGGTGTAGAAGATCAGGTAGAAGATCTACATGGTAAGTAAGGTCGGTTGATCTGCAGGTGTGTGTGTGCAAGGTCAAAGGAGATCTACGGGGTAGCAAGGTCAAAGGAGATCTGCAACACTACAAGGAGCAAGATCAGGGAGATCTACTTGGAGTACATGGTGTACTCGGTGGTGGGACTGACAGTATTGTTACTGACTGGTGGAGGGAACAACAACTCGGTATTGAGTTGATTGTTGTTTGTAATTGATTGTGTGAGAGAGAGAACTCTTGAGGGAGAATTACTATATGCTCAAGAGGTGTGGGAAGAGTGTGATTTCTTCATTGTATTTTCTTCTGAAAGAGTGTTAATACAAGATTGTATTGTCTCTCATATTCTGTGTTGTTTCTGAATTCTAGTTACATATTACTTCTGGTTAAATTCCGTGTTTAGTTGCTTATACAAGGTAATCAATTGTGCTCTTAATCCTAACAATTTTAGGTAATTGGTAGCAACTTAGCATGGATTGGGTTCATAACTAGCATGCAACTGTGCGAGAATGATGAATAAGAGCTATTTGGAGGATTGGGTTCATAACTAGCATGCAATTGTGTGAGAATGATGAATAAGAGCTATTTGAAGATGCACAAGTCATGTAGGATAAATATAGGTCAAGATTGACTTTACCCAAATGTCAAATATCATATTTTAGTATCTACAATTACATCATCTTTATGATACTTTTAGGTCATCCAAACCATAAATTATGGCAAAACTTTTTATAATATTTACTTTAAGCTTGACATAAAAGTGATAGAACATTAAATGTAGAAGGGTTGTGTAGTGCTTGGGTTTCTGAATGTTTTGGGTTTCATGGAAAAAGTTTTAGTATGTAAATTTTATCATGTGATTGGTTCATCATGTGCATGACTAGGGATAATTTAACCTTACACACTCAAATCCATAAAATTTGGAATTGGTTCATTGGGTGCATGATTGGGCAAGCCTTATGCACCCTTTTTCTCCTTGGGGCTCTAGTTAGTCCATAAAGTGTTTCATTGGAGCCAACTGAACCCAATGTACCCAATATCATCTAATCGGATCTCAATTAGCTCTAACCATGCACATGATGACCCAATAACATGATTAGTTCATCAAGTTCATGATTTAGATAAGGTTCATAGATATGCCAAATCAATCCATGCACACCTGATCTCTTTGAATTAGGGATCAATTATCGCCAATTGGATGAGATTATAGCACGAGGATCAATAATCCCCAATCGCAGACCTGATGAACCAATCACATGTGATTGGTTCATCAATCATAATCATGCACCCGATGAACCAATCACCTTTTATTGGTTCATCAAGTGTGGATAATTGAGACACACCCACCAAACCTCATATAATAAATGTGAAATGGGACACAATTTGGTGTTGTTTGACTAAAATTTAAGAAAAATGTCTCAAGATTACTTTAGATGTATGTCACATTGTTATGTCATATTTAAGTTTGGATTATGGAATATTTTATGTCATCACAATAACACCTTAACTGCATATGAAAAAATATTTATATCGACCTATTATGATCCTTACAATGACTCAAACCCACTACATGAAAGTCCAAGGTAATTTTTGGAAAATAACATTTTATTCTATTTTTTTAACACAATGTACATAACAAATTTGGAATTCTTTGAAGCACTATTGGAGCTCAAAACGACATCAAGACACAAATTTATATATGTGAGATTCTATATTGAGTCAAGATTTTCAAAAATATAAACAATTCTAAAATCAGAGCATACCCATAAACATTATGCCCCCTTCAAGGTGGCCACGCCAAATGGCTATTATTGGCAATTTTTATTTTAGCAGATTTCTCATTCTTAGGAGATTTCCTATAGGCATGCCTTTGCACGTTGAATGATTACTAGTATAGATATCCTAAATATATCTATTTGAAAAGCATCAATAGATCTCAATCTCAAAGTGCATATCTTAGATTTTTCACAAAACACATTGATTAATGTTTCTTTTACATTCTCTATAAATATCTTGTCGATTGGTGACAAATGGACTCAATCTAGCTACATCAATGTATTAGGCTCGAAAAAATAATTTTAAAAAAAAGGACTCCACACTCCATTGTAGGCCCAATATACTACAATTTTTTGATCTTCTCTAGGTAAGAAGAAAAAACTTCAATATGATGGTCAAATGGACATCAATTATAAGGTCTAAACTATCCTTTGATGGTTAGATGGATATTGAATTTAACGTGGCTATTAATTGTTAACAACTCGTGGACATTACAATCCACCACACCCCTGAGGTTGCCATTGTAAAACACTTATCAAACGTAATTATCAACTTTGTTTATCTTTAAGGTAGTTTACTATTCTTAGTTTTGTTTTGCTATAAAACAAGGGGTTTTCCATATTGTAATATAGAGTGGATAACATACATTTGTTTCATAAAGATTGCTTTCTTTTTGAAAAGTCTCTTAAAATTTTACAATTAAGATTTTTTTTAAATTGTTGTAAATATATGCCAATCCAATAGAAAAGAATTTGCTTTATTATAACATGCTGATTTGTAATCATTGGTGTATTGTCCTTAGGATTGAAGCCTTAGTCTAGATCATCTCAAGATATGCTTTCATCAAGTTAATGATGGGATTATGATAAACTTACATTGGTCTGCAAAAATTTATGTTAGGATGTAAAAAAATTACAATGTTTTCTTAAGTATGAAGTAATACCTTATCTTAAAGGTGACAAAATTTGCATGAAATGTAGTAGTGACATAAGCGAATCTAACTTGGTAATAATTAAAAGGTTTTCAATTCATCAAATACTTCATCAATAACACAAAATTGGGAACTTATCTTTTATAGTGACATTGTTGAGCTCCACGTAATCCAGATACGTCCCCCATAATTTACCCTTCTTATTGAACATCCCCATTAGTGATGAAAGGAGGTTGAGGGAATTCAACTAGTGAACCAACCGATAGAGATTGGTCAATTACTAATGTTGATTTCTAATTGAATTGATCAAGGTCCTCTGGGAGTGATTTCCCCATCAATCGAGAGAGGGAACTCGATCGATGGAGGTCCTTTGGTCCTTGACCAAAGAGAAGGGAGGTTATATATAGTCCTTTGGCACTTATGGATTTCATAACTCCAAGGTCATGTCAATGGGATATTCTTCCCCCAAGATCGTTAGGTCTTGGCAAGGATAGATAATGCATGAATTTAGCATATCACAAACCATTATATCAATATTACTATTTTTATTATAAGCACAACACTAGGGTTAGATGTTAGGTGGTTGACTACCTATATTTAATTCCATGGTATGTTCATGATCCTTGGTTGATGGTTATCCTTTTGGCTCTTAGAATAATTGTTAGTGACATTGAATAATATTCTATTATTTTGGATGCGTACGTTGATTTTTCTCGACATTCTAACAAACATAAACGAGCCATTATATTTCGAATACCCTTATTTAATAGGTTATCCATTTATCCAAGCTAAAAATTTGGTTTTGCATGGCTTTGATTTCTTTGATTGATTTATTTATTTTCTTTAATGTAAACCCTATGGACATCTCATGAAATTTCATGGAGATAGTGCCCAATTGACTCAACCACCACACTCCCAGTGCAACATTTGTTCCTCAAAATAGAATGGCACATATGCCCCAATCCATTTCATAATATCCAATAACTAGCTTAAAATTATGGCATTCTCTTCCCCATGTGATATCCTTTCCATCCACTATTGTGTGACTAGGAAGTTGGACATTGTATATATGCCCAAATAACTTAGTTCAACAACTCTCCCTTAATCAACAAAATTCTAAGTGTTTTCAGAATCAATCAATACCACCACATGTTGATTCTTAATATAGCCTTATATTTTCAAAGTTTGTAGGGGTGTTTATTCCATGTAGTGCATGGATTGAAACACAACCTACTTTGTCTTTAGGGTGCTCTTAGTCCAAGATCTCTACTTCTTTAGTAGCAAAATCCTCCATAACTTCATTCTTTATGAGCATCAAACTCATTTTTTCAATTCTTATGTTGGACCTAGAGATTTTGATGACGATGGTAACATAGACGTTTTCCCCCTTTTCCACTTGTTTTTTAGTCATGATACATACCATTGGTTGGGAATTTGAGCTAGTGAGAGAGCTCATATACCTTAATACAACTTGACCATGGTATCTAGGCCAAAGATATTGATTCATTTTCTATTTATATATGCCATTTTCATTTCTTCTCAAACAATGGAGGTTTTTGAGCCCTCAATTCATGTTGCATGCTCACACTCAAGCCTCCAATGTAAATATCCAACTTCTTTTACGCATCCAAATTCTTAGTTATAGTAGTTAAGTTGAGGTGTTGTGAATTCTAATCCACTGCTGACCTTGTTTGCCTTAATTTGGTGAGTTGCAGAGAGAAATATTGTGTACATGTATTCTTATAGTTAAGTGCAATTTCACCTTTAAATTTATTCCAAGTGAGCAATTTACTAACTCTTTCACTCATGACCCAATGATAAGGTTTCACATCTAATAATAATGTACCAAGATCCACTCTTAGCTCATTTAATGTATTATTAAACTCTAAATATATTTCCATAACATTGATCCATGAAGCCACATCTTTCCCATAAAAAAATTATAGTTCTATCTTGGGAAAATGGAGTCTTTGTCCAAATTATGATTTTCTAAATCTTTGATTAATCCCCAATGTTATCCCATCGTTGAATTTGGAATAACCTCTCTTAGATGTAGAAGCTAATGGGAAAGTTCAACAACTTGATTTGCCTCCATTGTTTTAGAGTAGCAGCTAAAAAATCCTTAATTGATTTTTTTCCCCATGGCCATGCAATTATGATTAGAGAAGGTCATAATATTGGATACTCCATTGGAGGCATTTGAAGCCAAAATTAAACATGATCATTGTGGCATCATATCCTCCAAATCTTATGTTTATACCACTATTTGTCATGCCTATTGCAACATCATATCCTCCTCCAAAATTGTTGGTCATACCTAGTGTAGCTCCTACCCTTCAAAATTGTCGTCAATGCCACTAGTTGGTATGCCAAAGGTTGTATCATATCCTTCTCCTCAATAAGTTCAAAACCCAACAAGGTTATCTCCTCCCATACTTTTGCTTTCACTTACCATCATTTGTGACAACATACATCCATGTTTTTGGTGAGTTGGTCCATCCTCGACATAATCTTGCATTTAAAAGGTTGAAATGCATGCTCCTTAATATAGTTTATTGTTTCTTCATTTGCATTCACTCGAATCGACGGTGACACAAATTGTTATGATTATTCTTTCTTAGGATCATGCTTGTGTGCAATTTATACTTCCCATGTGATTCCTCCATGAGTCATACGTTTATTTTTATTTTTCTGGTTTAAAATTACATATAGGTAGAGACCATGCACTACTTAGAGTAATGGGGGTTAAAAAAAAGATTGCAAGAGACCTGTTTGGACATGATCAACTAAAAAAATTTGATTTGCAAAGACATGTCTAAAATTAGTAATTATCGAAATGAAAGCATCGAGAGGGTGAAAAAATTAGGTTTGTTAGAGGCATATAGTTATCATCTTCTCTTCAAGGAGATTCCAATGATAGTTATATTTGATAATCTTGCAAAATCCACTTCATGAATTTTTTTATACAAAGAGCCTAGTTTTTCAAGAAAAACTCTAAAACCTGCCTAGTTTGAAAGGTAGTTTTTATCAATGGTATCTCTACATGTCTAGTTTCTTCTAGTTTGAAAGATAGCTTTTATCAATGGTATCTCTACATGTCTAATTTTCATCACCAATATCTTCCACATATCCAACCTAATAGAAATTCAACCACTAACAAGAAAAAAAAAATACGAAGAAGTTTACTAGGAATTAATTCATAGCAGTCCCTATCCCTTCCTTGCATTTCATAATTTTGCTAAGATTGTTGCTTTGTTACTACTTTTTATTATAATAATATATTGAAAAGAATGCAATTATTCCAAGCAATAACACATGATATTCAAAATAACAACAAAATCATCCAATAGCAAGCATTAATCTTCAATAACAACAATAATCCAATCCAAGTTGCGAACATAATTTTTAGAAAAGAACAAGAATGAATTATTAGGGTTTACACAAGACCAAACTAACCAAATTAATGAAGTATTAGAGTTGTGATATTTTGAGGGGGCAACATCTAACAATAGAATTATAAATAAAAAAGAGAATGTTCAATAATTAATTCCTACAATGACTTGCCTAGCACCTATTTATACCTATAATTAGGTTGGGGCATCCACAAAGTCGTAATGAGACTTACTAAATAAAAACTAGCAATTCTAGAAACTACTATTAACTAGTGAAAGGTTGAGTTTGCTACATATCAGCCACTCCATTACCATATATAACATATGATGACAAGATAATCAATAGGGACGTAACAGGGATTAACATAGAACAAACATGAATACAATTTAAATCAACAAATAAAATTATGTATAAAAACACAAAGGAATAGTCTACAAAACACAAGATAAAAATCCAAAATTTAAATGAAAGCGTTCTATTTATTTTGAAAAACTAATTGCAAGCACCTTCACAATCTCATACTACACTAAATTTAACATGACTATGGAAAAATTCCACTCTAACAAAATTTACAAAACTCTTATCAACCATCATATGTATGTTGTTTTATCCAATACTTTGGTTTTCCATATTCTCAAATAAAATTTTGGGCATGCACATTGAAAATTTTCCATCTCACTAAATTGTTCAGATTGCCAAATGGAACTTTAACATGATCCAAATAATGTATTGATAACTTCAAGCATATGGGCTTTGTAAATGAAAATATTTCGATAAATTATTTATATCCTTAAGACAATAAATCATAGTCCATGACAATAAATAAATAAATGTTCTATTACCATCTTTTGGATTGCTAATAAAAAATCTTATTTTATTATTTGTAAAATAATTTAAATAATTAGTTTTATATAATTATTAATATACCACTCCATTTAATTAATGGTTTATTTCAACAACTTAATCTTTATATGGATGGTAACTAATTTTGTATTGTTAAGAATACAAATCTAATATATTATATTAACCTTTTTTAAAATATATAAATGGTACGTATAATTTTATGGCCAAACAAAAGACGGAAATATAATTTATTTAAAAATAATTTTAAGGAAACATAACATTTTTCTTAATTTTTTTTTTATCACCAATTTTAAACCCACAAAAAAGTGTAAATTAAATCACCAATGACACAAGTTCATTTAAAACTTTAACTAAAGAACATATTATCACACAAAAAACATTTAAAACAAATGTAACATTGTCTTCCTAACCAAGAAACTTGGAAGCCACTCACTTCAGAAATGAATGATGATGAAAATTTAACTACCCAAAGATTGTGGACCCATGTCTCTATCAAACCACCTTTTGACATGCCAAGAGCATAAGTACACAATGTTTATACAAAGGATAGCACACAATGGAAAATGGCACTTGAGTTTCTTTCAAATACTTAAATCAACGTTTCTAGCAACCCCTTAAGCCCAACTGAAATCCATTGATCCATAATGATGGGAGAGTTCCTCTTTGAGCCTTAATTAGTTAAATTATCTCTCTTCATTCATTATGAAGATAAACTTCAATCTTCAATTTTTCATCCCTTATAATGTAGGTACAAACTCTAATGTATTAATTGTGAATATGTAAAAAACAAAGCATTATATGACTTTTCTTTCCCTTTTAGATCCAAAAAATTGTAAAAACAATATATTACGTGTAAACATTAAACTCTGTTTTTTTAAATTTAATAATGACGAGTTTAATACATATTTATTATATATAATTTGAGCACACAAACAAGGTCTGAATTTGTCATCTTCTCACACTTGCATGTTAATTTAGAAGTCAACTCTTTCATTCTGTTGTTATATACCTACAATAACCTCATTGTCTATTTCAGACCTATTAAATATCATGTACACATATTTTTAGACTCTCAGTTTAGTCTACATGTACACAGCTCAATTCTGTCAATTACAATAGTTATCCTCAGTCGATACCAACCTATGCTAGTCAAAACTGACCCGCTCCCAATGACGACTATTTTTCTAAAATCAAACCCATCTTTAAGGTCAACCCATAAGCCTAAAGTGTCGATGTTGTGATGAATTATTCAATTTAATCCATATATAAAAAAATCAAAGTCTCGTTCAAAAGGAATTTGGGCACATATCTGATATACATATATTGCACACTGAACGAATATGCCCTCTTCTCCCAACTTGCAACAGAGCACTATGAGCAATCATAAGTCAAGTTTGAAGCACTCAACAACAAAGTCAAAGTAAGTGTTGTCATGTACCAAAGCCAATCATTCCTTGCATACACATAACAAAAGAGCACAATTGCACATCACACTAGGTGGGAGAACTACGTGTAACTTATTTTCCTATTCACAATATTAGATACATATGCAACGATCAATAATCAATGGGGTGTGATTGAAGTCAGCTCAACCCATTACATTTCCCCTTATTTATTAGGTTGCTAACCCTCACAAGTACATATAAAGTTTCAAGGCAAATGACATTGATTTCCGAATCTGAGTGTGTCATTAGTGTTTAGGTTCATAAACACAGAGCAAGCAAAGATAATCTCAAATGGTCGTATAATCCCCATGCCTTACTTCTGTACAAGTCAATACCAATCATCAAAGCAATATTTACCGACGATACTAGCCTTATCCTATAGAACATACCCAACGTAGACAACAAAACAATTCCAGAACTGAACAAACCACATGCTGGTTATATATGATTTTCACTTAAGAATATAGTCACAATCAAACAATCAACCAAAAAAACCAAATATCGTGATCTCTTTAATACTTTTCATATTTAACATACGCTCTTGTTAAATCAGAAAAATCAATCTTCATCTTTTACATTTAAATGTATACTTGATCGTCGTATCTATTTATCTAAATTATATTTCAAAATTTTATTTTAATTAAATTAATCTAACACATTAAATCAAATTAACATAAATCATAATTCAAAATTAACTCTACCCTTCTTAAATCCCAAAAAAAACACATGCAATACGAAAGGAAACTAATGAAAAATGAAATCTAAAGCTTCATCAAGATTATTTGAATCCTAGTTCCAACAAACTCAAACAACAAATACTCCACACTCCTTTCATCTCCCTCTAAATTCTAATATTAGCATGAAATATACATACACTGAGCACTCCTTCCCTCATTTACAATTGTTGCTACTTATTGGAAACAAGGGGAAAGATAGAAATACATACACCATGCCTTAGCTAGAAACCACTTGATTCATGGAAGTCAATTAAATTAACTTTCCAAATGGGGGGCATTAATGATCTGACAACAATTAGACAGGACAAATTCAAACATATAAGTTTATTAAGGTAAAACATTCACTAAATCATTTATATCCTAAAAATAATAATCATAATCCATGCAAATAAAAATCCCAAAAATGTTTTTGATTGAAAATAAAAAAATCTTGCTCCATTTTTAAAATTTTTTTTGAGTCAAATGATTAGATGTGTAATTATTAACATGCTATTCAAATCTAATAAATGGTTTATTTCAACTAAATTATTTTTTTCTACATTTTTATATGAAAGGTAATTAATTTTCTAACACTACAAATATGAATTTAATTATGTTATATTATCATTTATAAATAAAATATACATATACTTTTGTCACTAAAAACTAGTGATGCAAATATTATTCATTTAAAGATGATTTTGAAGGAGGTGCCACTTTAAAAAGTATAGAAATATTGACAAATATTTTATTACTTTCTTTGAAAAAAATCATATTTTATATACATTAATTTTACCAAATGGAGGTCAAATTCCATTGCAAATATAAATTTCCAAAAAATAGTAACTTAGAAATTATTAACCATTAAAATTATCCCTATATCTATTAGTCACTTGAACCGATTCTCTAACATAATTTGAGCTAACATTATAAATAATCCACCATGACATTGGAAAATATATTTGCTCTATAACATTAAAATTAAAAATGTGAACTATATTTTAATCAATTTATAAACAACATATTGTGCTTATATGGTATTTGTATTTTATAAAACTATAACAATTTATAGTGATCGAATAGTAAAAACTGTGTATAATAGAAACTTTAAATGTATAAATAATATTAGCTTTTAACCATAACTAAAAGAATTCGAAAACAGTAAGTTCAATACAACAAAGTCCCATATTAACATGAAAAAATTTAAGAGCCTATTTTAAAAGAAAGAGACATCAAGAGTTCATGAAAAAATAACATGATGTTTTGCAATGTACAATAGATTTTTTTGTCCATTTTAAATAAAGTATTTTGTTCAAATTCCTATACACATTTTTTAATTAACTTTTATAATCCCCTTGATTGTGCTTAGGTCATATGTGTGGAGACAATCTATTAATTGATAACAATTGTGCACACCAGCACAAAATTGGGATCATGGTTCAAAGAGAGGTTCCACCTGTTCAGGATTTCGTTCCACTATAATATCTGACTAATAGGAGTTCAAGGTGGCAGCTTGTAGGCTTCATAGTGCAATGTGAGAATAAAGTATTAGCACTTCATCATGTCTATGTCATGTAACCAAGCAAGCACACATTGAAACTACCTTGCACTGAGACCCACAACCTACTGGCATTAGGTCAATTGGTAGGTGTCAAAATTGGAAGGTGGGAGTTAGCATTTGAAATGAAATGAAATGGTCATATTATGAGCACGAGCTCTAGCAGTCTATGGGACCACAAATTGTTACAGCGGCCTAAAAGAATTGAAGATGCTGAGATTGAGGATCAAGCTAGTTCTTTAAGAAGGTTGTTCCTTCTACTGATTTGGGTTAGCAGCTCCTCCGCCACTATTATCCTCGTCTCTTCAAATAGCTCCAACATGGAGTCAACTCTCAATGTCCTTGTAGGTTGAACACTCGAGGATTAAATATTCTTTGTTTCTACTGCCATATTCTCTCCTCCCATTCTTCCTTAAAGGTCACCCATTTAGTTGAAACATTGATGATACATGATTTGATTTGAATTTGGATTGGGGATTTGTTTTGGTTTGGTAGCTAGTAACATAAGGGAAAGGGGCTATGACTTGGTCATATGGTAAAGTGGGCTCTCTATTGAAAAGGACTAAAGCATCACAAAAAGACCTAAAACCAATAATGTTGGGCAATAATTCTGGAGGGACATAATTGCCTGAAGTATTGTGATATGGTTTTTTTTAAATAGAGTCAAGTTTGGAGTCGGTTCTTAGTGATTTTACCATCTGAAGGGTATATTTCAGTTTAGCAGGTTTTGGGTGGAATTATACGAGTTTATCTTGCAATATGATAGGTCATATTAGCAAAAGCCTGTCCATTCCTCGAAAAGCTCAATTGTAAAAAAACAATGGCTTGATAATTACATGTGATTATGTTTGAGATCTATGGGATCTTTTTTTAATTGAAAAGCGCACTTCTATTAATTTAACAAAAAATCAATGGGATCCAGTGCCTTTTACTATATGAGAAACGACATGCAGTTGTTCGAGAAGCAATCTAGAAACTTATTCACAATAAAATTAAAATACCTGAATGGGTGTTGCAGCTTGCAAAATAAATTGAAATTACGTGTTACAGCATTGAAAATAAAAGACAAAAAGGCAGAAAGAAAATAATAGAATCATACATACAGGGGACAAATTAGAATAAAATCAGTCCCCGATAACATGATTGGCACAAGGCAGAAAAAAGAGTAGAGTCAAAAGATCATACCTGTTAGCACCTCCCTCTATTAGCAAGTAACTATATGCCTTCCTTGGTTGCATAAGTCAGCGAGCCATGAAATTCAACAAACTTCACTTGGCAGTTGAGCCCAACACCTCCACTTGAATGGTCCATAATATAACATGCATTGCATGTTTTCACTTTTTTTTGGTAACTTGATTACATGTTTGCAATGAATAATGCTTAATTAGACTCTGTATTACACAGTTAATCAAAATGAGTTATTTTAAAACAGACATCCCACCAAGATAGTGTTCTTACATTCAGAATAAATTCTCCTTCAGAGTTATCAAGATCTTCTTTTATAAATTTGGTCTTCTGTTGGACGCCTTCTTTCTCTTTCCTCCTCACGTCTTCTTCTTGGTTGATCTTCCCTGTATCTATCACTTCTATTATCTTTTCTATCCTCTCCTCTCTTGTCTTCCTCTCTCTGCCTCTTTTTTTCTCCATCATTCCTCAAAATTTCATCGTGGCTTTTGTCCCTGTGCATCACTGCTTCGTTTTGTGTTTCGTATCTATCTTTTTCCCTGTGATCTTCTATTTCCTCTTCTTCCCTGTCTCTATGGCCTTCCCTTTTTTCCCGGGGTCTATTACTTTCTCTCTCTTCCCTGCGTTTGTCTCGATGCCTATGTTCCCCATAACTGTCTCTGTTCCTGCTCATATAATCAGTGGATCGGTCTGTGCTCCTGCTCACATCATTGTTGGGTTTGTCTCTGTTCCTGCTCACATAATCAGTGGATCGGTCTCTGCTCCTGCTCACATCATTGGTGGGTCTGTCTCTGTTCCTGCTCACATAATCAGTGGGTCGGTCTCTGCTCCTGCTCACATCATCGGTGGATCTGTCTCTCTTCCTGCTCACATAATCAGTGGATCGGTCTCTGCTCCTGCTCACATCATTGGTGGGTCTGTCTCTGTTCCTGCTCACATCATTGGTGGGTCTGTCACTTTCCATGTCTTCCCTGTATCTATGTCTTGCAGTGTCATCCCCATACCTGTCTATATCCCTTTTTTCTCTCCTTCCTCTATCAGTTTCTCTTTCATAACTTCTGTTTCCCCTTTCTTCTTGATATATCTGGTTCGTTTTATCATTTCTTTCTGTATGGTAATGGTCAGGGTCTCCTCTATCTCTACTACTGTGTTCTGTCTCCTTGACATCTCTTTTCACTTCTTTGGATTTTTCCTGTCTATGGTCCTCATGTTGAAACTTCCTACCAGTAGTGGCAGGCAAGTCCTCATCAAAGATCATATCATATCTGCACATTCCATGGACATCAGTCTTGATATACTTTTCTGTTTGAAAATTTGATCGATAAACATAAATAAATTATGAACTCCCTGATTTTCATTTATGAATCTATTTAAGATATTTACCTTTTACCAGTGTCTCCATGCTGCCTGTTAGTGTCTTTCAAAACGTATTTGGGTTTCTCTGGAGCTGCAACTTTGGGTGCTCCATCGGTATCCTCAGGACAATCCTTGGCAAAATGACCCAGTTCTCCACATTTAAAACAGCCACCATCTTTCCCTGTACATCAATACACCATGTTACGAGTTAAATCAAGGAATGCAAGGAAGCAGCTAAATGGCGAACGGAAATATTAATCTTACAAATTAATGGTCATTTTGAAGTCATAATCAATAGTTGATGGCCTTATTAATAATCAAGGTCTTAGTACATGGTAATAAACCAACTTTATTAATGTTTATGACATCGGATATGTGAATCGAATTTACAATCAAGTCTCTTTCTCCAAAGTTGTAATTCAGCCTCAATAATCAATATGGTGTGGTTTCATAGTAAGGTTAACCTGGCAAACCAAGGCCTGTTCAACAAAAAAGAATTTATGGTACGTCATTGTACCTGTCAACAGAATATTACCTTTCAGATGCTTGTGAGCATGTGTAATCTTGTCAGTGTATGTATGTCATGATGAAATTTCAACAAATTCCAATTAGAATACGAATGCATATAACATTATTAACCATCGTAAACTCCGAAGTGAGTCATCCAGATTAGTTCTCTCTTGATGGTAGGTTTCATAAATGAACCATCCTCGATGGGAGGAATTAAACATCAAGAACTATTGTAAGGCTACGAAGCAGGCCATCATATAACTGGTTCTCTTTATGGCAGGCATATAAAGTGGGCCACCTAAACTAAAGGAAAAAGATAGATTATAAAAAATAGCAACAGGGAATATTCCTGAATTTAGGACCGATGCACACTAGAGTCTGTGTGCAGAATATTCATGGCAAGGCTTTGGTTACCATTGACAGAAGTCTGAAAGTTTTGAGTGATAACATTGGCAAATGTGGAGTCCAAAGCCCTCAGCTGGAAAAATAAAAAAACCTTAGCAGCCGATGCAGATATGGGTACAAGAATCAGATACGTGGATACGGGCATTTTGTTTTTGGGCCTGGATAGGTTTTTGGAGACGGCAGACAGCCGTACAAAAAAAAAACAAAAAAAAACAAAAAACAAATATATATATATATATATATATATATATATATATATATAATTAAAAACATAAAAAACAAAGCCATATAAGCAAAATTAACCACGTGATATGCATAAAGGAAACAAAATAAATTAAATAATTACAAAAAATCTAATAATTCAATGCCAAATATCATAATATTCAATGGTCAAACTTAGATTAGTCTTCTAACAAGTACATAGTGCAAATGTTGCAATGTAAGGACAGATTCGTCTCCTTCAAAAATTGCTTGGCCACAGCCACACGCTTGTTGAATTTTCCTTCCACCACATCCACCAACAACAACAGCCCTGCCAAGATAATAATATACACACTTTATAATTTATAAACATGTTGAATATGCAGTATTATGAATGTGTGGAGAAGGATGGTTCAGAATGTGCAACTGAGGAGCCCACTAGTCCCCTTTCCTGCATATAATTAAGAAATAAATTTAAAGCGTAAAAAATATTTTATACACTCTTAAAAAAAGATAAATGTAATGTACCCTAATCAGATGTTGGAAGCCTTGAGGTAAGGCAGATGCGATATTGTAGGCTGGCATGACCCAGAGATGGTGCACTGCTGTCTTCTAGCCGTCTCTTCATTGGTGAGAGTGCAATCACTCCTAAAGGACACAAACGCCACCGAAGACGCAGACTGCCAGTCCAGCCAGTCCAAACAAACGTGTGCAGATTCCCATTGGCAGCACAGGTCGGCGTGTGAGGCTCTGCAAATACTCCATGTACACCCTTTCCAACTCTAGACACATATTGCATGCTATTGACCAACTATCCCGAAAGCAGATGCTGAGGCGTTCCCCAAGGCTGATGCCCTTTTGATTTTTTTGGTATAGCAGCATGATCTTCCGTGCTTCAAACAACCGATGTCAAACAATCGTCGAAGGGAATCAAGGTGGCGTTAGAGTCAGATCCTTGGCAGTTGCACTTTGAAGTCCCCTAGCTATTTCCCTTGTGGGAAACTCATGCTGGCGACCCCTACTTGCTCCGTCGCAATCAGTTCCTTCGTATTCATCATTGTCTTCAACTTTTTGCTCAGCAAAATTAGGAAAAAAATTTAAAAAAATGCATTTTTGCTGCATGATTGGCAGCAGACACAGGCAGGGTACACCGTGCCCCCTGCAGATATGTCCGGATATGTATCCGGGTGCATCCTTAGGGGGTAGGACGTACCCTGCCCATATCCCTGCATGAATCGTACATGGATCCGTATCCATCCTATATCGTATCTTATCTTGTGCCCTAAACAGCAGTATCTGGTACCATAGGAGAAAACAATGGCTGATATGGGCAAATGCATTCTCTATCTGGCAAATGTCTTCCAACAGCAGCACAAAAGGATTGATACTATTGAGAAGCTTCTCCTTTGTGATCTGGCACGCCAAAGAATGGAAGAGGAAACAATTCCACGTGAATACTACCAACCTACTCCTAAATGTCAAGTAATCGGCAATGCAGCCATAGGTAGTCAATCTCAAGCTCATGGGGTTATCCCTCAACGTCCTCAAACAAGGGACCCAACACCAAGCTGGATAGAAGCAGACCTTCTCAATGGAGGCACTCAAGCTACTCATGACAATTGTGAATGGAACAGCAGCCCTTTGGGCTGGCTGGACAATCAAAAGCTATTGGATCAAGAATGACAGTCCTCTTAACTTTCAAGCCATACCAGATATGATAGTCATCTTACCTTTTATTAATACCACATTTTTTGCTACTGAAAAAGCGGTTACATAAAAGGCAGTAAAAAATACAGACATGATAATCAGCTGTCTTGCTGTCCTTGTATGCTTTGCTTTGGTAGACAGTAGTCTTTCAAGCTTGTACTTTGTTACTTTTGTTGCATTGTTCAGTCTGCTTCTTGTTGTACAAGAATGCTTCGTTATGCTGTGAGCCTGTGAGGTGTGAAAATGACTCATAAGTTGTAAAGACAGCTCCCAGCCACTTCTACTCTGATGAAACGATGGATTTTGTACTAATCTACTTTTTAGTTCAAATATATAATCTTTATCAAAAAAAATTTCTTTGGTCCAAACCTGCTTTGAGTAACATCGGGTTTGTTGAAAGGGCCACTGAGTTCTGCAAACTGAAAAATCTCTCTCAAAGCTACGGAACCTCCTACTTAGTATACATCTTCAAAATAGCATCACAAAAAACCTCGATCAACCTCAGTCCTCATCATCAATGATAGCCACCCTCCTAGACCTATCCAAATACCAGTTATGGTTCAATGCATATGCTGTCATGTGCAAGGGTGTGTTCAAATGGTCCCACCTATTCTAAAATATGGGTCTAATTCTCTCATTGCAGATTTGTATTGCGGGATCTCTCTCACAAATCTTAGCCCTCAATTAGTCCAACATGGCATCGAATGTCTTTTATAGGTAAAAACTACAATATACATGAAACTTATACATCTCTTCCCACTCAGTCAGACAACTTAAATCTCTATTGACATTTTCTGTGGACGAAGTTTCAGATTTGCCTCTAAAAATGCAGGTACAGATGAGTTTCAGGCCTGCACTAAAATCTATAAATAGAGGCACCACGAATAAAGAAGGAAAGGGTATGGTGTCTTCCATCACTATCATTTATGAAAGAGAGAATCAGCATCCAAGATGCAGACCACTGCAGCTATTCAGATTCCAGAAAGCTCCAAATGATAAAATTCAAGAGAAAGCTATCATAATGGTAGAAGATGATGAAATGGCTTTAGAAGCCAACCAGGATTGCCAGGCAGGTATGTACCAAGTCCAAACCTCTCCTGTTAGGACTTAAAATGAAACATCCTCTCATGCTTTCCGTGCTTACAATGTCAATCATCCTCGTAAAGCCATCTCCCAATGCAGCCATAGGTAAGTCAATCTCAAGCTCATGGGGTTATCCCTCAACGTCCTCAAGCAAGGCACCCAACACCAAGCTGGATAGAAGCTGACCATCTCAATGGAGGCACTCAAGCTACTCATGACAATTGTGAATGGAACAGCAGCCCTTTGGGCTGGCTGGACAATCAAAAGCTATTGGATCAAGAATGACAGTCCTCTTAACTTTCAAGCCATACCAGATATGATAGTCGTCTTATCTTTTATTAATACCACATTTTTTGCTACTGAAAAAGCGATTACATAAAAGGCAGTAAAAAATACAGACATGATAATCATCTGCCTTGCTGTCCTTGTATGCTTTGCTTTGGTAGACAGTAGTCTTTCAAGCTTGTACTTTGTTACTTTTGTTGCATTGTTTAGCCTGCTTCTTGTTGTACAAGAATGCTTCGTTATGCTGCGAGCCTGTGAGGTATGAAAATGACTCATAAGTTGTAAAGACAGCTCCCATCCTCTTCTACTCTGATGAAACGATGGATTTTGTACTAATCTACTTTTTAGTTCAAATATATAATCTTTATCAAAAAAGCTTTCTTTGGTTCAAACCTACTTTTAGTAACATTGGGCTTGTTGAAAGGGCCACTGAGTTCTGCAAACTGAAAAAATCTCTCTCAAAGCTACGGAACCTCCTACTTAGTATACATCTTCAAAATAGCATCACAAAAAACCTTGATAAACCTCAGTCCTCATCATCAATGACAGCCACCCTCCTACACCTATCCAAATACCAGTTATGGTTCAATGCATATGCTGTCATGTGCAAGGGTGTGTTCAAATGGTCCCACCTATTCTAAAATATGGGTCTAATTCTCTCATTGCAGATTTGTATTGTGGGATCTCTCTCACAAATCTTAGCCCTCAATTAGTCCAACATGGCATCGAATGCCTTGTATAGGTAAAAACTACAATATACATGAAATTTATACATCTCTTCCCACTCAGTCAGACAACTTAAATCTCTATTGACATCTTCTGTGGACGAAGTTTCAGATTTGCCTCTAAAAATGCAGGTACGGATGAGTCTCAGGCCTGCACTAAAATCTATAAATAGAGGCACCACAAATAAAGTAGGAAAGGGTATGGTGTCTTCCATCACTATCATTTATGAAAGAGAGAATCAGCATCCAAGATGCAGACCACTGCAGCTATTCAGAAGGCTCCAAATGATAAAATTCAAGAGAAAGCCATCATAATGGTAGAAGATGATGAAAACGCTTTAGAAGCCAACCAGGATTCCCAGGCAGGTATGTGCCAAGTCCAAACCTCTCCTATTAGGACTTAAAATGAAACATCCTCTCATGCTTTCCGTGCTTACAATGTCAATCATCCTCGTAAAGCCATCCCCCAATCCTCTGTGCCCACAGCCACTAAATACATCCCTAGTTCATTCACCAACCATCAATGCATGCTTCTGATCCTCACATCCTTCATGCTGACAATATCTATTACAAAATTAAAATAAGGCATTACTCAAAATGAACAAAACCCTCAAGGTTTTAAGTGACTATTGGAATTTATGGTATTCAAAGTCCTCGGCTGGATCCCACCATTGCAAATATGGACAAGTGCACCTCCTGTTGTAAAATGCCCATCAACAACAGAACAAGCAAATAGACACCATAGAGAAACTCCTCTTCAGTGATTTATCAAAGCAAAGGATGGAAGAAGAAAGAGCTATTCAACATATTCGTCAATATCAAGTTTCAACCAACTCCCAAAAAACAGGCTTTCAGTCATTGAGCTCTAAAGTGATTTAGCAAGGAAACGATCGAGGAAGCAAGAGCTATTCATCAATATTATCAGCCAACTCCCAAAAGACAAGCTTTCAGGCATTGCGCTATGGGCCCCACTTTCAACTCAATCAGGTCCCTCTTCAATGATCTTAAGAAAATCAACCTCTGCCATCCTGCTTGGAAGTTGCCCTGCACAAGAGAGGCCCTCACAATGGTGAAGCAACTCCTTGGGCTGATTACAGTCTTGTAGTGTATTAAAATACAATTTTCATGTTGATCATGTGATATATTATGTACAAGGCAGATCAAAGCAGAGAAATGTTCATCAGACTTTTTTGCTTTTGTTTAGAGTATGTGCTGGTTTAGCCTTTAGTTGGTCTTTAGTCTGTTGGGTTTCCTGCTGTGTTGTGATTTTGTTAATAGTTGCTTCAGATTTGCTGGTTGGACTGAAAATGACCAAAAATTTGTAATCACAACAGATGAGCTCTTTCCTGTAGTGTTTTTCTTTTCAGTTGTTTGTCTTTCCTCTTCCTTCTGTTCTGTCCATTCCAAAGCAGACGCTTATTTAATATAATTTCTATATAATACATAACTTTTAAACTCTTCAGAAAACAAAATACTTGAAACTTTTAACCTCTATTTGTATATTAAATGTATTATTTAAATTTAAAATAACGGAGTTTGGAGCAAACTGTGGGGAACAAGGTGTTTGATATTGTACGCCAAGATTTCATGCCCATGGGCTCCTGGGCACGAGGCCCCCTGAAGGCAATGAAAGATTTCATGATGAGCGATGAGGAACAAGATGATGAATCCTTCATGGCTCAAGTGGAAATGATTCTAAAGGCAATGCAGGCCGCTGAGGTCAAGGGATTTTCCAATAGCTCACAGAAGCACAATGGCTCCTACAATGATGTGGGGAACAGCTATAAGGCATTGGCAAAAGACAGTTTATCTCCATTACCATTCTCTGATATGTAAGTTCATAGTTGTAGATGTACGCAAGACCCTGAGATTCATTGAGGATTGGATCAGGTGTACATGGCAGCCAAAGGGGATTTAGATATTGTTCTTTGTGCTTGTGGCAGATTATGATAGAGCCTTTTTAGGAGGCCCCTACCTCCACAAACAGGTAGGGCTGTTTTGGAAACCATGGTATCTATAGTTTGACCTAATGATTCATATCCCTTTCAGCATCCCAGTTTGGGTCAGGTTTTCCAAGATACCGCTGGTTTACAGGAAGAAGGATGTACTCAGGGATATCGGGAATGTGATTGGTAATTGCATCATCTCCTCCCAACTATCAGAAGAAAGAAGATCGAAAGCATACCCTAGGATCCTTGATAGGAGGAAGTAAACAACTATAATAAGGCTCCAAATCAGGCCATCATAACCGGTTATCTTTTTATGGCAGGCATACAAAGTGGGCCACCCAAACTAAAGGAAAAAGGTAGTTTATACAAAAATCAACAGGGAATATTCATGAATTTAGGACCGATGCACACTGAAGTGTGTGCAGAATATTCATGACATGGCTTTAGTTGCCATTGAAAAAAGTCTCAAAGTTCTGAGAGATAACATTGGCATACATGGAGTCCAAAGCCCTTAGCTGCTTAAAAAACAATAGTTAACATGGACAAATGCATTCTCTATCTGGAAAATGTCTTCCAACAGCAGCACAAAAGGATTGATACTATTGAGAGCCTTCTCCTTGGTTCTCTGACTCCCCAAAGAATGGATGAGGAAATGATTCAAAATGAATACTACCAACATACTCCTAAACGTCAAAAGGTAGCAATGTAGCCATAGGTAGTCAATTTCAAGCTCATCCGGTCATCCCTAAAAGTCCTCAAGTAAGGCACCCTACACCAAAATGGATGGAACCTGACCTTTTCAATGGAGGCACTCAAGCCACTCATGACAATTGTGAAGGGACCAGCAGCCCTCTGGGCTGGCTGGACAATCAAAAGATATAGGATCAAGGATGACAGTCATCAACATTCAAACTATACCAGATATGACTTTTATCTTCTTTTTTAATTAATTCCACGGCTTTTGCTACTGAAAAAGTAGTTATGTATGTAAAAGGCAGCAAAAAGCGCACACATGATAATCATCTGCTTTGCTGTCCTTAACCATTTATGTATGCTTTGTGTTGGTAGACAGTTGGTCTTTCAAACTTTCATCGGTACTTTGTTACTTTTGTTGTATTGTTTCGTCTGCTTCTTGTTAAACAAGAATGCTTTGTTATGCTGTGAGGTATGAAATTGGCTCATAAGTTGTAAATGCAGCTCCCATCCTCTTCTACTTTGATCAAATGATGGCTTTTGTAGTAATCTCTGTTTTTTAAGTTCAAATATTTGATCTTTATCAAAACAACTTTCTTCGGTTCAACCCTGATTTAGCAACATTGGGTTTGGTGAAAGGGGCATTGAGTTCTGCAAACTGAAAAGATCACTTTGAGAGCTCCAGAACCTCCTACTCAGTATACATCTTCAAAATAGAATCATGAAAAACCTTCATAAACCTTGGTCCTACTCATCATCAATGACAGCAACTCTCCCAGGCCTATCCAAATACCATTTATGGTTCAATGTCATGTGTAAGGGTGTGTTCATATGGTCCCACCCATAGTTGGAATAACCGGCGAGTAACTACCGGTTGGTTGGTTACTCGCCGGGAATTCCCAGTGGTGAATACTCGCCACTTGTACTTGCCGGAACAGGGGAAAAAAAAAACCGGTAACCATCGGTTACTCGCTGGTTCTGCGTCCCGTGGAACCCATGCGGGTTTGACGCTCCCAGCAAGCTCAAATGCGTTTTTGACCCCCCAAACGCTCCTCAAACGTAGAAAAATGCAGAATAGAGTGTTATAAAATGCAACACAGCTCACTCTTCACTCACACAAGATTTGGAGCGTTCTAAGGCGGATTGAGAAGATTTGAGCAAGAAATTTCCAGGTTAGTTTATTTTTTTTTTAAATTTCCAAGCATAGAAATGAATTCTAAATCAATTGAAAACATGTTAGAGACATATTTGTGATGATTAGTATACAAATTTTATGCATTCCATTTTAAGTGCATGCATTCCATGAATTTCTATCAAATTTCATGCATTTATTTATGTTTTTTTTTACATTTCCAAGCATGTAAATTAATTTTAATGCAATTGAAAACATATTTGCTACATATTTGTGATGCTTAGTATACAAATTTGATGAATTTCATTTTTATTACATGCATTTCGTGAATTTCCATAAATTTCAAGCATTTATTTATTTTTTAAAATTTCAAGCATCTAAAGTTTTGTAATTTAATTAAATACATGTTTGATAAATATTTTTGTTGCTTAGTATACAAATTTGATGCATTCTGTCAAATTTTATGCATTCGATTAAATTTTGTGTTTATTATTTATTTAAAATTGTTGTTTATTATTCCTTTAAATAACCGTTATAGAATATATTATTCATTTGATCGTTAAAATTGTAAATTGTAAATGCATTTTAGTTTCCGTCTTATAGTTTATAATTATCATTTATTTATTGTATTTTAATTAATATTTTGTATTTAATCATTAATGTTTTTATTTTTTAAATTTTTTATGTTGATTTTAACATTGTTGCGCTTTGCAGGTTATCCATTAGCAAGCAATGGCATCCGGTAGTGCATCAGGTTCACATTCAGTCAATGGTAGTCGATCGGCTCCCCCCATGCTTGCACAGGTGCATGGAAGTATACTATGAGGGTTGGAACATCTCAGACAGTTTCAATTTGCAACTTTTGTTCGAAGAGGATGTTAGGAGGCATCAATCGCATGAAGTACCATCTTGCATGCATTTCTAATCGTGACGTTATGCCTTGTCTCAATGTCACTAAAGAGACGAAACGAGAGATGTTGGCGAAGCTTGCTTCATTGGATGAAAAGAAACTAGAGAGGGCAAGGATGCAAGCAACCCTATCAACGACCATTGGTGCCACATCAGCAGAGGAAGAAGCGGTAGCGATGATAGAGATTGTCGGCTCTAGTCGTGGTCCACGCAAGTGCCATGGTACATCTGCACCACCTTCGTCTCAGGTACACTCTTTTGTGCCTAGAAATACTCTTGGAGCACAACCTTCACTCGAAGCTACAGGATAGAACAGCATATAGAAGCAGATAAAGCATGCACAAATTTTTGGTACTTCAACAACCTTCCCTACGTGACGAACAACCCGTACTGGGAATATTTGGTTACAACTTTGACAGTTGCAGGGAAAGGGTACAAGGCACCCTCTCAAAAAGACTTGAGTGGGAAGTTGCTCAAGAATATAGTTGAAGATGCAAAGTTGATTGTCGAAGATCAGAAGAGATTGTGGCATAAATTTGGATGCATCATTCTTTCTGATGGATGGATAGATGGAAAGAACAACACCCTGATCAACTTTCTGGCGTCTTCAAATGGTGAGCTTGTATTTTTGAAATCTATTGATGCATCAAATAAAATAAAAAATGCAAAAACTTTGAGTTTGATGCTAGAAGAGGTGGTCTTAGAGGTGGGCATTGAGAATGTTGTCCAAATTATTACAGACAATGCAACAGCATATGTGGCAGCTGGGAGACTTCTTATGGAGAAACATCCATCTCTCTTTTGGACACCTTATGCGGCACATTGCCTTGACCTTCTTTTGGAGGACATAGGCAAACTAGATTGAGTGAAACCAGTTGTCGAAGAATCTAGAGAAATAACTAAGTATATCTATAATCACCCTTGGGTTCTTAGCTTGATGAGAGAGCACACCAAGGGAAAGGAGCTTAATCGAGTAGGGGTCACAAGATTTGCAATGAATTTTTTACATTGCAAAGTATTTGTAGTTTGTTGACTCTTTTGAAGTAGATGTTTGTCTCTCAAGCATGGATGGTGTCATCTTAGTCAAAAAACGCTGGAGATAAGGTTTCGAAAATAGTTTTTAGTGAGGCCTTTGAAACGAAAACTACAGAGATTGTGAAGGTAACTTCAAATTGCAATTTAAATTTGAAGTTGTTTCCCTTGTTTTCAATTTTTTAAACTTGTTTTTTTTTATAATTTATTTATAAGTTTATAACACTAAGTCTAACTTTAATTTGTTTGTAACTTTGTAGCTTTTGGAGCCTTTGGTGAGGGTTTTGCGATTAGTTGATAGAGAGCAAAAACCAATGGGATATATTTATGAAGCCATGGATAGGGCCAAAGAGGCAGTGCAACATTATTATAGAGGGGATCGTGCCGTATTTGATCCCATTTGAGAGTTGATTGATCGGAAGTGGAACAATCAACTCCACCAACCCATCCATGCAACGAGGTACTACATTAACCCCAAGTTTTTCTACTCCGATGGCTTCACAGATACTAGTGAAAAGTTTATGGAGGGACTCTCAACATGCATTGAGAGTATGACCCCTGATGTTGAGGTTAGGGACCTCATTATTTCAGAGGTGCAAAACTACAAGCAAACAAAGAGAAGGCTCTTTTTTTTAGCACTAGCCATCCAAGGGAAAACCACGCAGTCACCAGGTAATACAAAATGAAGTCTTTACTTGTAGTTGTACTTGTACCTTATCGATTACATATTTACAAATTTACAATTATTAATTTCTTACAAAGTTTTGAATATCTTGTTTGCAGGGTTGTGGTGGGAAAATTGGGGTGGAAATACCCCAAATCTTCAAAGGCTAGCCCTCCAAATTTTATCTCAGCCTTGTAGTGCTTCTAGATGTGAGCGCAATTGGAGTTTGTTTGACTCCATTCACACAAAGAAGTGCAACAAGTTGAGTCAACAACGGCTCAATGACTTGGTGTTTGTGCAATACAACCTTCGAATTCGCACAAAGAAGTTGGAAAACGCATCGGAGGAGCCTATCGCTCTAGATGAGATCGATCCCTATAGCAATTGGGTTGCACAAGAAGAGGCCTCCATGTTCACAGAGGAGATTGTTGATTTCGAGAGGCAAGCTGTGGAGGGTGCAACTGAAGCAGGAGAGATTGGATTGGAGGACATCCTTGGAGATGAGGCAGAGACAGAGGCACAGGCACAAGCACAGGTGGAGGTGGAGCCACAGGGGCAAGTGCAACCTTCTAGATAGAGCGAGGCGGGTCAGCCGAGTGGGAGGACTAGAGTTTCACAACCTTATTTTTTCAGAGGGCAGGAAAGAGAAAATTATAGATGATTGTAATTTGTACTTGTAGTCTTGTCGATTCTTGTATAAGACTATAAGTCTATTTGTACTTTCAGACTTTGTTGTATTCGCATGATTATGCAATTTTGTACATTCTATGTATTCAAATCTAATAGAAACTACTTTCCTTATGTTTTACAGACTCATTGCATCTATTTTGTTTCTATTATTTCTAAAAAAATAATGTCATTTTTAAAAAATCAAGTATTTTTTGCCTTTACCAGTTATTGCTGGTTATTCAACCCAGTGGATCGAATAACCGCCGATTACCCATTTTGGGCCCTCGGCGAGTACTCGTCCGAAACGGTTATTCCAATATGGTCCCACCTATTCTAAATGATGGATCTAATTCTCTCATTGAAGATTTGCATTGTGGGATCTCTTTCACGAATCTTGGCCCTCACTTGGTCCAACATGATATCAAATGTATCATATGTAAAAACTACAATATACATGAAACTTATACATCTCTTCCCACTCAGTCAGACAATTCAAATCTCTATTGACATCTTCTGTGGACAAAATTTCAGATTTGCCTCTAAAAATGTAGGCACGGAGTGTAAGGCTTGCAATAAAATCTATAGAGGTTCCATGGTTAAGGAAGGAAAGGGCACGACGTCTTCAATTACTGTCATTTATGAAAGATAAAAAATCAGTATCCAAGATGCAGACCACTGAATCTATTCAGAAAGCTCGGGATGATAAAAGTCAAGAGAAAACACCTATCATAATGGTAGAAAATGATGAAGAGGCTTTAGAAGCCAACCAGGATTCTCATGAAGGTATGTACCGAGTCCAACCCTCTCCTAGTAGGACTAAACAATGTCAATCATCCTCATAATCCCATCCCCAACCCTCTGTGCCCACACCCACTCAATACACCCCCCATTTTGTTTATCAACCATCAATGCATGCTTCTGATCCTCACGTCCTTCATGGAGACAATAGCTATTACAAAAAAATGATAAGAAAAGTATTACTCAAAATGGACAAAACCCTTGAGGTTTTAAGTGACAATATTGGAATGTATGGTATTCAAAGTCCTCAGCTGGATCCCACCATTGCAAATATGAACAAGTGCATCCTCTTGTTGTCAAATGTTCTTCAACAATAGAAAACGTGAATAGACACCATAGAGAAACTCCTATTCAGTGATTTAGCAAGGCAAAGGATGGAAGAAGAAAGAGCTATCCGTCATTATCAACCTATTCCCAACAGACAAGCTTTCAGTCATTGAGCTATTCAGTGGTTTAGCAAGGCGAAGGATGGAAAAAGAGGGAGCTATTCATCAATCTTATCAGCCAGCTCCCAAAAGAAAAGCTCTCCATTGTTTCATTATGGCCCATGGGCCCCCACTTTCAACAACCTCAAGAAAATAAACGTCTGCCATCCTGCTTGGAAGTTGTTATGCACAAGGGAGACCCTCACAATGGTAAAGGGTCCATTAGCCCCTTGGGCTGATTAAAGACCCAGTGTATTAACATAAATTTTTGGAGTTGTTCATGTGGTAGTACAAGGCAGATCAAAGTAAATAAATGTTCATCAAACTGTTTTTCTTTCGTTTAGCAATTAAGTATGTGCCGGTTTAGTCTAGTCTGTTGGTTTTAACTTAATTCTGTTGTGTTGTTGGTTTGTTAATAGTTGCATCAGATTTTTCTGTTAGGGCTGAAAATGACCAAAACATTGCACTTACAACATATGAACTCTTTACTATAGCATTTTTCTTTCCTCTTCCTTCTGTTTTGTCACATTCCAAAGCAGAGGCTGATATAATATATTTTCTCTATATATTCTAAAATTTTAACCTTTTTTAAGAAAACAAATTTTTTTGAAACTTTTAGCCTCTATTTGTATATTAAATGTAAAGTTTAAATTAAAATATTGAATATTTACGTGCAAAAGGGTTTGGAGCAACTGTGGGGAACAAGGTGTTTGGCACTGTATGCCAAGCTTCCATGCCCATGGGATCTTGGTTGGATGTGGTCTCTTGGGCTCATGGGCACAAGTGCCTCTAGAGGGCAATGAAATATGTCTGATGAGGAACAAAATGATAAATTTTTCATGGCTCAAGTGGAAATAGTTCTGAAAGTAAACCAGGCTGTTTAGGACGGGATTTTCCAATAATCAACAGCATAGTTACAAAATCCAGCTGGATCCAGATTTTTTGGCCAGCCCAGATAAGTTCGGTTTAGGTCAGCAGAAAAAGACAAATAGCAACCTTATATATTATATAAAATTAACATTTTATATTACAATAATAAATTTTTTCTTTGTATTTGTCAATTTTGCATATTTAAAAAACTATGCTCATATATATACATACATGTGTGTGTGTGTGTGTGATATATATAGATATAGATTTATGTCTATATTTCAGACCAGGATTTTCCAAACATTTTCAAGAATTCTGAATTTTTGGATTTTTTTTGTCCCCCTGAACAGATCCAGAATTCAAGACATGGTAACTATGGGTCAAAGAAGCATAATGGCTCCTAAAACATTGTTGGTAACAGTCATAAGGCATTGGCCAAAGATACAGTTTATCTCCATAAACATTCTCTAATATGCAAGTTCATAAATGTAGGTTTATGAGAAACCCTAAGATTCATTAAGGATCGGATCAGATGTACATGGCAGCCGAAGGGGATTTAGATATTTTTCTTTGTGCTAGTAGTAGAATGAGATAGAGCCTTTGTGGGAGGCCCCTTCCTCCACAAATAAGTAAGGTGTTTTTGAAACCATGGTACCCAAACTTCGACCTACTGATTGATCTCCCTTCCAGCATCCCAGTTTGGGTCAAGCTTTCCAAGCTACTATTGGTTTACTAGAGAAAGGATTTACCCAAGGATATTGGGAATGTGATTGGTAATCGCATCATCTCCTCCTGACTATCAAAATAAAAAAGCTTGGAAGCTTACAATAGGATCTGCACTAAAATAAATCTCAGCAAAGCCTCTACGATGTGTAATTGATTTGCAAAATCATGAAATGGTCATTGATTAGCCCATGGATCCAAGACAAGATCCAAGGAAAATCAACCGAGTCTATACAAGTTAGGTTTTGTCATAATAAAGAGAAGGATGAGTAGCAGCTACGGAGGGAAATAGTGTAATGTCCCTTTTTTGGGCCAAAGGACAAAATAAGGATTTCCCCTAGAATCCACAAAATTCTAAATTCTGAAATTAACAAAATCAACAAACCCTAGCTCAAAAAGATGCCTCAAAAACATGCAATTTGCTTCCAAATCCTAGGCGCCAATGTGCAATAAATAAATAGGTAATTTTCAACAATTACCTTGAGTAAATATCACTTCAAAATGATCGAAAATAAGCCACGAACTGAAAATAAAAATTTTGTACCTTTTTACCCCTTGGATGTGGATGAAAATAAAATTTAACCTCGCTGAAAAATATATGATTTTATGCATACAATAACAGCTGAATAGTTACCAATTCTCACTCAAACTATTGCCAAAAATCATGAATAAATTACCAAAAATAGCCACACAAATTCAACGCCCTTTTTTGGCCTTCGAAGTGATCAAATACCACTACAAACCTAGTCGCCCTTGGTCAAAACTGCATATAAAAATCAGAATTAATATTTACCCTTCAACTAGGGTTTTAGACCTCTTCAAACATCAAACCCTCAATCCCAATCAAGTCACCACACTTGGGATAATTCACATAATAAATATTAGCCACAAATCCACAATTTATGAAGTCAAACCCTCATAAAATCTGCTCAAAAATATAAATAAATAAATAAGAATTTATCATTTATTTATCCACTTGAAAAAACCTTGCCAAATTATATAGAAAGTCAATGCCACACTTCAGCAATATTCATCAATAAATTTCAGCAATGAAACTAGGTCAATTGGACCTCAAATTGTCTATGAAATCCACACAAACAAGTCACCAAGCAAGTCGCCCCACTCTAGGGCAATTATCAAATCCATCTTTGCAAAGGTGGCATCAAAAAACACCGTTTTGTCAAATTATCAGCTCCAAATTCTGTAAACAATTATTGGGCATAAATCCCAATATTTTTTTCAAGCATAAAGAATCAATATCCATGTACTTGTACCTTTCAAAGGGGGGAGAACCACTTTGGGAAGGTCAAATACTTCTTTTTAACTCTCCTTGCCGATTTTTAGAATATCTCTTCTTTGCCTGGATCACTTACAAGCCAACATTCTTTTTTTACTAAAAATAATATTAAATTAATTACCTAAATGATAAATAGTAATTAAAAATTTACTTTTATGCAATAATCCAAAAAATATTTCTATTAAATACCTTAGTGGTAAAAACCACTCTTATAAAATATTCTATTAATTAACTAAAATTGTCTTATATGAGCAAATGATTAAAATCACTATTCAGACAATTATGATTAATTAATAAAATAAAACCCCAAAAGAAAACCCTATGTCGAAAGTAGACTAAAGGTCTTCAATCCCTGTTCATAAATTATGTGGAAATAGGGACATTACAGTCTTCCCCACCAAAAATTGCTTGTCCTCAAGAAATTGCAAAATCCTAGGTGTCCTAACACACCTTATCAAGCAATGTCCACCTTTACTTATTTCTCACTGAAATAAATCTTCAAATGGTTTCTTCATACTGTTGTATTTGTGCTTCGAGGGCTACTCCCAAGTGCTAGAAGTGCCCTCATAGCCTTCGAAAGGCTCCATATGTTCTCAATCAACCATCCCTTTCAATACTGTTGTCAACTTGGAGCTGCGCCTTGATTCGAAGGACGTGCGCAAAACTGTCAGTCCTCTATCCGGTTGAAACAATGGGATCTTCTCACGAGGGTGGGTGCCTCAATAGTGAGAAGAACCTCCAGAGAAGGCCGGTTCCTGTATGATGTATCAATGAAGATTCCTACTCTACGCTGCTGACTACCATGGAAAAGGGAGAAAAAAAACTTAAAGGGGAAATCCTACCCTAAAGGGGTGATACACCAAGATTTTGATCCACTCAATTTGGAACCTTGAACACTGAACAAACAAGAGAGAAGGAAGCCCTTAGACTTCAAATTAATCACTTATGCATAAGTATTTCATGCAGAGGTTCGATCCAATAACTAAAACCTGAGGGAAAACGATGGAGAGAGGTCCAATACAAGACACTTTGCAGCCACCTAAAATCCACTTACAATTTCAGCAAAAGACAATAAAGAACACTTTAACATGACTTGCACAAGGATAATATAGCAACTAGGTATGAAAAAAAATTTGGGAAGGGAGAACTCTACCACTTATGCAAATTGCTGAAGAAATATACACTATGCCAACGCTTGAAATCTGAAAAGCACAGTCCTTCTATTGATCGAAGAGGTCACACAATTCACCAATGGCAGAGTCTGGTCTAACCAAGAGAGATTTAATCCTTTTTAATCAAGGCTGAAAGCCATTATATAGAGAGAATTACAAAAATTCAAAGATTGGTGTAGAAACTTGAAGGGAAAGATTTACTTTTGTTAACTCCAAGCTTTACTTGGCCTTAAAATAATATATATTTTTCCTTTTGCCCTTGCATGAAGCTTCTTCGCTTGATGAAGCAAAGTTATCTTTGTCATGAACCGCCCACCTCTTTTTTGCATGAAAATCCACGCAGATGTCAATTTTAGAACTCCACGTGAGCTGCTTGATGCCGAGTTGTAGCGTTTGAAAGCTGAGTTAAACGTTATTTAAGCTGAGTTGGACGAAGAGATCATTCTCTTTCGCATGGAAAGCTTCTAGTGGATGTGGCGTTTAACCAATTAGTCAACTCTAAATCTGGATCAGTCAACTTGTCGTTCGAATTTGGAACACCTACTGAAGCTGAGTTAGACTTTCAGATGCATGAGCTGGCTGGAGATGAACAGAACTTTAATAATCAGTCAACTGAAGCTTTGACCGATGTTGGAAAATAGCTCTGATGTTCGAAAATAGCTCTTGCTTGCATGTATTTTGTTCTAATTCTGATCGTGTCTATTTCTGGCAGGATTTTGTATTCAACTCCTTCGTCGGATTATCTGTTTTCTATTCTCTTTTGCACAGTCGGCCTCCATTTATTTCGGATCTCTTGTCTCTTTATTCTCAATGGTTACTTCCCGCGGTCGAAATTGACGGCTTGCGAGACGTCACCAGAAGTAGTCATATTTCCTTCGGGTTTATTTCTGCCATTTTTCCTTTACTCTTATTTGTTCGGGCTTTTTCCCGCGGTCTTTTTGTCTTAGTCTGATTTATGTCTGCTCCAAGCCTTTCCGAATTTCTTCGGACTTTTTGTTTGAAGGAATTCCTTCAGACAAAAAGTCCAAAGGTTGTTCTTTGCTTTCTGCCGAATCAACTTCTCCGAAGCTCTTTGGAATTTTTTTTACCGTTGGCATTTTTTATTTCGGCTTTGTAATCTCTCCGAATTCCTTCGGACAAAAAGTCCGAAAGAATCTTTTGTCTTGGCTTCACTTGTTTTTCATTGTCTTTCTTTGGACTTCTCTTTGTGCGTCTCCCGAATTCCTTCGGACAAAAAAACCTCAGGATATCTTCCTTCGCTTCTCCCTTTAGCCAACGAAAAGTGCCCTTCGGCTTTTGAAATGTGTCCCTCGGAAATTTGCCATGGTCCCTTCCGCCGACCAATTGCCCTCCGCAAGGGCTATTTAGCTTCCGCCCGTACCCTTCGGAAAAATTGGAGGGCACCCGGGCTTTTTGCAAAGGTTCTTTTTGGTCTTGTGCCTTCCCGAAGGGTAGGTGCCCTTCGGGAATATTGAAAGTGTCCCTTCCGAAGGGTACCCTGCCCTTCGAAACTTTTGAAATGGACTTTCCCTTGCTTTTTGCAACTTTTCCGAATTTTTTCGTACTTTGTCATCGGCTCTTTCTGTCTTTTCTGCCCTCCGCAAGCGCTGTTTGACCTCTAAAATTGCCTAAGTGTCAGGAGAGTCCGTAGAAATCTTGCAGAAACCGTAGAAATTCCCTGATTGAGTCCGTAGAAATTTTCTGCTTGAGTCCATAGAATTATCTCTGCTTAAGTCCGTAGAAATTTTATGGTGGCAAGAGAAAATCTGATTTGTGGAAGATTTGTCAACAAATACCCAGTGGAAGATTTGTCAACAAATACCCAGTGGAAGATAAACAAACTTCTTTTCCTTATACCTTCAAAGAGGGTGTTATGTGACCCAAAGTTGCAACAAGAAACATGAGAGAATATGATTACCTTCCGCCCCATGGGCAAAGACCTCCCAAATAACAAGTCATCACTATTCAACTATGCAAAAAGAAACCAGCAAGATACCTACCATGATGTGAGACCTCAAAGACATACGACTCACCATATACGGGCATCTTTGTGTAACCCATGTATCTTCCAAAAGGCTGCCCTTTGTCAATCATCCCATGCATGCATGAGACACTCCAAAAGCTCCTCAATAGCTCCCAAACACTCATCGAAAATAGTTGTTCATGCATGTATATCCCGGATTTTTCATGTTGACTAAATCTGAAATTGATATATGCATACTTTTCTTCATACTGAAATCTGAACTTAATGATTAGAGGGCTGTAATTAGACTTTCCAGCATTACAAATACACCAAAAATTCACCCAATTTTGGAGAAAAGAAACAACAATGAACTCCTTTTGAATCAAACCTTGGATAAGAGTGTCATGTAGATAATCCTCCTTGCATTAACCTTTTTATGTGTGCCATGTATCCTCTCATTGAGTTTCCTTTGTTGATATCTTTGTGCATATAAAGAACACATTGTAAGTCAAACAAAACATTCCCTTCAACCATGAGAGGGTGATGTACCTTTCTTATGCTTTCCCATATTTTATCGTGTATGAAGAGTTCCCAACTATGAGCATTTTCAAAATGTGCGAGGGGCTGGAATATATTACAAAACTCATAATTTTCCCCTCTAATGCATGGCTGAGTTTGCTTTTTCAAGTCTGATATTTTTAAGCAATGCAAATCAGAATATATACGTACCTTCATCTTTCTCACTGAGTGATGGTTGATGCTCAAAATTCTCATGTTTTCCCTTTCATAAGCATGCTGCGTTTGCATATAAAAGTCTGATTTTTGAGACAAATAAAAATCATGATATGCACACTTATCTTTCTCCTTTATCCTTGGCATGGGGTGCCTTCCAAAGCATGTAGGGGTTTGCTCCCTCATATACCTTTCCCTCTCATGTGGTAATAGACATAAATGGCAAAATTCAAATTTTGGCATGCTTACCAATGGGAACACGGATCTCTCATAGTGTTGGTCATGAAGTCTTATGGTGGTTCTTACTCCACCTCTTCCTCCCAAACTCCTTATGCTCACACCACAATTACCAAACATAATGTTAGATGAAGATGTGAGACCCTCTTCATTATTTAAGCCATGCCAAATGGCTTCCTTGCTTGCCACCTTTACAAGGGATCGCCCAAATAAACATACACATGGAACAAACAAATTGGGAAAATCATTGGTGTTTAATAACACATTTTTTTTTCCCTCGTCAAACTCTAGGATCATGAAGTGTATCACTTCTTGAGGCCTTGATCCTTCCTTGCAATTTCCTTTCATTCGGAATCTAACAAGTGTGTTCACATTCATGTTGTCATGGCTGTAGCAAGTCTTTTCCTTCCTCAACCTTCCCCTTATAGTGGCTGAAAATCCACTCATATAAGTGTGAACCCCTTCCATGGTCTTGAGGTGTGAGAGGCACACCTTTCTAGGGTCAATATTTATCATGGCAACAAGAAACTTTGGAGAAAATAAACTAAAAATATGAAAAACAACAGTCAATGAATTACTAACAGCCCTTGCAATGACCCATGGGTCATAGCACTTGTCACCTATCACCACCTTCATGATTAGCCAAGTTGTTCCTTTGGTAAGTCCACATAAAACACAATATAGGTGGGCTATATAAGGACTATAACAGCCATGAATTGCTTGTTCTTCCCTCCAAAACAATGATACATGCCTTGCAAGATTTGCATCTTGTGTTCTTCCTCTAGTCACAACCATTTCATGTAGCATATAACAATCAATAAATAAATTGTGATGCTTACCAATTTTATGGATTGTTTGCATGCCTTCTAACATGCCCTCCACCTTGTCTCTTTCCTTGGTATGATCCTTATCTTGCACTTTTTTTAGTTCATGCTCTTGATTTCCTCTTCTCTTTTATCATCCACTTGCACTCCTATGAGCTGCCCATCAAATTCTAATTCTTTTGTTTCATTGGCTCCCTCATAGGAGCCCTCATAAAGGGCTGCCCCTTCATTCTTTTTCTCCAACTCTCCATGTAGTTCAGTCCTCTCTTCCTCTACATGCTCCACTATCAAATAAGACCTCAGTTTTCCCTCATAATTAATTGCAACAGTTTCAAACAGCATATGTGCAATTGGAATTTTTTTTCTAGCCTCAAACCTATCAACAAGATAGATAATAATGGCTTGGAAAGATCATCACTCTCATTGAGTGTCAAGGTCAAGATTCTCTGCATAGAAGCTACAACATTTTTGGTAGAATTCTTATAGGCAATTGCAAGGAAATGTTGAAACATCTTAACAATAAGTTCATCACACTCCATATCTAACATCAAAATACATGACCTAGGTGAAGCCATAGTTTCCAAGATGTTGACCCTTCTAGCCAAGGAGTGTCCTTTGTCCTCTTTCAGACCTTGGAAGCTCTCCACAATCAACGAAAATATTTCCCTCATGATTTTATCATAGTAGAAAAATTTGGGAACCGTTAGTCTAAAAATCTCATTAATACAACTAGTAACCAAGAGCCTTACCTCCTCATCTGTATCTCTCAAGAATTCATGTTGAACCAAGTCCGCCCTTGAGGGCTGTACCGCCCATTTCATAGACTCATAATGTGATTGATTTACCTTGGATAACCTCTTTTCTATTTCTTCCAAGGTGTTAATTATATCCTCCACTAGTTGGCATAGGTTCTCTACCCTTCTACCTGCATTTTAGAGCATTTCTTTCTCCATTTCTTCCATGGCTTCTTCCTCTTCCCTGATAACACCAAATCTTTTTATCTGCTTTCAACCAAACCTCACTGGTGGACAAGGTCGGTGCTCTGATACCACTGTAATGTCCCTTTTTTGGGTCAAATGACCAAATGAGAGTTTCCCCTAAAATCTACAAAATTATGAATTCTAAAATTAGCAAAATCAACAAACCCTACTTTGAACAGATGCCTCAAAAACCTGCAATTTGCTTCCAAACCCTAGGCGACAATGTGCAATAAATAGGTAATTTCCAGCAATTACCTTGAGCAAATATCACCTCAAAATGATTGAAAATAAGCCATAAACTGAAAATAAAAATTTTGTACCTTTTTACTCCTTGGATGTGGATGAAAATCATATTTAACCTTCCTGAAAAATATTTAATTTTATGCATAAAACAGAGTTGAATATTTACTAATTCTCACTTAAACCCTTGCCAAAAATCATGAATAAATTACCAAAAATAGCCACACAAATTCAACACCCTTTTTGGGCCTTCAAAGTGATCAAATACCACTCCAAACCTAGTCACCCTGGGTCAAAACTGCATATAACCCTCAATCCCAATCAAGTCACCACACAGAAAAATTCACACAAATATTAACCACAAATCCACAATTTATGAAGTCAAACCCTCATAAAATCTGTCCAAAAATATAAATAAATAAATCAGAATTTATCATTTATTTATCCACTCAAAAAGACCTTGAAAACATTGTCAAATCACATAGAAAGTCATGGTCACACTTCAGCAATATCCATCAATAAATTCCAGCAATGAAACTAGGTCAATTGGACCTCAAATTGTCCATGAAATCCACACAAACAAGTCACCAAACAAGTCGTCCCACTTTAGGACAATTATGAAATTCACATTTGTAAAAGTAGCATCAAAAGACATCGTTTTGTCGAATAATCAGCTCCAAAACTTGGAAACAATTATTGGGCATACATCTCAATATTTTCTTCAAGCATGAAGAATAAATATCAATTTTCAACATATCCTTCAAAAGAAAACTCCACCATGTACATGTACCCTTCAAAGGAGGGCGAACCACCTTGGGAAGGCCAAATACTTCTTTTTAACTGTCCTTGCCGACTTCTAGAATCTCTTTTTTGCCTTAATCACATACAAGCCGACATTCTTTTTTTACTAAAAATAATATTAAATTAATTGCATAAATAATAATTAAAATTACTTTTAGGCAATAATCCAATAATTATTTCTATTAATTACCTTGGTGGTAAAAACCACTTTTATAAAATATTTTATTAATCAATTAAAATTGCCTTATATAAACAAATGATTAAAATCACTATTCGGACAATTATAATTAATTAATAAAATAAAATCCCAAAAAGAATCATTTAGTCTATGGAAGTAGACTAAAGGTCTTCAATACGTGCTCATAAATGATGTGGAAATGGAGACATTACAAATAGAATCTATATTTTTTAAGAAATGCCGTAAAATTACTTGGGTGAGGAGAATATGGGATGCAAAATATAGGAACCCACAACTTCAAGGCAAGATCAAATTGGGGAATAGAAACAACCCTCTTCAGGGGAAAAAAACCAATCGCAAATGGAAAAACAACCAAAATATGAGACCCAAGAAGTCTTTCTACACTAAGTCCGATAGATCCAACAATCGTGGAAGCGAATATCATGTCCCCTTTCCGGAATTAACCCAATTAAAAGACCTGTAGCCTATTCATTATTTTTCGTAGGCTAAGGGATAGAGTTAGAGAACTAAATTAATGATACTACTTTAAGTTGTCCTAAGTCACTTTAATGTTACAACATGAAAATGACATATATTAGTATTTATTAATGGGGCCACAAGTAATTAATATTAAGAGGGTGAAAAATGATATTTAATTAAAAACATTTTTAAATACTTTTGGGGTGAAATTATAAAAGGACAAGTTCGGCCAAAAGAGGGATTATTCACGATTCAAATTTGACACCATAATCTAGAGCTTGAGCCTTTGTGTTCATCCTTTTCATTTGAAAAGGAAAACCCTTTGATATATAGGTGTGGAGGACAAAAACCCTCTTACCCAGTGAGGTTATCCATCTAGGGATCATTATTGTGCTTCAAATCAAGGTCAAAATTATAGTTTCAGTGTGTATGACCGTATTGAGGGTTTTAAATACTTGCCATATTAGTGTGTTAGGGTTTGAGGAATTATTGCTGTTTTTAGAGACTTTGTTGTCGTTGTACCAGGTCATACACATGCTGACCCTTGTGTTGAAAGCTGAACCCCTTAGTATCTAACTATTGGACTGTTTGGAGGTCGTAACCCTCGATTCCATTGCTAGCGTCAACATTCAGGGTGTAGACAACTGTGTTTATACTGTGTTGAACCTCCTTATGTCATCATACCACTACCAGCCATCGTCATACTTTCAATACATTGTTGTAACTTGTTCTACTGAATAATAATTGATATTTATTGTTGAATTTATTATTTGTAGACTTTTATAGTTAAGGTTTGTTATAATAAATTTGTAATCAAATTATTGAATCAATATTCCTATTGGGTATTACCATTTTTACATATTTCAGCTGCATATTATCTAGGGTTTGTTCCAGCTTGTTTATTTAGAAAATTACAACAAAAAAAAAATGAGAATACCAAAAAATTATAAAAAGGAACATTTCAATGGTATGAGCACTGATTTTGCCAGCCTACAGGGGAAAATAATAGTTTGATTTCATATGCAACCCAATCAAAAAGAAATCATGTATTATCAAAGAGGAAAAAGAAGGGCTCAGTCCCCAGAAAAAGAAATAGAGGTCATAGAGGATAAAGAATAGAGAGATCTACAAATAATGAGTTATTTGCAAGAAATAATTGGCCAGGGATAGAGAGATTTAGAAAGAACAATCCAAGTGACATTGAGAGAATCCATGGCAGGGATAGTACAAGCTTTGCAAAGTGTTAATCAGAATAACGTAAATCAAGGAGAAGGAAGCTAATCAACGAATTAGTGGGTCTCAATCAACCCACCCTCCAAAACTCTCCAAGCAAAATTTCTACAAAAAGGAGAACACACTGAAGAGGTAGAGCCTCAACAACCTCACTTAGGTAATGAGTTTGCAGACTACAGTATATCATGCAGAGTATGAAGAACTCAGCCTTTCAGTACAACAAGCCCTAGATTTTAGAGACTTTTGTGATCTGAAAATGAAAAACAGTACTAAAAGAGGTGGGATAAATTAGCCAGTTCAGCCCTGGACAGACATTCAACAATGCTTAGATAAGATTACCATTCCTATTTATGATGGATCAAATAAATGTTCAATTGATCTTGGTTACAAAAGCTAGACATTTATTTCTCACTAATCCGATGTATGAAGACGAGGCAATCAAGTTTGCTACCCTCCACTTGGAAGGAGTGGCACATGAGTGGTGGGATCATGGTAGGATCACACAAGGGCACGGTTCTATATCTACCTTGGAAGAATTCAGCCAAAGATTGATGGAAAGGTTTGACAAAAAAGATCCAAAGATCCATTTTAGGGAGTTAGCCCAACTCAACAAGAAGGAATAGTGGACAGGTACATCACTGAATTTCAGAGTTTATCCCTGATGCTACCAGATATAACTGAAAGAAGACTAGTGGTATTATTTGTTGAAGGCTTGGCTAAACCTCTCAAGGGATTGGTAAAATCTTTTGACACTTTGTCTCTCTAGGAAGCAATTAAGAGAGCACTGAACCTGGAATCATCAGCTCCAAAGGGTAAATTTAGCTCTATATGACAACAAAGGACAACTCCTTATGGGCAGCAAAAGAAGCCATTCTAGCAAGGAGGGTTTCAACAAAAGGAGCTGCCAAAAACCAGCAAGGAGATGGAAACAAAGAATGAGCTCAAAAGGGAAAAACTATGCTTCACTTGCAAGGATCCATGGGAAACTGGACACCGATGTCTTGGGCATGGTCAAATGCATTACATTGAGGTGATATCAAATGTTGAATTAGAAGTAGAAGACCCTGAATTTGAAAGTGAGGAAAAAAAACAACGCTGGGAAGAAAAGAGGAAGAAAAGACTTCAAGAGGCACCCTTGCCACATTATCTGGTGCTCCTAGATATCATCTTTTTTAGAATTCGGGAGTTTTGCAAGGGCAAAAGGTCACGGTGTTTATTTAAAGTGGGGCAATCCACAATTTTATTGATGAAGAATTGGTAACGAGGATGGGTTTGAAAGCAATATATTTCTAGGGCTTCGATGTGATTGTCGTTGATGGCTTCACCCTTCCATGTACCAAGAGAATTCAGCAGCTTAAATTTACTTTTGAGAGACAAAGTGATGACTTCTATGTTGAAGGCGTAGGAGAAACCGATGTGGTACTTGGGGTACAATGGTTACATTCTTTGGGAGAATTCACCCAAAATTATCAAACTAGGAAGCTAAAGTTTAAAACATATGGGAAAAAAGTTGGGCTTCAAGGCATGACCAATGGAGCTCCTAGAGTGGTCACGGCTAAGAGGATGGAGAGAGCTTTTTGTAGAAGACAGGTTGCTTGGGCAACCCATTGTTTGGTTAACATTACAGCTTCATCCACAAATAAGAAATACTACCATGTGGACATTCAATCTATTTTAGTCAAGCATGGCACAATGTTCAATGGTATACCTCCAGAATTGCCACCAAATAGAGGATTCCAGCACATAATTGAGTTGGAATCGGGTTCTAAACCTGTAATGATTACTCCTTATCACCATCCAAGAGCATTCAACGAGGAAATTCAAAAGGCAAGCAAGGAATTATTAGAGATGAGACATATCTGGCCTAGTTCTAGTCCCTTTGTTTCTTTTGTTGTTCTGGTGAAGAGGGATGGTACCATGAGGATGTGTATTGATTATCGGACTTTGAACAAGACCATACAAATAGATACCCAATACCCATGATTGATGAGTTGATTGATGAATTGCATGGAGATATATATTTTTCTAAAATTGAATTTGAGATCCAGCTATCATCAAATTCGAGTAGGAGATGAAGATGTATAAAAAATAGCCTTCCAATGCCACTTTGGACATTTTGAATTTTTGGTTATGCCTTTTGGTTTAACCAATACTCCAACTACTTTCCAATCATGCATGAACCATATTTTCAACAAGCACTTGAGGAAGTTTATTTTAGTATTTTTTTATGATATTTTGGTGTAAAGTAAAACTTGGAAAGAGCACCTAAAACACTTGGATACAACGCTGGAAATTTGTGCTAAGGAGTCTAAGTGTTGTTAGTGTAGGATATTTATTTTCTTTTTATTTTGTTATTTGGTTTATTCTTACACATATGGATTATTCCTACACTTGAGTTAGCTTTCTTAGGTGTACTTAGACATAAGGAGGTACTCTTGTTCATTATCATTGGCTAGTGGATGTTACTCTTTGATTGGTCATTTCAGACTTGGAATTTACATGCCTATTATAAGCCCTTTGTGATTGTTCATGGAAGAGCTAAACATTTTACTCTCCTATTTGTATATCTTGATTTGAAAGCTATTCGTATAGAGTGTGTGTTGGATGATTTGTTCATGTGTTTTCTGCCATATTCTCATTTTATGGTTTCATGTTCTTTCAACAACTCTATGCAATTGCTTGTCTTCTATTCATGAACGTGTGCTTGCATCTGATCTAGAGATCTTGGTGGTCGTTCCGTCATAGTATCAGAGCTCCAAGATGGTATATGCTTGTCTAGTTTTGCTTGATGTTAGTTTCATTTTTGAAATCTTGAGCTTTGTTGTTGTTCATGGATCTGCTATTTTAATGCACTTGGAGGTGTTTTTTGAAGCTGTCAAACTGCAAGGATGCCCTTGAAGCTGCCAGTTGTCCAATCATGTGGTCTGCAGACTTGGTTCAACTTTGTCAGGATGGCCCACCAGCTGGTTGTTTAGCCTCACAACAACACTTGGTCAAGCATGCAGACCTGCAACTCCAACGTAGGTTATTCAAGCAGCAGCACAAAAAACTCCTACAATTTCGGTAGGCCTGAAAGTTCTTCCAAAAAGCTGAGACAAAACAATATCTCATCCATGCCCTAAAAATTTAAATCAAGTTGTTTATTAATTATTTTTAAATAGTTGGTTTTTATTTTTCCACTTAAGTGGAATTTTTTTCCTTTAGTTGCACATGTGGGTGCATAAGTGGATTGGTTAAGATTCAGTATTATTGTTGAGAAGATCTCCAGTTCAAATCCCACTTCCAATGTGTGGCTAAAACTATTTTTTAATCAAGAGCATTTAAATTTGGTGCAAATTTAATCAAAATAGACCATTAAATGACAAAAAATTGATTTAGTTCTAACTTTTGATTGGCATTTCGCTTTTGAGTGTTGTTTTTTCAAAAGTGCATGGTTTTTCGTGCTTGTTCCATTGGAACAGTTTATTTTGTAAAATGCACTAAATTATAAAGTGCCAAATTTTGGGGGGGTTCATAATATTTGATTTAGGGAGTGTACTATGTTTTAGTCACTTTCCTTTCTATTCACATTCTCTATTTTCTACAACTACTGCAACTTCATTTCTGCATTATGGATTCAACTTCAGTGATTCCTCTCAAACCATTTAATTATCATGAATGAAAATCCTAAATGCAAATCATTTTACAGCATATAGGTTTTTATCGAATCGTAGTGGGCACTAAGAAAGAACAACTGCAAAAGAAGAAAAAGTTAAATGGTTTAACCGTTGTGATAAAGCCTTTGGATTGTTGTTTATTTTTGTCTCTCTTGATCTACTCTCACATAGAATTTGCTAAAACACATAATAAAGTATGGACCACACTAGATATGCTATTTGGGAAGCACGATGTGATGAGAGGTCATGAACTGGAGAATGAGCATATCAGTTTGAGCTCAGATGACTTTGACACACTACAAGATTTCTTTACTAAGTTTAAATTTTTGAGGTTGCAGTTGAAAGAGCGTGGAATAGATAAGAAAAATGGTCAGCTTGTTCTGTCTATTCTCTTCAAATTGGGTCCAAATTACCTACGTTTGTCTCCACTTTCCATGCCACAAAAAGAGCTCTTGGAGCCACATGGAAGATGCCTTCTTTAGATACTTTTGTTTCTGACTTAACTCAGGAGAAAGATAAGTCGATACGATGGGCACAGTGAAGTCATCAAAACCTCAAGCCCTAATTGTTGTGAATGGGAAAGGGAAGGCTCCAAACAATAAAGGGAAGAAACAGAATAAAAAGGATCAAAATCCTCTGCCTCCAAACCAAATAAGGAATCCTCTTCTTCCAGTGTTAAGCCTAAGAAAGAGAAGATCAAATGTGGGTATTGCTCGAGAAAGCATGATGAAAGCAAATGTTTGAAAAGGAAAATTGACCACCTAATCTTCTTGAAAAGAACAATATAGGCATTCATGAGTCTATCAAACCAAGTTCATCAACCCCAGATTCATCTAAGACAGATGGCAATGGTAAAGAAAATGCTAAAGAAAATGATAAGGAGAAAGTGAAAAGCAGGGCCCCATTTGTAGTTGTTCCTCCAAATCCTACACGGGTTATTGACTCTGGTGCATCACATTAAGAAAATAGAGTTCACTTCCTTTGAAACATGTGACATGTTCACTATTGAATTGGGTGATGACACTTCTACACATGTTTTTGGGAGAGGGTTTGTTGAAGTGAGTGGTGGAATATTCAATAATGTTCTAAGTATTCTCTCACTTTCAACTAATCTCCTATTAGTTTACTAGATTACTCACCTTGGTCTGGGCAAGCGAGTTGAGTTCACTCTAGATTCAGTGTATATTAGAGAGTTGCAAGTGATACTATATTGGCAATGGGAGTAGTCCATCATCAAACACAACTGTATACATTCTCATACTTTGTCCCTGACTCTCCTTCAGATTCTTCTTCATTGGACTCACCTCGACTTGATGACATTCTGAGCTTGAACACATCTCTGATGATGACCCCTCTTCTAGCACATATGACTAAAATAGTGATGGAGACACACCTCCACCATCTCCTTGTCATCTTCCAGATATTGAAGAGTTCTTTCTTGATCCATCTACTTCTGGTCCACTTCAAACATTGCAAGGAGCAGGTACATTGATTCAGGACTCATCAGACATCAGGTAGTCTAGCACATAGTTACAGAGTATGCATTCCTTCTTAACCTTTACTTCTGATGCACCATCATTACATGGAGCAATTGTCCCATCTACTATGCATGAGGAGCACAAATCCTTGTGTAGAAACCACACCTTAGTTGGAGATCCATCAAGCACTTGGAGGACACATTCACTATTCCAAAGTGATCCGCTCTTCAGTGCATCTACTACTAATCCACAATCACTCCATAGAGCTCCTTTGCAAGATACAAGTGACTACAAGCAATTGTAGCTTTTAGTGGGGCTTTTTAGCCCTCCCTTCTTTTCTCTCTTTTGGGGGAAAGTTTTTATCTATGGGTTTTCCCCTTTTCTTCACTTTATGAGAGTTGCTTTGTACATGAGTACCTGATCAAGCTTTGTTGTCGAGACCCATTTTTTCTACCCACCTAAGTTGTGCTTACGGGGAGGGGTGGCGGGATGGGGCGATGTGTTAGTGTAGGATATTTATTTTCCTTTTATTTTGTTATTTGGCTTATTCCTACACATGGATTATTCCTACACTTGAGTTAGCTTGCTTAGGTGTACTTAGGCATAAGGAGTTACTCTTGTTCATTATCGTTGGCTAGTGGATGTTACTCTTTGATTAGTCATTTGAGACTTAGGAGTTACATGCCTATTCTAGGTCCTTTGCGATTGTTCATGGAAGAGTTACATATTTTACTCTCCTATTTGTACATCTTGATTTGAGAGCTATTCATATTGAGAGCTATTCATATAGAGTGTGTGTTGGATGATGTGTTTGTGTGTTATCTGCAATATTCTCATTTTATGGTTTCATGCTCTTTCAACAACTCTATGAAATTGCTTGTCTTTTGTTCATGAACCTGTACTTGCATTTGATCCAGATATCTTTGTGGTCACTCCATCAAGTGTGAGTTTGGCATGACTGAAATTTTATATTTGAGCCATGTCATTAATGCCGAAGGAGTGCAAGTTGATCAAGAGAAGATCCAAGCCATATTTGGATTGGCCTCCTACCACAATGTCACAGACAAGGGGATTCTTGGGTTTTTGCAATTACTACAAGAGGTTTGTTAAAACAATTTCACAATAACAAAGGAGCATTCAATTGGTCTGAATTAGTCCAAACAGCCTTTGACAAACTCAAGAAGGTAATGAGTTCATGTCCAGTATTGGTTGTCCCAGATTTTTCTATTCCATTTATGTTAGAGTGTGATGCATTAAGGCAAGGAATGGGGACAGTTTTGATGCAAAAATGACATCCCATAGCCTTTGAGAGTTGAAAAATAAAAAATACAGAACACAAATTCTCCATATATGACAGAAATGTTGGCCATCATGCATGCATTAGTAAAATTCAGGCAGTACTTGGTTTGTGGCAGATTTGTGGTCAAGACGAATCACAATAGTTTGAAATTTTTTCTCAACTAGGGCTTAAATGATAGGCAACAAAACTGAGTGAGTAAACTTCAAGCTTATAATTTTGACATAGAGTATGTTTAGGGAAAAAAAAATGTTGTAGTTGATGCTTTGTCTAGAAAACCATTTCTATGCTCAATGTCTGAAATCTTTGCTGATTGGAACGTTATTAAAATAGCAAAGTATGCAAAGAATGTCTTCACTAATTATATCCTTGAAGGCAAAGTATAGGATGATAGGTATAAAGTGATTGATGATCCCATCCTCTACAAAGATAGAATTTATATTGTCCTTGAATCAAAAGTGAATAATAAAGTCTTGAGAGCTATCTATGATACACCTTTGGCGAGTCACCCAAGATATTGTTGTCAACTTGAAGTTGCACCCTGAAACGAAGACGTGCTGAAATGCCTAATTCTCTCTCTAGTTGAAACAATGGGATCTTCTCACGAGGGTGGGTGCCTCAATTGTGAGAAGAACCTCTAAAGAAGGTTGGTTCCTGTAAGATGTATCAATGCAGATCTCTACTCTATGCTGCAAATCTACCATGGAAAAGGGAGAAAGAAACTTGAAGGAGAAATCCTACCAAATGACGGTGATACACCAAAATGTTGATCCACTCTACTTGGAACCTTGAACACTGAATCAAAAAAGGGAAAAGGAAGACCTTTGATTTCAATTGATCACTATGCATAAGTATTTCATGAGAAGGTTCGATCCAATGGCAAAAATGTGAGGGAAAATGATGGAGAGAGGTCTGATACAAGACACTTTGCATCTATCTAACATCCACTTATAGCTTCAACAAAAGACATATAAAACACTGAACATCCCTGCATAACATGATGAGCTAGCAACTAGGTACGAATCAGAATTTGGGAATGGGAGAAATCTACCACGTATGCAAATTGTTGAATGTACACTATGCCAGCACTTGAAATCTGAAAGTACAGTCCTTCTACTGATTAAAGAGGTTACACAACTCACCAATGGCAGACCCTGATCTTACCAAGAGGGATAGATTTTACAAAGCTGAAAAGCCATTAATATAAAAAATTACAAAAAGCCAAGAAATTGGCATTGAAAATAGAAGTTAACTCTTCATTAACCCAAGTCCAAATTGCATTGCACGAGTCTTCCAAATTTATCTTTCCTCGGCTTATTCCTGGGTGTCTTGCATGAAGAATCCTTGGCGTTGAAAAGGAAAAAGAAGAAGACAAGCTTTGGATGCATGACATCTACAAATAGATGTCTTGACTTGAAAACTAGTCAACTCCAAAACAATAGTCAATAAACTTGAACTGCTAGAACATTTGAAAGTCTCCCCTTTGCATGAAATCAATGCAAATGCCAAATTAAGAATTGCGTTTGAACCGCTGGAAGGTTTCGAGCTTTGAGACAAACGAGAGTGCATGCATGGAATTTCTAGCTGTTTAAAACGTTCAACGCTTTGCCCATTCATCATGCAAGACAACTCTATGTTCAGAACTGAAGCATGCTTGTTTTCTTAAACGCATTCATTTTGTTGGAGTCACTCATGTTAGTCTGTGCATGATCTTTGTTCATCCTACCTTTGTCTTTATTATGCATTTGTTTTACTTCTTGTTCAATTCTGGGTCAATCTTGTTTGTATTTTCTCTGGCTTTTCCGTGTTCTGCTTTAATTCGGGATTCGGGCTTTATTTTAATTTTCGTCCTTCGGACAAATTGTCTGAAGGACTCTCTGTCTCTTCTCTTTCTTGGGCTTGGCATTTCATTTTCTCTTTTTTGGCTTTAGCTTACGCCCTTGTCTTTTCCATCGAGCTTTTTGTCTAAAGGAATTCGTTTCCTTGCCAATTTTCTTGAATTTATTCTTTTAGGCTCTTATGTCTTGCCCTTTGGTTTTCTTCGGGCTTTTGTTGACTTCATATTCCCGCGGATTTCTTGTTTGACAATTATTCCAAAGGATTTTCTTAAATTTTCTCATTTCCTTCTTTGCCTTTGTTTTTTTATTTCTATCAAGCTTTTTTTCCGAGTATATCCTCCATCGGACCTTTTCCTTGAATTCCTTCGGACTTTTTGTCCGAAGGAAATTCTTTTCCGTTTGAAGTGTCCCTTGCTTTTATGAAGGTGCCCTCTGCAAGGGCTTGCGCTTCCCAAAATTGACCTTCGGGCTTTTTGATTCAGTCATGTTAGTCGCTTGAGTGCCTTCCACAAGGGCAAGGTTCTTCTAGAAGTGCCCTTCAGAAGAATTGTAAAGGTCCTAACACCAACCAAGTGCCCTCCACAAGGGCTTTTTTGCCTTCAAAAGTGCCATTCGGAAGAATTGTAGGGCACTCGGGCTTTTTGAAACTGTCTTTCGGAACTTTTGTCTTGACTTAAAAACCATAAAGTGAACCAACCCGAAGGGTTACATACCCTTTGGGACTTTTGAATTGGACCTTCCCGAAGAGCAGATGCCGTTCGGGTCTTCTCAATTGTGCTTTTCTCTTTTTCTTTCGGACAAAAAGTCCAAAGAAAATAAGCTTTGAACCACTGCCACTTAGTCATTTTTTCGGACTTTTACATAGTCCTTTAAGAGTTCTTTCTCTCGGACAGAATGTCCGAAGTAATAGTCCACCTCTTATAGCCCGAAAAAAATTCCTTGGGAAGACAAAATAACTAAACTTACAGCTTGTATGTCTTGGCTGCATTTGCACATTTGGTTGTAATCAAGAAAGCTCCTTGGAAACCTCTGCATGACTAAAATTCACCTGGCTGTAGATGGCCACTTGGGTGGCTGTAAATGCTCATTTAAGGACCCCAAAACTGATTCACAAGACAAACTTGGCACCATAGCAAAGTTCCGAAGTGTAGGAGTGACAATTTGCCTTGTGGGGGGCAAAATTGTCAACAGGTATTTCAAGACTTACAAGTAGATAAGGGATAAATTTTTCTGGAGAGGAGTCAAGGGAGAGGTCCTTCAATACATTAGAGAGTTTCTTCCCTGCCAACAAAACAAAGCAGAGCAGGTATTTCCAGCAAGTTTGTTGCAGCCCTTACCAATTCCAAATCAAAAGTATGAGAGTATTTCAATGGATTTTATCACAAGTCTTCTAAAATTTCAAGGTAAGAGTTGTATTTATGGGGTAGTTGATAGATTTACCAAATATGCTCACTTCTCTGCTACTCCAACTGAGTTTAAGGCACCACAAGTTGTTGATTTGTTTTTTAGAGGAGTTTTCAGACTACATGAATTGCCTAAGAACATAGTAAGTGACAGGGATAGCAGGGTCCTTAGTTTGCTTTGGCAGGACCTGTTTTATTTAACATGAACTGAATTGACTCCTAGTACCAATTACCACCCTCAATAGATGGACAAACAGAGGTTGTGGATAAGTGGATTGAGGGATATTTGAGAAACTATGTAGCAGGGCAGCAAACATCTTGAATCAAATGGCTCTATATGGGGGAGCATTGCTACAACACTTCACATCATGTGTCTATTGGTATGACTCATTTCAAAAATTTGTATGGTTGTGATGCTCTTTCTTTTGTGGATTTGGTGATTACAAACAGTAGAGTGCCAGAGGCAAGCGACTTGGTTTCACAAAGTCACGAAATATTGGAGTCACTCAAGGAAAACCTCCAACAAGCACAGAATCAGCATAAGTTTTATGCGGACCAGAACCGTTTTGAGAGATCTTTTGAGGTTGGAGACATGGTTTTCTGGAGATTGCAGCCCTATAGACAGTCTTCTCTCAACAAGAGTGGAGCTGAAAAGTTCAAGCCTTGCTTCTATGGTCCCTACAAGATTCAACAAAGAATTGGAGAAGTTGCATATGAGCTTGAATTGCCAGATTACAACAGAATCCACAATGTATTTCTTTTTTCGTACCTCAAAAGGGCAATAGGACAACACATCATTCCTTACTAGATGATGAAGGTAAATTGATCTTGGTTCCAGAAGTTGTTGATGTCAAAGAAAAGAAATTGAAGACCAGGGACAACATAATATTTGGTGTGTTGGAAAGATCTTCCAACATAAGATGCTACATGAGAAGGTGCAAAGATCCTTGAGCATCCTAATCTGCAATTTCGGGAAGGGCGGACTATCGTGTCCCCTTTGTGGAATTAACCCAGTTAGAAGACTCGGAACCTATTCATTATTTCTCGTAGGCTAAGGGATAGAGTTAAATAAAAAAATAAATGATAGTACTTTAAGTTGTCCTAAGTCACTTTAATGTTATAACATGAAAAGCAAACTTATGTATTATTATTTATTAAGGGAGCCAAAAATAATTAATATTAAGAGGGTGAAAAGTGATATTTAATTAAAAGTTTTTTTAAATACTTTTAAAGTGAAATTGGAAAATTAAAATTATAAAATGACAAGTTGGGCCAAAAGAGAGGGATTATTCACTATTCAACTTTGACAAACAAACTCTAATCCAATGCTTGAGTCTTTGTGTTCATTTCCATATGAGGACGAAAACCCTATAATAAACAGGGGTGGAGAACGAAGAACCCTCTTACCCAGTGAGGTGATTCCATCCAGTGACCATTATTGTGTTTCAAATCAAATTCAGAATTACAGTTTTAGTGTGTGTGACCCTATTGAGGGTTTGAAATACTTGTCAGATTGGTGCATTTGGGTTTGAGGAATTATTGTAATTTTTGGAGACTTTATTGCTGATGTACTTGGCCATACAGCGTGCCATACACTCGATGACCCTTGCGTTGAAATTTGAACCCCTTGGCGTCAAACTACTGAGTTGCTTGGAGGTCATAACCCTCAGTTCCATTGTTGGCGTCAACATTCAAGGTGTGGACAGCTGCATTTATACTAGCTGGACATTCTTATGTCATCATAGCACTTCAAGACATCATTGTACTTCCAAATAGACTGTTGTACCTTATTTTACTAGATAATAATTGGTATTTATTGTTGAATTCATTATTTGTGGACTTTTACAGTAATGGTTTGTTGTAATAAATTTGTAATCAGCTTATTGAATCAATATTCCAGTTGGATATTATCAGTTTTGCATATTTCAGCTGCATGTTATTATCTAAGGTTTGTTCCAGGTTGTTTATTCAAAAAAATGCAAAATTAAAATTAAAAAAACAATTAGAATATCGAAAAAATATAAAAAGGGACATTTCAGCGAAAATGCAAGTTGTTGACGTTTTATCATCTTGTGTAATTTCTTCTCAAGTCATTTTATAAACCCATAACAACACCATAAAATATATTATAATCCCAAACTATGCATTAAATGGTATTTCGACTCCAATATATAATAATCCACTAGGTAGTGAATGTGAAAATAGATTCAAAGGATGAGGGTGACAAAAAGGTAAAACTCCCCCTGCTCTAGGAGTGAAATCGAGTGGCCAAAAAAAAACCAAGATGGAATCAACTTTAACAGCGGGTTGGAAGACAAATTAGGAGCAAGTAAAATTGATAGGGGAATTGTTGAAGGATTCATGACAAGCAATGACTCCTACTAGCAAATTCTCCCTAACACCAAAATAGTTGCAATATCATGGAATGTAAGAGGTTTAAGTAACAAACCTCAGTAAAATGTTGTCAAGAGGCTCATTAAGGAGGGACCTATAATTGTTCTTCTTCAAGAGACCAATTTATAATTATAAAAATGTATGCTATTAGTAGGAAATTATGCATCAGAGTGTGCTTAAACAATGCATCTAGAGCGCAATCTGATAGGTTATATATGCTACGGAATCCACGGAGGATCTCTATTCAAGGCTCCTATAAGGGACAATGATGGCGGGCTATCTAGGGGCACAAGATAGAGAAAGGGTATCAATTTGTGGTAATTAATGTTTATACCCAAGTGGAAGTGAAGGAAAGTAAAATAATGGAAGGTGAGTCAGGAGATCAATGTACGTCATTGTCATCTATGTTGTAACAGGGGGGCTTCAATGTGGTCTTATTCCTCTAGCAAAAATATAGGAAGTACACAATAGCTTGATGCCTCCGATATAATTTTCCAAGGCTTAATAAAGTGTTGGGAAGTTGGGGATGTAGAAACCGAGGATGGTCATGTAGCATGGAATTAGTTGTAGCGGGGATGAGACCTTTATTGCTAACAGGCTAGATGGATTTTTGACATCAAACTAGTGGCTTCTTCAGGGGAACATGGCATGTTTCTCCAAATTAAAAGGAAAAGATCCTGAACACATGTCACTGATGGACATTATTCCTTCAACTAACAAACCAAGGAAAACCCCCTCCAATTTTAGCTAATGTGGCTAAGAGAGGAATCACTGTAATATTCAGTCAAGAAATGGTGGCAAGAGGGACGGCCTCAGCATGGAATGGTCATATATTTCATGTTCAAGTGGTTCCAATTCATTAAGAGGAGACTTAAGGAATGGAGGCAAACAGATTTTGGGAATGTCCATGCCAGTTTAGAGGAGGTTATTTGTAAGCTTGGGGATGTTACTGAAAAAATTGGGACAAATGGGCTGGATAGAGTACTATAACAAAAAACTGCCCTGCTGAATCAATTAGAAGAATGTGGAGATATAGGTAGAACACATTGACTGTGTGAGGGTGACTAACATTCCTGTATTCCAAATTGTGGCATCGGCTAGGCGCAATCAACATTTCATGACATTTTTGGAGGATGCAGAGGGCAATAAATTTGACTCCTTGGAAGGTTATGCAAAGTCATGTTGTGGGATATTTTTTGCATAGTTCACAACACCAACAGGAATATCTAGAGAGAAGACAAGGGAGTTGCCCTTAATCCTTACCCCAACTCTTGTCACTTTGGAGTAGAACAAAGAGCTTACAGAGGAAGTGACCATCGAATAACTTGAGTCAACAGTCTTTAAAATGAAGGGAAAGGCCTAGACCGAAGGGTTTTCCAATTGTGTTCTTCCAGGGGTTTTAGTAAACAATAAAAGTTGCCCTGTTGGAAGTTGTTGAGGAGTCTAGATTCTCAAATCTGATATTGACGGCTCTAAACAATATGTTCTTGGCCCTCATACCCGTGAAGGAAATTGTCTCATATTTACAAGGGTAAAAATGTTTAAAATATTATCACTAAGGTTATGGCTGAACAAAGTGAGTTTGTGGAAAGAAAAGAAATATTAGAGCAATAAAGTGGAGTTGGATTTCTTATGGAAAATGTTGGCAGCCTTCGGGTTTGACACAAATTGGACTACCCAAGTTCTTAGTTGTGTTTCATCCCCATCCTTCGTTCTATTAATAGCTCTCCATCTTCCTTGTTCCACTTCAAGGGGTCTGCAGAAAGAGCATCCCTTGTCCCCCTAATTCTTCATCTTGTTGGCTAAAGGATTAGGAAAACTGTTGCACCAATACGGAGAGATGTGAAGACGAGAGGGTGTCATTATAGTTGCAAGGTTCAGAAGATCACCCATCTCTAATTTGTGGATGATACAATACTATGGGTGAAACAATCCAGAGTGAGACTCTGACCCTAAGAAATTGTTTGGAATCCTATCTCATAGCATCAGGAAGGTAATTAATGACGATATATCCTAGGTCCTTTTCCTCAACACTAACAAGCAAACACAAAATAGAGTTTTAGAGACTGAAATTCAAATAAGCCTCTCTGATTACGATATACATGGAGATTCCACTATGCCCCACTCAGATAAAGAGAAAAAAATTGAGGGGGATGATGTATATGTTGAGGTGTACGGTAAAACTATAGATTAATCATTGGCTCTTGTTGGCAAGCAGTGTTATTCAAATCAAGTCTATGTTGCAGGGCATGCCTGTTTACACCACCTTGACTATGATGGGTCTGAAGTCAATCCTTAAAAAGATTGACAAGATTTAGAGGAACTTCTTATTTGTGGATAGAATAATTAAACATAGATAGCATTTGGTAAACAAGGACCAAGTTTGAATCCCCAAGAAATAGGGAAGCTTGGGCCTTTGCAAAGCAAACCTTAATAGTATGGTGATGGTAACAAAATTGTATTGGAAATAGTTCTCGGACCACCCACAAGCTTTATGGGGCAAGATATTGGATGGTAAGTACTTTCATCTAACATATTGATTTGATATCCAGAGCCTAGGTTGGGTGCAAATATCATCAAGCAGGGTCTCTTTTGGGTAATCAACGATGGCACTAGATACAACCTATGGGAATATATACCCATGGTCCAATCTTCACCCAAGAACTACTCCCTCAAGAAATTTGTTGTACTCGAGGCACAATTAGAATTTTTGACTTTCTTCAGCTTGACAAATAGTCTCAAACAAGGTAGATGGAAAACTAAAGACATTTGGTTGGGGGAGGAGCTTTCAAACAATCAAATTTGACTATGGAATATATTATATTAGTAAATTATGCTTAAAAAGTTAAAGCTATGAATAGAATACCCTAGCATGGGGTTGGGTTGGTAGAGATAAGCATAGTTCAAAAACTCATAGTTGGAGATTATTCCCAAAATTTTGACTTGTACTCAGAACTTGGGAGTTTCTCAGCAATTACTCGACAACTTTATCACTACTTTAAAAAATTGATAAATTCATAAAATAAACTTAAATAACATGTAAAACATTGTTAAATGACATGAGAAATGAATGTAAAGAATACATGAGTATATTTTCTATTATTTTTATACCAAAAAGAGTACATAGTACAAATTACAATGCTCATAGAGTCATAGACTATAGTGACTACTATGAAATATCAAATGTACATATTACATATCATCTCTAGCACCTAGTATAAGTCTGTTGCAACTACATTGTGGAAGTGGAAGGTAATGATTTCTCTTCTACAACAACATCATCCGCAAAGATACCTTCTACCTCTTCACCAACTGCCCATGATGCCTCTGTTTCCTTTGATGCCATTGTTTCTTTTGATGCCATTGTTTCTTCTAACTCCCTCTCCCAACCTGCGATCTCCTTTGTAGTAGACATCGACTCCAACACTGCATCATTAGCATTCTAGTTGACATATGGATCAATCTCATCTAAGTCAATTATCCCATAACTCTCCATCCCCTCCACTTGTCTCACATGAAAACGAAAATTGTATTGCACAAAGATAAGGTCATTGAGGCATTGTGTTGTCAATTTGTTACACTTCTTTGTGTGAATACCTTCAAACATGCTCCAATTATGTTCCCACCCAAAAGAGCTACACAACTAGCACAAAATGTGGATGGCTAGCCATCAAAGATTTGGTGTTTTTGCACCATAATTTTCCCATCCCACGTCTGCAAATAAGACATTTATACATTTGTAAGTCAACTAAGCTTCAATAAATGAAAGGAGTCTAGTAGTAGTATCTACAAGTAACGATACTAAAAAGTAAAAACAAAGGACTCAATTTGCTTTCACCTAGATGAGAGGTGTTTCTTGTTTTAACGCATAGAACCGAAGAAAAAAGTCTCCATGTTGCATTCTTGTAAATCTACAGCGCCTCAATAACTACCTTTCTAGTGTCATCATCAGGGATCGTCCTCTCTATATGCATATATTGAGGCCATCCATAACCTCTTCATCAGCTTTAATGAATTGGCATAAAAAAACTTAGGGTTCAAGTAGGAGGTCATTGCATGAATAAGTCAATGGAGAGTCTTATTCCATCTCCGATCAATTATGCGCCAAATGGGTTCGTATTTTCTTTGATTTTGCCCATAATATTTTGCTATGGCCTCATACAAATAACTAATTGGGTCTCTCTCCCCATCCACCAACTATAGAACTCAAACCAAAGGCTCTGACACCAAAAACAAAATAATGCACAAATTTTTTTTAAAAAAATTAAGAAAAAAAAATGATAAATAAAAAAATAGTTAAGTGTAAGGTTACCTTAAAGATTTTCTTTGTGCGCTTTGCAAACACATCAACAAAAATGGTCTTCAAGAATCGTTCCCCTTCAACCTTCCCAACATAGGAAGACTCCAACTACCAATGACTCGCAAAAATCTACGTAAGGGATATTAGTGAGGCTACAATGCTTTGTAATGTGATGATCTTTGTGGCAAATCGTGTGACTCTTGATTGCAGAAAAAAAACCCAAATAAAAATGATATTTTTCATTCTAGGTTTTTTTTCTTTCATTGGTCGAGTCGTGGAGATTTAGTTGGTGATTTTTGCTGAGCAATCACAAATATTACTCAACAAAAATCACCAATTAACCATTGTTTCTCTCCTCATGATTTTCATGAAGATTTATCAATTCTCCGTGAACTTGCAATTAATTGCCGCTTTTTGGCAATTTTTAAATCTATGGTGATAAGTATATAATGTCCCCTTGTCGAGCATGATCTTTCCAGTGACCATTGGCCTATTCCTGAGACCCGTAGGCTACTCGGAAGGTAAATTTAGGGTTTCTTGTTTTGAAGGATGCTCTTGCTTGAAGTTGGTTGATTCAATGGTGGATTCTTTCTGGGTTTTCAGAGAGCTTCGCAATGATATGTTCTTTTTGGCATTCTGAGCATCTTCAGGAATTTACTATTTTTAGTAAATTCTATTTCTGGCAGTGGTCCTGATGGTTTCGGCACGGTTGGCTTTCCATGTCAATTTGATCTGTTGGCTTATTCATTTTTGGGCTTTGGGGCACAAATGGAGAGATAAGTCGAATTATTTTAATTAAGTCATGTTTTAATGTTATATTTTAACATTGACTTTCCCCTTGGCCTAGCTACTTCACTTTAAGTTGTTTTAAAAAGATTTTCTTTATGGGGTGGGCGCCTCATTGAAAGAATTAATTATAATTATTATTGAAGATTTAACCCAAGCTTAAGTTGGACGCCACCTATTGGAGGATAGGGTTTCTAGAAGGGTCAAGCAGAAATTATAAAAGGAAGCCAAGGGTCCTCACTTGGATCATCTTAGCTACAGGAATGTTATGCTGCCGGATTGGCTTTGGGATTGCTTCGAGGAATGAAAGCCTCCTAGCTTGGCATTGCTTCTCGCTTGAAAGATAGCAACTAGTGGTGAGATAGTATAGTTTGATTGTTTTGTATGTAGGATTTGTGCATTATATTCAGTGTGTGTTTTATAGATCAGTTTATGAGAAATTCAGGACTGTCATATTCATTACCGCAGGCTGTGTTTTGTTCATAAAAAAAAAAAGACAAAAAATTTCATTGTGGGTATTGGCTATATCTCTTTGTTTGTAATGGGCACCCCTCTTCTGTAAATTGTAGATTTTTTAATGACTGCTGTGATTTTTAAAGGCAAATCGCCCCTTGTTGGATTGTACTTCCTGTGTGTGCATTGGGATTCGTGCATAAATTATATAGATACTTTTGGGTCTGTTTGGTGTTCCAATCTTGGGCACCTTCATCATTAGGGCCTTTTGCTTTTCGTTTCACGTCAATAGGATGAATTGGGTGAGAGATTTGTCCATTTTAGTGTGATCTCAGGTTGCTAGTTTTACATTTAAAGGTGCAGATCAGAACAGACCAGAATCATGAATCTGTGTTTTTTGGAGAAAAGAAAGCAGTCTCGGTGTTCCATTAAGCAAGGAGGACTCTCTATTTAAATGCTTGTTGAATGGTTCTAATTCCATGCTCTTCGCAGGGGAATTCTTGATCATATTGTAAACTGGGAGTAGTACTGACAACAGTTCTTTAATCTTGCCTAATCATGATTTGTAATGTTGATCTTATATTCGGAAACGGCATTGTAATACTTTACACCTCCGTCATATGGTAGCTTCCATTCCCTTTCGAGTTGGAAAGCACATTCTTGACGTTGAGTGTTTCGGCATTCTTGTTTATTTCCCTTCAGAGCATTGTAATTCGTAGTGCTCCGCCATATGGTCACCTCACTCCATACTGGATTGGGTAGCACATACTTGGTGTTAAGTTTCTTTTAAGCATTGTAATTCTTAGTACTCCACCATATGGTCGCCTCACTCCATACTGGATTGGGTAGCACATACTTGGTGTTGAGTTTCTTTCAGTACTTGTAGTAGTAGAAGATCCTCTGACCATATGCTCGCCATCATCGGCACCATTCTTGGTTAGAGTTCCTTTCAGCTCTGTTTCTACATTCAGATCCTTTGACCAATGCTCACACTTTGGCCTCCTCGAAATCCTGGTGTACATTCTGGTTAGAGTTGCTTCAGTTATCGTTTTTAGTTTAAGGCTAATCCTAACGACTGTGTATTACTCTGCTGATTGTAATTGAAAGTTTGAAAAAAAAATTGGCTCGGAATATTTTAGTGGTATCAGAGCCAAGTATCATGCCATCCTGTGAACAAACCGTCTATGAGTGACAGAGAAAAGAGATACATAGCAAGGGAAGATAAGAAAGTTGCAAAACAGTTTCAATGGTATCAGGCTCCAGAAGGTCAAACAGCTTCAGAGGTCTTGAGGGCTCATTGGGAGTCTTCTCAGGAAATAGATATGGCAGAAGGTGAGAGGTCAGTCGGGGGTAACGAGAGGTTTACCAACAACAGAGATGATAGTGGGAAGGGAAGAGAGAGATCGATAAGTCCCGGAAAGAGATTTGAAAGGAAGATGGATGTTTTGATGGATATGGTATCTCTCATGATGGGGAAAGTGGCCCAGAACACGACTCCACAGAACAACCTAGGATATAAAGGGGAGCACAGTGCCTCTAACTAGCTTGATGGACGTGCTGCTCAGCCTGTTTCAAACAACACCTACATTTCTTCCAGGCCTTTCAAACCCACCTTCTTAGCACCAGTAAACACCCAACCTGATCCTGAAGAGAATGCTTCATTTGTGGAACAGTTGAGACTTGGCCATGCAGAGTATGATTCCCTCCCTGATGACATCAAGATGGACATGTCCTATAATGACTTTTTGGATCATAAGAGAAAGAATAAGGGACAAGGGAGACATCATGAGCAAAGAAGAACAATAGTTCAAGGGGATTTGTATCAAGCTGTCAACAAGGTTATACTTCCACACTATGATGGGAGTGATAACAGTTCAGCTTGAGCTTGGATACAGAAGCTTGACAACTATCTAGCTCTTAGACCCATGGCAAAAGAGGAGGCGATTAAGTTTGCTACACGCTACACCTTGATGGGGTGGCGCATGAGTGGTGGTACCATGGCCTAGTCACCTTAGGTCATCGGTCTATCACTACCTATGATGAGTTCACCAATAGGCTCATCGAGAGATTTGAGAAAAAACATCCTGAAATACATTTCAAAGAATTGGCACAGTTGAAGCAGTATGGCACAGTTGATGCCTACATAGCTGAGTTCCAGAGAATTTCAATGATGGTCACTGGCATCACAGAGAGGAGGTTGGTGATCCTTTTCAGTGAAGGATTGATGGAACCACTTAAGGGTTGGATTAAAGCCTTTGATCCACCATCCCTACAGGAGGCAATGAAGAAAGCAAGAAATATGGAGTGGGCTGCTCCTAAGGCGAAGTTTCAATCCAAGCCGCCCTTTCACAAAGGAGATAAAGGAAAAAGACCTCATCATAGAACTCCTTTAAGACCTCAGCATAAGGAGTTCAATCAGCATAATCCTCATGTCACAAGATTGGATCCTGAGACATTGAATGAACTCAGAAGAAAGGGCCTATGTTTCCGGTGTAGAGAAAAATGGTCTCAAGAGCATGTTTGCCCAAAGGGAGTCAAATTTCACCAGATTGAGTACTATTCAGCTGGTGAAAGTAATTCTGATTTTTCAGACCAGCAGTCTGATTTTGAAGATAGTGAAGTGGAAAGAGCTCCAAAAGAGTCTGAAGATGAAAAGGAAAGTGGAGGCATTTTGGCTCAACTTTCGAGCTTCCAAAGGAACGAATCCTTCAAAGTTCGAGGGATGATTAAGGGGCAGCGAATAGTTGCTTTGATCCACACTGGAGCAACACATAACTTCATTGATGAAGTTGTGGTGGCAAAGAAGGGGCTGCAAACAGAAGAGTTTGAAGGCTTCAAGGTCATGGTTGCTAATGGGTTCCACATCTCATGCACCAAAAAGACTCAAACATGACTATGCAATTGGGAAACTATGAAGTCAATGATGACTTCTTTGTAGTCAACATTGGAGATACGGATGTCGTTCTAGGCATTCAATGGCTGCGTTCACTTGGAGAGATCTCCTTAAATCTGCAAACTATGGAGCTCAAGTTTCAATCTGATGGGAAGAGGATAGTACTAAGAGGAATGTCCAATGGCGGACCTCGGGTTGTGTCATTCAAGAGAATGGCAAGGCTGATCCGTTATGATCAAGCTGAGTGGGTTGCAGAATGTATGATTCTTCCTGCTAGTTCGGTTGAAACTAAGAGAGACTATCCTCCTGATGTTCAGTCTCTACTTACAAAGAAGAGCAAGGTATTTGTTGATTTGCCACCTGGACCACCACCTGAACGGGGTTCGGAACATATCATAGAGCTCAAGGAAGGAGCTAAATCGGTTATTACAACTCCATATCGGTACCCCAAGAAGCAGAAGGATGAGATTGAGAAAAACATTCAGGAACTCTTGGAGATGGGTTTCATTCGCCCAAGCAAGAGCCCCTTCGCTTCAGCAGTGGTTCTTGTGAAGAAGAAGGATGGTACCATGCGCATGTGTGTGGACTATCGTGCTTTGAATCAAAGCACCATCAAAAACCGATACCCCATTCCAAGGATAGATGAGCTCATTGATGAGCTACATGGAGCCAAGTTCTTTTCAAAGATCGATTTGAGATCGGGCTACCACCAGATTAGGATGAGGGGGTCAGATGTTGAGAAGATAGCTTTTAGATGTCACTATGGCCACTTCGAGTTTCTAGTCATGCCATTTGGGTTGACTAATGCTCCTGCTACTTTCCAGTCTTGCATGAACCGAGTTTTTCAGAAACAGCTGAGGAAGTTTGTATTGATATTTTTTGATGATATCTTGATTTTTAGCAAGACATGGGATGAACATCTCAAGCACTTGGAGGAAGTGCTTAGCATCCTAGAATCTGAGAGTTTGTTCGCCAAAGCATCCAAATGTGAATTTGGAATGGAGGAGTTACTGTACCTTGGTCACATAATCAGTGCTGAGGGAGTGAAGGTTTTGGAAAAGATCAAGGCCGTTGTTGATTGGCCACCTCCTGAGAACTTGACTCAATTGAAAAGGTTCTTGGGTCTTTGTGGATTTTACAGAAGATTTGTGAAAGGGTACTCACAGAATGTTGCTCCTCTTACTGATCTCACGAAAAAAAGGGCTTTTTATTGGTCAGAAAAGGCTCAATCTACTTTTGATAAGTTTAAGAGGATCATGAGCTCTTGTCCGGTTTTGGCTATTCCGGATTTCTCCAAGCCCTTCGAGCTATAGTGTGATGCATCCGGTGAAGGAGTTGGGGCTGTTTTGATGCAAAACAAACATCCCATAGTGTTTGAGAGTAGAAAGCTAAGAGGTGTTGAAAGAACCTACTCCATTTATGACAAGGAAATGCTTGTCATTATGCATGCATTAGCTAAGTTCAGAGAGTATTTGGTGGGAAACAAGTTTGTGGTCAAGACTGATCATAACAGTCTCAAGCACTTTATGCATCAGAAGGATCTGAACGAAAGGCAACAAAAGTGGGTGATTAAGCTTCAAGCTTACGATTTTGACATCGAGTATGTCAAGGGGAAAAACAACATTGTGGCTGATGCTCTATCTAGGAGACCCCATTTGAGCTCACTGTGCGAGTTTACTGCTGATTGGAAGGACATGTTGCTCGCTGATTATGCCAAAAATCAGTTTGCAACTAGCATTATTGAAGGTACTTTTCATGATGAAAAGTACAAGGTGATTGAAGGGTTGATTCACTACAAGGGTAGGATCTTTTTGGTCGCTGATTCTAAGCTCAAAAAGAAGATTTTGTTGACATTTCATAACATCCCGCTTGCTGGTCATCAAGGCTTCTTTAAGACATATAGGCAGATACGGGAAAAAATTTCTTGGAAAGGGTTCAAAGGGGAAGTTCAACGCTACATTCAGCAGTGTCCCATTTGTCAAATGAACAAGAATGAGCATACTCTACCAGCCGGATTGCTACAACCTCTCCCTATTCCCAATCAAAAATGGGAAAGCATATCGATGGACTTCATCACGAGATTGCCCAAGGTCCAAGGGAAGGATTGTATTTATGTTGTGGTGGATAGATTAACCAAATTTGCTCACTTCTTCGCCATTACCAGCTCGTTTTCAGCAGCCCAAGTTGCAGATCTGTTTCTTCATGAAAGCAATCGCCACCTTGGATGCTGCAGAATCTCATCATTCTCCCAAGTTGCATCCTCCATAGGCAAATTTTTCCACTTCACCAAGTATTCTCTGATGGTTCTTTATTGACATGTGGAAAGAAGAATTATAGCAGTACTCGCCTATGTGAAGCCACTTCACCCACGCTCTTTGCTGCTCAGACCCGTACGCTACTCGAAAGGTAAATTTAGGGTTTCTTGTTTTGAAGGATGCTCTTGCTTGAGGTTGGTTGATTCAATGGAGGATTCTTTCTGGGTTTTCAAAGAGCTTCGTAGTGATATGTTCTTTTTGGCATTCTGAGCATCTTCAAGAATTTACTATTTTTAGTAAATTATATTTCTAGCAGTGGTCCTGATGGTTTCGGCACGGTTGGCTTTCCATGTCAGTTTGATCTGTTGGCTTATTCAGTTTTGGGCTTTGGGGCACAAATGGAGAGATAAGTCGAATTATTTTAATTAAGTCATGTTTTAATGTTATATTTTAACATTGACTTTTCCCTTGGCCTAGCTACTTCACTTTAAGTTGTTTTAAAAAGATGTTCTTTATGGGGTGGGCGCCTCATTGAAAGAATTAATTATAATCATTATTGAAGATTTAACCCAAGCTTAAGTTGGACACCACCTATTGGAGGATAGGGTTTCTAGAAGGGTCAAGCAGAAATTATAAAAGGAAGCCAAGGGTCCTCACTTGAATCATCTTAGCTACAGGAATGTTATGCTGCCGGATTGGCTTTGGGATTGCTTCGAGGAATGAAAGCCTCCTAGCTTGGCATTGCTTCTCGCTTGAAAGATAGCAACTAGTGGTGAGATAGTATAGTTTGATTGTTTTGTATGTAGGATTTGTGCATTATATTCAATGTGTGTTTTATAGATCAGTTTATGAGAAATTCAGGACTGTCATATTCATTACCGCACGCTGTGTTTTGTTCATAAAAAAAAAAGACAAAAAATTTCATTGTGGGTATTGGCTATATCTGTTTGTTTGTAATGGGCACCCCTCTTCTGTAAATTGTAGATTTTTTAATGACTGCTGTGATTTTTAAAGGCAAATCGCCCCTTGCTGGACTGTACTCCCTGTGTGTGCATTGGGATTCGTGCATAAATTATATAGATACTTTTGGGTCTGTTTGGTGTTCCAATCTTGGGCGCCTTCATCATTAGGGCCTTTTGCTTTTCGTTTCACGTCAATAGGATGAATTGGGTGAGAGATTTGTCCATTTTAGTGTGATCTCAGGTTGCTAGTTTTACATTTAAAGGTGCAGATCAGAACAGACCAGAATCATGAATCTGTGTTTTTTGGAGAAAAGAAAGCAGTCTTGGTGTTCCATTAAGCAAGGAGGACTCTCTATTTAAATGCTTGTTGAATGGTTCTAATTCCATGCTCTTGGCAGGCGAATTCTTGATCATATTGTAAACTGGCAGTAGTACTGACAGCAGTGCTTTAATCTTTGCCTAATCATGATTTGTATTGCTGATCTTATATTCGGAAACTGCATTGTAATACTTTACATCTCCGTCATATGGTAGCTTCCATTCCCTTTCGGGTTGGAAAGCACATTCTTGACGTTGAGTGTTTCGGCATTCTTGTTTATTTCCCTTTAAAGCATTGTAATTCGTAGCGCTCCGCCATATGGTCGCCTCACTTCATATTGGATTGGGTAGCACATACTTGGTGTTGAGTTTCTTTTAAGCATTGTAATTCTAAGTACTCCACCATATGGTCGCCTCACTCCATACTGGATTGGGTAGCACATACTTGGTGTTGAGTTTCTTTCAGTACTTGTAGTAGTAGAAGATCCTCTGACCATATGCTCACCATCATCGGCGCCATTCTTGGTTAGAGTTCCTTCCAGCTCTGTTTCTGTATTCAGATCCTCTGACCAATGCTCACACCTTGGCCTCCTCGAAATCCTGGTGTACATTCTGGTTAGAGTTGCTTCAGTTATCGTTTTGGTTTAAGGCTAATCCTAACGACTGTGTATTACTCTGCTGATTGTAATTGAAAGTTTGAAAAAAAAATTGGCTCGGAATATTTCAAAGTACATGCTAAAGAATGGGTATAAATGGTTGGTTGGTCAAGAACAAGGTAAGCATCAAAAAAATTGGGACAATTTGGAACCTTAAGGTATGGCCAATTGATGTAGGATAGGACGAGGGGGCCAAGTGAATAGCTAGCACAGTAAAATCAAAACTAGAGACCATGATCCAAGGCCCAAGAGGATCCCAGTGGACAACCACACTTAACAGATTAAATGGGTTATTGCAGAAGCATATATGCAATGATAGAGGCCAAAAGATATATCAAAATGCAATGAGACAAGAACAAGGACAAGAAGAATAATGGACTCCATGTGAGAACTATAAACTACAAAGTTATATTATGCATTAGTTTTGTACAATGATTCGAGGGATCGGATGTTATTGTGATGTTTGATCACTACTTCCTAATTTGTCTCTATTTGACTCTCTGACTGACTTACAAAGCATGCAAGTGTACACTAATATACAAGTATGGAAGACAAAGGGTCATTTGGACCCTTAAAATAGTTAAGAACAATTGTTTTGTAACTGATCATTGTTTTGTCATCTTTTAGTAATGTTAATGCAGAGACACGCGAAGCAGTACAATCACTGTCGGAGTTGTGTGGCACCAACAAATAGGAGTTAGGACTTCACAGTATGACCATTTGAGCTTGGGATGATCCTGAATTTGTTGGTGAAGACAACACATGGCACGGAACAATGTTGTTATACCACAAGGTGATCAAAGGCTCAGATCCTCTTGGATCAATCGCCCCTCCTTGAAAAGCAATGATCTACATTGCATGCAGGTGTGGAATAAGATGAGGAAAGTTATTGGCAACTTGCACTTCAGAAAATCATTTTCCCTGCGAAGGTGCTTAACATGCTTTAACGATCTAGAAGAGAGGGATCTCTTGTTGGCGTGTTTGTTTGACCTTGGTGTCAATTATTTGATCCAATTTTGTTGGTGCGCAACAATCAAAATTGATCTTTGCTTGCTAAAGTGTGTTTACAACGTATGAAGCGTCCAACAAAGGTGGAAAATAATGGCGCAAGATTTTTGCATTCAAGACAAGATGTAAACCAAGGTAGAAAGGAGTCAGCTCGAAAGCATTATCTCCTACTTTCTTGGAGATGGTGTAGGACCCATACTGAAGTGGGCGAAACTTATGGTAAGGTCTTGTGAGTCTTTCCTTCTACAAATGAATCCATACTCAATTACCAACCCAAAATGTGTGTGGTGTTTGGTGTTGATCATGGCAATGCTTATACATAGCATTGGCCTTCTGCAAAATGGTTTGCACTTGTTGTCAATGTGTTGAATGTGTTCAATGAACTTAACAAATTCGTCAACTTCCTTTTGAGTTGAAAGAGTCGTTATTGTTAATGTCAATATAAGATAAGCTGCATCAACGAGTGCCAAAGGTTGGAAACCCAAGCAAACCTGAAAAGGGTTGTGTGAAGCAGAATTGTGCAGAGCTCTATTGTAGTTATGATGAATGAAAGGAAGACTTTCATCCCATCTGCATTGCTTCTTTGAATTGTACATTCTTAGAAGATGCATGATCATCATATTTACCACTTTCGTCTATCCATTAATCTAAGGATGGAATGTAGTAGACTTGTTCAACTTTGTGTCCATCATAGATCAAAGTGGTTTCAAGAAATTGTTCAAGAATCGTGTATCCCTATTAGAGATGAAAGTTTTTGGTAATCCAGAGTGGATCTAGACATGTTGAAAATACAATTGATTTGTTTATAAAGATGAGATTGATTTCTTACAAGGTGTGAGAATTGTCACCTTTGAGAATATATAAACTACTACATAAACACAATCATTACAATGCTCGGTAGTAGGGTAGCCTAAAATAAAGTCCATGGAAACAGATTCCCATGGTTTAGATGGAACCAACAGAGGTGGGTACATACCTTGCTTCTTTGTTGATTAGTTTGACAATTGCACGTGGTGTACAAGATGATGTTTTTGAAAACATTTGATCTGAGGTGTGGCCCCAAAAAAAATCAAAACACCGCAAAGGTTTTTTCAACTCCGAAGTATTCTGCAACCTTATTGAAATGAGCCTCCTGTATTAGCTTTTGTCTCTCTACCTTGTGCAGTACACACAATTGTTCAAAGTGATATAGGAATCCATATTGCAAATCGAAATTTTGAACTAAATTACTACGATGCAAATTATAATATATTTTTGCAAAGTCTCGATCAAATGAATACAATTCTGACCATGTGTTAGTCTCATGTCCACGTGTCAAGCACAGTAAGGAGAGCTTGAACTAGAGGTTGAATCAAACAACTTGCTAATGGATTGGCACATCCCTTTGTATGCTTGATGTTCATGTGGAGCTGTTGAAGATAAGAAGACCAATTTTGATGTCGTTATTGTTATAACTTGTTTTGTGTATACAAGAACTGAAGCAGATTTTGATATGTGTGGATCACAGTCTCCTTTCCAAATATGTAATGCTTCCAATGCTTAGGTATTTGGACAATGGCATAAATCTCACAATCATATGTTGGATATTTCCTTACTAGCACAGTGATTGTTTACCATGTTGAGTGAGGACAGCTCCAAGTGCATAATCAAATGCATCAGTCTCTATCTCAAATGGTTGCGAAAGATTGGATAACATGAGCACTAACATGAAAAAGAGTGTTTGTTTCAATTCTTCAAACACTTTCTATTGTGTGACTGACTAGATGAAGTTTGCTTTGGCACCACCTTTGGTAACTTGATTAAAAGACCAAGTTACATGAGAAAAACCAAGTACATATCTCCTATAGAAATTTGCTAATCCCAAGAAGCTACGAAGCTATATGAGATTCTTTCGTGTAAGTCATTATTGGATGGCACACATCTTGGTTGGGTCCACATGACCTCCTTGTGTGTCTACAATGTATCCCCAATATTGTATATCTCTCATGGAAAATGAACATTTCTCCATGTTAGCATATGGCTTACGCTGCCACAGATTGTGAAGCACTTGTTGGATATGTTGCCAATGTTCATCATATGTTTTTCTAAAGATTAGGATGTTATCAAGGTAGACTACAACAAGTGAAGTATTCAAAGGCCTAAGAATGTTATTCATCATCCACATGAATGTCGCAAGTGAATTAGATAAGCCGAAGGGCATAACCAACAACTCAAACAAACCTTTTTTAGCTTTGAAGGTTGTCTTCCAAATATCTTAAGGTTTAACAAGAATCTGATGATATCCAAACTTAAGATTGATTCTAGTGAAGAATTTAGCACCGCGAAGATGGTCCAAAAGGTCCTCTATCCCCGGCAAAGGGTAGTGATTCTTAGTAGTGATATTTTGAGAGTTTTGTAATCAATACACAACCTCCATGTGCCATCCTTCTTTCACGTGAGCACATTGGGGGCTGCCACAAGGCAATGAGTTGGGCTTCATGTGTCCTTTATCCACTAGTTCATGGATCTACTACTTGATCTCTTAATCCTCCGGAAAGATTCTGCAGTATAAAGAAGTATTAGGTAGGGGTAGTTTTGTTATCAAATCAATAGTGTACTTTAGCACGCAATGTGTAGGCACTTTCTTTAGGTGATTGAAATATATCCTTGTATTCTTCCAGCACATTGTTTATTTGCATGTCTGTCGGAGGAATTGTGGTATAATTCTGCGCCGCAAGGGCATTCTTATGCTTAGGTCTCACCATCAAGAGTACAAACTTCTTACTAGAACGAACTAGCTTCTCACACTACTTAGCGCTAACGAGTGAAAGCTTAGGAAGTACTTTTACTATGCAGTGTGAAAATGGAGAAGCAAGGTAAGCTCTTCTCACCCAAGATCATTCCTATAGACGAAGTTCATCTCTCAATATGCAAGAAGCCACAAACACAAAGGAATAAGGACTATCTGCATATATAAAACTCAATTACTCTTACAAGCTGCTCTAATGGAGCTTCTTCTTAGAAAATTAGGATGAAAAACTTAGAAGAAGATTTATTATTACAAAAAATTACATACAGAGGAAATATATATAACATTTCTAAGGTTTCCTCCTCTTCTTCCTATGAGATGAAAAATGGGCAAACCTAATTGGTTCTTAGAAAGGCTACTTCCTATTGGTTGCCTAAAGGTAAAGCCATTTTATAGAAAATATAAAAAACAGGCTAAAATTGTTACCGTAAGTTATTTGAGATCGAGTGTAAATAAGAAACTAAACCAACATGCGATCTCATATCACCAACATTTATAACAACATTTCTAGTATTTTGTGAACAAATTGCATGTCGATGGTAAAGATATGGTTTCCAAGTAAAACATCACATACCGATGCATGAGCATCCAAGGGTTCGTGCAATCTTGCATCAACCAAAAATAGAGTGGGGTGTAATTGTTTAGGTTGTTGGGTTGTGGCCTTGTTGGTGTGAGCTTGTTAACCTCTTAGAATGATCTTGCAAAAATATTTCTTTGCTGCAGGAAAAATGCAAAGATCTTTTGTCTGCTTCTGTCAGTCTGCGTCGACTGTTAAAGCACGATCATTGGTCGGATTGGATCTTCAACTTCGATAAGAATTAGATGATAAAATTTGGTGAGGTCATAGTACTTGACACTTACAACCTATGCACCATATTTCAGATTATTTGGAGTTACAATGGTAAAGTAATGTTTGATTATGTCAGACTACGTCTGCAACACTTGGCAAGATGGTTCTCTTGTTGTAGTAAAAAATGGATGATGAGATTTGGTGGGGTTATAGAACCTGACAAGTACAAGCTATGTTTCAAATTTCAGCCAATTTGGAGTTATGGAGGTAACGTATCATCCGTTTATGTTAGTTTGTGTCATCTGTCTAATTTGCGACACTTGACAAGATGTTTCTCTTGTTGTGGTGACAATTGGATGATGAAATTTGTTGAGGTAATATTAACTAACACTTACAACCTACATGCCAAATTTCAGATCATTTGAAGTTATAGCGGTAATATAATGTCCTATTGAAACAGACTATGTCTCAAACACTTGGCAAGATGATTCTCTCGTTGTGGTAAGAGTTGGATTGCCAAATTTGGTGAGATGGTAGTATCTAACACGTGCAACCTATGTGAAAAAATTCAGGTTATTTTGAGTTATAGTGGTAGTTTACCGTTTGTTTCTATCAATCTACATCATTTGTCTAGTCTAGGACACTTGGCAAGATGGTTCTTTACCTGCGGTAAGAATTGGATTGCCAAATTTGGTGTAATGATAGAAATTGTAGTATATAAGTTGTGTTTCAAATTTGGGATCAATTGGATTAATAAAAATAAATTAATGACAGTTTTGGTAACTATCATTCAGCCTGAAAACGTCACCTAAATATACCGGAGTCAGCAATTTGGTTCTTTCCCACAGTAGCACCTAGGAAGCTAATATTTTTGGAGGTGCTTCGTTTTTTACTATTCTTCCTACATGACAAGTCTCTCATTGTGAAATGAAACAATGGTAATGTTTGATAGTTACATGTGACTGTCTCTGCTTTCTAACGCATGGAAGGAGTCGTTATTGACAATTTGGCATTTAATAACGAAAACTAAAAGATACCAAACTATTGTATGTTATGTGGACGTCAAATAAGTTGAAGAGACACCCCATGAAGCTTTGGGATTTCAAGATGGATATGGGATTGAAAGAAACAAGTTTGGAGAGAGGGACAAGTTGTGAAGGACCAAAACTCTCCAAGAGCAGAACAAAGAGTTGTATCAGTTCAGGAGGAAATCTATGAGAGTCTAGAACTCTCTCATGTGATGTAATAAGCTTGTAGAGGCATGTGTGAGAGTGTGAGTGTGAATGTGTTTTTGCTGTAATGTTTTAAAGTTGAATGAAATGAAAATTTGTTAAGAGCATCAAGTCTGAGTATGTGTTGAAAGTATGTCCATGGATAAGTGTTCGTCCCGAGCAACACAGAGATAAAGGCAGTCCTTAAGTGGACCCCCTCTTTAGTGCTTGCATCACATACCTCTAATGGCAAGACATTACAAAGAATTGCATCCTGAAACGACTTGATTTTGGACCCCAAGTGACACTATTGAGTGACGTGTTTCTCAGAACCTAAAGTGAACCATCCAAAGGAGTATGGTTGTGGGCAAGGCAACAATGGCAAGTTCAATCTATGGACTGCTTTAGGAGAAATTGGATTCTTCCAACTTCCATTGTCAAAGATGAAGTGGCTAACCACTGATCCACATTTACGAATGGAACAATCTTTCAACATCCTCTAAATTAGTGTTGGAGGAAGAAGCGATGTTTGTGGTACCTACCATAGCACTAGCTTTAGAGTCCATGATCTACTTACCTTTGTCTGGTGCCACAATGTTAGTAACCACAACTTTGAGTTGCCAAGTACAATTTTCCTAGCATGACACACTTCATTGGAGTGACTATTGTAATTTTGAACTGAACACCATTTGACAGTCTTAGATTGCTTGGTCTGAGCATTTGACAGTGTGTTCTTCTAAGGATGGTGTGAAGGGCAATTCCCTTGTTTAGTACTCTACTTGATTCAGTCTTGGAATTTCTAGATTGTGTTTTACCCTGAGATTTGGGATCTTCTTTCTTAAACTTTTGCTTTGAATTTACAAACGAATCCATAGGCTTCTCCAAGAGAGTAGAAATCGAGGAAATCCATATCGGATTGCATGGTCTCAACCCTGACCTATGCTTCAAAATGAGATTGTTCAGATTCTTAAACATTCAATTTGTAAATCAAAGTGTGAAGAGGTGTTTGTGTATTCTTCTACGAAACTATTCTAGGTATCTACAGAAGTGTCTAACTCATCATCTTCATATGCAATACAATAGTTATGCCACCATTTCCATATGAATAAATAAACTTTCTGAAGAAAAAAGGTTATCTTTTCTTTGTCAGTGAAATGGTTTGCCATGTAGTATGAACAATTTAGAATCAACCAGTTATCTAGGGCATCAATATGTATTTTGCCTTCAAACATAGGGATGTCTAGATTGACATGTACCTTGTACAATGTGTGACTACCAAAAGGTCGCTGAGAATAAGATGTGTCGGAAGAAGTGTGAACATGCTTAAGAAGTTGAGTGAGATGATCGACGATTCATGCTAATTTGTGTGCATGGCGTTCTAATTCTTCTAGTTGCCTTTGCAAAGCATCCTCCATTTTCTAAAACATTTTTGAAGTTGGCATCTCTAAAGGTTTTATGTTTGCCATCGGAGGATGTGAAGGAAGGTATGATGAAGGGTCAAGAGTCTTGAGCCCTAACTTCTTGTAATTAGACCTCATATAAGTGGGCACACAAATAGAGAAGGATTTCAGATACAACTTCGATACCACTATAAGATGATATGAATTTTGTATTGCTCTAATACCATTAATCTAGGGCCCAGGAGAAACTCAGAGGACAACCACACTTAACGGATTAAATGGATTATTGCGGAAGCGTATATGCAATGATAGAGGCCGAAAGATATATCAATGTGCAATGAGACGAGGAAAGGGGCAAGAAGAATAATGGACACCATACTAGAATTGTGCAGTGCAAAGTTATATTAGGCATTACTTTTGTACAATGATCCGAGAGATAGGATTTTATCATGGTGTTTGATCACTACTTCCTAGTTTGTCTCTATTCGACTCTCTCTGACTAACTTACAAATAATGGAAGTATGCACAATTATAAAAGTCTAGAATACAAAGGGTCGGTTGCACTCCTACAATAGTGAGGAACAATTGCTTTGTATATAATCATTGTTTTGTTGTCTTCTGGTAACGCCAATATGGAGCTACACAGAACAGCACTTACTGTCATTTTCAGAGTTGTGCAGCATCAACGAAGAGAAGTTAGGACCTCATAGTATGATCACATGTGCTTGGGATGATCATGAAGCTACTGGTGAAGACAACATGTGTCATGGAGTAACGTTGTTCTACCACGAGGAAATCAAAGGCTCATATCCTCCTAGATCAAGCCAAGACCACATTTTATTTAATTCATATGACATAATTACAAAGGATACCACAAACACCACACTTGCCTTATTTATTGAATTACAAACATAAAGTAGACATTACAATCACAAACCCTCAATGGACATGAAACAAGCCTTGTTACTCTTTGCTCTCTTACAATCATACCCTTTGCTTTGCCAACTGCAGCTACTCCAATCCTTCCCCCATTTACTCATTTCAATCTCTTCCCTACATTCTCAATTTGTTGCAGTGCCTCTTTGAACCCCCATGTTCTTGAAAAACAATCCAAATGGTAGAAACCAACATTCTAGGCCATTATTTCCTTTTTGCAACTATCGCGGGTGAAACTCGAGTCGTTTTGAAACTGTCAGTTATTGCAGACCAATAGTTTCGCAGCTGCCACTTGCAAGAACCAGCAGTTTCATCAGCCTTTAGCGAACACAAATTGATCCTTGTTTGATGAATGAAACCTACTCTTGCAAGTTTGATGGAGCTTAGAAGTCTTCAAGGACTCTTGTGATGGTTGTTCCACAAGAAACAAAAGCAAAACAAACAAAGAAACACAAGCCGCATAATTGCTATTGGTTGATGCAATATTGCACCTCATACCCAGATGCCCCTGCATCACCAGTGATCAACACTTTTACTTAGCTAACCATCACGAACAAAATGTTGACATGTGACATTTTCATGAAACGAGGATTTGCAGGGCCATCCCAATGTGTCTTATGTTGCAACCATACGAGAAGGGCTTACCATATGTTTGCCTCCTGTCCAATGGCAAACTGCCTACAATGTTAACGGTGCTCTTTATTGCAAATCTTAAAGTATCCTATGCTTCTCTTAGAGAAGAGAGGGACTTACGGATGACCTAGCCAAACATACATTACAATTTTTCTTTGTGTTTTTAGGGGATCATTGATCTTTGGGCGCTAGGAGAGTTTCTAGGAGACAAGTTGTGCTCCCTCCCTAGATTTCCTAGTTAGGATCGCTTGGCCTAGGCCACTCACCTATCAACATTATCAGGTTTTCTATTGGCTTATTCACAATGATTGATGACAATGCCAATCCTTCTATTCCACACTCTATTTCTAATGTAGACCTAGAACAACACCAACCGAGGTCCCCATTTTCGCTCTCTTCTTGATCAGTGTCTGTGGCACAAGAGTTTTTTATGCATGGCCAGTTGTAATACTTATAGTATTTTTGATATTTGTACCATCTATAATTCACATTAATATGCCTCCCAACGAGTGTAAGGATACCTTTCAGCACTCACCCTTGGTATAGGTTTTTGTACTCTAGCTAGTTCTTAGTGTGTAATCTTATTTTGGTGGGCTTTTTCAAAAAAATCGGCCTCCCCTTTCTATTATAACTGAATGTACTTGTTGAATCTCTTTTACCTACTTTAGTCACTTGTGGACATTAATATATTTTACTTCTTTCTTTAAGCCCCAGGATGTTGATCTAACAACTATGACTTGGCCCAGATGATGATCTCGCAAATATGGGGCACAATTATACGAGGCATTGGATAAACTTATTTGCTTGGCTGAATTCTGCTAGTTCTTTGAATCAACAAGGAATGGAAATTATAGATAAGTCGTTTCTTACAATTATGGCATCCTGCCTACCCTTAGAGATAGGACAGTAACAAGATGAATAGGAAGGTGAAGTGAGAGCCCCCTCGCCCAAGGAATGGAAATTAAATGTGGATAGGGATAAAAAATTGAGCCAAGGCTCTTTCGAGGGTAGAGGAGATTTGCAAAGATATCCATGGATCTTCGATCTTTTGGTATGCCTAGGACCCATGGATATCGACAAAAAATGTAACATAGACCCTTGGTATATGGGATGGAATATGACTTGCATGAAACCATGGGATAAAAGAATCAGCCATGGAAATTGACTTCTAGTTCCTAGAAACCCAATGTTTTTCAAGACACTGTATGACCCAGTAAGAATGAGCATCCCAAATTTAATTATCTCATGATGATCTTTGCAGCACCCTATTCTAGCATGCACAAGACCTTAATGAGGCGGGGTGATAGGATGGGTAAACATTAGCATATGTGTGCTTGTTCTTTTCCCTACACAGGTTTAAGACTTCAAGACAAAAAAATTCAAGGTAACTTGTGACCACCATTCCTCCTAATGTTTTGTGTGTGTGCGTGTGCCTTAGAATGGCATGAAAGAAATTGGACATGAGACTTATGTAAAACATGAAAAAGGTCCAATAAAAAAAGGATTCCAAGAAAAGGGGACCCAAACCTAAAATGCATCATGTGAATGATAAACTACCCAATATAATTCGGCACCCGCCAGCTTCTGGAGGCAAGAAGCATAATTCTTGTATTGTGAAAAATAAAGAGATGCAAGGGATGGCAGAAGCTATAAGGTAACAACAAAATTCTATGGTCCCTATTATTAATAGTCTAAATTGCATTACTAAGCTTCTGAATGCAACAATGGGAGGGAAGGGGATGTCCTCCAAAGTTTCTTGGCAATGGTGACTGATGTCATTGAACAGACCAAAACTGAAAGACCCAAGAAAATGGAGGGGGTTTATCGAATGGAAGCAATGGGGCGAAGAATTTACACGGAAAAGTGTGATATCCTTGGGAGCTGCTAAAAAATCAAGAGAAGCGCCACCTGTTTCTAGAGAAAAGGGCAGAACTTCAGGGAAAGTTCATTTAGAATTTAAGGGAGGCTGTTGATTTCAGAGAAAATAGGGACAGGTCCAAGTCTCTGTGACCGATAATGGCTCAGATGATCCCTCTACTTTAGGTGCAAATAGAGACCTTCAATGAGTTTTGTATCCAGTCTGCAATGGCACATGCTCTTGGGGCATTTTTTCGGCTCTCATTACTATTTGTATTGGTTTCTTTGCCACTTGTGTTAGTGGTATACTGCTCTATTTTGTCTTTGTACTTTATTTCTTTGGTTCACCTCTAGGATTCTCTCTTCCTAGAACTTTATATTGTTAAAGGTTTTATCCTTCAGTTCCATTGACCTACTTTTGGTCATTTGTGGACATTAATATGATTTCTATTTCTATTTCTATTTCTGTGGCTTAGGTTTTTTTCTACCTTGCTGATATCATGGACCATGGTAGGAAATCTTTGAAAGTCACCTTTAATTTTATGAAGCAGTTGCAATAAAATGCCTTCATGAATCCCTAGTTGTCATATGTCTACCCCTTAATCATTGAGGTGGGTGAGTAGACATGTTATAGACCTGCCCCTCTTTTCTTTTCTTTCTCGGGAATCTTTTGGTTCTCCCGCTTTGTACTTGCACACGTTGTTATCTGCAGTTCCTTTGACCTACTTTTGTGGTCATTCATTGGACATTAATATATTTATCTTTATCTTTCTCTCAAACTGGGAGGTACCCATTCCAGTCCCACTGCACATGCTGGAATTCCAGAAGCTAGAGTTGCAAATGCTGATGCTATTGGTCCTAGTCCATCTCCGGTTTAATTTCATGCTGGAGTTATTTTTGTTCTTGTTTTATGCTACTTTGATCTTGACTACATAAATGATTAAAAATTATGGCCAGTTAGACTTCATTGTTATTATCAGTTGTGAACTTCCATGTAACCACCATGGCCGATAGCACTATTATTCCTATGATGCAACTTTCATGGTAGATGGAAACTATGTTTTTTATGTGTTTCCAAAGGTAGGACTAGATAAATGGCAATGGCTACCTGGACTTTTCACGGCTTATTAGTGATGCCCTTTGTTGAAATTTGGAAGGCCACTAGATTAGGAAACACTATCAATGAAATTGTGTAATGTTTTGTGCCTTAGTAATAAAAAAGTCTTTTTTGCCAAAGTAATGAAAGTCTTTTTTGCCAAAATCAAAAGAAAGAGGGATTACTATAATACATTTCACACATCTTCTAAGGCCAATGCATGCTAGAATCGTTGCATGATGAAAATTTCTGAACTTTAAAATATAAATCCAAAATCTATGCATCATAACTCTGAAGCACAAATTCAAAAATCTAAAATAAATTGGTTTTGATTTCCATGACAAGAAAAGGATCCCGTCTATTATTCATAATTCTGAGATTGAATCTGTTTCATCTATGATAATGGCAAGGAAATAGGAACATTCAGCAAATAGAGTTACAAAGTATCACTAATTAATGATACTGCAAGAATAAATCAAAGGAAGGAGGTCATTGCCCTTAGAAGTATAAGCAGAAAAAAAAATTTAGGTAGGATTACAGTTATTATATGGCTGTTGAAATGCTGTTTATACCTGGAATTTGTTTTCTGTACTTAGGAGCACAGCAACAGAAGAAAATATGGCATATATTGAGTTAATGACAGTAATAAGTTTGTGTCAATGTTACAAAGTCGCTATAAATGATGTGATTACATCAAGAGTGACGATGGTTAAATGGGTAAAATGGGGTTTGTATATACTATGTATACATGTTGTGAACCCTTCCCAAGTCAGCTGTCTAAAGGGCAATACGTGCACCCTTATGACATCTTGTATCCTCTCTTCAAATTGGCTTGGATAGTTTTTTTGTCATTCTTTTTGGTTTTTATTCTTTGCATGGTTCAACAAAATAAGGGAAAATCATATAAATCTGGAAGGCTCTCATCACAAGGTATTTTCTGATGCTGCTGCAATTTTCTATGCATGATCGTGTAGAAAGTACACTGCGATTGTCATTTTATAATTGTGATAAATTCCACTTTTTCCCTATGTATCCATGGAAATCCTATATTCTAACTAGGGCTTTGTAAGGTGGCTCGGTAGCTCCACAAAGCATTTTTTGTTCACCATGGGCATGCTATATAGTGTCGGAAAGCCCATTTACTGTACATTGCAGTGGTATTAGAGTTCATCCAACGTTATCAAGGTTCTTCACCTATAACATACCGGAACAGATAACACTATATTGCCCCAATATAAAAATAAAAATAAAAACATGTTTGCAACAATACAAATCAAGACAGAGATCCATGTAAATTAAATATTAAATCATGTCATTCATTTGACATAATTTAATATTAATGTGTGTAATGTCCCCGAATTAGTACAATGATGAAAAAAAAGGGTTTTCCAGCAAAACCCTTAATCAACTCCAAACAAACTGAATTCTGAAAATTTAAATCAGCAAACCCTAGCTGAAATATAGATGCTCAAAACACCCCAAATAGAAACAAACCCTAGGCACCGATGTTGCACAAATAATTCCAATACTAATGCGGTATATATCCACTGAATTTTCACCTTGGATCTATATGATATGTCATACATAAACCCTGATTAGGCTGCTGTAATAAATACTTGCTTAGGTGAGAGAAATGTGGATGTACCTTGAGAACGTACCCTTGCAATATTTTTTATTTTTCTTCTGAAAGTACAGCAGCATTTTTCCTTGCTAAATCAACCTTCAAACCCTTGCAAAACTCACCAATTATAATTAAAAAAATATAGAAATATTTCAGAATAAAATATTTCCAAGTTAGCCCTTCCAATGGCTTTCAAAACCCTTCAATGCAAATCGCTTATGTGCATAAATTTTACCCTTGGATTCACTCTCAAGATGATGTCAAAGTCCCTGAAAATACACCAAAAATACACAAATAATTACAATATTATTTGTCCACTATTTAGGGTCTAAAAGCAACCTACAAACCTCAGAAAATACTCCACAAGTGAATTGCCCCACTTATAAAATAATGGCAAAATTTCAAAATGAAACCCTAGTCTTTCCTTTCCAATTTCTTTAAAACCCTTATGATAAATTGCCACAAAAATCAGAAAATGGTATAACAATTTATATCTTGCCAAACGAAGTCTAAAAACCTTCCAAAGATGCTCAATTTCCTTCTCAACTGGTTCACCCTACCTCAGAAAATATAGGAAATAAAATCAGAATATTTTACTCACCAAAATTCTTCCAAATAGCCTCCAAAGGACCCTAGGGCAAATTGCCCAAGCTGGAAAATTAATATAAAATATTTGCAATATTTTATACTCTGCAAACCACTCCCAATCAACCTCAAGTCCTTGACATTCGCTCTCCAAACAAGTCGCGCTAGCTAGAAAATTCAATAAAATAATATGCAACCTTCCTTGGCATCCAACGACCCCTCCATGTGGCTCACCCAGCTCCCTAAGCAAGTCGCCACCCCTTTGGGTGATCTTCTGCACCACAAACAAGCCCTTAGTATGATTTGCCCTTTTCTAAAACTTGTGAAATTATCAAAAACTAGTTTCTGATAGAATTTGCAATATTTCCTCAATGAAGGTGGTGTCCAAAAACACCTTTGTAGATCCACTTGCATGTGCACATGCAATTTTGGAGCTCACAACTCTTGAATAGAGTTGCCCAAGTAGAAAGGATGGAGGTTTTCATCCCAAAACCTTTAACACTTCTTGAAGGTTTTCGTCCTCAAGAGATGGAAATCAAGCTTGACATATTTGATCCAATTTTTCAAATCAATATTCAACATAACATCTCAAAAGAGCCTCCCTTCCCTTTTATATTCTCTTTCCAATTGTGGCGCCCAAAATTGAGAGGGAGAGTTACTTTTTCCTTTTAATAAAAAGATATATAACAAGCTTCCTTATAAAAGTACTTTTGGGATGACCTTTAAAAAGGTCCCAAAAATTAGACAATAAAGTGTTTTATCAAACATATCCTTGAAGCTTACTAATGTTCCCCTTCTGCCTTTAAAATCCTTAGCCCTTGTGAATGCACAAACTAAGGGTCCCATCCCAATGACTAACTAAAACAGGGGGACATTACAATGTGTGTGTGTGTAGATGGCCCAAAAAAAATTAGCAAAAAGTTCTACTTCCTCATTGATATGTTTACATGTTTGTGAATTAGTATCATAATCATCAAATGCTATATTTTTTCAACAATCTTAATATTGATTAAGTGCATGGCATGTGCCCTCCTTGGGGTACATATTGATGCTTGTAGAGGATTAAAGCTCAATTTTCTCCGACTAATAGCAAAGAAGGAAAACATCATAAAATTGCAGTGAAAAGATCCTTGTAGGTATATAGTCTTAAATTTTGTATAAGTCCAATGCTTGTTATAAAACTAGAAATGCTTCAACATATGATTAGATAAGATCATAAGACTTTGTGGTCTCCAAGATAACGTACCTTCATCACCCAGATTTTTCTTGCCTGCCCGACGATATTGATTCCATAATCTAGACACACTCTGACTGAAATCTACATGTATTCTCCGGTCATCAATTAGCACATTATCCATCTGCAAAACAGCAGAGTTATAAGACTTAGCATACCAAAAATTATTAAGATCAATCAGACCATCATTAATAATGCCAAAAAGACAATAAGACTGATTCGCCTTGAAAAATATATTATAGGCCTCCATATTTCATCAATCAAGCTAGCAATATCATATGACAAAAATAATGCAATCCAAAGTTGGCCCAGTCACCAAAGTTGGTTGCATGTTTGTCTGTCATTTCACACAATATCTACACTATAATGTGTCATGCAAAAAATATATCTAAGATAAAAGAATCTATGTATTTAAATATCTTTTAATAGAAGAAAAGGCGTCAACATCACAAGTCCATGTCATTGAGCTTCTATGTGCAGACAAAATGATACTCATAGCAAGGAGCTTAAGGAATGTGAAGACCTAAATTAACAAGGTCGTGAGCATGACAGTAAACACCAGGAAAACCAAGTGGTGATTTTCTTTCCCAAGCAAAGATCAACATACCAGTTTGTCCTATATATACTGATAAGCTATTCGACGTGGGAGGTTGTTACAAGTGTTAGATGTACAGTTCCACAAACCTAATAAGTTAGGAGGTGCAGTGATCAAAGAGACTCAAATGAGGATTATTAGTCTTACAAGCCTTATAGAGCAAATATAGAATCAAAAGTACAAAACTGAAAGAAAATCAAACCCTGTTTGCGCTTCTTGCAGCACCAATCATTTTGTGTCAGTTTGAAGTATGCACAAGCAAGAATAATAAAAAATAAGAAATAGTTTTTTAAAATCAAAAAGGCTCATCATAAGCATGTAGAGGAGGAAATCAATCCACATAGAAACATATACATCAAACTTAATAGAAAACACATCACATAAGAGAACAACACAATATACTAGAAAAAACATGTTAGGATATTTCTTCATAATAACAAAATAAACATTCAAATATAATCCACTTCGGGGGGGAAACCTCCAATAATCAGAGTAAATGAGGAAATGAATTCAATAATGAAACTAATGATGATTATGGAGAGCCATGCTCAACCATATATATACCTATAATTGGGAAGACTCACACCCATAATTGGGAAGAGTCACACCCATTCATTTTAATTATGTCGGCCTAACTAAATACTAAGAATTAATAAATCAAAGATAAAGGTTATGCTCCCCATTCATAACCTTGGTACGCTTAATGTTAGAGGTGTACATGCCCTTCCCCTAAAAAAGAGCATTTTCCTCAATGCTTAGCAACTCAGGATGTTGTTGCATGAATTGTTCATCCTCCCATGTTGCATCTTCAATGAGAAAATTCTTCCATTTCATGAGAAAATTATAAAAGGCTCGATTGTGTAATTTCTACAGTCGTGTCTCTATAACAGCCTCACGTACCATAATGAACTTCCCTTCTTCATCTAACTCAAGCAACTTGGATTGGACCAAAAGCTTGGAACCAATTACTTTCTTCAAGCATGAAACATGAAAGATAGGATGAATTTTGGAAGTGAAAGTTTTAACTTATAAGCGACACTTTTGATCCTATACGGAACCTTATAGGGCCCAAAAAAAATTGGTGTGAACTTGATGTTCTTATGTTGTTTAAGTGATTGTTGTTAATAGGGTTATAAGCGAAGTAACACCCAATCTCCTTCCTCAAAATGCCTCTCATTGCGGTGCTGACCGGCTTATTGTTTCATCCTATTTTGAGCCACAACCAAATTCTCCTTAAGGACTTGAAGCTCTTCTTACTAGTATTGAAGATGATCCTCGATGGCACGGGCTTTGGAATGACCCCAAAAATAAGATGTATTAGAAGGCGAGGGGTAGCCATAGAGAGCCTCAAATGATGTCATCTTTGTCGTTGTGTGAAATGATGTGTTATACCACCATTCTACCTGTGAAAGCCACTTGGACCATTGTGTTTGTGTTTTTAAGGCAAAACAATGTAGTTATCTTTCAAGACATTTATTCACAATTTGAGTTTGGCCATCTGATTGTGGATGATAAGATGACATATGGGCAAGTTTTGTACCCCATGCAGAAAATAGTTCAATCCAAAATATGTTAGTGAAGATATGATCACGATCGCTCATAATGACTTTGTAAATGCCATGGAGTTTTTTTACCTTTTCCATGAATACTTTCGCCACGGTACTAGCTTGAAAAGGATGAGAAAGCCCACAAAAATGTGCGTACTTGGTGAGTCGATCCACAACCACTAAAATAATTTCCATGTTATTCAATTTAGGTAGGCTTGTAATAAATTCCATTGATATTTCTTCCCAATGTTGTGCTGGAACGACTAATGGTTGTAAGAGACCTAGGGTTTTACTCGTTTCTCCTTTCTCTTGTTGACATATCAACATTCTGCCACAATTTTTTGTACATCGCCCTTAAGGCCTTCCCAAACAAAATCCTTTTTTATACGGTGACAAGTCTTTAAGAACCCAAAATGTCATCCGATGGGTGAGTCATATCCTAGCATCTTTGTGACCCATTTCTATTGCTCCTCTAAAGACGATCATTGCTCCAAAAAATACTTTAGACTCTCATGATTTGTCTTCACTTTGAAATACCTTACTATGAGATATTGTCACCACTGTTTGATTGTGTGAATGATTGCTAACATTTATTTCTCATACATGGGCCTTACCAAGTTCTTTTCTTTTAATTGTCGACTCTCAAATGCTAAGGGACGCCCTTCTTGCATTAGTATTGCCCCAATGTCATGGCTAGAAGCATCACAAAATACCACAAATATCTTAGAGAAGTCTGGGGCAGCTAGCACAGGTGTGGAAGTACGAGCTTCTTTCAATTGTTGGAATGCTTGGGTGGCTAAGTCTCACCATGAAAATGAATCCTTCTTCAATAATGTCGTTAAGGGTGCTACTATGCGAGCATCGTTGTGAACAAATCTTATGTAGTACCCTATTAGACCCAAGAATCCTCTTAAACTTTTGATATTTTTAGGTTTTAGCCACTCTTTGACAACTACAATCTTCTTAGGGTCCACTTTAACACCTTCATGTGACACCACATGTCCTTAGTACTCCACTTCCTTCACTCCAAAGGCACATATAGATTTCTTTGCATAAAGTTGATGGTCTTCCAATACCTTTAATATCTTTTCTACATGTTGCAAATGTTATTTCCATGTTTTACTGTAGATTAATATGTCATCGAAGAACACCAATACAAATTCATGACGAAATGGGCGGAAAACTAAATTCATGAGGCTTTGAAAAGTAGATGGAGCATTAGTGAGACCAAATGGCATAACTAAGAATTCATGGTGACCCTCATGTGTCATGAATGCAGTCTTATGTACATCCTCCTTTATCCAAATTTGATGAAACCCCGAACGCAAATCTAACTTAGTAAAGAAAATGACACCATTCAATTCATCTAATAATTCATCAATAACAGGAATGGGAAACTTATCTTTCAAAGTGATCTTATTGAGTTCCCCGTAATCTGGGCACATTCTCCATTACATCCTTTTTTTTAACCATAACCACTAGAGATGAATAAGCACTTTCACTAGGACAAACAATACCTGAGTCTAGCATTTCCTTCACCAATTTTTCAATTTCTGACTTTTGTTAATAGGGGTAGCAGTAAGGTCTAATGTTAGGAGGGATACTTCCTGGATTCAATTCAATTGCATGATCATGATCTCTAACTAGAAGTAAGCCCTTCGGTTCCTGAAAAACTTTGTGATGTTGTTGAATAATCGTTTGAAGATTTGGCAGGTCTTGATTTTCTACATCATTTGCTTCCAAGAAATGTAGTTGTACCACTATGCCATAAGATCCTTTCTTAAGCAATTTCTCCATCCTATGAGAGCTAATAATTTGGCTCGGTGGGGATTTCATCTCGTTAAGTGTGTATTGTTTTCCATTTATATTGAAAACCATGAATAAGTTTTGAAAATTGAAAGACACTACTTCCAGTTGTTTAAGCCATTGCACTCCCAGAACTACATCTGCTCCCCCAATTGGTATAGCAAACATCTCTGGGTCTAGATGATAGTCCCCCATCGAGAGCTTGATATGATGAAACTTACCCCACAAGAGAGTTGTTTCCCATCGACAATCATGAATTGAAAATTGGAGACTGGGTACACAAAGCAATTGAGCTCATTAGCTAATTTTCTATCAATGAAGTAATGGCTACTCCCTGTATCGACTAAAACCGTCACTTTCCTCTTCTTAATATAACCCACCACTTTGAGTGTTTGTGGTGTGCTTATCCCATTTAATGCATGCAGAGAGATAGTAGGGCTTTCTTCCTCCTCAAAATTTGCATGCTCCTATCCACTTGTTGGTTCCTCTGTAGCTAATTCTTCTTCCTCCAAAACCTCATTCTCAATAATCATTAGTCTTTTCTCACCATTGGCACACTTATGTCCTTTAGACCATTTACTATCACAATGCCAACATGACCTGTTTCTCTTTTTTCTACCTCCTGTTGAGGAGAGATCTTGGTAATTTGCCTTGGGTTGAAAGAGTTGACCATGTTTCTAGCAACAAAATTAGTCACATTTCTATCTCACCATCCTGAAGTTTGACCTTGCGTGAATCTCTTGGTAGCAGAGTTTCATTGCTCAATGTGTAGTTCTTGTTGCATTGCTTTCCTAATTGTACACGGTTCCAACAAGCGAACATCATGCTTAATTCGTTCATTTAGTCCATTGATGTAAAATTGCAGTCTCTGATAAGGTGCTGCTTCTAGAGTCCAGATTGCCAATCTCCTATGCTCTGCATTATATTCCGCTATAAATCTTGTTTGTTTCAAATTTGTTTGTTGGGTGAAATAACTTCCCTACTATGACTGTTCATAGTGGGCTGCTAGGTCCTTAGTGAATTCATCCCAACTAAGCACCTACCATTTCTTGTCACTCATCATCCATTGGTACCATTGATAAGGTTCAAATTCTTGACGTAGTGAGGCTATGTCAACCTTTGCATTTTTTGGTATATTGTGAAGCTTAAAATATTGTTCCATGAGACTTATCCAGGAAGTTAAATCCATTCCATCAAACTATTGGATGTCCATCTTTGGTAGGTGTAATTTTGCCCTTTGGAATTGTTGTCCTATGTTTGCTTTATTGTGTCCTCCAGGATGGTTTGGCTATGTATGACTGTAGGATGTAGATTAATTAGGGACTTCAATTCAGACATTAGATCATATTTAAACCTATCTAAACCCTCATTCAAGAATGACGCAAATGGGGCAAACAAATTATCCTCGATAAAAGTGACTATTGTTTCACATCCCTCCAGTTTGTTTCCTTCAATTTTAGGTGGTGGGCAATAAAGAGAATCATTGGGATCAATGGTTGAAGAAAAGGCATTTGTTCCCAAAAGGCATGGCTATTGATTTGGTTTTGTTTCTAGCTCTATATTTGTTCTCAATTCTTGGAGGAAAGTATTTGGAACGAGTGGTAACCATAAACAGTTAAAACATGTGTTGTATCAGAAGCATGAGATCCACTGTTGACCAACTTTGACCAGCAAATTTCGGAACATAAAATGCCTCAAATCTCAAAATACAAATAAATGACCGTCTCAAAAATTATGAGATTTCTAAAAACATAAACAAATCAGAAAAAATCCTAAAATTGTGCCCTGTAGATTCGTTTTATGAAAAATCATAAACTCGCTCATCACCATAGCCTATTTTTTTGCCATGGACTCCTTGATTGATTCTCCAACTCCACTAAAAAAATTGTAGAAATTTTCACCACGATTTGAGAGATATAGCGGGAAAAAAAATCTTTGCCAAAATCGATGCTCCAATACCACTTTATTTCTTTATAATAACAAAAAAAACATTCAAATATAATCCACTTCGAGGGGGAAACCTCCAATAATCAGAATAAATGAGGAAATGAATTCAATAATGAAACTTATGATGATAATGGAGAGCCATGCTCAACCATATATATACCCATCATTGGGAAGAGTCACACCCATAATTGGGAAGGGTCACACCCATTCATTCCAATTATGTCGGCCTAACTAAATATTAAGAATTAATAAATGAAAGATAAAGGTTATGCTCCCCATTCATAACCTTGGTACCATAACATTAAGGGTGTAACACAACAATATCTCCATTATATCCATAACACTTAGTACATGACATGGACAACCACATCATACTTGTCACATCCTAGTACGAGATGATAGCACTTATGATATAAATGATCAATGTAGCAAGGAACAATGTACAACATATATCCTTATTGAGACATCGTCAAGGGTGATTGTTCAGATAGCAACTACACATCATAAAAATAATAGGCCTCATTCACAACAATAGCACATTGCTCATCAACATGTCGAACAAAAAATGACAAATCCAGCTCTAACACGTCTTATTACTCCCTAAAACTGGATAACATATTATAATTTTGAGACAATTTAGGGGGGCTACATCTATCCCCTCAATTAAGGCAAGGTCATCCATGACGACTCATCATAGATATTAGTGATGGAGTCAACAAAGTGGGGGTACAATTCAGTCCTTGTGATGCTTGCAAGGAAAAGGATGTGATACTCTTCTCTTAGTATTTATCAACCATTTCTTCAACTTCGTGGCCTTGTGGAAGGTTGTTTTTGCATTCTCAAACTAAACCCTAAAATTCGTCTGCCACTAACCTCTTATTATGTCGTTTTTCTTTCCCACTCTGCGCATATCAAGCAACTCCTAGTTCTCACGAAGAAGCTTTAAACAATGCTTCCTCACATCACTTGCACATTTTCTCTTTGCCCTCACAATTGTTCTTCAATTCCAGTTCTTGAGCCTCATAAGAATTTTTAGCTCCATCCTGGCCTTCTGAAAAACTCCACCAACTTCAAGAGGTAGTTCTTAGCTTGCTAGTATGTCGTCTAATCCAATTTCTATTATTGTTGCACTATATGCACTTTGGACTCAAGATTGTTCCTTCATCTTTTGGATATATGAGCCATCACCATGTGGTATGCAACATATTTCTCCACATATGCTAACTCGCCCACAATCTTCTATAGATGCTCATTGTCAACTTGTTCTCCTGAAATATTTCCATGGTGCAACAATTTGAAATGGAGATTTTTCCACATCAACATATACTCTTCGCAATGTTGCACTTATTCCATTTATAGCCGACGTTTTAGAGGTTACAAGGTCGAATTTTTTCTTATCTTCCTATCAAAACTCAGAAGATTTCAACTGGTTCAACAATTTTTTTGAGCAGTTATATTAATTACTCTTAAATAGAAATTCAAATCTACGCATTGAACTCTCCTACCTCCTCCCGTCTAGAAAAAGGTGCAGCTAGTACCATTTGTTGTCGAAACTATTCTATCTGTGTGCTCTTGGACTTGTGAATCTTGTTCGTTCCATAACAATATCCATACAATGTGTGGCATGCTTATTGTGCAATTTTGTCTCATCACTCATCAGCTCGTCCATATCAACTCCCATTGTGTCCAAACATAAAATTGATTGGCCTCATCATTATGTTTCCATCTTCTATAATAGGAATTTCGCCATTGTCCTCCTCATAATCAGTCAATCCAATGTGCAATCCATGCAACCTTGTCAACCTCTTCACCATTACACAAAAATTCCGTTGGAGTGTTATCCACCATAGCTCTATGGAATTTCCTCCAAACAATGGCATATTCGGAACTCCACAAGTCACTTGTCATATTGAACCAACAATCGTAGGAATCAACTTGCATTTGTCAGTAATTTTCTTGAACTAGATGTAGTGTACTATGTTATCATCTGCAAAATATGACTGGTCATCCCCATTGTACACCACATCATCACAATCATACTCATCATGATCATCCTAGTTGCAATCATCCTCACTACCCTCCTCAATGATGATGCAAGTGTCACCTTTATGACCTCATTCATCATCATAGTTCGTCACGCACTAGGGTCAATCATTGTACATTTTCAATCCAACCCCTTTGGTTTGTAGACGAACCTTCTCTTTTGTCATCATGTTTGTTGTTTGTGTTTGCTTGAAATCAGCTTCTATGAGTGTATTTATTTTCTCAGACACAAACAAATCCTTTCTTTGTGTTCTTTGACTTCTTTGGTAGAGTGGTCAATTGTGGCACCTCTAACCCCAAAAACTTCTAATGGATTATCGAAGGCATGCTCATGTTTTTGATATTATTCACAAACGAATTGGTATTGCCATCTTTGTCCCCACAAAATTCATTGATAAAATCAATTTTGTATTGATGTGTTATTTTCTTTGTCTCCATTTTCTCTTTTATACAAGACAACAGATTCAGTTAAAGTCGTCTAGCACGAAATTCACATCAAGTCTTTTCCTTCCAACCAAGCAACTAGATCTTCCCATTGTCGGATCATATTCTTGGAATAATGATACCAATATCTCCTTGTGGAATGATGTCTTCTTATAGAAGATAGACATCCGAGTTACATGTTTTGCTTGAGCCTTTTCCAAAAATTTCTTCAATTAATGCCCGACATTGGCCTTCCACTAATACACAATCCGATTTCCGTTGGCAAGTAAAATTGCATTTCCTCTTGATTTGTCTTTGGCTTAGTCTTATTGTCATTCATATTCTTACTTGCCCTTGATTTCTTTTTTTGCTGCTATGAGCTTGCAAGTGGTGGTGTGCTCTACCTCTTTCGTTACTTTGAGGAGTCATGGATCTAAATTCCACTACTTTTGCTTGCTTTGCTCATTATGATCTAACGTTTATCAATAGAGGGTATGCGCATATTGTGCTCTTGGTGCCCATATTTGAGAAAAACCAATATGTCAGTTCCACAACAATGTCTCCTTTACAGTACAATGGGATTTCTCATCTACACACACGGTGTAGTAACTTCTCTTAAACAATTCCTTCCTCTAGGAAAATGAAAGTTCACATGGGTATTGATGCCTCTTAACCTTTATGCTTGCTCAATTTTTTGTGGGCACTTTGTCAAACCATTGTTTGATAATAATTTTGAAAAAACCCTCATCTCCTGCTCTTTCTTTTATTGCGCACTCGCAAATTTCTTCAATTTTTCTTCAAAATCCTACATCTACTCTGCACTATCACTTGGTTTTGGCTTTGTGCAGGAGTAAAAATATTTTCTACATTCGATATTATCCACAAAAAACTCTCCCACTGCAAAAATATGTAAAAACATGCAAGCATCTTTTGTGGACTTGCTCTTCTAAGCTTCATGTATGTGTGCTTTGAGTGCACTTCCAACTCTTTGACAATGTGCTCACTTTAATGAGGATTTTGCAACTTTTAAACATTTCTATAAATATAGTCAATTCTTGTGCATCATTGCTTCATTGCACATTGCTTTTATAATTTTTAATTCCACAATTATCATGCAAATTATCAAAGTCCTTGCCAAAAATAAAATTCTCTTTATCCAATTTGTTTTTATTTGTATTTGCGAAAATGCTTGATTTTTCCAATATTCTTATCACCAATACAATTCATTGTCAGGGACTTTGAGTATTCATCCATGTCTCGTTTTGTATGCGTGATGGTCTTATTAGGCCATTCAGCCTCTTTTCTTCCATGGTTGGCCTTCTTCATAGCCTTTCTATGGCCTCTTCTTTGTCGTTGATTGTCTCAACAATTTTGACACCTTATAGTGTCCACTGGATGCCTTCGGTGTGGCATCCAACCCTTCCATCTTGGGCATCAGGGTTTGTCTTTGCACCATCATCCCCCTCAACCCCTTGGACAGGCATTGGAGGTCATTTGGCCTTTGTGTCGGTCCCGTCAAGCCTTGCCCTAATGTCTTCGAGTTTGGGGATACCCTGCTTAGGTCATTCTCCCTTATAAATATCCTCGTTGTGTTCGGGGTGATCCCAAACAACCCTTTTAGGCCGTTTGTCCCCTTTGTCCACCTTAATCCTAGACGCATCCAAGTCTGCCCCTTCCCTTGAGCCAATCAAGCCCTTCCACCCAATCCTCTTTGCCTTTACAATAGTTCGCCCCCAGGTTGGGACAGCCCAATCTTGTCCTTCATTGTTCTTACTTATTACAACATTATTCTAACAATCTTTCCATCAAAACTCAATTTATTTTCACAATGAACTTGGTTCTTCTGTAACTTAATATTTTCTTACACCCACATCTATTTTCCTTTTAAAAAAAAATTATTTTTCGACAATTCACTAGATACAAGATTTTTTTCTTTGTTGGATCTAGAAACTTGTAATTCCCTTGAATTTTTAAGAAATTGTCCGAACATTATAAAAATCATTTTTATTATTAATTTTGCAAAACCTTTGTCTAACTTTTGTAGGTAACCTAAAAATTGAATGAGGTAGGTATATGTATAAGAAAATCTTGGAAAAACAGGGATAAGGAGTGGGGAATAATGCAATAGGCTATGTAAATAGGAACGATTAATAAGAGACTCTTCATGTTATTACAATTTGAGCAAGGTACGCGTAGAGTCGTGGACAAACCTTGGAGCCTAGGGGTAGCCATTATGAAATGAACCCACTATTGAACTTGTCGCATCTTCGTCCACAATGGTTCTTTCTCAACATGCATTTTCAAATAAACTCAAAACAATTGTTGCAACTACCCCACTCCATGTGCTTTGTTTTTGAACAATGTCGTCCTTGGTGATCTTATTCCTCCCTTTCTCTTTGTAGGGACAAATCCCCAATTTTGTGGTTTGCAATTCTTTACCCTTCCATGCAGTGGTACACATCATTGGTGTGTTCCTACAATGTTTGCAAATTGCACACTATTGTTCTAGCATTTTCAATGCATCCATGTAAAACACTTGAATTTCTTTCCCCTTGGCTTTCTTCACATCAATATCACTCTTCCCTCTCTTCTAACTCTACTCTATAATTCCCCTTGTCTAATCATCCCTAACTTTATAAAACTTCAACTTCAACTCATTAACTGTTTTTTCAACATCTTTACCATTGAGGTTTTCCAAAACAACCACTTCACTATCACATTCATCATTAGTGTGATACAATCTAAACCAGATCATCTTGAATTTTTTTGGTTTAACCTTTGGTCGTCAATTGAAATTCAAAATTACTAATCTCATCTTTAGATTCATCTATCTCAAGTTCTCGTCATACCAATACTTTCTTTGACATTGTGCAATCTCAATTTTCCATTGCACATTCATGTCACCTTGGATCTAGATTGACCTGTCATCAAGGAATACCTTGAAGTTCCCTATCATCAACTTCTAAAAAGTGTGCAAGATAATTCTTTGAAATGTTATTGGAGCATTACACAATCCAAATAAGACATTCAATTGTACGCATGATTATGTCCTTGACCATGAAGGTTGTCTTCAGCTTGTCTTCTTCTTTGATGCTTATCTAATTGTAACCACTAAACTAATCGATCAAGATGTATATCTCGTGTCCTTCAACTTCCTTCAATGACACCATGTTCAAAATTTAAGAATACACTTATTAAATTTCCCTTCTACCTTTTTTAAACTTATCACTCTCAGTGATACCTAATCTTTGTTGTTCACTTTGAGGATTATTTTGGCACCAAGCATCTCGTCAATCTCAGCGTCAACTTTTGAAGTGTCCTTCAAGTTCATTCCATACAATCTTCATCTCATTGGTTGTGCTCCTAGTGTCAAAGGAGTCTTATGTACACACATCTTCGATCGAACAACTTTCAAATCCTTACACATTCATGCAAATACATTTTTGTATTCGTCAAAAATATCATACTTTGTCACCTTCAATATTGGGGCCCCATTCTCTTTCACATATTTTGTGGTTTTCTCAACCCCAAGGTTCACCTATACCATCTACGAACATTTAAACTATATTTCCTCCTTGATAAAAACCGAATGTGTAGGTATCTTACTTTCAAGTCACCTATATCAAACTTTATGAAATACGAGGGGTAATCACAACTTCAATCCACCAAATCCACAATAACTTGTTCAGTCACATCACTATTTTTTCTCGGACCTACACTCACGATAGACACCTTTCCTGTAGATGGTTCTCACTACTCATAGGGGATCACTTCCACACTACAATATGAAGAGTGAAAAATGGCAGTCTCCCATTTTCCAATGCATCAGTGCACTACTTGGACCTTTTTCTATCCTTCGAGCAATCCTCTAGTTGTAACACTTTGTCTTCTCTTGATTTTATGAGTGCCATCTAAGTTTGATGACACGACTTCTTGACACGTTGAATGTGTCTTGATGTCAATCTTGAACTTTTTATGTTGTTGCTCAATCAACATAATATTATTCTTCATCTTCAATCACACCTAGGCCTCATCCATCTGCACTCTTCCTAATAACACGTAATATGTTGGTTTTAACAATAATATCAAAACAAATTCAATGACGAACTCGCATTCTCTGATCCAAGCTTTGTGTGTTACTAAGAACCTTGAGGGTTGGATTCCAAATTTATTTGATATAGCTAGTCGGAAGATCAATGTCCATAATGTCGGTTTATTCAAACTTTGCAATGTAAGTTATTGCAACACATTTGCTTTGGAGCTAGAGTCATCAACAAACTTCATCAATGTAAATCCAAAAACATATCCATGCATGTCGGGATAGGGTCAACCATCTTTACAATCAATGTCATTTAGTTCAATACTTTGTCTTCTTCATCTGTCAATACATTTATCTCAATTCTCTATGCTGGTGCTCTCAATAGATTATGCAATGACGACACTATGTGCAACAATTCTCCAATCTTGAAGGGTATCATGGTATCATTTATCTATCAAGCAAGGCTCAATGTAGATGGGTAATTACTCTTTTCCATTGAACTTCTTGTCTTTTCCCTTACCTAAGACTCTTCCATCATGGCTCTTTGTACTTGCTCTCTCATGTCAATTAGACTTCTTAGCTTGTGTTCTCACCAACACCATCTACACATATGTAGTGAACCTCATTGTTGCTTATTTGGACAGTTCATGCAAAACATCTCCATTTATCACATGTTCAACATTGATAAATCGAACAATCATTAACATATCTTTCTATGTGTCATAACATTCCTCCTTGGTTCAGGTTCCTCCAACTACCTCCTTGTCATGGATTTATTTATCCACCACTTGTTGTTGGCTTGTTAGTAAGAATGAAGAGAAAGGCATACAACACACTAACATACTCATGTGTTTGTATTTTATTAAGCATAAAGAAGTTACAACAATTGAGGAGGTTGATAATGAAACATTAATTTTTTTTTGTTTTTGTTTTTTAATCAATGAATGAGGGAAGGGCCTGTTATAGCTAGAAATTGCACCCTTGTGGGAGAGTTCTTCAGGATCTCTCACTTCCAGCTATAAGCATAGGGACAACCTCAGGATGTGGGTATCCTATGGTGAGGTTGAACCTCAAGGCTTTTTAATGAGGCTACTTCCTTAGGTGCTTCACTTCAGCTCTCGATTCCCACACTAAAATCTATTATTGGCTAAGGAAAAGGGATAGGAGAATAACATGAAAAGAAATCTAAGCTAAGGGAGGTGATGCACCAAAAGAAATGATCAACTTGATTTGGGAAATGACACTAATTCAGCGTAAGATAAATTTGATTACACAACCTCACAAGCAGTTAATTTGCATAAGTATTTCGTAAACTAGGCTCACTGAACCACACATGAAGCAGAGAGGGATTTTGAAATCCACACCAAGCGTCCATTAATGGCAAAAAAAGCTCAAGTCCAAAACTGCAACTAACTGAAAAACACCTAAATATAGGCAAGAAAGAAGGACAATGAGCTTGGAAGGACACTTCTTCACAACGCCATTGTGCACAATCTTGCTTAACACAATTTTCAGACAGACAACAAATTAATCTTTATTGCTTCAAAAAGGTCTATTACAAAGCGATTTTGGCAGAGTAACTTTATCACCAGTCCAGAGATAATTTCTTGGCTCCAAGGCCTCTATTTATAACGGAGAAGGGGGAAGAGAAGATGGGAAGAGGGAAGAAGTCGTTGATTACTAGGATCCCTATCGTCGTCCTCCCTTGTGCAACTAAATGCGCCACTCAGGATCGTTGAACAACCTTCTTGAGTCCCTCCTGCCTTCAAGTCTCTCTTTGGCATATCTAAAGAGCCATGTTACAAGCAGTTGAACGTCACTTCCTTGCACGGCTGAAACGATCTTTGCATTTAAAACAACGTGGTCACATTCATTTTCACGTGTCCTACTAAAGAAGACGAGGTCTCCATGTGATGATAATCTGGCCGAACCATGTTGCCTTTATGTTTGAACGGCCATTTGTCGAGAGAGGGAACCATGTTGAAGGACGAAGGCCGTCATTAAATTCTCAGCTACCATCTCTCGCCAGTCGTTTGGACTCCCTTTTGCGTTGATTGGCCGTTGGACATTGCCTTAGATCCTTGACCTGCACCGTGGATCTTCCCGTCATGGATGCCTATGGATCATCGATCTCCCTACCAAATAGATTCCCTTTGTGCCACTTGGCAGCCTCTCATTTGTCCTTTTCATGACTCTTATGCATTGTCAATCCTTAGAACATGGCATTGGACTGAGCATATTTAATCAAGCAGCGTTGGAAACCCGATTTACTCTTTGCTGTGTAATTCAGGTTTTCAAAGCTAGTTGACTTATGAAGCTTTTCAAGCTAAGCCATTGAAGAATCCCAATTTACTCTATGAAAAGTAACTCAGGCTTTCTGACCTCTCCTACTTCAGACTTTGTCTGCGGGCTACTTTGTTCTTTGGGATCTATTTGTCTCGAGCAAATCTCCCAAAGGAATTCCTTGGGACAATTTGTCCGAAAGAATTCCTTCGTGCTTTTTGTCCGTAGGAATTCCTTCAGGTTTTTTGTCCGAAGCTTCCTTCTTGCTCTCTTCCTTCGGAAATTACCTTTCGGATTTTTCAAAATGGATTTTCCCGAAGGGTGAGAGACCCTTCGGGCTTCCTGTATGTCCCTTCGGACTTCTGCAAATGGTCCTCTCAGAGGGAAAGATACCCTTCAAGAATTTTGAAATGGTCCTTCCGAAGGGTAACATACCCTTTGGGAAACTTGCAACTGTCCACTTGGAGAAGGAAATGCCTTTCGGATTTTTCAAGAAAGCCTTTCCGATTTTTGAAAGTGAGCTTCAGGTTTTTGAAAGACCCTTCGGAAAAGTGAAAAGGACCTTCGGGTTTTTTGTTGGGACCACCTTCTTTCGGAAATGACCCTTGGCTTTTGGAGAAGACTTGTCCCTTGAAGAACCCGAGAAGCACTGCTTCTCAAGATCAAATCGGGTTTGTCAAGCCCCTTTACTTATTTCGGGCTTCTGACTGCTCGCTTCTTATGAAGTAATTGAGTAGTGCTCCTTGGAGAACCCAAAATACACTATCCATGAGTAATTCGAGTTTGTAAACCCGAATAACTTCTACTTATAAAACATTTAGAAGTCAAGCATCACTAAAAACCCAATTTACACTGTGTCCTCAGAAACTCGAAGTCTTGCGACTTCGAAAGCCCAAAGACTTTTTATTTGGAGAACCTGAGGTTGTTTGAACTTGCAACTTTTGCTTGAATGTCCACCTTCTCACACTTGGGCAAAATTTTGGTATGTGGGCCAAAAATGGCCAACATTTTTGGCGACTCGCAAAGAAGCATGCCTGCTATGCTTTTGAACCCAGCTCATTTGTTTCATTCGATCCATTGGGCATGGAGTCACTGCTTTTTTACAAAGCTGGCTCTATCTGAAAATTTTCTTTGAAGCAACAAGAACAACCGAAACAAAACGAACTATGCCCAAGGCACTTAGGGAAGGGAAAACACTCAACTGAAACGGATGTGCACAAGGCACTTAGAGAGAAACATGAAAAGCTATACAAAATGTACAATAACATATACAACTACAAATCCTTAATAGCAGGGCTTCAAATGAATCCCATTGACTGGGATGGGTAATACCTCTCTGTCTAATTGGGTGAGCTGGAAGGCATTATGTTGTTTACATCTGTGGATCAAATAAGGGCCACTCCACAAGCTGTCAAACTTGGTATGGTTGCCTAGTTTGGCCCTATTTGAATCCCTTTTGAGGACCGAGTCTCCCTCCTTGAAGTCCCTTGCCGTGGCTCTCTTGTCAAAAGCTTTTTTGACCTGAGTCTAATGTGACTAGCGATTTCATTGCAAGGTCTCTTGTCTCAAGTTTCATGAGTTCTGTCAATCTCACATTCATGGGTTCATCTTCCAGCTACTCCAGTTGATGGGCTAGTTCTAATGCAGACAGCTCAAGAGAAATGGGTAACTTGGCCTCTCTTCCATATACTAGAACATATGGAGAATTGCGAACAGTAGCTTTAGGAGTTACCCTATCAGCCCACAAGGCTGTCTTCAACTTGGTGTGCCACGTCCTTTGGTTCTCCTCCATAGTCCTGATCATCCTCAGCAAATTTTTATTTGTGGACTCAGCGAACCCGTTTCCTTGAGGATAATAATTTGAGGAGGTGCTGAGGTAAACGCCCATCTTGAGAGCCCATTCACTTGTTTTCAAACCAAGGAAAGCTAATGCATTATCAGATATGATAGTGGATGGAACACCAAACCTGTTCATGATGTTGTCATAGAAATCTAAGACTGCACTTTCATTGGCTTCCTTTAATGCAATGGCTTCCACCCATCTAGTGAAGTAATCAGTTGCGGTAAGCACCCACTTATGCCCAACACTTGATGGAGGGTTGATTACTCCAATGAAATCCAAACCCCACTGCATGAATGGCTGCTCTACTTGAATTGGGTTGAGAGGAAAAGATGCTAACCTTTGCTTACCCGTAAAGAGAGCACATTCCTGACACTTCCTCACCCATGCATAAGCGTCCTTGAAGAGGCTTGGCTAGAAATAGCCAACCCTCATTATCTTTGTTGTTGTATTCTTGGGTGCAAAATGACCTCCTGCAGGTCCATCATGGACATGCTCCAGAAGCTTGGCCACTTGGTCATTATCTATGCACCTTAGGAGCATTCCATTGAGGTCCCTTCTGAATAAAATCCCATCAACCAACGCATAAGTTATGGACTGAAGTCTGAAATACCTTCTTTTTGCTTTGTCCATACCTTGAGGGCACTCACCTGTTAGCAGAAAGTGCGTCATATCATGGAGCCAACTAGTGTGAGATGGAGGTGCATCTATTTGTGGGTTATCTTGTGTTACCAAGATGACCTCTTTGTCTTCATGAAGGTCATCGACCATATGCTCACACAAGCCTTTACCTCTTACTAGCTTAGTGATCTTGATCTCCACATCATACTTCATGACCTTAGTAATCCAACCAGCTCTCTTTTCGTTCAAATCTTTGTTGCGAAGGAAGTCCCTCACTCCAAGATGAGACACCATAAGGTAGATTTTGTTGTTGGAGAGCATTGGCTTGAACTTTTTGAGGCTTCTTATTGTTGCAAGGACTTGTTTTTCTACAAAAGTATACCTCACCTCATACCCCTAAAGCCCCTGACTGAAAAATGCTATTGGCTGCTCAAGTCCTTCACAATTCCTTTGCATCAGCATAGCTAATATATTATCAATATTGGCAAAAGCATACAATATGAAGTCCCTTGAGAAATCAGGATTCATAAGTGTGGGTGCTTGAGCAATGGCTTGCTTGATAGCTTCAAATGCCAATTTACCTTCATTTGACCAAGTGAACACTTGGTTTTTCTTCAGCATAACAGTGATGGGCTTGACCAAGTTTGCAAAACTAGGTATAAATCTCCTCACAAAGTTTATCTTCCCAAAGAAACTTTGGAGTCCCTTCTTATGCTTGGGTAAGAATAAGACCAAGATGGCACTTATTCTATCAGGATCAATGGACAGCCCTTCTTTTGAAACGATATGGCCCAGCAGCTTGCCTTCATGAACGGCAAACACGCACTTCTTGGGATTCAATGAGATCCCATATTCCCTACATCTCTCGAAAATCAGCCTCAAGTGGTCTAGGTGTTCGCTGGCATTCTTGGAGAAAACCGTGATGTCATCCAAGTATACCAGCACCATTTGATTTAGCAGCCCTTGGAAAGCCATGTCCATGGCTCTTTAAAAAGTTGCGCCAACATTTCACAAACCAAAGGGCATCTTTTGGTACGCGTACGTGCCCCATGTGGTTGTGAAGGCAGTGTATCGATCCTCATCTTTTACCCATACTTGGTTGTAGCCTGAATATCCATCCAACAAAGAAAAGCGTTCTGATCCTGCAACTACTTAGAGAAGTTGCTCCATGGATGGTAGAAGGTAGTGATCCTTCAAAGAGACTTTGTTTAAATCTCTGAAATCAACACATAGCCTAATCTCCCCATTCTTCTTCCTTACAGGCACCAAATTGGCTATCCATGATGAGTGCTTGATGGAAAAGATGATCCTGGATTCGATCAACTTGGCTAACACTTCCCTCATCAACTCTTCTATCTTGGGGTTGATGGGCCTTTGTTTTTGCCTTACATGCTTAGCATTGGCCTCCAATTCTATGGTATGATGGGCTAACTTCGGATCAAAACCTTTCAGGTCGCTATACTCCCAAGCAAAAATGTCTGCATAAACCTGGCAAAGTGCTATGAAAGTGTGCCTCTTAGCCTTGCTGCATACCTTCTCGAGCTTGAGAAGCTTATCCTGTTGGCAATTTGAGCAAGGAGACAGTTGACAGTTTGAATATCATGATCTAGAAAACAGTTTGAGGACTGAAGAATTGTCATTTCCGTCTAAGGCAACATGGAATTGTCATTGATGACAAAGGTTGATGTCCTTGATGTCATTGAGATTGAATATGATCATGCATTAATGCCAAAGGTTGAGTTGAGCAGACTTGTGGAGTAAATCAGCGTTGTGAAGTGCTCTTACTTATAAAATAAGTAAAGCAGTCTCAAAACTCCGAACTGATCTAATAAAGTTGGTCGGGTATATGGAACGACTTTACTTCTTTCATGTTTATAAGTAAAGCAAAGTCGAAAACCCGAAGTGGTCTAGAGGAGTTGTTCAGGGTTCTAAAGTGACTTTAGTCGATCGGGATTCTGGAACGACTTTACTTCCTTATGCTTTATAAGTCAAGCAATGTTAAGATCTCGAGTTGGTCTAAGAGGAGGTTATCGGGTTTCCAGGATAGCTTTACTTCTATGTTTATAAGCTAAGCAATGTGGAAAAACCGAAAGGGTCCAGCGAAGCGGTAATCGAGGATTTGCAAGCACGTTACTTCTCAAGTTGATAAGTCAAGTAATGTCAAAAACCCAAAAGGGTCTAGAAGAGGCAATCGGGATTTCTGAGTGGCTTTACTTCTCTTAAGTACATAAGTCAAGAAGGATGGAAAACCCGAAATAGTCTTGAAGAATTCCTTCGGAGGAATTCTTTCGAAAAAAGTGGCAAGGACAATTCTTTCAGAAAAATTGTTAAGTCCTCGGAAAATTGTCCCTTAACAAAAATCCGAAGGGTACTTTCAGAAATTCCGAAAGGTATCTTTTGAACGTTCCGAAGGACAAGTGGACCTTTTCAAAAAGTCCAAAGGGTATCTTTTGAACGTTCTGAAGGACAAGTGGACCTTTTCAAAAAGTCCGAAGGGTATCTTTTGAACATTCCAAAGGGCAAATGGACCTTTTCAAAAAGTCCGAAGGGTATCTTTTGAATGTTGCAAAGGGTATGTGGACAATTGCAGAAAAGCCGAATGGTAGATTGCAGAGAATCCTAAGGGTATAAGGACCGATTGGAAGATTTCCGAATGACACTTCCGAATAGAAGCCAATGACGAATTCTTTCAGAGAAATTGGAGGACACTTCAGGATGAAATGGACCCGGACAAGAAGCCCACGGATATTGTTCTGAAGACACAAAGGCCCGCAACAATTTGTACAAAGGAACCTTCTGAAGGATTAAAGCAAGGTTAAAAGACGAGCTAGTCTACAAGGATCAATGTTGCAAGGAGAGTTAAAAGAAGGTCGAAGTAAATATTATCACGCCAACATGCTGAAGTTTAACGCACAATAGAAAGGGTAAAGATCGAGCATGTCGAGGACAATCAAAAGGAGCGAAAGCGAACCCATCATATAGAAAGCAGTGAGATGCGTAAAGGGAAAAAAAGAAGCTTGATGGTTAATGACAAAGCAAGAATTAAAAGACATGATGTTTTAAAAGATCAACGGCTCATGCTTGATCGGTGCATTAGATCCAATGGTGTGAAGCAAAGCCAGATTACTCTCCAAGTCCATGCGCATTTGACAAATGTCAAGAGGTCATAAGGAAAGATCCAACAAAGAAAAAAATGTGAACTTGGTGCAACAAAAGAAATAAAAAGCCCACATTTAATGAGTTCTAACTGTCTGTAAAGAAACAGCTGGAACAGGGGATGAACTCGACATATCTTCATAGAGCTCGAGATTAATCAATCTAATTGATCAAGGAAGCGGCGTAGTTAAGAATAGTAGAAGTGCACAAGCCAAAGATAGTAAAGACATTTGAATGTTGCCGTTTGAAGCATGAATCGAGACACGAAGTAAAAGTCACATTAAAGGCAGATCAGAAGCTTGAACTGGTTAAGAGCAGTTGAAGTGTGAATACTTTACAGATAGAAAACCCTAAGATGCATTTGTCTATATATGCTACGAACAGAACATTTGAAAGTGCCTTTTTTTTTGGCTGTTGCGGCAATAATAATTAGAGTGTTAACTCAAAATTGTCAGGGGAGGACATATGCAGACAGCATAAAAAGGCAAAGCGATTAAGGTGTGTCAAAATAGAAGATATCCAGACACAAAGAGATAGAGGCTAATAAGACGAGAAGGCACATAGCATGAAGGTGCAGCTACAAACAAGACTTGTAACAGAAAAACTGAACAAGATTCATTTTGAATCTCTTTTGTATTGTGAAGTTGTAGCTTCATATCTCTGATAGGTTGGTACCATCAGAAAAACTGAGTTGGTGCTCAATTAGAAAGTTGGTGCTTCTTTAGAGTGGGTGCTCTTAAATGTAACCATTGAGGTTTGTCTATGAGACATCTTTTCTGTGAGATTGGATTAGAACAGTAGTTTCTAGCAGCTTTTCTCACCATGGTTTTTTCCTTTGGGTTTTCACATAAAAATCTGGTGTTAAGCATTCTTGTGTGTGTATGATCTCTGTTTTTGTTCTTTACATTGCATATACATTACGTATCTTGTTTAAAAGTTTTTGAAGAACCAGGGTTTAGCTTATCTACTAATTCACCCCCCCTCTCAGTAGATAATGTGTTCAACATATCCTTGAAGATGAGGACTCTCTCATAGTTTACTTCGTTAGTAGACATTACTGTCTTTTCATTTCTCACATAGTCCCCTTCATGAAAAAAGCCTTCAAGTGTAACCAGCCCCTTAGGAAGCTTGCTCGACCTTAGTTGAACAATCCGATCCTCGTATTGATGCTGCAATTTACCTTGATTGGTGGAGAACTCGGCTTCCTGCTATAAGAAACAAGCAATTTGTTTGTCACTTTCAAAAACCTACGAATGAGCTTCATTATCCAGTACTAATGGCCTCACCACAACCTTGACATGTGGCTGAACCTTGGCTTCTTTCAGCTCACTTGGAATGTCAAACTGAGTTCCCACGGCAGCCAATCTATCAGCATGTTGGTTTTGATCTCTTGGGACAACTTGAATGTCAAAAGCTTCAAAATCTTCAATTAGGTCCCACACTCCGTTTTTGTAGGACCTCATCAAAGGATTCTTTGTAACGTTCAAGCCTCTGACCTGGTTCACTACGAGCTCGTAGTCCCCATATGCTTGCAGTATTTTGATTCCTCTTTTATTGGGCCATTGAAGGCCACAGATCAAGCCTTCATATTCTGCTACATTTGAGGAGCAACCAAAATGAAACCTATAGGAGGAGAAAAGCTTATTACCTGAAAGGGAAACCAACATTGCCCCAACACCTACGCCATTTTTGCTCCTTGAGCCATCAAAAAACTTCCATATACCATTGGGGTCTTCTTTAGGTCCAATGAGGGCAGGCATGAGTTGATTCTATTCATGTAGCAAATAGACACCCATGTCTCTTTCTTCAACACCTTCCAAAGGGTTGAAAAATTGGTTATCTCCCCATAGCTCATCCAAGAATAACTCTAGAACCTCTTCCAGATGAGTGTTCAGCTCCTGACCAATTGTAAAGTCATCCTCATCAAGGATAGTACAATTGAGGTTTATGCTATCTGACTGATGGGGTTCAATATGGAATTGTGCCATGGGTTCAACCTTAATTGAGACTTTAGTCCCGTACCTTGTTCTGAACGCCATGTAAGACCAATCTGCTACAAGATAACCCCCAATTTTTGCTGTGAATTCTCTAGAAAGACACAACACAAAGCGAGGAGTGACATCAAGGATCAGCACGTCCTGCACCACCGAAACACTAGGACAAGCATGCAGGGTTAAGCTCAAATCCTTGATACCTGATGACTTTGTGGAAGAACCATCAAGCTGCAGTATCCCCTTGGTATGCGGCTCATATTTAAGATGCAGTTGATCAGCTATAGATTTTGGCATGACTGAGGTGCTAGCCCCACTATCTACCAAGCAATTGTGCACCAAGAAATCGTCGATGATTAATGAAATGTAGAATGGAGGGGGCTTGGTCACACTACTTGACCTTTCTCCCAAAGGACTCTTCACTGCATTAGTGAAGACCTCAGTTTCCTTGTCTGGTCGTTTACCTACAGTTGTTGTAACACTCATCTTGGACAAACCTCCCTGAAGGATGTCCACTTGGCCAGGCATGGACAACATGTCCCACATTGGTATGCTCACGCTGGATTTCTTCATTTGCTCCACAATGTTGATTGGCATACCACCAGCCTTTAATTGGGTTTTGGGAGCTACTGCTGCTAGCTTTATCAATGGAGCGGTGACAAGAGGTTCCTTGAAAACTCCCTAGTTGTCACCTATATTCCTTCTCTTGAATCTTGTGTTTGTTGAGACTTGGGACGTGAGCCAGACTGGGGATGGCCTATTGATTGGATGCATAGCACTCCTCTTGTTCACTGATGACCATTGTGGCCTATGGCTGGTTTGACCCCTGATCTGAGCCTTGTTCTTGCGGAGGCTACTCCTGCTTTGTCATCGTGGGAACCTCTATGCCTTGGGCCAAAAGAGTTTGGTTGTATCCATAAGCAACAGCATGCTTGCATTGGTCATTGAATGCCTGGTTAGAGCCATTAGTCAGGACAATGGATTGCCCAAAAGAATGATTCCAAGGCGTTGTCCCTTCAGCCTCCTGAGCCATATTGTTCTAAACCGGAACTAAGGAATTGGATGGACCTGCAACATTTGGATTATAATTATGTTGTCTAACATAATTAGGTTGCCCCTATCCTTGGAAATTTCCTTTGTAGGGTGGCCTATTTGCTTGATAAGGCTGTTGTTGAGGTTGGTATGGAGCTTGATATGGCTTGTTGTAAGTTTGTTGCCTCTTGACATTGACCACATCATTCCCCAAAGATTGGAGCATGCTTTTCAGTTCCAAGTAATTCTTTTGTTCTTGGAAATTGCTAGATCCATTAGTGGAGGCCCCCTCTTGCTTTGGTGAAGGCACAACAGCAATCATTGCAGTGGAAGTATAACATCAAGTGGACGAACGACTGCAAGAGGTGGTCTAATTGCAGGGAAAAAAGGCATTGGGGATCTAGGAGTAAGCTTGTCCGCCTGAACCAGGTAATTTTTTGCTTTAATGTCCACCTCGTATGCACCTGGCAGTATATCCCCTCCCATGGGTTGGATCATTACAGCTATATCATTGTTTAGAGCCTTTAGATAATGTAAGAAAGCAAAGTTTGGGGATGGTCTAACAGCGGCTGGAATTCTATCCCAAGCCTTCTAGAATCTCGTGTTGAAGTCTTGCATGACTTCATGGGGAGCTCTCTTGATTGTGGTCAACTGTTCTGCAAGTGACAAATGATCACTCTTATCTGCAAACCTCTTACACAAGGCTATTCCCAGCTAGTCCCATGATTGGATAGAGTAAGGAGCTAGACCCCTATACCAATCTAATGCATTTCCCTTGAAGGATACAACCAATATCCTAACAACTACGTTTTCTATTGTGACATTATGGATGTTGCAAAAATTGGTTGTCTGTTATGTGTTTATTAGGAGTTACGGCTTGGTCTCCTATGTAATATGGGACACTTTTGAGGGTTGTTACTGGCATAGGGTCATACTGTGACAAGTTCAAAGGACTTTGGCCGTTGAAACCCACAAAAGCTCTTTAGGGAATCATGGTAGCAAGAGGGGATAACAAGGATCTCCTCACGTAGGTATGTCATATGACTGGTTTAGGAAAGTAGCTTCTTACATATGGGTGAGTATGAGCGAACCTTAACCTTCTTGCTAAGTTTAAAGTTAATTAAACAAACTCAAAAGGAATACATGCAGAAGTTGATCTTGTAGCCACCTTTGGCAAGAAAGATAGCTACTGCTCTGCCACCAAATCGCTGGGTGTTCTTTGGAGTCGCCAGATGCTGGAAGATGAAAGCAACCACTGCTGCAAATTGATCAAAATAGCATCAAACTTGACCAATCTTCCATAAAAAAAATGGAAGTGAAAATGGTAGCATGTCCCATCGGGCATGCCAGAACTGTTATAGCTAGAAATTGCACCCTTGTGGGAGAGTTCTTCAGGGTCTCTCACTTCCAGCTACAAGCATGGGGACAACCTCAGGATGTGGGTATCCTATGGTGAGGTTGAACCTCGAGGCTTTTTAATGAGGCTAGTTCCTCATGTGCTTCACTTCAACGCTTGATTCCCACACTAAAATCTACTATTGGCTAAGGAAAAGGGATAGGAGAATAACATGAAAAAAATTTAAGCTAAGGGAGGTGATGCACCAAAAGAAATGATCCACTTGGTCTGAGAAATGACACTAATTCAGCGTAAGATAAATTTGATTACACAACCTCACAAGCAGTTAATTTGCATAAGTATTTCGTAAACTAGGCTAACTAAACCACACATGAAGCAGAGAGGGATTTCGAAATCCACACCAAGCGTCCATTAATGGCAAAAAAAGCTCAAGTCCAAACCTGCAACTAACTGAAAAACACCTAAAAATAGGCAAGAAAGAAGGACAATGAGCTTGGAAGGACACTTCTTCACAACGCCATTGTGCACAATCTTGCTTAACACAATTTTCAGACAGGCAACAAATTAATCTTTATTGCTTCAAAAAGATCTATTACAAAGCGATTTTGGCAGAGTAACTTTATCACCAGTCCAGAGATAATTTCTTGGCTCCAAGGCCTCTATTTATAACAGAGAAGGGGGAAGAGAAGATGGGAAGAGGGAAGAAGTCGTTGATGACTGGGATCCCTATCGTCGTCCTACCTTGTGCAACTAAATGCGCCACTCAGGATCGTTGAACAACCTTCTCGAGTCCCTCCTGCCTTCAAGTCTCTCTTTGGCGTATCTAAAGAGCCATGTTACAAGCAGTTGAACCTCACTTCCTTGCACGGCTGAAACGATCTTTGCATTTAAAACAACATGGTCACATTCATTTTCACGTGTCCTACTAAAGAAGACGAGGTCTCCATGTGTTGATAATCTGGCCAAACCATGTTGCCTTTATGTTTGAACGGCCATTTGTCGAGAGAGGGAACCATGTTGAAGGACGAAGGCCTTCATTAAATTCTCAGCTACCATCTCCCGCCAGTCGTTTGGAGTCCCTTTTGCATTGATTGGTCGTTGGACGTTGCCTTGGATCCTTGACTTGCATCATGGATCTTCCCATCGTGGACGCCTATGGATCGTCGATCTCCCTGCCAACTGAGTGCCCTTTGTGCCACTTAGTAGCCTCTCATTTGTCCTTTTCATGACTCTTATGCACTGTCGATCCTTAAAACGTGCCATTGGACTGAGCATATTTAGTCAAGCAGCGTTGAAACCCAATTTACTCTTTGTTCTGTAATTTGGGTTTTCAAAGCTACTTGACTTACGAAGCTTTTCAAGCTAAGCCATTGAAGAATCTTGATTTACTCTATGCAGAGTAACTCGGGCTTTCTGATCTCTCCTACTTCGGACTGTCTGCGGGCTCCTTTGTTCTTTGGGATCTATTTGCTTCGAGCAAATCTCCCGAAAGAATTCCTTGGGACAATTTGTCCAAAGGAATTCCTTCCGGCTTTTTGTCCAAAGGAATTCCTTCCGGCTTTTTGTCCAAAGCTTCCTTCTTGCTCTCTTCCTTCGAAAATTACCTTTCGAATTTTTCAAAATGGACTTTCCCAAAGGGTGAGAGACCCTTCGGGCTTCCTGTATGTCCCTTCAGACTTCCGCAAATGGTCCTCTCGGAGGGAAAGATACCCTTCGGGAATTTTGAAATGGTCCTTCCGAAGGGTAATATACCCTTCGGGAAACTTGCAATTGTCCACTTGGAGAAGAAAATGCTCTTCGGATTTTTCAAGAAAGCCCTTTCAATTTTTGAAAGTGACCTTCGGGTTTTTGAAAGACCATTTGGAAAAGTGAGAAGGACCTTCGGGTTTTTTGCTGGGACCACCTTTCGGAAATGACCCTTGGCTTTTGGAGAAGACTTGTCCCTTGAAGAACCCGAGAAGCACCATTTTTCGAGATCAAACCTGGTTTGTCAAGCCCCTTTACTTATTTCGGACTTCTGACTGCTGGCTTCTTATGAAGTAATTGAGTAGTGCTCCTTAGAGAACCCGAAATACATTGTCCATGAGTAATTCGGGTTTGTAAACCCGAATAACTTCTACTTATAAAACATTTGGAAGTCAAGCATCGCTGGAAACCCGATTTGCACTGTGTCCTCAGAAACCCGAAGTCTTGCGACTTCGAAAGCCCGAAGACTTCTTCTTTGGAGAACCCGAGGTTGTCTGAACTTGCCACTTTTGCTTGAATGTCCACCTTCTCACACTTGGGCAAAATTTTGATGTGGGCCAAAAATGGCAAACAGAGCCCTCACCCATATAAAAGTCAAGACAACCCACTGTAAGCCAACACCTTGGCCACTAGAAAATCACAATGACATCACCAAGGTTCGACCAAGCAAAGGTAGTGCCAAAAAAGCCACCAAAAATCTATCAAAACAAGCCAAAAACTAGTTACCACAAAAGAAAAGTCAAAATAAAGATAACGGGCCATAGGCGGTTACAGCGCAGATACAAACAAATACAACCAAAAAGAATTAGAATAGAGCCACCCAACCAAACAACATATGCAACTTGAAACATCAACTTAGCAAAATTTTGGATCAAAGTCGCACATAAAAACATGCTCTGAGAGAAACACAAAGAGCAATACAAATAAATATGGGACCTGTAACAGCTTTGATCCATTGGATTGGAAAAAAAAAGTTATAGTATTAAATCCACCATCCTCACCGCTTTCCTTGGCACTGAGACCTTTGAGCACTAACTGATTCAGCATGGCCCAATAGAGAAGAGGAACATTTACCCATTTGGTTGTGTGCAATGTCCATGCCATAAATGTCATCCACGAAATCAAGAAGCACTTCAAAAATTTCATCTGGGCAATCATACATGACAAGGTTCTCTAAAACATGACAAAGCAAGAAAATAAGTGGAGGATTATAAAGGGAGAAATAGTTAAGGGGTTTGGTTAGACATGTAGTTTCCTGAGCACGAAACTTGACATAGGAAGCTACATACTCCTTAATATATTTGACAATTTATTCAACCTCCAACATTTCATTTCAGTCCAAGTACAATTTGTCACTACAGAACAAACAAGACCTATGATCAATGATTTTTGAGTTTCGTTTGTCTATTTTTACTGCAACTAAAATAAAGTCTCTTGTGCCTAAATCAAGGACTTTTTACTCTAAATTTTATTTGAATGACCACTTCAAGTCTTACTCTAACCAGAATTTATCAACGATTGCTAACATTCCTCTCCAAGAATGAACTTGCTGAGAAGCAGGGGGCTCATAGAAATTGGGTTAAAAACCCTGTACAGGGTGCCATCATAAATGGGACTTTGGGAAAGGTGCAAGGGGGTTGTCAACTCCATATAGCTAAAATTGCGAGCAAAGAGAACCAACAACATGAATGATAGATTGCTAGTGGGGTTGCAGGTGTCCTACCGCCCCCCTATCATCTACCTTTATAGACCTATGCCACCAAAAGCCAAAGGCCAATAGAAAGGAAGGGAATTAAGTTGAAAGGATGAAACACACATGCCACACTCACATCATCATGAGTGAAGAGGGATAACAGATGATGGGGAAGCGAGGTTCAATATTCAAGGCAATTCAAAAGGGGACTCCAATCATTACTTTAAAGCTTTCCTTTTCCAATAAATCTTCTAAACCCTCCCAAGTGTGAGCATTTCTTGATTTCACCATGTTATACCACATGGTAGACCAACACCTTTATTCTCAAGGAAGTCTGCTAGTTGGTTGATTTCTTTGTAGATGTGTTTGAAATAGATATTCTAAAAAATTACCAAATAAGTATCAAATAATAACCAAACATTAGTTAATAGATAATCGTTCATTAATAACTTTATTACTCCGCCCCTCCCCCCCCAGCTTAATTACTAAACCATAGACTAATACAAGTTTGTCCCGAAATTTTACAAACATAATGGAACCAAAAAGTTTAGTCATTAAATCTACATGCTGCTCCTTAGATATCACTCTGAAATCTACAGTCCTCTAACATTTTGTTGCTATCCAATGTATGAACTTCGGTTGAGACAAAAACCAAGAGAGATCACAAACAGATAAAGCATTGATCCAATTGTGTGGACATAAGGTACATCAGGTTATCCACCAATTCTCTGTAGAGTGATTCACTGACAAATGATGAGTCATCATTGGCTGAAAATTTCATCTTGACCTCCATAGTTCTGAATGTAAAATCTTGGAGATATTGATCAAACTGAATATACTAGGCTCGTGGAGCCTACTTAAGTCCATACAAGGAGAATCAACCTACAAACTAGATGATCATGACCAGGGCCTTGAAAACCTTCAAGCAGCACCATGTAGACCTCCTTGTCCAAATATCCGTTCCAAAAACCAAAATGAATCTCTATGGAGAGAAGCAACCAAAATGTGACCATCTTTGTAGTAGGAGCAAAAGCACAAGTCTCCTCATTGTTTGTTCCCCCCTATTGTGAAAATCCTTTCGCAACAAAACATGTCATGTACTTGTCCAAAGTACATTGTCTTTGCTTTTGACCTTGTTCACCCATTGAGTTGTTTAACTGGCAGTTCAAGTACCACAAAAAGGAAGAAAGCGAGAGAGAAATGACAATGTTTCACTCGTTTAACAACCCCGGTTCCATCCTCTAAGCCAATAACTGTGATTGAGGCATTGCAACCTCCCGCACAACTAATTGTGTTATTGATTGAGGCATTTCAGCCTCTAGCACATCCTATATGAAAGGCTCTGAGATCAGCTCATTTCCATAAACACAATATGTGTCCTCTAACCTGAAAATCAATGCAAAATTGAAATGCAAAGTCTATACAACTTGAAAATATATACAACAAATCACACTACAAACTGTAAATCACTTTTGAAAATCACCAACAATCTAACCTTTGATACCAACAGTTTGCACTTTCATTCTCTTTCCCATGCCTTGACTATAACTGCAAAAATGTCTATAGAGAACTGTCACATTTTGTGCCCTACTGCCATAGAAAAACATCAACTTAAAACTAGAAATCTCGATTTCTCCTCTACCTTCATCTACTGCACACAAAACGTCCTTCCTTTACATTTGTATTGGTTGCATTTGTCTTCACATTTGACTAGTTCACACCCTTGGAAATTGCAATAGAATGTGACTGCACTATGTAATGTCCCCAAATGGGACAATTCAACCAAAAACAGGTTTCCCCTAAAATCCACAAAATTTTGAATTCTGAAATTAGCCAAATCAGTAAACCCTAGCTCAAAGATGTGCCTCAAAAACATGCAATATACTTCCAAACCCTAGGCGTCAATGTGCAAATAATATATAGGTAATTTCCAGCGATTACCTTGAATAAATAACACCTCAAAATTATCCAAAATAAGTCATGAACTAAAAATAGAGATTTTATACCTTTTTATCCCTTGTATGTAGATGAAAATTAGATTTAACCTTGCTGTAAAATATCTAATTTTACACATAAATCAGTAGCTGAATATTTGTCAAAACCTTGCTAAAAATCATGAATAATTTACCAAAAATAGCCACACAAATCCAACACCCTTTTTAGGCCTTTAAAGTGATCAAAACCCCCTTCCAACTTAGTCACCCTAGGTCAAACTCTTCATATAAAAATCAGAAATATTATTTGCCCTTCAATTAGGGATTTAAACCCCTTCAAACAACAAACCCTCACTTCAATTCAAGTCGCCACACTTGAAAAAATTCCTCAATAAATATTAGCCATAAATCCACAATTTATGAAGTCAAAACCCTCATGAAATCTGTCCAAAAATATAAATAAATAAATCAAAATTTATTATTTATTTATCCATTTGAAAAAACCTTGCAAACCTTGCCCAATCACATAGAAAGTCAATGCCACACTTCAACAATAATCATCAATAAATTTCAGCAATGAAACTAGGTCAATTTGACCTCCAATTAGCCTTGAAATCCACACAAACAAGTCACCAAGCAAGTCACCCCACTCTATGGCAATAATCAAATTCCACCTTTGAAAAGGTGGCATCAAAAGACACCATTTTGTCGAATAATCAACTCCAAAAACCTGCAAACACTTATTGGGTATACATCCCAATATTTTCTTCAACCATGAAGAATCAATATCAATTTTCAACATAGTTACCATGTTCGAAAAATTTGATTTGTTCGGAAGGGGGACAAAGTTTGGAATTTTGAAAAAAGTTCGGTTCGGTAAGTTCTGTAGTTCGGTGAAGATTTTTTTATAAAAAATAAATATATCATACATGTAACATATTTGTAAACTAAAAAATATAAACATAAATAAGTTGATAAGTATCTGACATCTGTATAACACACAATAGCAAAATCCAATAGTGTTAAACTTAAACTTAAACTTCAATGTTCAATGTTCAATGTTCAATGTTCAATGTTCATTGTTCGACATCATACAAATACTTAAAAGTTTAACATTAAAGTTTTCAGCATTAACTATAAATAAGAATGAAATTTAAACATCTACAACATCAAACCCTGCATCTACACCAAAATCACTACTAGCGGTAGCAGCATCATCTAATCCTACACTAGTAAGCTCATCAACAACATCAATATTTTCTTCATCTTCAAAGCATGGTTCGCCAAGGCGAGAGTTGTCATCTTTATTTGCAAGAGAGTGATTAAGTAATCATAAATTGTTATGAACAAACACAAGACAGAGAGTTTTTGAGCCCCTAGTCGATTCCTCTTGTTGGTGTGGATTAAGTCGTGTGTACTCCAGTTTCTTTCACATGTAGAAGCACTGGAACACTAGTTGAAGATTCGCACGGCAAGCCTCTGCAATTGTGGAGTAGAAGCCCCATAAGTCTGCCACCATTTAGATGGTTCCCACGTCACCCTACTTGCCTTTGCTTCCTTGATGCCAAACATTTTTAAGTGGTTCTTGAAAACAGTAAGTTGTTGCCTCGTTGCTTCCTTCTCTTCTTCATCAATAAGCAACCTATATATTGTTGCAAATACACCTCTCATTGTCTCTTCATTTGCATCATGATTTACCTCTACTAATTTAGGACCTAGATAGCAAGCTATCACGTGTAGAGGACGATGTAGCATGAACCATCGCTTGTCCACAATTTCCCAAATGTTCTTGACTTCTTCAACATTACCTGCAAGTAAATTTTGAATTTCTTCCTTGGCTCTGTCCATTCCCTCGTACACAAAGCCCATGCAAGGTTGATTACCATCAACCATTCTCAAAATTTTAACAAGAGACTCAAACATCATTATGATTTTCTTGGCCCCCTCCCAAAATGTGTCCCTTAAGATAATTCTTTCAATATCTTTTGAATGGGCTTCGTTAGAAAGCTTTGACTCTGTCCATTCATCAGTAACCATTACTTTTCTCAATGTTGTCATTTCCTCTACCTCCCTTTGAAAAGTAATGAAATTGGTAGCAAATCTTATTTCAGCAGGGGATAGAAGCTCACGCTTTGAAAATGAACGATACAAGTTCAATGTCAAGCAGTGATTGAGGATAAACTTAGATATTTGTTTGCCTTCAATCACAATATTACTTACTCACTCCAGTTTTGATAGATCTTCAATCAAAAGATCCAACACATGTGCAGCACATGGTGTCCAAAAGAGATGAGAAAATCTATCCATGAGTATATCACCTATTCCTTTACAATTTGTTGCATTATCTGTAATGATTTGAACAACATTCTCTTCTCATATCTTTAAAATTGTTGATTTGATGCATTGGGAAATGAAAAAAGAATTTTTTTGTTCATTACTTGTATCGATTGATTTTATAAACATAGCACCATCAGGGGATATTGCCAAAATATTTAGGAGGGGCCTTCTTCTTGAATCGGACCAGACATCACTTACTATTGTGCAACCTGTTCTTTTCCAATTTTTTTTATTTTAGCTAGCCCAGTGGATATGGCTGCCACTTCCTCTTCTAGAAGACTAGTTCTTACTCTTTCATAGAAAGGTAATGTGTAACCCTTCCCAAATTCAACTGTTGCATCTAGAAAGGTTTTGAAATGTGGGGAATGAATGCATTGAAAGAAATGGCCTCAGCATAAATCAATCTCGCTGCCAACTTATCTACATCATGCTTTTGTTGTGGCCTCCACATGGACTTTCATGAAACCTGACTTTTCAGCTTCACTAGCACTTCCACTGGTAAATGATGATGGAGCACCACTTCAACTATTGAATGAGCCAATTTGTGAGATAGAGTGTTGGAATTTAGCCTTCTTTGTTTCTTAAGCAAATGATCCAACACGATTCACATCATATTTAGCTTTTACCCGTTTTAGAAAATCTGCATACTCCGCCTCCTTTGAATTTTCATTTGCTACGGTACAACGTTTTACATCTACAAATCCTCCAAGGTAATGGTATCAAACTCTAGTGACACTACCCGTGATATTACCATTGCATAAGGTGCATCTCATATTTGTTTTTTTTATCATCTCTCTAGATGATATATTTCATTTCTAATTGACGGCTAGACATGCTGCCCCCTGTATCCCAAACCCTAATTCCTCATTGCCCAATGCCCACTGCTCAACTTTGCATACACTGTTCTGAATTTTCTCACTATACCTTGGTCCCGCACTGCTCACTATTCACCCTTGCATACATTGTTATGAACCTTTGATTTTTGCCCTGAAATTTAATAAAACATATTGACCTGTAAATGTAACATTCTAATAATTTAACAGTGTACAATAAAATATAATATAACTAAATAATATTTTATTATTTTAAAGTTTAAAAGATTAATATTAATAATAAACTAAAAGTAGGACAATGGACTTACGCATGTATATTTAATATTTATTATTAACAAAATTACTAAATCTAGTAAATAAAATAGTAAATAATAAAATATTAAAACAGTAAAGTGTAAATCTTTAAATTGAGTTAAATAATAAAGAATAAAGTTTAGCCGCAACGTGATATAGAATCTAGATATTATCATATTAGAAATTCAAATACAATACCATAGGTCCATACCTGTTAAAAATTAATACAATACTATAGTAAACACAGTGCCGCTTTGGTCATTGAATATACCATAGCAAAGAGTCGAAGATTCAAATTGAAGACAAACCAATATGCGAGGCTCGAGCAAAGTTGCAAACCCTTCACAGTCAGTGATGGAAGTAGCAAAGTTCAAACTTCAAACACTGACTATGAATCCCGACGAGCAAACCCTGCAAACACTGACTACGAATCTCTGCAATGGCGATTGCGATGTTGTCGCGTGATAGCAGATGAAAAAAATAGAATACCACTATGACTGCATTCGTTCTGTCGTTCTCAACTTCTTAGTAACTTTCACCGTTCGTCGATATACATTGAATAGCATTTGCCTTTTTGCGGAATAGGGTTTTCGATTTGCTTTGCGTTCGCCATTGACTGATGACTCATTTTTTTGGGGGTTTTTTAATTTATTTTTTTATCAAAAATATAAAAAAGTTCTTCGGTCGAATCTGACTGCACAAATCCGGTCAATGTCGTTTGTTCACTTCGAACCAAACATGGTAACTATGATTTTCAGCATATCCCTCAAAGGAGAATTCCACCATGTATTTGTACCCTTCAAAGGGGGGCGAACCACCTTGAGAAGGCCAAATACTCTTTCTTAACTCTCTTGGCCGACTATTAGCATATCTCCTCTTTGTCTTTGATCACTTACAAGCCGACTTTCCTTTTTTACTAGAAATAATATTAAATAATTGCCTAAATAACAAATTGTAATTAAAATTATTTTTAGGCAATAATTAAATAATTATTTCAATTAAATACCTTAGTGGTAAAAACTACTTTTATAGAATATTTTATTAATCAATTAATAATTGTCTTAAATGAGCAAATGATTAAAATCACTATTTGGGCAATTCTAATTCATTAATAAAATAAAACCCCAAAAAGAATCATTTAGTCTATGGAGGAGTAGACTAATGGGCTTCAATACCTGCTCATAAATGATGTGAAAATGGAGACATTACAGTCCTCCCTTCCCACAATTGTTTGCCCTCAAGCAATCCCAAACAAGGCTTCCTTGATAGAGCATCCGCTACCACATTGTTTTTACCTTTCACATATTCAATATCAAAATCATAAGCTTGCACCTTGCTTACCCACTTTGGTTGCCTATCATTCAATTCCTTTTGATTGAGGAAGAACTTCAAACTGTTGTGATCCAATTTTACAATGAATTTGCCACAAACCAAATATTGTCTAAACTTACTCAAAGCATGTATAATCTCCAACATCTCCTTGTCATAGATTGAATAAGCTTTCTCTGAATCTTTGAGTTTTCTATTCTCAAAAGCAATAGGATGTCTATTCTGCATTATGACAGCCCCTATCCCTTCACTTGAAGCAACACACTCAACCACAAAAGTAGAGAAATCTGGAATAGCAAGAACTGGGCAAGAACACATTACCTCCTTGAGCTTTTCAAATGCTAGTTGGGTTGTTTTGGAACATTTAAAAGCCCATTTCTTAGTCAAATCAGTCAAGGGGGCAGCAAGTTGTGAGAAACCCCTCACAAATCCCCTGTAATAACTACAAAGACCACAAAAACCTCTCAATTGTGTGAATGTAGAGGGAATAGGCCAATCCATGATAGCTGCAATTTTTTGTTTATCCACTTGCACACCTTGTGCATTGTTGACATGACCCAAATACAAAATCTTTGTTAATCCAAACTCACACATGGATTTCTTTGCAAAGAAAATATATTGCCCCAATGTGCCCAAAACCAAATCCAAGTGCCTCAAGTGCTCCTCCAAAGTTTAACCATACACAAGAATATCATCAAAGAAAACTAACACAAACTTCCTTAGATATTTTGCCAAACATATTGTTGATACACGACTGAAAAGTAGCTGGGGCATTAGTCAATCTACAAGGCATATCAAATCAATTTTATGAACATACTCTTCTTTTACTTTGATTTGGTGATAACCGGATATCAAATCAATTTTGGAGAAGTAGGTGGCACCATGTAACTCATCCATCAATTCATCAATCCTAAGTATTGGATACCTATTCTTGATGGTCTTCTTATTTAACAACATGTAATCAATGCACATCCTCATAGAACCATCCTTTTTTTTCACTAGAACAACTGAAGAAGCAAAAGGACTTGAGCTAGCCCTTATGTGTTCCATATCAAGTAACCCTTTGATGGTTGTTTCAATCTTTTCCTTTAAAGCTCTTGGATGACGGTAAGGAGTGACAATAACCGGTTTGGCACCCACTTCTAGCTCAATATTATGCTCAAAACCTCTATTCGGTGGCAAACAATAAGACATCAACAAAGACATGAACATGCTTGTTAAAAATAGCTTGTAACTCACCATGAGGGGGCTGTTGTTTTCTTTTTGTTAAATTTATTGTAATAAGGCAGCTTGCTGCCCAAGCAATTTGACCTCTTCTAAAGGCCCTTTCCATCCTCTTCATAGACACCTCTTGTGGAGCATCATTTGCTAGACCCTTGAGGACCACTTCCTTGCCCTCTTTGAAGAATTTCAGCTCCACAGTTTTATAATTTTGAATGAATTCACCGAAAGAATGCAACCATCGAACACCCAAAACAATATTAATATTTCTAATGTCAATTACATAGAAATCATCACATGCCTCATACTCCCCTAATGCAATGGTAAGCTTGGTGATTCTTTTGGTGCAAGGACGAGAAAATCTATCCACTATTGTTACCTTGAAATCTTCCACAATCAAATCAAGCTTAGCCACCAAATTTTTGCCAATGAAATTGTGAGTAGCCCCACTATCAATCAAGATGGTTGCCTTGTGCTCCTTCAAAGTCCCTCTTACCCGGAAAAGATAGTACTTTGGTGCTTCCGAAAAAGTAGCAAGATTGTTGCCCATATCTTGTGTGTCCTCCTCATGCACATGCTCATCAACAACATTTTCATTAGCATCAACAATATCAAAATCTGAATCATCATCAATTACCTCAATGTAGTGGGCATGTCCTTTGCCCATGCAACGGTAGCCTTTGTACCATGGATCCTTGCAAGTGAAACACAACCCTTTACTTCTCAACTCATCTCTAGCATCCTTCATATTGCTGCTATAGGGCAGTGATCTATGTGGCACATATGGTGTAGAAGGCTTCTTTTGTTGCTCATTGGGTGGAGCCCTAGGCTGCCCACTTCGTGCCCTTGGCTGCCCACTAAAATCAGACCTTGGCTGCCCACTAAAATCAGACCTTGGCTGCCCTGTATTTTCCCCTTTGGGCAGCAAATAGGTGGCTGCCCTCTTGGCCATTCATGGCCCCTGTATGCTGAACATTCTAAATCCAAAGCCTTAGTGATAGCATCTTGCAAAGAAAGAGGGTTAAAAGCCTTAACCAAACCCCTCAAAAGCTCAATTAAACCCTCAACAAACAAAACAACCAACCTCCTCTCACTAACATCTGGAACCATAACTGAAACTTTTTAAAAATCAGCAACATACCTTTCAACATCATGATTTTGTTTGAGTTGTGCCAATTCACGAAAATGTATCTCTGGATCTCTCTTGTCAAATCTCTCCATGATCCTCTTACCAAACTCCTCCAAAGTAGTAATAGATCTGTGGCCTTGTGTGATTAAGCCATGAAACCACCACTCATGAACAATACCCTCCAAATGTAGGGTGACAAACTTGAGAGCTTCATCCTTAAACATGGGATTAAGTGATAAATGTTTCCAACTCTGCAACCATGATCTCACAAGAAGTTTATCAATACCATCAAAAATAGAAAGAGAAATCTTACCCAACATTTGTTGCAAATCTCTATGGGGTTGCATATTAGGAACCCTTGGCTTGGATCCTTCTTTCATCTCACAATAATCCCGAAAAGACAAGAGTGCTTGTGTGTCATAAGTTAGGACTGCATACTCTTGTTGACGAATATCAAGAGGATCACCCCTTGGTGCCTCCATCTCCACAACTGGTTCCTTTTGCAAAATAGTGGCCTTGAAGAATCTATAAGGGGGGTTAATAGAAACTCTCTTATTGCCATTCGAGCTATCCTCTCCTGAATAGTGATGGCTCTTACCTTCTTGTGTGGTCTTCAACAAAGCTAACATTTGCATACTCGAAGTACGTTGAAGGTCACTCTAGCTCTGTTTGATCAACTCCTGTAAAAACTTTCCCTGCTCTGAAGAGAACCCCTTACGCTCTTAATCCTCCATAGTCTTTTCCCTTCTTTGATAATACAAGATCTCTTTACCTTCTTGCATCCAACAAACCAAAACTCATAGGTAGACAAGATTGGTGCTCTGATACCACCATAATGTCCCCGAATGGGACAATTCAACCAAAAAGGGGCTTCCCCTAAAATTCACAAAATTATGAATTCTAAAATTAGCCAAATCAGCAAACCCTAGCTCAAAAATAGCCTCAAAAACATGCAATATACTTCCAAACCCTAGGCGCCAATGTACAAATAATATATAGATAATTTTTAGCAATTACCTTGAGCAAATAACACACCTCAAAATTATTCAAAATAAGCCATGAACTGAAAATTGAGATTTTATACCTTTTTACCCCTTGTATGTGGATGAAAATCAAATTTAACCTTGCAGTAAAATATCTGATTTTACACATAAAACAACTGAATATTTGTCAAACCCTTGTTAAAAATCATGTATAATTTATCAAAAATAGCCACACAAATCCAACACTCTTTTTGGACCTTTGAAGTGATCAAAACCCTCTTCCAACTTAGTCACCCTAGGTCAAACTCTGCATATAAAAATCAAAAATATTATTTGCCATTCAACTAGGGTTTTAAACCCTTTCAAACAACAAACCCTCACTTCAATTCAAATCATCACACTTGGGAAAATTCCTCAATAAATATTAGCCATAAATCCTTAATTTATGAAGTAAAAATCCTCATGAAATCTGCCCAAAAATATAAATAAATAAATCAGAATTTATTATTTATCTATCCACTTGACAAGACCCTGCAAACCTTGCCCAATCACATAGAAAGTCAACGTCACACTTCAACAATAATTATCAATAAATTTCAACAATGAAACTAGATCAATTTGACCTCAAATTGGCTTTGAAATCCACACAAACAAGTCACCAAGCAAGTTGCTTCACTCTAGGGCAATAATCAAATTCCACCTTTGCAAAGGTGGCATCAAAAAACACCGTTTTATCAAATAATCAGCGCCAAAAATCTACAAACACTTATCGGGCATACATCCCAATATTTTTTTAATCATGAAAAATCAATATCAATTTTTAGTATTTCCCTCAAAGGAGAACTCCTTCATGTACTTGTACCCCTAAAAGGGGGCAAACCACCTTGGGAAAGCCAAATACTCTTTCTTAACTCTCCTTGCCGACTTTTAGCATATCTCTTCTTTGTCTTTGATCACTTACAAGCCGACATTCTTTTTTAACTAGAAATAATATTAAATAATTGCCTATTTAATAAATAGTGATTAAAATTACTTTTAAGCAATAATTAAATAATTATTTCAATTAAATGCCTTAGTGGTAAAAATTACTTTTATAAAATATTATATTAATCAACTAATAATTGTCTTATATGAGCAAATAATTAAAATCACTATTCGAACAATTATAATTAATTAATAAAATAAAAACCTCAAAGGAATCCTTTAGTCCATGGGGGAGTAGACTAAAGGTCTTCAATACCTGCTCATAAATGATGTGAAAATGGGGACATTACAGACTATCCAGAACGTGTTTGCACCATCGTTCTCCTTTCAAATCGTAATTTTGTGTTCTTCTGCAAATCATTCCTTGTCACCATCATCCTCTGGGTCATTTTCCTCCCTACCGCCATGCTCTAGGTATTTGTTGGTTCGTCCTTGCTCCTCGTGATCCTTGCAAAAAGTCAAAGACTAATGCTTTCTTTTTCTAGTTCGACACTGCCTGCAAATATTACAAGTCTTCGAACTTTGATTGTATTTCCCTGTGAATAGGATAGCCCTAGCATGCACAATCAAAGACTGTCTTCAATTTGATAAAAACTTCTTCAAAAACTCATCATTTGTACCCTAGTCCAAGGGCTTCCTTGAATACCAGAAACTTGTCTGTATCCTTCTCCTATGGCTTCCTCAAACAATGGCTTTGATACCAATGTTAGTAAAAATGAAGAGCAATGGAAGGCATACAACACTCTAACATACTCGTGTGTGTTCGTCTTTTACTAAGCATAAAGAAGTTACATTACTTGAGGAGATTAGTAACCGCATGTTAGTTGATAGATAACTAGTAGTTCACTAATAACTTTAATATGGACTCTATGTTTATAGTTCCATGGCCAACATTTCCATTATTTATTGTTCTTATTTTTCAGATTATACAGCCAAACTTTCACCGTGTCCTGTGACAAATATCTCACAAAACTCACTACACGAACAACTCACACTCAGGTTTCCCACAGTGCAAAACACCATGCACCACACTCTCTTATCTTTTCAATCATCCTCGATTTCTTTAAACACTCTCATCATGTCCTTTATTAGAACTATTATAACATGGGCCTCACACATGTCGTCCTCATCCTGCAGATCACTATTAGCATCCGTCCTTGCATTCTCTGTGTTCAAATTCCAAGTTCATGGCTCGGTCATACACATCACTATAGGTTGTTGGTGGGACCATAGTTCGAAAACTAGTGCTCGGCAGCCCAAAATTCTGACTCAGACTTGGGACTCGAGTTTCTCGGCAATTCCTTGGTATTACTCAGCAACTTTATCGCTACTTTAAAAAGCATATAAATTCATAAAATAAACTTAAATAACATGTAAAACATTGTTAAATGACATGATAAATGAATGTAATGCCATACGACTTATATAACATTTTTAGAACACCTGTACAATTCTGTGTTAGTTTTACTGTGTACAAGTCTCATAAAAATCAAGTTAAATGAGGAAATTAGGAATACTGCTCTACAGGTCATACATTAAAGACCTTAGAGACTCTTAAAACAGAGATATATCATGAATGGAATGGATTTACACTGTAAATCCACTCCATTCATGATGTATCAGATATCTCTGTAAATTTTACAGTACAGCGTGAGGACCAAGGTAAATTACTAAATAGATTACCATATTTCAGATTTCCAACAGAGTGGGTAGGAATGTAGATGTGAGTTTGTTAGCAGCTTGAATTTATCAATGGTTCAACCATAATTTAAGAGATTATAGTCTTTTCACTTTTGAGAACCATTTCCAAAATGACATCTAGCAACAAAATTCAAACTTCATAGATAATCAAAATAAGTTAAAACACCTGTGTAGGCTGTGCTGCAGTAGGCTGTATCAGTGATTCAGTATGTAATAATGTATTCCTTTAGGCTTGAAATTTGAAAACGCAGAAAACCCTACTTTAACTGTTAATCACTGTATGTATTGAGTATTCCTTAAGTTTGAACACCGAAAATCATGAGCAAAGGACAGAGGAACAATGAAAAGTTAAAACGCTAGCAGGCTAGTTCCACTGTCTGCACTTTTTGCAATTTTTCAGAGAGAGAAAAAACGCAGAGCAAAAACACAGGAATAACAATAAAATTGAATATTTTTCCGTTCCCGGCATTTTATCCTTTCACTGACCGGTTTTTGGCAATTTAGTCAACGATTTTTGCCGAGTAATCGCCAATATTACTCGGCAAAAATCGGCAATTAAACAACATTCCTCTGCTCACAATTATCCAGCCTGTTAATCATTCTGCAGTTGACTTTCGATTTATCGCAATTAATCACCAGTTTTTGGCAATTTTTTATACTATGGGTGGCACCACTCTCAACTTGTTCTTTGATCTCAACCCTTCGACAATTCAATCCCTCTGCCCGCAGATACTCTAGTTTCAATATTAATTCTTTTAATTTCTGGTTATATGTTCTTCTGGAGTGATACTTTCTTTGTCTTGTATTGTAAATTTCTGCCACTATCTCATCGTCATTGCAAAGCAATTTGAACTCATTCTTGAAAGCCTTTCTCAATTTCCCCCAATTGTTCATGTCATTCTTGTCCTTCTCTATGTACCAGTTGTTTGCAATACCTTTCAAGGTTGAAGGTAAGGATCTTTACCAATATCCTTGATCACTTTGTGCATTCAATGTCCATATTGTAATGCACATGTTACAGTGCCTCACAAGATCTTGGATACCATCTGGCATCACCCATGAATTTCAGTAACTTTTATCTATCTCCCATCGGTGGCCAACTCGGCCTCATTCTTAGATTACTCAATGGTGTTGGTGGTATATGTGGTTTCGGTGGCCTCTCGAGAGTCCCCCTTCTACCCAGCCTCTCTCCGCCTGCAACCTGTGTCACCTTTAGATAATCCTAATCATTCATACTCGTGTTGATTAACCTCAAAATGTGATCCTCCTATACCAAGGAAAAATGGTGTAGCCTCTCTAAAGATGACACTTGGTGCCCTGTTCTTTGTCTGGAGTTCCTCCTCTCTCAACACACACTTCCCTTGAATCTTCACCATCATCTTAGAGTTGTCTCCCTTACACAGCCCTCCCACACATGAACAGACCAATCTCTTCCCTAATAATCCTCTCACTGTCAATGTGTTCCTCTATCTCACACATTCTCTCCACCGTCCTCTTGCAATCTCCACCGTCCTCTTTTAGTCCTCTCGTCCACCTTGGAGTGTCCACTCTAGGAGAAACTTGTCTAGGCTGTAATTGATAAAGTTCTCATTTCCTCAATTCCTTTCTTTCATCATCAGGGTTGTGTGTTCATACATCGTCAGAGTTGTATGTTCCCTTGTGGGTTTTATTTTTTAATAACATTCGTCTCCACTCTCTTTTAGTGATTCTAACATACCTCCAAAGCATCCTAAACAAAGTACATCAACATAAAATAATAACCCAATAAATTCAAAAACAAAACCTCCTTTATATCCATAACACTGAGTACATCACATGGACAACCACATTGAAAGACAATATGATAGCACATATGATATCGATGATCAATAGCAAGGAACAAAATACAATATCTATCCCTGTCGAGACATGACAAGTGCAATATAGTTAAGATAGCAACCACATATCACAAAAATAATAAGTCTCATACACAACAATAGTGCATTGCTCATCAACACATCTTAACAAAATATACTAATAGCAAATAACAACTCCATTCTAGCATGTCTTATTACTCCATACAACTTAATAACATATTAGAACAACTTTCAGACAACTTTGGGTGTCTACAAAGCAATCTAAAAATTGAAACAAACACACGTTACAAGATTATTTTGGCTGCAAATAGCTGAAATAATTTCCTTTATGTGATCCTTTGGACTCGGGAAAGGGACAAGGATGAAGAGAAACAATTGAACCAATTTTGGAAGACAGGTAGAATGCCAAAGGGATTACAAATGCAGTTACAAGAATCTCTAATTGCCAAAGGCAAATTGAAGCTAAAGTACTCAGAAGAAAAATTCAAAAACGTAATTGTGAGAATGTATTGAGCTAAAGTATGCATGTGACTCAAACCTATAACACTGAGTTGAAATTTGCGGCTCAGCAATCATCATCAATAATTTCATTAATTATGGTGGAGTGGCTAACAAGAACCTCTAGGATAATCTTAACCCTCTCACACCACCTAATATTATAGAGTTATTAATAAATTATTTGAGCACCATTCCATACCCTCTAAGATACACAAGCATGCCTAATAATGTCCAAATATCCTTTACTCCTAGCTGTTCCACAACAACCGATAGGGAGAGCAGTGAGCATAGTGAACCGCTCAGCCAAGGGCAGCTTTGTCTAGTTGGCGCTCGAGAGGTCGAGAGGGACCAACCAACCTCTCCTACAAGTTGGTTATAACTATGGGGTGGAGTCGTAGCAATGGGTGAATGGGCTGGGGTAAAAAATAAAGGACTACTAGCAACCTATCCAAACTTACAATATGCTACTATTAACCAAAAAATCACACTAGAAGAATTCAAACAATAACATGTTAAAGTTAAAAAGTCAACAAACTACAATATCTAACTCGGTCTTGGAAAGATGAAAAGTTGGCATCCGAATTCTGAAAATACCTTAAAGTATGCTGCCTCGCATGCTTCTTGGGTCTCAAATTCTACAAGAAGAAAACAAAGAACAGTAATGAATGCCTTAATTACAAAAATATTCATGTGAAATGAAATACGTGAATTTAATTTTTCTCTAGTCACTAATCTTATTGATTCATATATGGAGACTGTAACACATGATACCAATAACAGCAATTTCAATATATATGACCTTGAGATTACAATGAAATCCAATGTTGAATTAGTAACAAAGGCCAAACTATAACCAGATCAAGAGCATTTAAAAGTGTGACGAACAATAAATTAAACACCATAGCCCAATATTTCAGCTGGCGTAAGTCTAAGATATCTCCCTTAGACCCACTTCTTATGTTAGATACTTGGGCTTATATCTCAAAAGTATAATGAAGGAAAAGATGGGTCAATAAAGACAAGAAATAAACATGGAAAAGTTCCAGCCAGAATCTTGGGAAAGTTCAGTAGCTATTTCCGGCTTTACTTCGTTGTATATCTACTTTAATCGGCCAATTTTATGAGATGATATCTGTTTAAAACTCTACATTATAATTTATGGTTGCATATACAAAGCATGTTGACTTATTCCCATTTTCTAATGTAATTTGTAATGGGTCATATGGTCGCTCCATATAAGGATTATTACAGTACTTTTTCATGCTGGACCCATCATAAACCATAGATGACAAGACATGGTGAGCCTAAGCTGGAAATTTCCTAGAAGGTGCGATGGACCACGTTCACTGCACCTGTAGACACACAAAACATACAGATTGCTCCATTTTCCATGGGACTCTATGAACCACTGGTTCAGCATGGACCAGCCCCAAGCAAAGTCTCATGCAGAGTCATATAGTGGCACCCCATGCAGGGTCAAGGGGTAGCACTACCGACAGCATTCCTGCCACATCTGCCCAGCCAATGGTGACCTCTAACACCAACCTCAGCACCAACTCAACACCAACGCAGATTCAATATGCCATCAAAATCAATGATGCCAACTTGGAACCATCTTCTTAAACTGTGGGAAGATGAACTGTTTCATCTTCACCCGGCATCTATTGAGCTTCTGTTTTGACCTTATGTCTTAAATATGTAATGTATGCCAAAGTGCGAATATCATGATGTTTTTAGTAAAGTTGTATATATTTTTCCATCTCTTCTCAAAGATTTTCCATGTGCAGAACTTTCAGATTAATGCTTGCAATTATGATTGAGTTCTTACTGCCAACATTGTCCATGTATATGGTTCCATGTTATCTTTTCGCACTCTTAGCTGTTGTTTAAAGATAACATCATAGTTTTTCTTCCATCATAACACACTGAAATCATAGCACACCAAATTCTGCAATTTCAGTGTATCGTCCCTCAAATTAGTCTCTAATCTGAATCAGAAAAGCCTAAAGTTATGACTATCCAGGCTACCTTTGAAAGAGCAGCATGCAGGCATATTAGATGGCCACAATAAAAATCATGTCTAGTACACAAAGTAAGTGGGATCCCTCAACCCAAAGGCTTTAGGGATGCCAAAAAATGATCGATCCCCTCCACTCTAAGCCTCTAGATCTGACCTGTGAGATATAATGATCAACCTCCTCAACCCAAGTCTCCAGGCCTGTCTGAAAGCGGCGGTGATTAAAATACTGGCGTGGGAAGGCAGAGGTGATTAAAATGCTTCAACCCGTCATTTAGTGTCTGCAATGTTAATTTATTTTTGCGAAGGACTCAACAGGGAAGTAGAGTTAAGGGATGGATTTCAACTCTTGTAGTAGGTGGACCACGTAATCCAAAATCCCCTTTTTTCTACAATCTAAATTGATGAATCTTGCACCTGTTTCCATTGCTTTCTACATGCATGACCCTGTAGTATCCATCTCTATGCGAACTGATTCATGTATCCATTTTGGGAATTCATTGTGGGCAGTTTTGTAATTGCACCCACTAACCAGGGATTTTTCTGAGAGACTTTTATGTCGTGGGTTTGGGCAAGTTTTTTTAGCATTCCTCTTATATTCTTGAGTGCGAGTTGTATGAAGCTCTATAAGAGAAGGCACATACTTGGGATTCATGGGTGGAATGCAATTTCCTCTCCAAACCTAACTCCCCTCTGAAGTATTGTGTATTTGTCTCTTTGCTCTTTGATTATGGCTTGACAGCTAGCACGTATAAGGGGAAAGGTGTAGCTGGCTCTTCCACCCCTAATAGAAGGTTTGGGTGATCCTCCCATGATGCTCCCATGCAAGGATTGAAGAAACTAGAGTGTGATTTTAGGAACAAGAGTGGAATTGCAGGCCTGAATGCTGAAAATATTATAAAGGAGTTCAGTACAACCCTTTACTGCCTCATCCAACATGATATTGTCAAGATTTGATTGGTGGAATGTGTAAAAATTGGTTGGGAATTGAATGAGGATATAGTCACAACTATATTTTGAAATTCAAAACTACTCAGAGGTCACCAAAGCTGTTTGGGGAGCATATCAGTTGGATGGAGAAGTAGCTACGTGGTGGGCCAACAAGAAGTTGGAAATGAATCTGAACTTGACCACCACTACATGGGAGCAGTTTATGACACTATTTAGATCATGGTGGATTCCACAGTTATATTTTGATCAAAAGCTGATAGAATTTCAAAATCTAAAGCAAGGAGACTTGTCGGTAAATGAGTATTGGGAACAATTCACCAAACTTCTAAAATATGTACCTTAGTATCAGGGAGATGAGAGGTTCAGGATTAAGAAGTTCATCATGTGATTAAAACCCCAGATTGGTGGAGAAGTGGAAGTTCATGGACCATCTACCATGGACCAAGTCTTTGAGAAAGCAATCAAGCAGGAGCAAAAGTTGAAATCTCTTACTCGGGTCAAGGACAAGTTTAAGAAAAAGTTTGGAAGTTCAAAATAGAATTGGTGCAAAAGATGATGAAGGATCTAGGAAAAACTTATGGCAAGAGTTACGTTGTATGGAAACATCCCAACCCCCTGCCTTTTTCAACCATCCCCACGCATTTCAGCCCCAGAAACATTTCTGGTACGAAAATGTGTCGGAAATGCTCTAGAAATGTATTGGAAATGCCCGAGCAAGTGTCAAAAATGTCCAAAAAGTTTCCAGATGTTTCCATCACATATACAAGTATTTACGGGGCGTTTCCAGCAAAAAAACGTTGACCAAGTAAAAAAAAAAAGAGCCAAAACTTTTAAAAAACCCTATTCTTCTAGAATACACCATATAAAAGCTATATAAACACACTCAATCCAAAGGCAAAACACACACTCTCATCATTGCTGTTTTTTTTACAAGAGCAAGGAGGAATTTAGGAGGCAACCATTGCAAGGAGGAGGAGTTTGGAAGCAACCATTGCAACAAGGAGATTGGAGGTAGCCATTGCAACAAGGAGTTTGGGGGATTTGAATGTACATTTTGTCTTTGAAGTTTGAATGAATACCATATTTTTTAAGTGTTTTATCTTTTACGGACTAAAAGTGAGTATTATGCATTGATTATATATATATATATATTGTATGGACATTTCCAAACCAAGGGCTTTTGAAAATCTGTGTTTCCATGTTTAGTACATGTTTGTGTTTCCATTTCCTAGCAACGTAGGGCAAGAATAACTCATTTGATGTGGTGCATGATATGGCTGCAATCACAATGATTGGAATTGTTGGGACCTCTTACCAAGTCAACAAAAATGTGGTGGTGGCAAGATGCATGATACTGTGGTTGCTACTTTTTCTGTCAACTTGCCTCCCCACTATATATGATAATTTTTATTCTGAGGAAGCAAGGCTGGTTCACAAAGTAATAAAATAATTGATTAGGTTTATGGAAGATGATGTGATCCACAAGTTGTATGTCAAAGACCTTGCTAAATATAGTTGATTTTCCATCAAGAGGTAGTATCTTTTTTGTATGATCTAGCAATATCGAACAGTTGAACTTTGCAATATATATATAGCTAACTTTGCTTAAGTCTCTGTTTTCAATTTGCATTTGCACATGATAAGGTAGTACGTTAGAACGAAAAATTACATTTTTACATCTTTCTCCATTTGCTAGCATTTTCTTTATTTTGAATATGTTGCGATGGAATTGGTTGCAAGTTTTCCATGAATCTTGTCGGTGAATGAGATTTATAAAGCTCAGTGGCTTACATGCTTTGGGTGTATCATGGTCCAGTGTATGCACTACTAAGCTTTCAAGATTGGCAATCAAAATAGTATCTACTATAATATGCATTAATGGGATGTTTCCAGTCAAGCTAACACACTCACAGAAATCAATGAGGTATTTTTAGTCTACAAAGATATTTTAGTTCATCATGTTATAAGGAATGCATCTTTGGTTTGCATATGAGAAAGGGCAACCTTATGATAGGTGTGGCATAGAAAAACATGCACTGTCAAAGCTCAAGCAAGAAGAGTTTGTGAGGATTTTGTTTCTATCTGGATTGGTGAGGATGATGTCAATGCAGTTTACGGCAAGAAATACCTCATTGCCTTCCTTTAGTCAGTTGTCGTCTTCCAAGTTTGGATATGATTTTGCTATCAGCATGATGATATGCTTTCATATTTCGAGGTCCTGAAGAGCTTTAACGCTATCAGTGACTGAATTTTTATTGATTATTTTAGCTGGGCTTAGTGCCTCTCCTTATGTCTTTAGGAAAAAAAATTGTGTTTGTGAGAACAATTCATGTAATCATTTATAACTTCCCTTTCCATAATTTTCTCCAATAATATTATTTTTCCCACTCAAATGGGTGATACAATGTAGTGTGTGGTTGCCCATCTCATCTCACATAATCAAGAAATTTTTGCAATGGCTTCACTTTGCTCCTTTGTCCCCTTGCGAGGTTCTCTACCAAACCGTGGGTTCTCTTTTTTTTTTGTGTAATGTCCCTAGTTTGGGACAAATCAACAAAATAAGGGTTTTCCAACAAACACTATCAAATCTGAAAATTCTAAATATAAACCAACAAACCCTTGTTGCTGTAAATATGCCTCAAAACTGAAAATGAAGACTCCAAACCACTGTAAAAATTAACAAATAAATACTTCATGATCTTTAGCCGCCAATGACTCTCATCACCAAGAAGGAAGAACTTGAAGATGGAAGGTCTCAACTTCCAAACCCTAGCGCCACCCAAGCTAAACTTCGATGCCATTTTCCACACACCAACCTTACTCAAACCCTTGTCAATTGCAGACAAAATTATATAAAATATAGCATCCGAAACAACACTAGTTCATCATTGAATAAGGCTCCCAATAAGCCCAAATCCAAGCCATGCCAAGTCGTCAAAATTCAGAATGTCATAGCATTAATTAAATCAAAAATCAGACCTTGTTTCACCCTCAAATCAATGTCAAATCCACTAAAATTAATTGTCAAAAATTCAAAAATAACCATATTATTATTTGTCCAATATTTAGGGCCTAAAAGTACCCTACAAACATTCTCCAAGGTGAATTGCTCAAGTGCAAAATTAATTACAATAAAATCATAATTTAAAATATTCAATTTGGTCACCAAATGACCTCCAACAAATGTGACATCAAAAATTATAATAATTATTATTATAAATTTGGGCACCAATTTAGTCACTCAAAGGCCTCAAATGATCTCCTAATTCTAGTCATCCTAGCTGGAATAAATCAACAAAAATCCACAAACCCTAAGAGAGGGTTTTTCCTTTGTTGCGCAGCGCACAAAGGGGGTCTTCAACCCTGGGAGACAAATCACCACTCCTCCAAGACCCAATAATCTGTAAATAGCTTTCAAAAACCAACCACCTTTCCAATCACGAACGATGAAGCATAAATTGCAACTCTTGATGTAGAGCTAATCACAATGAAGATATGAAGGGTTTCGTCTTCAAACCTCGACACACTTTGAGGGTTTCCATCCTCAAAATGCTATGGCCAAGCTTGACATACTTCAGCAAAGATTCAATATCATAAAAATGCATAACCTTCAAACAGAACCCTCACTTTCCTTTTATAGCCAATGCCCCAAAATGAGCGCCCAAATTAGGAGGGAAAGCCTCATTTTCAAAAATTAAAAGAGCATCTTTATAATTCCCCTTTTAAACCATGGGTGTCGATGACCCTCCAAAAAGGACCCAACTTAAGTGAAATTAGAATAACAAGGTACTTTTCATAACTCAAGTGCAAATTAGAATTCACAACATACCTTTTTCATTAATTGCTCTTCAAGTGGGCCTCCAACGTTCTCATTTCTTCTTTTCCCTTAGCCTTTTGGGAACAACTTAAGGTTAAGGATTTCAAGTGTGCTCATGTCAAAAAGGGGGACATGACACTTTGTGTTATCATGTGTCAATTTCAAAACCAATCAAATCAAATATGAATTTTCCAAATATCCTATTACTATATTTGTGGTTGAACAATAACTGTACAAGAGAGAATGATGCCCTAAAAGAATAATGAGGACAACAAAAACATCTACTTGCAATATTTTTAATTCCTATGCTTCCTATAGAGCAGCGTGTTACTCAAGGCCAAATAACAACCTCCAACTAAAGTGCAAATACACCTGCAATTAACTACCATTCAATTGCGATTCCTAGGCCTTACTTTACTGATGGACACAATTTTTTAATTTCTTCTAGATTCCCCAAAGCTATAACAGTCTTCTCATCCATTTTTCTTATATTTCTCTTGACAATGTGTCCAACTACAATTAGGAACGTTAGACTAATGTGATACCTTGTTTAGATAATCCAATCAAATTCAATGTCACTAGAAAAAATTATCAATCGTAATTATTTCTAAATTTAACTTCATAAGTTAAAATATCCCTTGCATTTTCCAAATGCGAGGATGCTTGAGGGATCCATAATATTCCTAATCAATACAAGCATTCCTGTCTTACATGTTTCACATACAGTTTTCCGCTACTGAGGAACATATCTTAACATACAAGACTTATACACCTGGTGAATTTCAGCCAAAATATATATATTTTAACATAAGGCAATATTGGACCCAATTTAATTATTACAGTATGTTTCCCTAAATCCATCTATTGCTTTATATTACATGTATCTTCGGTATCATAACTTTGGAACCATAGGCATGGAATATCAGAAGAAAATGTACAATATAGAAAATAACATAATGCATTCTACTACTACAAGCATGACAGTGCTAGGCAGCTTTCATCATCAGTACTAGACATTCTCCACTAAAAAACAGCATTTAACAATTTATGGCATTCTCCTTACCAACAATCTTTTACTTTCAGATTATTGCTATTGATAATCTACCTCATTCTTCTTGTAGGTTATGAAGAACTAAAAGATGCTTAATTTGCAAAGCTGAAACTTTCATTATCAAGTGCACGATGTCACCCTTTGACAAAGGGGATTAAATAGAAAACATACCAATAAAAGCATAGCATAAACTGTCTCCCGTCTTGTAGTCTCTTATAATATCAGCCCTAGTTTGTCATACCAACACACAAAGTTAAGTATCAAGCATGAATAAGAAAATAATAGTAAAATGATAAAGCATAATACCATGTCCTGAGAATAACTAAGGAGAATTTTGCAAGCATTGTTCTTGAGGTACTTAACCCAAACATTATATAGACTTTTTTTTTTTTTTTTGAAAAAAATTGACTCTGTTTCATCATAGTATATAGTTTTTGAAAGGTCTATTGGCAAAGCTCTTAAAAGGAAGAAAAAAGCTTGTCAAGCACTCACGATATTACTTTCCCAAAGCGCGAAAAGATGACTTCAAGATCCTCTTCCTGCATAGTATATGACAAATCTTAATGTGAATAGTTTATGCATTAAGTAGATGAAGCAACCATGATAATAGACTTGTTTTGTCAAAGAAATGGGAAAAACAATCACCGTAAATCAAATATTGTCTCCATATATTTGTGCTTAACAATAAGAAAACTAACATTTTAATTCTTCTTTATTGTTCTAATATCTGCATTGAAGTCCATTTCATATTGAGAAAGAATTTAACAATTGTGATCTTTTGTAAATTGTCTTGCCCTTAGATTCATCTATAGTAAAATTTAGTTACAAATTTATTTGCCGTCATCTCACTTTTGGATAGATTCATTTGTGATCCATCTTAGTGAATCTGTGAATTTGGATCGTATTCATCCAACTAGTTAGGAAACTTGAGGAAAAGGTTCAATGTACTTATAATGAGGACATCATTTGCACCTTTTGGGAAGACTATTTAATGTGCTAAAATTAAAGTGGGAAAATGGAGTCACTCTTTCGTATTTATGTCTCTTCTTAATCACTAAGACTTTCTTCTTATCAGACAAAAATATAAAGATTATTCAGCTGCCTCGTCATAGCTGAGGTCAATCTCCAAAGGATATCATTAGACTATGTATTGGATGTTTCATTGTGATCACTACGGATGTTGACCTCTCTTCTACTCCCAATTCTAATGTAGATTAGGATCCTTCTTCTCCTTCGGTTCCCTTCTATTGGATATAAATATGTCCAAGGTGATTTTTTAGCATGGGACCCTTCTTTAACAAGACTGTTTTGTAATACTTGGTGTTCTATATATTGATGTATCTAAGGTTTACCCACTTGGGTTTTTACTCTCTTATTAGGTTCTTTTGTCCTAGATATATTTTTAAATTTCTATATTTTATTGCTGGAGTCCTTTTAGCACTCTAGATAAGCTAATTTAGCTTCTACTCTTAAGTCCCATTGCCCTACTTCAGTCATTTGCTCACAGTAATATAGTTTCCTTTTTTCTTTCTAGATCTTGTTTGGTTCGTTAAGATGCTTCAATATGAATTATTAACTAGAATGAAATAAGCTGCATTATAGCTTTGACAGTAAATTTTCACCTGTTAGTTTTCACATTATGAGACAAGCGTGTCACCTCATTGAGAAGCTTATCAAAAATTGGTGATTTTGTGTTTCTTTTCATCCTCTAGTATGGCCAAGCCTTGATTGTTTTGATTCTGTTCATTTTCATTGATTGTTCGACAATGTGCAAGATCCTCTCACCACCAAATTCCAATAATAAGTTTGGGACTCACATTACCTAGGGCTCGAGCACATCATATTTGTAATGCAGACGAAGCTCTCCTAATAACTCAGCCATGCTCCAATCTTTAATAATGAGAGATAGAGATCCAAACACAAAGCTAAGAGTAAGCATTCATCCCTACTACAAGTCCAAATATACAATCATTACAAGACATGGAGCATAGAGTTCCTAACATTGCAAACACATATTTTATTTCGTCCCAGCCATAGATAATGCCTCTTCTTTGAATATCCTCTACTAGAATTTTGTGATGTCCCTTTTTTTAAAATTAATTAAATGAAGGGACCGAAGCCTATTTTTATTTCTAGTAGGCTAAGGGGAATTCATGAGGGTAATAATTTAATAATAATTCATTTAAGTTGTCTTAAGTTAATTTATGTTATAACATGGAAAAATGACACTTATGTATACTATTATTAAAAGGGGGCCAAAAACAATATTAAATACATGGCCAAAAATAATTACTATTCTAAGGGTAAAAAATTGAATATTTAATTAAAAGTAATTTTAATTACTTTTAAGGTTAAGGTGGATTTGAAAAAAGTGAAATTAATAAAAGGACAAGGGACAAAAAGTAATGGATTATTGATTATTCACTTTTACCATTCACGATTGATTCCAAAATGCTTTCAACTTTTGCTTGAGGATGGAAACCCTCAATTGCAATCAGATTAGAGGACAAAACCCCTCCAATCTTCAGAGGTAACTCCACACAAGGGTTACAATTGATTAGAACACCGGTGATTTACAAAAAATCAAGAATTAGGGGCTTTGAGGGTTTGTGGCCAATAAAACTCAGTTTTGAAAGCCAAATTTCAGCCCTAGGGCAAGGACGTCACACCTCCCAATAGTTCCAAGCAACAACTATCACCTTAAGGGTAGATCGTACCATCTAGGACAGTTAATGGCCTTGCCAAAGGAGACTGCAGCACTTTGGGAACCTAGAACAACAATTTTCCCCAATGCCAAACTCTATCATACTGCTCAAACAAAGGAATCGCCAACCTGCAGTTGTTGTAGTAGCACCAACAAAGATCACAGATTAGGGTTTTATGATTTGTTTGACTTTTAGTGATATTCAGAATTCAGGTGTGTTATTCCAAGGGCTATTTCCCAACACCATACCACTCAGTGGACTGCCATATAAGTTCCAATAGGCTGTCATACACTTGTACCAGCTAAACAAACTAATTTGTAGACCTCCAAGTTAGAGTTTGTAAGTTTTATCAGAAAAATAAAGTTATTCAGATCTGATCATGGTTAGGTATTATTCCAATTGGATTAAAATTCATCTTCATTCCCAGTTATTAGTTTCAACTGTGTTTCATGCATTTCCAATTTTATTGAAAAGGGTTACATAAATATAAGAAATTTAGAATTCAGTATTTTTCCTTGAAAGGGATATTTTAGTGGTATTAGAGCTAATTTTCTGCCAACTTGTGAGAAAGAAACATTTTGCAGTTACTATCTGATGCATAGCCTTTGAAATCATGGAGTTAATTAGTAAAGATGATTTGAGAATAAAGCTTTATAGGGAAGGGAGGAAATTGGAGCAGCCGCCTCATTCAAAAAATGTTCTACTCGGCATTTTGGAGGAAGTGGAAATTTGTGTATCCAATGTAGAACAGTTAGATTCTAAGATTATGCAATGGGCCGTAAATCCAACGATGTTTCATTTGGCTAAGCCCAAGCTTTTGAAACATCCAAATCCAGATGTGAGACTTGTAGTTATCACTTGTATTAGTGAAATTACAAGAATGATGGCTCCTAAAAAACCATACAACAAAACCATGAGGGAGATATTTTAGAGGATTGTGAAAAGTTTTCAAGGTCTAGAGGACATCAAAAGTCCTTTTGCTAACAGGGTCACAATGCTAAAAACTATGGCAAAAATCAGGGTATGTGTTGTGATGTTGGATGTTGAATGTTGAATATGACAATCTTATTATTGAAATGTTTCAACATTTCTTTGCATATGTCAGTAAAAATCATGTAGAAAATGTAGTAGCTTTAATGCAAACAATTATGACTTTGGTTCTGAATGAGAGTGATGATATTTCTCAACGTTTATAATTTGTATTATTGGCTGGTCTTGAGCAAGAAGCTTCACTAGTTGCCCATACACTAGCTAAAAAATTTGTTGAACAATGTGCAGGGAAGTTGAAGCCATATTTGATAGTTGAGGGACTTACTTCTAGTGATCAATATAAAAAGAATTCTCTCATTATGATGAGCAAAGAAAAACCAAAAAGGGTGTTAGATGCAACAGAAATTTATGATAATTTAGCAACATCAAAGTTAGTTCAATTACAACAGAGCATTGAAGGGCAAACAAAAATTGAATAACTGCAATTGTTGGTAGTAGAAAAGAAATAGGTGCAAGTCCTAACAGAGTTGGATACTACAAAAAGGTTCATTGAAGATCTAACTCCACGCTTGCAGAGAGCTCAAACTGTAGTAGAGAACAACACTATGGGTGAGGTAAATGTTCCTAGCACTGAGCATACAGTCACTGTTGCAGATTTGCAAAGAGTAAAGAGTACATTGAAAACAATGAAATCAGAATATTTGTGTGATTAAAGACAGGGATATGATCGTTGGAATTGCAGAAGAGGCATTAGCTTTATCTGAGAAAATGTAGGAAAGTGTTGAGGCCCTCGCTATGAAGTTTAGCTCAGCTCCTTCTTCACTTCATAAGACAGAAGAACCACAAATTGTTGCAACAGTTTTCAATGAGATGAAAGGTGAGTCATTTCCCTATATGATCAAAATTCAAGAAAGTCATGTTGATAAGCATGCAATGGAGGAGAATGTTGATCCTAACTCGGAAATTATGAGTCACAAGAATTGAGATGTTGAAGATATCTCAACAAATTCTAATTCAGCAAAGGAAGGTGAACGCTTTGATCGCAACCTAACGTATGAAAATATTTCAGATTTGTTGCTTCCTACTCTTCCATTGCAAGATTCTTGTCATCATGGAAAGTATGCTAAAAAAGGTGATAAGAGTGAAGGGTACAATTTGCAGTAAAGGGCACACAGATCCTTTTGCTCAAATCCAAATTGAGTTATGCATAGAGACAACTGAGGTTCTATCTTTAGGTCAGATAATTCATTATGATAATGCTTGGTTTGTTTTAGATATACTCAATATTACACTCCTAAAGTGGCCACCAAATGAAATATTTGCAAAATGTGGCTTTCTTGTTGGAAGTCACCAACTTTACATGGTAGGGATAAGTGTTGGCTGCAAGAAACATGAACCAAAGGCCAACATGGTTGTGGTTTCCAACCTTAGATCTATTGTTCTCAATATTTCAGCCTACACATTAATGTTTCGAGAGAAATTTTGAGCAACTTATGACTACTACAGCCATTTTACAGCACACATACAATCTGATCCATGCTCTTTGCCAAGAGGTACAACTTGGGGTGTCATGGTAAGAATTTTTAGAACACAAGGTAAGTATTATGACAGCAATATAGAAGTGATAAGCATAATTTTGAACATGACATGGTCACAGTTCAAGGGAAAAGAGGTAGTACCCCAAGGTATTGTTGACAATTTTGCCCCCACAGGGCAAATTGTCACCCCTATTATTTGGAACTTTGCTATAGTGCCAAGATTGTCTTGTGAGTCAGTTTTGGGGTTCTTAAATGTGCATTTGCAGCCACCCAAATGGCCATCTACAGTAGTTTGAAAGGATTTTCCTCCTCTTCTAAGCATCACGTACAACCAAAAGCCAAGACATACAAGTTGTAAGTTTATTTATTTTGTCTTCCCAAGGATTTTTTCGGGCTATAAGAGTGGACTATTTCTTCAGACATTTTGTCTGGGAGAAAAAGCTCTCAAAGGATTGTGTAAAGATCTGAAAAAATGACTAAGTGGCAGTCGTTCAAAGTATTTTTGTTTCGGACTTTTTGTCCGAAGGAAAAGGGAAAAGCACAGTTGAAAAGACCTGAAGGGCATCTGTCCTTCGGGAAGGTCCAATTCAAAAGTCCCAAAGGGTATGTACCTTTCGGGTTGGTTCACTTTATGGTTTTCAAGTCAAGACAAAAAGTTTCGAAGGACAATTTCAAAAAGCTCGAGTGCCCTTCAAAAAGCACGGGTCCCCTTCAAAAAGCCCAAAGGGTATGTGCCCTTGCGGGGGACACTTCAAGCACGAAGAAAACCTTGGTAAAAGTTCCGAAGGACAAAATCAATTTTTCCGAAGAAGTGCCCTTGCGAAGGGCACTTGGTCAGTGGCAGGCCCTTTCAAAAGTTCCGAAAGGCACTTTTGAGGATGAATAGCCCTTGCGGAGGGCACTTTCAGGAAGCGAAGGACGAACAGGACTGAACCAGAACTGAACAAGAAGTAAGACAAACGCAAAAATAGAGGCATGAACAAAGATTAAAACATAATTGAACATGGACATAAGCATGAACAGTGAATAAAACAAATGCAGAATAAAGACAAAGGCAGGATAAACAAAGATCATGCACAAACTAACGTGAGTGACTCCAACGAAATGAACGCGTTTAAGAAAGCAAGCATGCTTCAGTTCTGAAAATAGAGTTGTCTTGCACGATGAACGGGCAAAGCGTTGAACGTTTCAAACAGCCAAAAATTCTATGCATGCACTCTCGTTTGTCTCAAAGCTTGAAACGTTCCGGCGGTTCAAACGTAATTCTTAATTTGGCATTTGCATTGATTTCATGCAAAGGGGAGACTTTCAAACGTTCCAGCAGTTCGAGTGGATTTGACTACTCTTGTTTTGGAGTTGACTGATTTTTAAGTCAAGACATCTATTCGTAGATTTCATGCATCCAAAGCTTGTCTTCTTTTTTTTTCTTTTCAACGCAAGGAATTTTCATGCAAGACAAAATAGACTTCTGTAAAGGCTAAGTTGGTTTGAGTTTACTCCCTCTCTATTTTTCAACGTCAATCTCTTAACTTTTTGTAATTTTCTATATTAATGGCTTTTCAACCTTGTAAAATCCATCCCTCTTGGTAAGACCAGACTCTGCCATTGCTGAGTTGTATAACCTCTTTAATCAATAGGACTGTAATTTTAAATTTTAAGTGCTGACATGGTGTACATTCATTCAACAATTTGCATACGTGGTAGATTTATCTCCCTTCCCAAATTCTAATTCGTACCCAGTTGCTAGCTTTCATGTTATGCAAGCCATGTTCAGTGTTTTATATGTTTTTTGTTGAAAGCTATAAGTGGATGTTACGTGGCTGCAAAGTGTCTTGTATCAAACCTCTCTCCATCGTTTTCCCTCACATTTTTGTCATTGGATCGAACCTTCTCATGAGGAACTTATGCATAGTGATCAATTGAAATCAAAAGTTTTCATTTTTCCTTGTTTGATTCAGTGTTCAAGGTTCCAAGTAGAGTGGATCAACATTATGGTGTATCATCGGCATTAGGTAGGATTTTCCCTTCAAGTTTTTTTCCTTTTTTTTCATGGTAGTCTGCAACACAGAGTAGAGATCCTCATAGATACATCTTACAGGAACCAGCATTCTCTAGAGGTTCTTCTCACCATTGAGGCACCCACCCTCGTGACAAAATCTCATTGTTTCAACTGGAGAGAAAATTAGCCATTTCAGCATGTCTTCAATTGAGGGTGCAACTTTAGGTTGGCAATAGTTTTTTGCACGCCCGGTGGGATCACGAAAAAGTTCTTTGCATATCTGAAGAGTTTTCGCAGCAACAGAGGATATTCATCTACATCGAGTTGCAGAGTTCATAGCATCATTCTGGCAATCCGTTCATGCCAAAGGTTACCACACGATCAGCAAGTAAAGGTATTCCTTTTGAATTGGTAACTTATAAAAGAGCAAGGTCTAGGAGGGCAAATCCATATCCTCAAAGAAATTATTTACCTCCCCCTCATCCTATCGTTCTAAACACTGTAATCCCCACTATCTAGATGGCCATTAGAAATCAAGTGTTTGCTCCATTCAATAGAAGAAGTCCTCTGAATCTAGCATAGTTTGATGGCATTCATGTATCTGCCCTCAAAAGTATTTCATTCTTCTCAGGAGAAAATCAAACAACCCCTATTGAGCATATCCAGGATGTGGCTAATCTTTGTTCAGTTCATAATGTTGTTGAAGATAATATTGCTATTAGATTGTTTGTTGCTTCTTTCAAAGGAAAAGCATTACAGTGGTATAGAACCCTCCCACTTAGATCCATTTCCACCTGGAATGAATTGGGTGCAGCCTTAGTCAAGCAATTTGAAGACAAATCAAATCACTTATCTTTAGTTGAGCAATTAACTGCCATACAGAGAACTCATGAGTTCATGTCCGATTTTAATCTCGAATTCCAAAAGACATGGACTAGGATACCGGTTCTAATTAGGCCATCTTTTGAATATGTATTTCTGTATTTTTTGAAAGCTCTTAATTCTGACATTAGTATAGTGATACAATCAATGGGTGGTACTACTTTGCCAAATGCTTATGAAGTTGCAATAAGGGCAGAAAATAGTTTGATACAAACAGTAAGCTTTCTCCAAAACCTACAATGCCCATATTTCTAAAAATAAGTTCTATACCAGCTCCTCAAGTTCCTCAAACTCCATCCTTTGCTCCAATTCCAGCACCTCAAGTTCCTATTGCAGCCCCCACTAGTCAAGTTAGTGAGACAAGTGAGTTGAAAGGTTTGCTACAATTTTTTGGAAATGAAATAGTACAGCTCAAAAGACAGCAATTTCAATCAAATAGGCCCTATCAATAGCAAAATAAGAACAACTATCAGTCCTTCAAAGATCAAAAGTCTCCTTATCAGGGTTTCAGAGAAAATAGACCACCCTATCAAGCACAAGGAGCCATAAATCCAACTAAGCCATATGTTGCTCTTGATCTGGAGGCTCCTTCCACTTCAAAAGCCATTGTTCCAACCCCACCTCAAAATAATTTAGCGCAAGACTCAGGTTGGCAGCCCTCAAATCTCAATAATGCTCAAAACTAAGCCTTGGTATCACAAAACATCACCATGACACAGATGACACAAGAAGAGCTCTTTTCAAGGTCAATATCAAGATACAGGTTTGACATCACAACGAGAGACTCATCAAGTTCAAGGAGACCCTGATGCTATTAATGTAAATTGGCAAGTTGATGATCATGTTGCTTTTACTCAAGATGTTAAAACTAACAATTCAAGTGGTTAAGTTGCAGCTATAACCTATCAGAGAACTAAAAGAAGAGTTGTTGATGAAGCCCAAGCGGTAGCAAATACTTTAAGTACTCCTAATATTGTTGTTAAAAGTACAAAAGAACAGCTTACTGCCCCCACAACACAGAAAAATTAGAATATAAAGGTTAATAAAGTGCAGCAAATACCTTTAATCCGTGAGCAGCAAGTGCCTCAAAAAGTGCAATCAAAGGTTAGTGCATCTCAGTTCAGCATTGTAGATCAAATGAAAAAGTCTAATATCCGCATTAGCATGTGGGATTCTCTTTCAATTCCATGGCAAAAAGATAAACTCATTCAAGAACTTTCAGCTCTTGAATTGTCTCCAAAACCTGTTGAGAAAGGTGTTGTCTTGACAAATTCCGATCAACGAACTTAGCAACCGGTGCAGCAAGGAGATAAGATGTTAAAAGTGGACAAAACTGAGGTAAAATCAAATAAAACTCTTTTTTATCTTTCTTTGATAATGGGTGATACTTTGGTTCATAATTGTATGGTAGATAGTGGAGCTAGCAGTACAGTAATGCCCAAACAGATTGCAGACAAGCTCGGCCTTGTTTATGAGCCAAATATTAAAGGGGTATTACAGTTGGATGGTTCACCAGCAAAGATAATAGGCATTATCAAAGATTTGAAATTGACATTACATGCTTGTCCTAACGTTACTATTCAACAGGATGTTGTAGTGGTGGACTTGCCTCCTTAATTCGATATGTGCCTTTCAAGGGACTTCACCTCAAAGATTGGGGGATATTTATCGGTTGATTGGACCTATTTGTTGTTCAAAACCAAGTATGGTACAAAGGCAACAATTCATTCAGAGTCTATTGCACGTTTTCATATGGAACCTTATACGCCAAGGGTAGTCAATGCAAATTGTATCATCTCAGATGAAATATTACAAACTAGTGATGTAGAAAAGGACTCACCTTTGGATGGAGTTCCAGATTTGTTTATTGATGAGTGAGCTTCTACTTTGCATGAGCATGATCCCTACAAATTGATTGAAGAGGAAGGTCTTAGTGTGTATTGTCTTCATGAGAACGATGCACCAATTCCAGCCATAGTCAAAGAAGACGAATCTAATGAAGCCCTGTGACAATTGTACTTTGATGGATCAAGAAATAAGCATGGAACCTAAGCTGCAATGATAAGTTCTCTTATAGAACAAAGGTATTTCTCCTCTATTAAATTTCAATTTGGCTATTCAAACAATGTTGTTGAATATGAAGCACTCGTTCACGATTTGCAGTGGGCTAGGAAGATGAAAGTCAATTGTTTGCAAGTGTTTGGAGATAGTGAACTTGTAGTCCACCAAGTAAGAGGTTTGAATGTATGCAAGAATCTGTTGCTTAAATCGTACAGACACAGAGTTTGAGATTTACTTGAAGATTTTGAGACTTTTAATATTCAAGCAATACCAAGAGATAGGAATAAACATGCTGATAGGTTGGTTGTTGTTGGGGCACAATTTAAAATTCCAGCTGATGTAAAAAGTGACAAATTTCAATCACATATAAAGGTAATTGTAAGGCCTTGTTCCGGATAACCAAGAGAATTAGTAGGTATTTGAAAATGACAATCAAATCGTGAGATTTTTGCAAGAAGAGACTGAGTTTTCTTCAAAAAATCAATCAAAAAACTTACAGCAGTATGGTGATCAGATTGTACAACTGAAAACGAATAAGCTACCCAAGGGATTGGTCACTCTTGAAAATATTTTCAGTGAAGATGATCTAAGAAAAGAGAAATCATCCTTGTCAACAAAGGAAGAGCACTATGCCAATGTAGATATTGCAGCTGGTAAAAATTTGAAATTGGAAAAGGTATGCACTCCACAAAAGAAAGCTTTCATTAATTTATGCACAAGTTTTGCAGATATATTTGCATGGCAATATAGTGATCTCAAAGATTTTGATCCAAGTTTCGCTCAACACACCATTGAGTTAGAAGAGGAAACTAAACCAGTGAGACAAAGACAAAGGCCAATCAATCCAAAGCTTGAGCCTTTGATGAGAGCTGAGCTTCTCAAACTCAAAGAATCAACGATTATATTTCCAATCAAGCACTCAAATTGGGTGGCGAACCTCATTCCAGCACAAAAAAAGAATGGTGAGATTCATTTGTGTGTTGATTTCCGTGATTTAAATAGGGCTTCGCTTAAATACCACTATCCATTGCCATCAATGGAACAAATTTTTCAACTTGTTGTAGGTTTAGAGAGGTTTTCCTTGTTGGATGGATATAGTGGTTACAATCAGCGTTTGGTCAAAGAGGACCAATTCAAGATAGCCTTCACAACTAAGTGGGGGACATTTGCATACAGAAAGATGTCATTCGGTTTGTCTAATGCTGGAGCAACCTTTCAGAGAACCATGGATATGGCCTTCCAAGGCCTTCTTAACAGGTTTGTGCTTGTTTATTTGGATGATATAACAGTGTTTTTATAAGATGCAGAAGATCACATGGTTCATCTCAAGCAAGTTTTCGAAAGGTGTAGGCAATTTAGGATATCTCTAAATCCCAAAAAGTGTGTATTTTCAGTTCATGAAGGTAAGCTTCTTGGACATGTTTCAAAGCATGGTTTAAACATAGATTCTGAAAAGATTCAATCCATTCTTGCACTCTCCTTGCTTAAGAGCAAAAAGGCTTTGCAAAGTTTCTTTGAAAAAATCAACTTTATAAGGAGATACATTTCAAATTTCGCTACTGTAGCTAAACCACTTACAACCATGTTAAAGAAAAATCAAAACTTTTGCTGGTCCAAGGAGGGAGTAAAAGGGTTTGAAGATGTTAAGAAAGCCATAGCAAGTGCTCCTATGCTTTTAAATTCAGATTTCACGAAAGGTTTCATTCTGTATAAGTATGCTAATATGGACACCATTTCAAACATTCTTATGTAGCAAAATCATGAAGATTTGGAGCAGCCAATAGCTTTCTACAACTAAGGCTTGGAGGAGTATGAAACAAGGTATTCTTTTGTTGAAAAGCATGTCCTTTCAGTTATAAGATCTCTGAAAAAAATTAGGCACTTGTTTTCTAATAATAAAATACATCTAATGGTTGCTCATCCAAGCATCAAAGAATTTTTTATGAACAAAGACATAAATGAGAAAAGAGCTGGTTGGATAACCAAGGTAATGGAATATGACGTGGAAATTAAGGTTACAAACCTTGTTAATGGCCAAGGACTTTGTGAGCATCTAGCTCAAGACTTGTAAGAAACTAATGAAGTTGTTTTGTTGTCAAATGAGGAAGAGATTTTTGTTGTTCACACCTCACCTTTCAGCTAGTTTCGTGATTTGGTAAGCTATCTACAAGATGGTTTTTACCCTTCTCACCTAAGTGCTTCAAAAAGAAGGTATTTCAAATTGCAATCAATTGCATTCTTGCTCATTGATGGTGTTTTGTTCAAAAAAGATATTAATGGAATGTTACTAAGGTGTGTGGAACCAAGCCAAACTCAAAGATTACTTGAAGAATTTCATGATGGACATGGTGGATGACACTTTGCAACAAGAACTACAGCACTTAAAATCATGAGAGGTGAGTACTATTGGCCTACTATATTTGGCGATTGCCATACATGGGTTAGGAAGTGCAAATAATGTGCAATGTTTGTAGAAAAAGTTAAACTTGCAGCCTTGCCCCTTCAGCCAATTGCAGTGGATCAACGTTTTGTCCAGTGGGGAATGGACTTTATTGGTCTCATTAATCCTCCCTCGAGTTCAGGGCATAAGTGGATTCTAACATCTACGAATTACTTCACACGTTGGACGGAAGCAATTGCATTGAAAGAAGCAAATGAAACTAACATTCTTGATTTCTATGAAGGTTTACTTACTAGGTTTGGAGTTCTTTCAACCATTATTTCTGACAATGCAATGGCTTTTGTGGGATCTAGGATCAGTCAATGGGCTGTCCAACACGAAGTTTCTCTCAGCACTTCATCAAACTATTTTTCACAAGGAAATGGCCTTGCTGAATCTACAAACAAGAACCTCTTAAAGATCATACGAAGGACTATTGAAGACAATCAGAAGTCATGGCATCTCAAGTTGAAGTCAGCTCTATGGGCTGATAGGATCACCTACAAGAGGTCAATAGCCAACTCTCCATACAAGCTAGTATATGGTAAGGAAGCAAGGTTTCCTTTTTCTCTTGAGTTTTCAACTTTAGAACTAATGCATTAACTTGAGTTGTTGGAGAATGAGCCTATGGAAATTAGGTATGCAAAGTTTATGGAGTTGGAAGAGACAAGAAATCAATCCATAATAGCCATGAAAAGTCATCAGGCACAGGTGAAAAGAACGTTTGACAAAGGAGCTTCCTCACGAAGCTTCAATAAAGGAGATTTGGTCCTCAAGTGGAATGAGGATCAAGCCAAACCAGGAAGGCACACGAAGTTTGATTCCCTTTGGAGTGGCCCATACACGATCTCCAGCTGCAAATCCCACAATGCCTTCCAACTTGCCAAGATGACGTCCAAGAGCTTCCAATCCCAATCAATGGGATACATCTGAAACATTGCTATTGAAGAGCAAAGCTCTATGTACATAGTTGTTTTTGCTTTCCTCCAACAATAAGTGCTTATTTGCACATTTGCTTCTCAATTAGTTTTCCTGCTTTCATGTTTTTCCCTTCCTATTTTGAGGGAGAAAGGTTACTTCAGCCAAGGTCAAGAGGAGATTTTCTGTCACAAATCCAGTTCACCATTTGAGAGTTCGAATAGCATCTATATGGTATGAGTTCTCTAGCATAGCAGGAATGCTTCCTTGTTGAGTCGCCAAAAATGTTGAGAATTTTGCCCCCACAGGGCAAATTGTCACCCCTACTATTCGAAACTTTGCTATGGTGCCAAGTTTGTCTTGTGAATCAATTTTGGGGTTCTTAAATGTGCATTTGCAACCACCCAAGTGCCCATCTACAACAGTTTGAAAGGGTTTTCCTCCTCTTCTAAGCATCACGTACAGCTAAAAGCCAAGACATACAAACTGTAAGTTTATTTATTGTCTTTCCAAAAAAAAATTCGGGCCATAAGAGGTGTCTATTTCTTCAAACATATTGTCCGAGAGAAAGAGCTCTCAAAAAACTGTGTAAAGGTCCGAAAAAATGACTAAGTGGCAATCGTTCAAAGTTTATTTGCTTCGGACTTTTTGTCTGAAGGAAAAGGGAAAAGCACAGTTGAAAAGATTCGAAGGGCACCTACCCTTCGAGAAGGTCCTATTCAAAAGTCCCGAAGGGTATGTACCCTTCGGGTTGGTTCACTTTATGGTTTTCAAGTCAAAACAAAAAGTTCCGAAGGACAATTTCAAAAAGCCCAAGTGCCCTTCAAAAACCTCGAGTCCCCTTCAAAAAGTCCAAAGGGTATGTGCCCTTGCGAGGGACACTTCAAGCACGAAGAAGACCTTGGTAAAAGTTCCGAAGGACAAAATCAATTTTTTCGAAGGAGAAATGCCCTTGCGGAGGGCACTTGGTCGGTGGCAAGACCCTTTCAAAAGTTCCAAAAGGCACTTTTGAGGACGAATAGCCCTTGCAGAGGGCACCTCGCGGCAAGAGGACCAAATCAAGAAGCCCAAAGGGCATTTTTGGGAAGCAAAAGCCCTTGCAGAGGGCACCTTCAGGAAGCGAAGGACAAAAACAAAGTTCCTGAAGGGCACATGCCCTTCGAGGAAAGATAGCCGAAGGAATTCATAAAAATAAAACAAAGGGGACACCCGAGGAAAAGCACGATAAAGATAAAACAAAGGCACAAGGAAACGAATTCCTTCGGACTTTTTGTCCGAAGGAATTCGGGAGGGACAAAAAGCTCGCTAGAAAAGACAAGGGCGTAAGCAAGGCCAAAAAGAGAAAAGAAATGCCAAGCTCGGAAACAAGAAGAGACAGAGTCCTTCGGACAATTTGTCCGAAGGACGAAAACTAAAATAAAGCCCGAATCCCGAATTAAAGCAGAACACGAGAAAACCCAGAGAAAACACGAAGTGAACTGAGCATGATCAATAGCATGAACAGAGACGTAAGCACAAACAGGGCTGAACCAGAACTGAACAAGAAGACAAACGTAGAAATAGAGGCATGAACAAAGATTAAAGCAGAACTGAACATGGACATAAGCATGAACAGTGAATAAAACAAACGCAAAATAAAGACAAAGGCAAGATAAACAAAGATCATGCACAAACTAACGTGAGTGACTCCAACGTAGTGAACGCGTTTAAGAAAGCAAGCATGCTTCAGTTCTGAAAATAGAGTTCGCTTGCATGATGAACGGACAAAGCGTTGAACATTTCAAACAACTAGAAATTCCATGCACGCACTCTCATTTGTCTCAAAGCTTGAAACATTCTAACGGTTCAAACGTAATTCTTAATTTGGCATTTGCATTGATTTCATGCAAAGGGGAGACTTTCATACGTTTCAGCAGTTCGAGTGGATTTGACTACTCTTGTTTTGGAGTTGACTGATTTCCCAGTCCAAACATATATTCGTAAATTTCATACATCCAAAGCTTGTCTTCTTTTTTTTTTTCAACGCAAGGAATTTTCATGCAAGACAAAATAGACTTTTGTAAACGCTGAGTTGGTTTGAGTTTACTCCCTCTCTATTTTCCAACACCAATCTCTTGGCTTTTTGTAATTTTCTATATTAATGGCTTCTGAACCTTGTAAAATTCATCCCTCTTGGTAGACCAAACTCTGTCATTGGTGAGTTGTGTAACCTCTTTAATCAATAGAAAGACTGTACTTTCAAATTTCAAGTGTTGGCATAGTGTACATTCATTCAGCAATTTGCATACGTGGTAGATTTTTCTCCCTTCTCAAATTTTGATTCGTACCTAGTTGCTAGCTTATCACGTTATGCAGATCATGTTCAATGTTTTATGTCTTTTGCTGAAAGTTGTAAGTGGATGTTACGTGGTTGCAAAGTGTCTTGTATCAGACCTCTCTCCATCGTTTTCCCTCACATTTTTGTCATTGGATCGAACCTTCTCATGAAATACTTATGCATCGTGATCAATTGAAATCAAAAGTTTTCATTTTTCTTTGTTTGATTCAGTGTTCAAGGTTCCAAGTAGAGTGGATCAACATTCTGGAGTATCATCGTCATTAATAGGATTTCCCCTTCAAGTTTCTTTCTCCATTTTCTATGGTAGTCCACAACGCAGAGTAGAGATTCTCATAGATACATCTTATAGGAACCAACCTTCTCTGGAAGTTCTTCTCACCATTGAGGCACCCACCCTTGTGAGAGATCCCATTGTTTCAACTAGAGTGAGGATTAGCCATTTCAGCACATCTTCGATTCAGAGTGCAACTCTATATTGACAACAGGTATCACTAACACACCTTCAACATCAATCACTGCAAACAGAATGGAGGGTGTCACATTTGATACTACTCTCTCTAGATCATAGTTGATTCATGATTCAGCTATCATGGATTCGCTCATAGAGATTGTTGGAGAACTATCACGGGGTACAGAGTTTCCAATTCCCCATTATATCAAAGAAGCGTAGCAAAAGCTAACTACCACACAAGGGGGACTGGAAGAGACAAAGATTGGTTTGGGATCTTGGTATTTGCAAAACGGTTCAGTTATTGCTTGAGGACAAGCAATTTCAAGAAGAGCAGACTGTAATGTCTTTTTTTTTTAATTGATTAAATCAAATGATGGAAGCCTATTTTTATTTCATGTAGGCTATCGGGAATTAATGAGGGAAATAATTTAATAATAATTCACTTAAGTTGTCATAAGTTACTTTATGTTATAACATAGAAAAATGATGTTTAGATGTATTTTTATTAAAATAAGGCCAAAAATAATTATTATTATGAGAGTGAAAAAGTGAATATTTAATTAAAATTAATTTTAATTACTTTTAGGGTTATGGTGGATTTGGAAAAAGTGAAATTAATAAAAGGACACAAGGGGCAAAAAGTAATAGATTATTGATTATTGGTTATTCACTTCTACCATTCATGACTAAATCCTGAATTCTTTCAACTTCTACTTGAGGACAGAAACCCTCCATTGTAATAGGTTAAAGGATGAAACCCCTCCAATCTTCGGAGGTAACTCCACACAGGAGTTAAAATTAATCAAAACAGAGGTTATTTACAAACAATTAGGAATCAGGGCTTTGGGGGCTTGAGGCCAATAAAATTCAATTTTTAAAGCCAAATTTCAACCCTAGGACAAGGACGTCACACCTCCTAGCAGTTCCAAGCAGCAGCAACCCCCTTAAGGGCAGTTCGTACCATCTAGGGCAGTTCGTGGCCTTGCCAAAGGAAATCGCAGCACTTTGAGAACCTAGAACAACAATTTTCCCCAAAGCCAAACCCTGTCGTACTGCTCAAACAATGGAAATCACCAACCTGCGTAGCACCAACAAAGATTGCAAATTAGGGTTTTGTGATTTGTTTGACCATTCAGTGATATTCAGAATTCAGACTTGTTGCTCCAAGGGCTATTTTCCAGCGCCTTACCACTCAGCAAGCTGCCATATAAGTTCCAACAGGCTGTCATACAGCTGTACCTGTTGTGCCAGCTAAACAAACTAATTTGCAGACCTCTAGACTAGGTTTTGTAATTTTTATCAAAAAAATAAAGTATTATTCAGATTTGATCATGTTTAGGTAATATTCTAATTGGATTAAAATTCTGCTTCATTCCCAATTATTAGTTTCAACTGTGTTTCATGCATTTCCAATTTTATTGAAAAGGGTTACAAAAATATAAAAAATTGAGAATTCAGTATTTTTCCTTGAAAGGGATATTTCAATTTTAGGTTATATAAAGCTGAATAGAGGTACAGGTGTGTTTAATAATAAGATTGCATGCACATAAACATAGTGTCGATAACACATACCAAGAAGAAATAAGAATGAATATGAAAGAGTTCCACCTATGGATCTCATTCTACACATCCAGATATGAATTCCAACTCAAGACACAAGTTCTTAGATAACTATCAAAGGTTACAAGATGAATGGTCATTTTGGTTTCCAACAACCATTCTAATAAACTAACTATAGATTACAATTATTACACTTTTTTCATGAAACAAAAAATTTGGAAAAATTAAGTAGGAATTTGATAGGATCGATGTTTCAAGTCACATTCATGGTCCATCATCAAGATGAATGTTAAGATTATGAATAGGAGCCCCTTATATAGATAGCTCTAATTACATCATGAGGAGATCACTTACAACGCAAATAATTTTCATAATTAATACCTATCAACATAAGTAATAATTTCCTATCAAGCATTAATTAATATCATAATACAAATAATCTTTTCAATTATGGTTCTGAGCATGTGAACGGTAACCTTCCACAAGTCACTAACTTCCAATCCTTCATCCTTATTAAGGTTATTACAATGCTTTCAAATCTCTATAGCTTCCTCTTCATGAAGCCTTCAACATAATTTTGTTTCCTTATCTTTACAAATTTCATGAGATGATGAATGTGCATGCTCTGCTAAAACTAATCTCTTAATGCAGTCATAATGAATGTTAATGCAATGTTCTTTTATTCCTTGTGAAAATATCTTCCTGTTTCACCTTATGTAAAAGCGGACACAAACACAATCAATACGATAAACACCACTACCCAACTTTGGATCAAGTCAATCTCTAGTTGATTTGAGCATACCACCAATCTTATTGTGTGGTTTGAAGATGGATTTTATGTTATGCCTTCTCGAAATTCTTTTGATTTTATGTGATATCCTCTCACCATAAGGAAGAACACTTTAGTCAAACAAATACTTGCTGGAAAGTTTTAGACAAACCCCAAAACCACCTTCAAATTGGGAAAACAAATACTTGCTGAAAATTTTTACACGAACATTAGTGAAATCTATAGAAAAAAAAATTATATGTATTTTTCGCAGTTCACAATCTAACCTCAAACCTGGAAACCCTTGTCTAGACTTTTTGACTTGTTAAGACTCGGGGTCAAAAAAAGTGTGGAACTGAAACTGTCATGTCCCCCTTTTTGGCATGAGTCACTTAGAGACTTTAGCCTTAAAAGTTGTTCCCAAAAGGCTAAATGAAAAGAATAAAGAGAATGTTGAGGGCCCACTTGAAGAACAATTGTTGAAAAAGGTACATCATGAATTCTAATTTGCATTTGAGTTGCGAAAAAGTACCTTTTACTCTAATCTCACTTAAGTTGGGGCCTTATTGAGGGTCATGAGACCCATGGGCTAAAAAGGAAAATATAAAAATGTGTTATTTGAAAAAAATGATTTTTCCTCATTTACTTGGGCGTTCCTCTTGGGGGCTTGGGCTATTTAAAGAAAGAGTGTACTCCATTTGAAGGTTATGCTATTTGGATATTAAATCTATTTGCTCAAGTATGTCAATCTTGGCTATAGTATCTTGAAGACGAAAACCTTAAAGTGCTTTAAGTTGTGGAGACAAAACCCTTTACAACCTCATTGTGAGTAGCTCTACATCAAGCGCTGCAAATTGTGCTTCAACAGGTGAACTTCAGATTAAGAAGATTGACAACTTGCTTCTACAAGTTGCTTGTTTGAGTGTGAAGCCATTCCTAGGGTGGCGATTTGATTGGAAGGTTTTAGATCCCTCTTGGAGGGCTACACTACAAGGGGATAACCCTCTAGTAGGGTTTGTGCATTTATTGCCCAATTATTCCAACTAGAGCGATTTGGTTTGGGGCTGATTTCTTAGTGTTTGAAAGGCTATTTTTTGCCCAAATACTATTATGATTTTTCTATAATTATTCCTGCATTTTTATCTAATTTTTGTAAGGGTTTGGAGGTCATTGGAGGACCCCTTTGAGGTAAAACAATTCATAATATTTTATATAATTTTGGCAAGTGAGGCGACTCACTTGGAAGACATTTTTGGAGTCTTCCAGGGTCCTACTAGTCTGAAATAATTTTGAATATTATTCTCATAATTGCTTGCTAATTTTCATGATTGTTGATGATCATTTTGAGGCCATTGCTACTACTAAATCATCTATTATTCACTGTTGTAATTTTATATGCATGGGCAACTTGTTGTGAGGGTTATTAATCTCATTTTGGAGCTTCGTTTTATGCATAATCACTGCTGAAAAAATTTTTATATTTTTTCTACCATTTTTGTGAAGTGTGCTAGGGTTTCAAGAAGGAATTGGTCAAGGAACAACTAAAGGAACAACTATTGCATTTTCAGACAAAAACTTATATTATTGGAGGGCAGAGAACCAACATTGGCAAAAGATGTATTTATTACAGCCCTTTGTTGGGAGTAATTGTTTACTTAGGGTTTGTTGGTTTTGAGTTCCTAAATTTTAATTTGCATAAGGGTTTCTTGGAGAACCTTCTTTTAGTTGAATCGTCCCATTTGGGAACATTACAGAGACTACCCCTGATATTTTGCAAGCTTTCTCCCAGTATTATTTTTTCCAAAAAAATCCACTCCTATCCAATTTTATAGCAAATTCACGAAAAATACTAGTTTGAACATATCCGGAGCAAAACAAAGTATTGTTGGTTGTGCTTCAAACCACACATGCATCATCATGATGTCCAGTTCCCCACCAAACAGATGTTCATGATTCTTTGCGGATTTACAGATCTAAGAGATTCTTTCAAGATCCTTTCATAAGCCCAAGATTTGAATATTTAACTTTAGGGAAAAACAATTGTGATGTCTTCCTTGATTTCTTGCTCCCTCAATAATGCCTAGAAATTTGGTTTTCAAATTTGTTGCAAAGATCTTGAAGCATATTTTTCAATGGCACGAAGATTTGCCTCAATCAAACACCTATGCTAGAAGAAAACCCATTTTGAGGTTGTGCTGATTTTTCTGAAAAATCATATAAAGTTAGGCCTAGTTTCAAAATGTGAACTTCAGTAGAATGCAACTCCCTCAATACTGCTCAAACTTTAGAGAGCGACCACTTGTGGGAAAGTTCTTGAAGTTTACTTTCCAATGACATAAAAATCGCTTAAATTGACATTTGTCTGAAGAGAATGATCCTTTGCAAGTTACACTAATGTTTCTAGAAATTGTCCTCAAAATAATCCCAGAACCACCTTCAACAGATTTATCTTCAAAGTCCCTTGAACCACCTGTATGGTGATTTGCGCTTCCAACTCCTAAACCATAGGCTCTAATGCCATTTGATATTAATGATTTGTCCATAATCAAACAAATAATAAACTCTCTGCATGCATAGAGGCAAACACATATATGTAGAGGTCTTGAAAGACAACAATATTACAATATAAAATAGAATAGACCAGTGAAGTGAGTGACCAATAAGGTGGAAGGCATAGCCTTTATATATATACCTATCCTTCATGTTATAAAATGGGTGGTTGATCCATAAAGGGTGTATATAGCCTTCATATATACAGGTACAACTTCCACCTTGGGATCCAAGATGGGTACATATAAATATAACCCTAATGAATACCACAATCATCAATAACTCAATGGGACCTAACAAGATGGGTTTTACACTTTAACAGATCCTTCATCTCAACCTCTAGTTGGCCATGTTTCTTCTCTACCAAGTCTTTGAAAACCCTTGAGATATGTTTCATGCTACAACCATTTTTCCTGAATGCTCTTATCAAGTAGCGCTTCGCTTCTATGTGATTCTCATTTTTAATCCTAAAAGCCATGTTGTGATTGTTTTGAGCACATCTATCATCTAAGAAGGATGATGATTAGATGAGGCCTTAAAGTATAGATTTGTATGGTTTTTTCCTGTATGCAACTTTCACTAAAGAGCCATCTCTTTTCCTTGTTAAAAACGCATCCAAGAAAAGTAGAAATCCCTGATCTTCCATCTTCCAACTCCTTAAATTGTATGTTGGCACATAAAATGTTGAGGTGAGAGACATTTTTCAAGGCTTGAGGCACATATGCTAGCCACTTCATGAAGAGGAAGGTAAAGGATGCTATATAGATTGGGATCATCCTCATAACTTAAACTTTGACAAAGAATTGGAACTTAGCAACTCTTGGAAGCTCATTATTCACATGCTTAGAATTGCCAATGAAAATAATTAATGCTATTAGTGTAATTATATTTTCTTGTTAGGCAATTATTAATTACGTCGATAGGCATTAACTATGTAAATTAGTGGGGATGTAATGGTTTTCTACCTCAGAATGTAATTGAACTTATCTAATAAGAAGATCCTATATGTAATATCATCATCCATATTCCATCCTTCTAAACAGCTACAAAGTGTGGCCTAAAATATCAATCCTATTAATTTCATAAGCAATTGTTTCCTAAAATTTCTTCCATCTTCCAACTCCTCCTTAAATTGTATGTTGGCACATAAAATGTTGAGGTGAGAGACATTTTTCAAGGCTTGAGGCACATATGCTAGCCACTTCATAAAGAGGAAGGTAAAGGATGCTATATAGATTGGGATCATCCTCATAACTTGAACTGTGACAAAGAATTGGAACTTAGCAACTCTTGGAAGCTCATTATTCACATGCTTAGAATTGTCAATGAAAATAATCAATGCTATTAATGTAATTATATTTTCTCGTTAGGCAATTATTAATTATGTCGATAGTCATTAACTACGTAGATTAGTGGGGATGTAATGGATTTCTACCTCATGATGTAATTGAAGTTATCTAATAAGGAGATCCTATATGTAATATCATCATCCATACTTCTAAACAGCCAAAAAGTGTGGCCTAAAATATCAATCCTATTAATTTCATAAGCAATTGTTTCCTAAAATTGGTTTCACTAAATGTTATGGATTGCAGAAGCTTGAAGCTTAGTTCACTGTTACAGGTACAGAAAATGAAAGACCTCGTTCTCAAACCTGACTGACCAAAATACTGCTTGTAAGCCACCTGCATCTACTTTAGAGTGCTAGACTCAGGCAGACCTCAGGTGGGTTCTCTTCCCAAATAGGTGAATACACTAGAACCAATTTACTGGAATTATATTATCCCTGCTTTAGTTAACATTTGTAACCTTGTTCTGTATGTTTGTTCAGCTTAGAAGTACTAACGAAAGGAGATACCTGGCTACTCCCCCATTTTTTGCAAATCACGTGCTGATATGCTCAGTCCCATTGATCAATTTTGAGCATTTAATGAAGTTATTATAATTTCAATTTCTGCATATTTTTCAATCTAAATAATTGATGTGGAAATTTTGTTTATCCTTTTACCAACCTTTGTGTCCTTTTTTTTACCATTGAGCATATTGCAGCATTCATATAAAGTTGGCATGATTTTTATTTTGTGCCAAAATGTTCTGATTAATGGCTTTCAGATGACCCTATTTCACCACGGGTATTTATTTTTATGCATATTTGGAATGTTGGCATCTCATTTCCTGCTAGCATTAATCTGCCACATGCAATCCAGCCAGGTTAAATGATATTCTTGATTCCAAATTGTAGTATGAAGTATTGCACAACTGCTGTATTGAAATTGTTTATGATGTCCTCCTTATTTCTCATGGGCTCACACTATACATTCATATTCTATACAAATTAATACTGATATGCCTCGTCTCAAGTACTCACATCCAAAGCACTGATTGATCGTATAACTTTTTGGCTGTTCTTAAACATTATACCTTGTTATACCATCCAGATTAATGTTGTCAAAATACAGTTAAATTTAGACTTAATAAATAGGTCATGGGTGTTGCATTAAGAAAATATGTCTTATTCGTCATAACATGGCCATATATACAATCAAATGTGTGATTTATTAAAGGGTTCCTATACCAAAGTAGGAAACAAAAATGGGCTTAACCCATTGGGAGTACCTTTTACAACCATAGAAAATGTCTTTCGGAATAAAGAATGTCATATGCAGACACAAATAGAAATCTAAGCAGAAAAAATTGAAAGAAATATGAAAACAATGGTGGGCAACGAAATAGACCAGATTCTGTAATGTGTTTCAAATATTACAATATGGAGGAGACGCAATGGAAAGTAAAACTGTTCCAAATGTGAGTCAACAAAATATTTTTGAGACTCTTTATAAGGAATGGAAACTTAGTTATGCAAAACATATTAATAGCTGTGTACCGGACATAAAGCATTGCTACTTGGGAACTTGTTCCCTGACCTTGGGAACATGTTTCTTGGGAGTACCTTGTACTGGGAACTTGGAAAAGTCGTGAGTAATTTCTACCGCATCCCTATGATGTCCCCAAGAAAGGGGGATCCAAGGGAACTCATTCCCTATTCTCAAGATCTTCTTCCCTAAAAGTAGGACTCTAGGGAGACTTCCCGAGTTCTCGTTTTAGAGAAACTCATCCCTGTGATTGAGAGACACATCTCCCCTGCAAAGGGAAACTTGACATTGTCAAATATAAAATACAATACTAGTAAAATTTAAAATAGTAAAACAACAACAGATTAGAAATAATAAATAATATTATATTATAAACACAAACAATAAATTTAATATACAAATGTCGAGTCTGAAATTTTAAAATATATAGGCTGAGAAGTTGAGCTAGTCTACTTATAGCGTCATCCACTCCAGCAAAAGAAACCAAGTTACCACTAGGAATGTGGAGAAGTTGGTTGGAGTTCATAGTGGATTGTGTCTTAACCATAGGAAGATTACAGAGTGATTGTAGGGACCCACCACACGTCGGGATATTGATCTTGAGGATGTCACACAGGGTCAGGAGGAGGGTGTAGATCTTCAACAAGGATTAGTTGTGGTGGACTGATGATATCATTGGCAAGTACAATGTTGAAACTTGGGGCAAGTTTTAAGCACATAGAAGCTAAGGAAAGAGCAGTATCGGTAGCACACAAATGAGCCATCAGATAGGCTTACTCTGTGTTCTTTCATTATTTGCGGAACTTCTACTTTTCATCTATTTAGTATTTGGTTTGAAGTAGAATCTAGTATTTTCATATCTGGGGTTCGAACCATGTGTTATGATTTATATATATATTGAGCATAATGATATATGATATCAATCTTCAAATCTGTCACTTAAATGTGATGCGATCATTAGTTATACTTTTAGTTTTTAATTAACAATTAATGTCAAATGATGACACAAACAAGTTAGAAGTAGAACTCAATCTATTTTTTATTGCATGAAGATGTATAACGATTCTATCTTGATTTTACTTATATTGTTTATCTAGTCACTGTTTCGTAATTAAAAATAATTATGTATTCATATATAATACCTGCATCCCCTCCCCCATGAAACAGAAAATGCTGTACATGTGCTTCAAAACAGAAAGTTCTTATTACTCACTTGAGTTACCGGATTCAGTTTACAAACGAACAAAACATTCTCAGGGGGTTTTATTTCAGCCTCTGGAATGTCTCCTACCTGTGAGAACAAAACAAGAAATCAAATCAAATGCATTGAACAAGTCATTATACTGTTGATCTGAAAACTGTAGCAAACAATTTCAAACTGATGAATGTTTGCAAAAACACTAAAATGAAAAAACTAGTAGAAGTAATGCATCTTGCCCTTACCATCTCCAAAACAACAGCCCTTGAATGCGCTTCCTTCCTGCGCAGTGACTTCTCAAGCTCTTCTGGATCTTGTTGTTCATCCATGGGGATCCAGTCATCTTCCAAACGCACTTCTTCACCCTACATAAGATTTTAATGTATCAAACTACATAGAAACAAACTTAACTTTAAAGGTGAAAACGGAAATATTGTTGCCAACAATACAAGTGATTTCATGTAGAATACATTCTTCAATATCATTCATAAATCTTGTAATTATTTTTCTTTTTTGAAATTCATAAATACAATTAAATTTTAAGTATTTTGGTGGTGCACCCCAAGATCCTATTCTTCAAAAGATAGCATGCATATCCCTATCCCTATCCCTACCCTACCCCATCTCGTGGCTGCGATGTTGCATAGGCTTGCATATCCTTGCATGATTCTTCCATGTCTTGTTATCTTTGGTGCTTTTCAAAGTAGGCAGGAATACCACATTGATAGCAATGGAACTTTTCAATAACTCCCCATTTTCTTCATTGCTTTTGGATCCAGAGATGACTTCCCTTGACTCTCCCTTATCAACAAATGCTATGATAATTACCATTGCATATGTTTCCTTTCAAACCTTGAGTCATCTTCCTGTTTTCTTGCACTAAAATGGTCCCGATTGTTCTCTCTATCCCAAATGTTCTTCAACTACCTAGATTGTCTGGTATCTTTTGTTTCATGCTTCTCAAGGTCATCAGATGCACAATTGCCCAAAAGAGAAAAGTATACCTCAACAACATCCACGAGTGATTTTTTCCCATTGGCCTTCCCATTCATTCAAGAAAGGAAAAAAGTGTATGCATTCCCTATCATGACCATTGAGACAACAACAATGCCAAAATGTTTGGGAATGACATGGGGTTTTACTTGACTATCCTTCGAACCTCCCCACCATGTTGGTCTATGATTGTTTAAAAATAAAATACTTCTTTTATTTTCAAAATATTATTTATAGAAGGAACTTCACCAATTGAACCACGTGATGTGCACAAAGCCCACAAAACAAGGAGATAAAACTCTAGAAAGGAACATTAATTTATTCTTGATCTATTCAAGTTTCTTTTTTAAAAAGGCTAATATATTAAATTTATAATATTAAGAAGGTTACAATAAGCAACAACTGCAGACCCTTATGATACAAAACAGAAGAATGTGAGAAAGCACTCCAATTAGAGCATTTATAATGAATCCCAAGGCCTTGAAGAAGCAGCTAACACCAACTAGAACTATATTTCATGATATCCTGCATAGACAGCTACTAAAGAGAGAATTTATGGGAGAGCTACGGAATACCCCTATTATCTAACGTATCCATTTAAGGTGTGTGAGCATCGTCCACATATCATCTGGATTTACAAAAAAAAGGCAAGATACTGATTTGATTTACTTTAACAATAGAGAGATTGTTTTGTCTGATGAAATCACTGGCCAGTGTTCTGTTGAGCCAGCTGGATTGCAGCATCTGGGGCAGTTGTTGGCCATTGAGCTGAGGTGTTCCATTGAGTTGCATTCATTGCATCAGGTCTGAAAATTGACACCTTCCAATCATTATCTTGAGCCTGGGTGCTAATGCAGGTCGCTTCACTAGTAGCTTTGTTCTCGATGCCCCTTTGTGATACTGGGATGCATTGAACTGTGTCAAACAATTAGTTGTCTTATGGGGTCGTACAGAAATATTTTTTAAAAGGTTGTGGAGCCTGAGTTGCTGAAATTCATTGATCTTTTGCAGATGAGCAATGCAGTCAAGATGTTGATTACTGAGTTTGTCCTGGTTGATGATGCATTCCTCATCATGGGGATTATATAGCCAAATTCTCCAAATTTTCTTTCCCAAAATTCCACCTTTACCATCAAGTCTACTAATTGCTTTGATAAGATCAACATAAATTTGGACCACTTCTGGGATAGAAGGGATTTCGATATTGAATGATTGTTTTCCACGAGCTTCAAGCTGACGAGCGATGTTCCTATCGTGTTGGGCGTCAGAAGTACCAGTATGGTGATGACCAGCTGTGTTATGTTTCCTAGCAGGAGGCTGGGAACATTATTTTGAGTACTTTGACTTGGGGTGATTTTCCTTTTGGAAGAAACAGTTGGTACTTTCAGGTGGTTCACATTGCCATGCATTTCTTGAACATGAATAGGAACAGATGGTGAGTTGCTGAGAGGCCTGGAAAGAGAAAAATGCCTGGATGGAGTTCAGTAATGGTAACACCCATTGGGTTGGGCTGGTTATAAAAGGGGCCTAGCAGAAGTGGCCAAGGGAGAAGAAGCCATGCCTGAGTTTGACAATGACAGCTTAGTTCTACATACCTGAGAGCCTCCTGAAAAGGTGTCAAAGGATGGAGATGTCTTTCCTCTGCTATAGCCTGATGTTGTGCTCCACCTTCTATGTCTTCCTCATCCAGACAGATTGGAGCTTGAAAATGCACAAGATTAGGAGCAGACCCTCTGTGAGCCTTCAGTTAAGTGTTTATTGGCATTCTGCTGAGGGACTTTTTCTAGAATATGTTTTCAGGGGCTTAGCTTCTTTGCTCAAACAATTGCATTTTCTGTAAGGGCTGCTTCATTATATAGATTTTGGAAACAATCTTACACTTTTCATTGAGCCTATTCTATGGAATCCATACATGGTCAATTGATTATATCTTGTTGATGTGAATGTAATCCTAGATTTGCAATAGAAAAAAATATGTTGTGATCATAGATGGCATAACTGATGAGTAACCGCCGGTTGGTCGGTTACTCAGCAGGAAAACCACCAGGCAAATAACCGCCTCTCAAAATCGCCAAATTAAAAAAACCGCAATTTTTTTAACCAGCGGGTACTCGCCGGTTACATTCAGATAACCAGACAGTATATAAAAAAAATAAACATATACTTTTTACATTTAGATAGGGATGTCTAGTTTCTTATACTCTAAGTTATATTTTATTTATATACTTTTAGGATGTTTGAGAGTGGTTTCGGACCTCTAGGAGCTATAATGCAAATTCTAGGTTTTGGAGGATCCTATCATATCTAGTCTGAAGTAAATCTGTACTATTATCTTTCACTTGATCGCAGTTGCTGAAGGCTTCAACAATGGATTTTGCATTAACAACGATATTGCCGAGCTGGGGAGGTTGACTATAAAGGAGGATTCTAGAACAAATTACCACCACTTCAAAAATATGAATCCTCTCTCATATCCATGGATCAGCACCCAATATGCTTTGAGGTGGCTAACACCACTGGACACTAGGGCTAATTCATGTGATAGTGGAATAAATGTTTCCACGATCATTGTACCTTCTCTCATTAAGATAGTTGATTGTGGGAGATGAAGTGACGTCGAGCCATAATAATATTTTTGAAACTTTCAAGTACTATTTGTATACCACTTAATATTGTGTAGCTTCCCATGATGCAGGAAGGTGTTCCACATGGTAGCTATGTTGTATGGTTTGAATGGATATGGATTAGCATACAAGAGGCTAGGGATGCAAGTTGGGAAGTGAAGAGAGATACAGGTGTTGTGAGAGATAGAAGGATAGAAGGCAAGGGGTATAACCATAGTTACCAAGTTCAAAAATCCGGATTGGTTTGGGAGAGCAAAAAAAATCCAGAAATCCGAAATCTTTGAAAAAGTTCAAAAAAATCCAATCCGAAATATATACATATTTTATGTGCAAATACTTTTAAAAATATGCAAAATTGATAAATACAATGCAAAACATTAATAAAGTAATATAAAATGTTAATATTATATAATGTTTATGGTTGTTGGGCCTTTTTCCCATAGAAAACTTTAAAAAAATGAAAAATTAAAAAAAAAAATTGTAAAAAATCAAGGCCGACCCAGACGAACTTATCCAAGCAGGCCAAAAAATTCAGATCCAGCCAGATTTTGTGCAGATCCGACCAGATTTGGTAACTATGGGTATAACACTATAAAATATTTTTACATAGTAATTTTGATTCGAATCCCAAAAGGTTAGGGGGACAACATTTTAATTCTAAATGAGGATTTAGATGGGTTGTATGCGTATGCTGGAGCAATATTGAACAAGATTCAAAATAGAGAAAACTATATAACTAGAACACAAAATTATATTAATCTATGTTTTCTATACATGGCATACTCTCGAGGGAGATGTATGTTTTTTATCTTCTACTATTTGCTTGCCATCTAATGCTAAAGATGTGTATACATATATTACATAGCCGCATAGGCATAAAGAACCGTTAAGGAAGTCGAAACGGTTGAGTTTCCATGTGTGACTCTTTGCCTTCCAACAGTTACATGGCTTGACTACTAGGTATGTTGTATGTTAAAATTTGATTTGGCATAACGCAAACGCTAAAAGTGCCACCTGATATGGCACAATGTCCATGTGACTGATGTGCAATTTCGAGATTATGTGCAATTGCTGAGTTGAGTGGTATGTTTGTGAGTGTTGCGTGGATGGCCAATGGTGTGCTCAGATTGTGCGCATGGCACGAAGTGGCACAGTGTGGTGTAGGTTGTGCAGAAAGCATTGATGTGTTGCGGCATTATTTCACAGTTGTGCCAAAAAACGTTGAGATTGACAGTCAAAAAAATTGTCACGGAGCAACACACAAGAGGATGTTACCTCTCAACCCCGTAAGGGCTATTCCCTTGACTCATTTTGGGGCTCCATTGCAATTCGAGTGAAATGCACAATATGGTCAACGAAGTTGTGCAACATGTATCTTGGCAACGCACGAAATGCACATGATGCTCGGAGGTGCTCGAAGCACAAAATTCCACGGAGTTGCATAAGTGGCCAAGGCACTCAAGCTAAGAGAGCAGACTGGCATGACTACACTTAGATCAAATTTGTGTGGCGTTTGACGGGGTATTGATTAGGACGTGTAGGTGGAGAATTAGGTGAGTTATTAGCCTATTAGGTGATAAGGATGGGTTAGGATGGGGGATTAGGATAAACAAGGGAAACAACTATTTTGGTGGTAGGTGGGATGGGGTGTTTAACAAAATGTCTAGGAGATATATGTGGAGTGAGAATTACCACGAAGACATGAAGGACAAAGTGAGCCATGAGGTAGAGGATTTATAGATGCAGTCAATATTGGGTAGATATTACATGATGGATGAGTGAGATTTAAAGTGAATTCTAAGGGAGCTTAATATTTACCAAGAGGCATGCACATATCCCAATGTTTAAAAGCAACTTGACTGAATTTATAACCATGCTTATGTAAAGGAGAATTAGAATCCTCCTAGTTGATGTAGCTCAAAGCTACCTTGGTATGGTTAGAATCCTCCTAGTGCTTTGATTATGGGTGGTATCTCAACGCTACCTTGGTATAGCTAGACGTTGGTGTCATTGTTGTGATTGATTGTTGCATTGGCCAAAAGGTCCACTGCTCTGTTGTAATGTCATTTTTCATGTTGGAGAGTGACCTCCTTGGAATGGAGAGAGCTCACAATTTTTTGGATCACGGTTTCCATCCTCCAATTGTCAGTTATCAGGTTGAATCCTCTGTATAATGCTGGCAGCCCAATAAAAATGTTTGTTTGGGTCCCAATGTATTGGATGTAGCTAAAGAGGGGAGTGTCTTGGGAGTCTCTTAAGATGCCCCCTATTCCTGCTTGTCCCTGATTTCCTTTGGATTTCCCATCAAAATTTAATTTGTAGTGACCATTTTGGGATGCGGCAAACTTGGGATGCGGAGTGACTTTAAAGGACAATGGGGGATGGAATGTTCCAAGTTTGTGTCAATTGGCAATCTATCAAATTGGCTGATTCAAAGGACCCCAGTTTACTTTTCTTGCAAAATTAGAGTTCTGATTTGGAGTTCGATTTATCTGCTAACTTAATCAATTTTCTGTTTATTGTTTTCAAAAATTCGAACACTTATTTCCCTCCATAAACCCCACAATACAAATCCCAAAGAGATTTGATGTTGTTCATGCTTATTTTGACTTCTTTCAATTTGATTTTGGCCTTGAATATCTATAAAATATTTATCTTATTGATATTAAACTGACAGGATATTCTTCTCTGGGCGTTTGGAAAAAGGGGTGTCAAATTGTCTCCTCCACTTGAGAACGGATGGGGCATATATTTGCCGGATCCAGCCCCTTTTTAGAAGGTTATATGTGGTAACATATTGTTGTGTGTCAATAACTAGATGAAGCCTTTGATTTTAGGAAACGCTCAAATAGCCCAGAGTTGATTCCATTAGATGTGAGTATCTGGAATAGCTAGACGCAGAGCATTATAAGCTGAGGCTATCGTACATTCTCTATGATTACTATGCTGCCATATCAGGATGTGGTGAGTGAAAATTTGATATTAAAGCCAAAATCTGCAGAAGATGCATTTAAGACTGTGCTTGTATGCCACAACTAGCTATTTTTTCTTTATACCAGGAGAACCGATTTGGAGAGCAAGTATAACAATGGTCCACTATGTGTGATCTCTAGATTAAAGAACGTGCTGTGCTTGTGAAAGTTCTTGAATTTGAAGAGGCAATTGTCAATTCGAACCATGTTCCCAGAAAAGAATGCTTTTTCCATTTCATACCTTCCAAGTGAGATGATTCTAGAGCAGATGTATTCTGCCTTTCAGGAGCTTTTCTGTTTTGGAAAGTGAAGTTCGCCATGGATCTGTGAATATGTTGCTTGGGTCTGCTAAAGATATTGTTCTTTTGTTACAATGCTCCTATGGAATTTGGATGTTTCCATAATCTCTAGGCTGCCCTCATAGCCAGTGCTTGATTGAAAAGTTTAATATCCCTATTGTTTAGGTCTCTTTTTTGTTTAGGAGTCAAAACTTGTGTCTATAAGACCAAAGGATATTTATATTGACTTTCAACCCCTTGCCAGATAACTGTAACTTCAAATTTTGTAATTGCCTCTTCTACTAAAAAAGGAAGAGGGAGTATTGTGACTTAATATATGGGAACTGCCTATAGAACTAATTTCAACAACTGAATTTTATCTGCAAATAACAGCCATCTGTTTTTTTCAAATTCGCAAGTTCAGCTTTGATTGTTATAGCCAACCTTCCCATATAAGTTTGGTGTATTTAATGTGCAGTAGAAAACCCAAGTATCTCATGGGAAAAGACCTTCCTAGAATTCAAGGTTCCAAAGAATTTCCCTTTTTCTTGGACTTTTGATGTTAACAAATAAAATATGAGATTTTACCTTTATTTATTTTCTGTCTGGAAGCCAGTTGGAATGTGTTCATAATTGGGCACTTTGATCTCTCAAAGGGTAAGTGTTGAGGATAAAACCATGTCCTCCACAAAGTGGAAGTTAGTGTATCTACTCCTATCGTTGGTTGCAAGGAGACCATTGATTTGAACATGAATCTTTGCATGCTCAAGGTGCTTGCAAAGTGATTCCCCCATTATTATGAATATGGACTTAAAAGGGTACCCTTGTCTTAAGCCATATGATGAGAAATGGCTGTCCTATATTGCCGTTTGTGGAAAATGTGAACATTGCTATGTTGTATACATCCATTCCACTATTTCATGGTTGAAGCTATAATTTTATCCTTAATTTGTCTCCCAGAGACAAAGGCTCATTGATTATTTGAGATTATCTTGAGCATAAATGGCTCAAGTTTTGAAGCTATAATTTTGGACAGTATTTTGTAAAGCATGTTGCACAGTGCTATGTGTCTGCATTTATTCGTTCGTTCAGCTTAGGCCTTCTTTGAAATAAAGACCAAAGTTGTAGCACTAAAATTTGTGAGGATCTTCTTGCTTTGGGGGGGATGATTCTATTAATTCTAGCATATCATCCTTTTGAATGTCCCAATATTTTTTATGGAAGAAAGCTGGGAAGCCATCCGGACCTGGTGCTTTATCTGGTTGAAAGGGAAAAAACCATGTTTTTAACTCTCTCCTTTAACTGGTCTTAAAATGTGAGCATTCTTTGTTGTGACTTTATTTGGGATCGTCTTCAACAGTTCTTGCAGGGCTTGAGTTTGTCTTAGTGCAGGTGGCTTATTTGTTAAGAGCTCTCGGAAATAATCTAAGGCATGCTCGAGTATTGTTGAGGGTGCTCATAGAAAAGTTCCAACATCCTTTCCAATATGTCACATGGTCCATGGCATTTATGTGCTTTCTATTGATAAAATATCTGTAAAATAATTTTGTGTTGGAGTCCCCATGTTATTTCCATTGTTCCTTGGATAGTTTTTTCCAAGAGAGTTCCTCTCTTCCTTGAATTCTTTCCAATTAACGGTTTTGTTCAAATGTAGATTTCTGGTTGAAACTGTGTAAAATTTTTACATAGCTTCAACTAGAAATCTACATTTTACTTCATGGACTGTGGAAATACTATCTCTTTCAAAGATTTTGTTCTTGATTTTTTAGTTGTTGAGAGAAACCATGAGATCTAATGCTTTTTCAGAGGTCTCCCACTCTGCTTTTGCACTGCAAACCCTTGGTTTAAAATATTGTCAAACTCTATTTTACACCAATGTTTTGGTTTGTGTTTAAAATATTTTAACTTTTCTGTGATTCCGTATATCATGGTCTTGTATTGACCGCTTCCTGCCACCAATTTGAAACTTTCTGATCAATGTTGAGATGCGTGATCCACATTCTTTCAAATCTGAAGGAAGACCTTTTGGAGGGGGCGGTGGTTGTTGCTACCTGTAAAGTTATAGACCAATGACCTAAAAGAGTTGCTGATTCTTATAGTAAATTTTTTATTTCCTAAAGCCATTGATCAGAAATCGTTATCCAATATAGTTTTTCTGCAATATAGTGACTTTTTCTGCATTTACTCCATGCAAAAATTCTTTGAGAGAAGTCCTAGTCAACCAGGGACGCCTCCTTTTCTAGATTTATGAGAGCCTTTGTTGACCTGTTACTGAAGCTTCAGCCCCCTTTCTTTCTTCTGAAAATTTGATTGTATTGAAACCCTGTCATGTCCCCTTTTCGGAATTAAGCCAATCAAAAGACCCGTAGCCTATTCCTTATTTCCTGTAGACTAAGGGATAAAATTAGGGAAATAATCACTTTTAGTTTATAACATAAAAGGGACACTTATGTATTATTATTATTAAAGGCCAAAACATAATTAAGTGGATGAAAAGTGATATTTTATTAAAAGTATTTTTAAAAGCTTTTAGGGTAAAATTGGAAAAAGGAAGTTATAAAAACAGGGGTTGGGCTCAAAAGAGCATTATCTATTATTCAACTTTGACAATCAAACCCTAATCCAGAGCTTGAGTCATTGTGAGGACGAAAACCCTCTAGCCCATCGAGGTGATTCCATTCAGGAATCATATTTGTGTTGACAAATTAGGATCAAATTCCAGGTTTCGGTTTGGCTAGAGGCTACTATCAATTCCCAAAATTGCGCGAGGGATTGGTATTGTTTACCATCCACTACTACGCTGAAAATTGTGATTGCATTGAGGTTCATGGTCTGCCATACCACTCAAGGCAGCAATAGTTATATTGGTGGCTAACATTTGTGCCCACCGTACCATTGGAAGCTTTCTCAAACACCAACGCAGCCCTACTGCTGCTATCATTGAAGCTGTAGTACTTGAAGAAAGGTCCAAGTCGTGGGAAATTATTGACTGTTGTACATCGATTGGTTGGGAAGTTTACCTCGTGTGCCAAGTTTCATTTCAAACAGCAGGTCGTGACCTTGGAGCTAACATTTCAGTTTATACAGCTGTTGTTACAAAGTCCAGTCTACCGTACCTTCATCTATAGCTGGCATAACATTAAAATCAGTCATCAAACCCTGCCATAAGCTATATTATGCAGTGCTACTCTTGTAAGTGTTATGTTGATGGATATTGATAATAAACTAGGGTTTCGTATCATATAAAAGGATTTTTTGTTGTCGATGATTAGTTTGTGTAAATATCCGTATTGTCAATTCAATACAATAAAGATTCCAATAAATATTTCAATTAGGTTTTCAATATCGATATTGCATGTGGGATGTTTTAGTATTTGTTTGATACCCAGTATTGAAAAGGAATCACAACAAACTGTAGAGTTGATAAATTATCTAAGGGATATTACAAATCCCTCATGATGATGAGGTTCTTTGATTTGGAAGATCTGATCCAGTCTTTGAGCTGGTTCAAAGATACTGTTCTATTATTCCTATGGGGAGGAATATATACATTGATGATGCTTAAGATAATTTGCAAAGCATGTGTTTGGAATTCAGCATACAGACCCCATTTAAGAGATGTATAAGTGTGGATAACATAACTGGATGGATCCCATTGTATGAAGGTAGGATAGATGTTCCTTGAGATAGATTGCTTGGATCCCTGGGGTCCAACGTAGTTGAGATTCTTTCAGCAACCATGTCTTATTTTTATTGGAGTATTATCATATCAATTTGTTTTGTATACACCTTGATATGAAGATATCAGCATTTATTGGGGATGCCCAACCCTCCGATGGTCCAAGAGAGAATCCACATTAAATCACTTGGGCAGAATCAAGGGTGCTTTACCCCTGGATCGTATTCGGCGTAGTTTGAATGGGAACCCATTGCTGCTTGATGGGACCTTCCAATTCCATGTGTGTTATTTCTTGCTCTGAATCTATGGTCTCTGTTGAGGGCGTTTTCTTTTTCTACAAAGCATCAGATGCAGATTTGATGGGATGAGATCAATGTTGGAAGTATCATTGCACATATTCTTTTATTTTTTATACGAGATTTGGACGAACTTGCTTTTGATGTGAAAGCTATTAGGAGTTGAGATTTAAATTTGAATGTTGGCTGATGATGTACATGTTGTTGTGTGCTGGTGGTAGGAGTGGATGATTCAGAAGTACATTGTATGCAATCCATTTATTCTGTCTCCAGATCTGCTAAGGCAGGAAAAGGTTTTGGTTGTAGTAGTTGACCTGATGTCTTTGGTTATTCCCCTTTCCTTGCATATTCTGTTTGAAATTTACTTTTTATTTTCTTCCCCTTCAATGTGTGCTGATTTTTTTTTTTTTTTTTCTTTTTTTCACTTCCCTGCTATTAGCTGATTTCCTGTGACCTTTCTGTGTTGCCTGAGCTTAAAGCACAGCAGGTTGGGTGGTGGCTGGATCTGAATGGGATATTTTTATAGACAATGGATTGTTCCCATTCTATGCCTCCCACAAATCTCATATTAGTCAATCAAAAAGCGATTTGTCCACATCTAAGTTTGTACATATCCTTGCATAGTTTAAGACTCCCGGATGATCAATGAAATCAGAGGCAGCAATATAAGATCCTGTGCCTGGAAATATTTTTGTAATAACTTTTCTTGCCAATATTCATTTGGAAGGAGGGGTAATCTGACCCAGACTGGAACTGTGGCAGGGAGTTCTTTTGTGAGGTTAAAAGCCAGTGACTAGTGTTTCATAAAAAGACCAGCTTTTTTAATGAACCAGGGGTCCCCTTGGAAGGCTTGATATCTTTCTGTTTTTTAATAGAAAACCACCATAAAGTATCCTTTTGCATCATTAGAATTTCCACTCATCCCATGGGCTTCCAGTTCTCCTGCACCCACCGAGAGTTTTGAGTCCAAGGAAAACACCCATAAAATATGCAGATCAAGGATTTTTTCTTTCAGTAAACCAAAGTTGGTTTTCCATCTCATCCATGGTGAAAGAGACCATTAGAGGTGTCCCAAGCCTAAGGTAGCAACCATTTTCTTTCTTTGTTGAGAAGTTTGGTTTGGAGATTGTGCATTTTGCGTGATACCAAAGGAAATGTTGCAAGTTTTCCTTGCATATTGGAGTTGTATCATTTGAGATCAGTCTGGAACTCTGACCTCATGGAGGATGCTATGGCCTCCTCAAGAAGGGTAAGTCTAAGATCTGATCAGCTCAGCTTATGTGCTGGATCAGGTAAGATGTATTTGTGAGAAGAGGCCAGATGGTTTGGTGGGTGGTTAGGTTTGAACATGGTTTGGACATGGGATACAAAGAAATCAGTGAAAACATGTATCTTATGATCTGTTCAAAAGTTTCAAAAGTCATAGTAATTGTCAATGATTACCTCGTTCATACAACTTGCCCCTAATGACAGATGATAGGTCAAAACTCTTCCCACAAAAAGAATAATGTCCTAACCTACGTAGAAACATCTACAAACACAGATCCCATTATTGAACAAAAGTGTGGAACTAAACACCTCATGAATTATCTGACTAGGATTGTTGGCATGCATTACACCCTTGATTATCATAATTTATAAATACCCAAGTGAACTCATTTCATCATAGTTTCCATGTTTGTTCATGTTTTTCGTTTATTGCGCCATTATTGACCTAGAAGCAGAGAAACTCACATAATTTATTTCCTTCCTTGTGACTTACATTAAATATAATCAAGAGGATAAAATCTTCAATTCTATAATTTCAGGAGCAAGCAAACTACAAGTATTTTGCATTTAATCCTTTTTATGAGTAAGTGATCTTCATATTTTGCTTTTAAGAGATTAACCTGCTTTAAGAGAGTGTTCTGCTGCTATTCTGCAGCATGTTTGCAAAAGGAGACCCCTCTATTGTCGGTAACTGAGGTGAACCGTCAACCCCTTTCCAAATTTCCCTCTAATATTAAACCGGTATAATTTACATTGAGAAACTTTGTTATTTTATGCATTGTTTGCAATGTTTACAATGATATTTATGAGAAGTTAGGCTTAATTTTATATTCCACTTAATACACAATCTTTACCGATTATGAGCCATAATATATTTTCCCCTTTAGACTCTTAGAGTCATGATTAAACGTATCATATGCATAAGTTACATGGATGTTTGGTGGATAAATACGGTGTCTTTGCTTATAGCCTGTTTTAGATGAAAAGGTTCAAGATAGCCACCTTAATGACTTAACCAGTAGAGAGTTATGCTCTAAAAAGGATCATTACATTAAAGTCAAAATTTGTCACCACCGATAATTTCTGTCTCCTTGTGTTTTATATGAACATGATAATATGCATATGAGAAGATGATATTGTTGAAAGCATGATTGTGATGATCCAACAAAGGAGAACTCCTAAAAAGAAATAAATTGGAAATGAAGCAGAAGCCCCTATTATTCATTTCCATTTATGGCAAGAGGATCAGAGGAACTAAGGTAGTCAACTCATTCTCAAGATAATTTGAAAAGGCCCTTGAGTCACTTGTTTTGATATTTCCAAGTAGGGAATTGATGAACTCTATGGGGTGGACCATTTGGCCTAGATAGAAAATTTGTTAATAGCTATATCATGTTACCCTACATATACTGTGTACTAAGAATTTGTATGTACATATTGTGCCCCCTCTAGACACACCGTTTACTACATCTTTAGTCATGACTCTTTATATTTTCCTGTGCAAAAGTAGGCTACATTACATGTTAACAATTCCACAATTGGTCTTGGTGTGTTTATGATCTCAATGATGGGATGATTTATCCTTAAAAAATCATCTCAGGATATAGTCTTTCATTTACAAATAACATTGGTTTCTCTTAACCAATGCGTTAGCTCGACCCACATAGCTGATGATAAATAATTTTCTCTCTTTATTACCTTTTTTTAACTTTACTAAAGTTATTATCATTGCCTTCACAATTTCCTCTGCCCATAAACCATGGACTTATCCATCTCTTGTTCCCTTAATCTATTAGAAGCTAGGTCAATGTCAGCAAAATGAGTTTCTTAAGCTATACATAAGTTCTCTCTTGCCTCAAATATTATAACTTTCTCTCAAATTATTAAACTACTTCCCAACCCTAAGAAGCCATGACTATATAGGACCAATTTTATGCAAACTACATAGAAAATATATTAAGCATGGTCCATTACCATAACTCTGACATCCTACAGATTTTATAATTGTAATTAAATACTGTAACTAACTTCTTAGATAATTATCTTATCATTTTCATTGTATCTGAAATTCCTCCCATGTATGATTATATTCTTATATATCCATCAATTCTAAGACTTCACCAATTTGTAAAATGGAGATCGTCAATTATGACATCATGTATCATTATAGCAGACATTGTTTTGTTAGTCTTTTGTCAGTATTTAGTTTTAACCGACAACCGTTGGGTCTTGTCCTTCAAATACCATATTGTATGACAGGCTAGAGGCTCTTGTATCAAGTCCTCCCTATACCATATGAATTGTATCAACACTTATCTTTTATGGATATTTTTAGGATTACTACTGTGTACGCTGCTATTAATGGTCTAGTATCTCAATAGCCATTAATCAAACTACATTTGATGTCTTTGCCTTAAAGAACATTGGGTCAAGTTAAATTTGGTTCACAAATCTATGTGTCAAACATAATCATGAAACTCAATGACAAAAGTTATTATAACTGTCTAAAGAGTTTACGAAGAAGAAGATTGATGTGTACAAGCATTAATTCATACTATTGACTTCAAACAAAGGCATGAGAGAGACACAAAATCTAGGAGGGGACCAAGAAGTTAAATGATCTACTCAATTGGTGGAGCCACACCAAAGAAAATAAAGGCTGCAACCATTAATGATTTCTAAAAATCCATCAATCAAGTACGAAGTATGAAGCTAACGTCGTAGCAAAGCCAAGACTGAAGTATAAGAATTCATAATTATAGCCAAAGCCAAAACCAAGAAACCGTTCAACCACGATTGGTGTACCCTATGCCACTCGCAATCAAGAGTGGGTAGAGATTGTCATAGCTTCATCCAAAGGTAGGAAGTGTGGACCTTGCCAACTAGTTTGAGTTGGAGGGTGCTACAAGGAAATCACGTAAAAGTCCAGGGCAAGCCGAATGACAAGTTGGAGTGCACATAAAGGGACCTAACAGTGGGTAAGATAATCTAAGAATCCTTGGCGAACAAAGGGTTGAGCATAGGGACATGTCCGATAGTGCTAAGAAATCAAAGGAATGTCCAACATTGACCTTCTTAAGAGGGAAACGTGTATTCAATAAACCACACTAGAGCCATGGTTACCACATCAGTTCCATCTCTAGAAAAGCAAAAGTTTCCAAAATTTACCAATGACGAATCTAAAGATCCGATACAGCACTACCATACATGCATCACTATCTGGACTACCAATGTAATGTCCCCTTTTTCGAAATGAGAATAGTATTATTACTAAAATAAAAGTGTTTCTAAATACTTATATAAAGTAATAATAGTCTAATTTGCTTTTCACTTAAGTTGGGGCCTTTTAAGGGTCATGGGCTTAAGTGATTTTAAAAGCAAATTGACCTTATATTTCATGGTCTTTCCCTCCAATTTGGGTGCTCCATTTGGGGAGTGAGTATTTAAGGGGAAAAGGATTCATTTGAGGAGGGCATATTATATTTGGATAATTGATTTCGAGCTTGAGCATGTAATGTTTGGCTGATCTATTGTAAGGACGAAAACCCTTCAATAGATGTTGGAACAAGGACGAAAACCCTTGGAATAACTAGGGCATCCTCCATTCAGGGGTTTGCATTGAACTTCATTGGATTGATTTGCAAAAAAGCACTATTTCCAAGACAACGAATATACCAAAGGCAGTGCCTAGGGTTTTTAGGAGAAATTGCAATGAACTAAGCTTTTGAGAATTTCAGAATAACTTTTGGTGGACTTCATGTGGTGGAAAATTTTTGTTTCTTGTTTTGTTTCATAGCTGCCATTTTTATGGCCATTTTGAGCTATCATGGGCATTGTAACTCCCAATATTTCGAGAGATGAATTTATGAAGTTTCCGCTGTATTTTACAATAATAAATTCCATAATTCTGAGTTTCTGCTTTTTGAGTGACTATTTTGACTTCTAAAATTAGTGAATGCAATATAAAACTCATTTCATAACTTTTGAAGGGTTAGAAGTATCAAATCTAATTTTTGCCCTGGTCGCCTAGGGTTTGGTAGAGGAATTTCTATATATTGCTTTCATTTTCAGAATTTTGTTGTTAGCTGAATTTGTATTTTCAAATTCTTCATAGGAAGGGGTTTCAGATTTGATAGGGTTTTGTTGGCAAACCCTTATTTCCAAATTTGTCCTAAGTTGGGGACATTACAATGGTATCAAAGCCAAAATCTTGGCCAGTTGTGGAGTGTGAGTCTACAATGGATTGGAAACCTAGGTTCTGGTCAAAAGAGGAATACAAAGATCCCATTCAAAAAGTGGGAATGAAGGAAATAATGGATGAAGCCATGGATGATTTGTTTCAAGCTATGGAGAAGTATCAGAGGGAACTGAGGGCAATAAACCCTAAGGATTTTATGAAGGCTATAGGGTTCAACCCTAGACATCAAGAGTCTCCCTTAGAAAAAAAAAGAACAACAGAAGTGACGAAGGCTTCATCACCTCAAATGAATTCACAATAGTCACAAAGTTCGGAAATCTGAATCCGTTCAGGTGGGCAAAAAAATTCAAAATCTATAATTCTTGAAAAAACGGAAAAATCTGACCCGTAATAAATACATGTGTGTGTGAGCATAGTTTTATAAATATGTAAAACTGAAAAAATATAATGAAAATCATTAGTAAAATAATATAAAATGTTAATATTATATGATATTTATGGTTTTTGGACCTTTTTGTGTAGAAAACCTAAAAAAATGAAGCAATTTTTTTTCTAAAAAAATAGGGCCGACCCGAACAAACTTGTCCAGGTTGGCCAAAAAATTGATATCCGACGGGATTTTGTGCAGATCTGACCGAACCTTGTGACTATAGAATTCACCCTTGACAATAAGGGAAGAGAGAAATCATGGGGCACAAGCCCAAGGAAGAAGGGAAATCAAATCTGCAAGATTGGGGAAAGAATGTTGTGATTAAAGCTTAATTGTTGAAGGATAATATTGACAAACCACTTGTTGATTTTCAGAAAGGCAATGGAGAGAGACGTGTGTGAAAAAGAAAGAGGGAATCACAAAGATGAAAGGTTTTCCACCACTCCCACTTCGCCAAAGGAGGACAAGCTTGTTGTTGGTAGCCCAAGGTATGATAATGATATTTTACTAACTACTAATGATTGCATGCACAAACAAAATAAAGAGAAAGTCAAGGATGAAAGCACATCACTTGTCAAATCCGCAAGTGAGGAAGTTGTCCCTATTCAGCTCACGCTCATCATTCCACCAAGGAATGAGACCATGCTACCATACCCATGGTATGAAAGGTTTGGTAACATATCAAATTCATTATTTCACACTATGTCATTTCAGATTTGTTGTCCTCATAAAAAGCATGCTAAAAGGAGGGTCATAATAAGGCATACAGTTTACAACATGGGGCATGGGGACCCCTTGGTTTAAGTTGATAATTGTTGCGGCTAAAGGGTGTGGAATCCCAAGAATATTCTAAGATCTACGAAGGGCAACAATTCTGATTTTCATATATTTGCAACTATCCCTTTCATTAAAGTAAGGCAAAAATCAGAGTTGATTTTGAATAACATTGTTGATTTCAGATTTGAGGTCCAAGGTATGATTCCTTATGTGTTGGAGATTGGAGATGACTACCCTCTAGTCAAATCCATCGTATGATGCTAGAGCAAAAATGTTCTTCCCTCATATTGTTGTTAATCCAACTGATAAGCATGTCCCTAGGAGGTATGCTAAGATGTGTGTTGAAGCCAAAAACACAAGTTGCAGCTGTAAGCATGTGGATTTTCCAATTCAAGTCCAAGTTTGTTGGTGCATATGGGATCCAAAAGGCTTGGTAAGGATTAAGATAAATCCCTCATTCTCATTTTTAGGACAGCCCTTTCATTGTGTCGAAACTCAGCGCTTTGCTTGTATAAAGAATTTTGAATTTGTTGACTCAGAAAATTCCGAGTTTTTTTGTAAAAACTCAGAGCATGTTCAGAGGAGTAAATTCTGATTTTTTAGTGAACACACAGCTCACTCCATGTTTTAAAAAAATTGATTTATCGGTGAGCACTCAAACCGTTCTAAAGACAATGAATTTGGGAAATTTCAGTGGGGCAGCCTCTTCCAAGGATGGAGATTCAGTTCTTGTTAGGCATGGTAAGTACCCTTGATTTTTCAAACTCTGTATTAAGGCAATGGTACAAGGATAACCATGATGAGACACTTGGGAAGCATGCTGGGAAAGGACAGCGTAAAGGGGAGCAAGATACAATTGTTGAAACATCATGTCAAGGTTGGCCACCCCATGGAGATGCCCACTTGGAAGGTATGATTCTCCTTCTGTTTAAAGTTGGTTGTTGCATGGAAAGAGGTGAGCCATATCCTTCGTTCGTTGTGAGGATTTTGAGGCCCTTTGAAGGTCATAAGGTGTATGTGGAGACCCTACAAAAGAGCAGCCCCCCTAAGGTGCACCAGTGGAGGAGAGGGGGCATGAGGGGCAGCCATGGTCCACTCTTCCACCATGCTGTCCATGACAGTTCCAGCTCACTTGTGGTGCGTTTGAGGGTTCCTGGGTGCATGGAGAAGGTTGATTACAAAAGGATACGTAAAAAGGGTGAGTTATGGTTGAATGAGTTCTCATTTTGGAGTAATAAGAACTCTGATTTATGCATGCATAGCCCACCAATCACGAGGGAAGTGAATGATTTCACCATCCTTTGGGTTATGTGGACATTTGTTGGGTGACAGAAGACAAAGGATGGAGTTTCAGCATTGTGGTGGAGTTTCCAGCTCTTCTAGTTGGAAAATTTCCGAGTTTAGTGGCTAATTGGGAAAGTGCTAAGGGCTGGTGCCCATCAAACAACAGTAAGTACAGCTATGGCCGCCTTTGGGTTGAAGGAAGAAGGACTACCCTACGCTGTAGCACTGTTTTCAGCACATATAGGCAGCCACTAAGGTAGAAGAATTAAAAAAAAAAATCTTGTTCCCTAAGCTTTGCTAATTCCGGAAAGGTAAACTCAAAACGAGTGCTTTCAAGGACTGAATTTCAATGTGTAAAAGAAGGGAAAAGTTCTGAAATGTGCATAGGAAAGATGCCTAAAATACACTGAAAATTCTGAGATTTTCATACCCACTCAGCTGGTTACATACTCAAAAAAATTGGCAAAAGGTGAGCCAATGCAGCGGGACAAACACACCAAAAGATCTGAAAATGATAGAACCACGAATGCTGGAAATGATGTAGGGGCAAATAGACAAACCCAGCTCATCATAAATGCTTCCCTTGAGGGTGAAGACATGAAGTGTTCATCCAAGGTCAAATCGGTATTGAATGGTTTGACTTCGTTGAGTTTTTTCAAGGCTGTAAATGGAAAACATAGCCCTCATAACCGCAGGTACAGTTCTCTTTTTGAGATGATTATCTTCAGGAGAGGAAACAATTGAGCATGAGACCCCAGGATGGGGACATATCTGTAATATGGAAGCTTCCAGCCCGTGGGAAATGAGATTGTGAGCTTAAGGATCAAATTTGATGTTACTAACAGCTGTTCCATGTTCAGTAATGGAAAATATAGCCAAGGCAACCATTTGTTTGATAAGGGATTGAAGCTAGCAACGATCCGCGAGAATGCTAGAACTTTTTCCATACCTAGCAAAGGAGGATTTTCAGCCACTCCACATAAGGAAGGCATGGTCAAGGATGCAAACATGAAGTGGAAAACTCTTGTTTCATCTAATGTGTTTGTGTCTTGTGCAAGTGTTGATTTAGGGGCAACCAATGCCCAAAATTTTGAAGACCACCTTGCTGGAATAGACTTTGCCAGCCACTATGATGCTGCCATTTCTAAGACTTTTCCTTTCCTCGTCATTTTTTTCACATTCAAGGTATAGGGCCTCAATGGGACATGTAAGGAAGGGTTGGAGCTGCTGCTGTACCGTTTCCAAATTGCACAAACAGCCAAAAGTCGTCAAGAACAATAAATGTACAAATTTGTCTTTGCAAAAAATTCCTTCATTTGACAGGCACGGGAGCTAGATTATGGAAGCATTTCAGCATGTTCTTTCACCTTGGCATGAGGGCACTTAGGCATGAGAGTTTACATTTGCTTGAGGACAAGCAAATTTGGGAAGGGAGGACTGTAATGTCCCTTTTTTTGAAATGAGAATAGTATTATTACTAAAATAAAAAAAGTATTTCTAAATACTTATATAAAGTAATAATAGTCTAATTTGCTTTTCACTTAAGTTGGGTCCTTTAAGGGTCATGGACTTATTGAGCTCTTGAGTGATTTTAAAAGCAAATTGATCTTATATTTCATGGTCCTTTCCCTCCAATTTGGGCACTCCATTTGGGGAGTGCGTATTTAAAGGGAAGAGGATTCATTTGAGAAGGGCATGTTATATTTGAATAATTGATTTGGAGCTTGAGCATGTGATGCTTGGCTGATCTATTGTAAGGACGAAAACCCTTCAATAGATGTTTGAAGAAGGACGAAAACCCTTGGACTAACTAGGGCATCCTCCATTCAGGGATCTGCATTGAACTTCATTGGATTGATTTGCAGAAAAGCACAACTTCCAGGGCAGCGAATATACCTAGGGCAACACCTAAGATTTTGAGGAGAAATTGCAATGAACTAGGGTTTGAGAATTTTGGGACAGCTTTTGGTAAACTTCCCGTGGTGGAAAATTTTTGTTTCTTGTTTTGTTTGATAGCTGCAATTTTTATGGTCTTTTTGAGCTATCATGGGCATTGTAACTCCCAATATTTCGGCGAGATATGAATTTATTATGTTTCACATGTATTTTGCAATAATAAATTCCAAAATTCTGAGTTTGGGTTTTTTGAATGATTATTTTGACTTCTAAAATTAGTGACTGCAATATAAAACTCATTTCATAATTTTTGGAGGGTTAGAAGTATCAAATCTATTTTTTGCCCTAGTCGCCTAGGGTTTGGTAGAGGAATTTCTATATATTGCTTTTATTTTCAGGATTGTGTTGTTAGCTGAATTTGTATTTTCAGATTCTTCATAGGAAGGGGTTTCGGATTTGATAAGGTCTTGTTGGCAAACCCTTATTTCCAAATTTGTCCCAAGTTGGGGACATTACAACCAATGGGTAGACAAATACTCAAATGTGGTTAAGATGCTTCCTGGCTACCCTTCAGGGAATGGCCATTAATTGGTACATTGATGCATAAGTACCAACAAAGCAACATGGGCAGCACTCAAGCAAGCATTCGAAAAGGAATTCAAACCTCTGAAGGACAACAATGATATTGTCACAGAGATCTACATCATCAGACACGGTAAGCACGAGATGGTCTAGGCTTACAATAGGAGACTCAAGGAGTTGCTTGGCAAACTTGAAAAGGAAGCAGCTGATGGGCTGAAAAAGAGGTGGTTTATTGAAGGGCTGGTTCCTTCATTGAGAAAAAAAGTGGAGGTAGTCCCACCTTCTTCATATGAAGATGTTCATAACCAAGCCATGAACATTGAAAGTGAGAATGCAACATCATCCTAGCACACAATAAGATGAAGTGAAGAGGAATCTGATTCCAATGACAATGAACCAAGAACTGTGTGAGCCTTGAGAAAAGACATGCTTCGGATGATGAAGGAACAAAGGTAATAATCTTTTGTGCAACATTTGTCAAGTTATAGGCATTAATTCAAGGATTGCCCATACAATTTGGGTAATAAGAGCAGCCAAGTATTGTTCACACAATGAGAGCCATCAACACCACCCACCATGCTGCCAAAGAACTACCGAAGTAAGAATAATAGTAGTGGCAGGAGTCAAATTCAGTGCGACCCAAAGGATGGCCAATTATACAGTGTTGGGAGTGCAATGAGTAGGGTCATTTCACAAGAGATTTCCCTAACCAAAATGACACTAGACATCTTTGTAGATGGTGTGGGCTCAAGAACCATAATGATAGCAATTTTCCAAAGCAAGCCAATGTCAATATGATTGACATAGCCAAGGGAAAGGAAATTATGACAATTACCAAAGCACAAGAACAAAAATCTAATTGCCCCGATCCACGTACAGAGAAGGAAATGCTGGCCAAAGAAAGGGTGGAAGGGTGGAAGTTGGGAGGGCCATGGTCGAACAACAACATTCCTCAAATGAACAAACAAGTACATTAATGAGCAGACTACATTGTGACAAAGCTATTGCACATGTCTTGCAGACCATTATATCTATGAAGATAGTTGACTTATTACAAAGCATTCCAAAACTCAAAAATACTCTAACTGCTACCATACAAGACATTGGTCTAAACATGGAGCATACAATGGTGCACCTTATGTCGAGAGATGGGGATAGCACAAAAAAGAAGAATGAAGCCATAGTCAAGGCCCCAACTTCAAGTGACCAAGTGATCGATCTTATGCTCCTGACGATGAACCTAGCCTAACAACCGACAGTTGTGAGCATGGAAATTCTTGACAAGAATTTGACAAACACTATAGTGCAAGGTGCTCTTGCCATAAATGTTCTTCCAGAGGAGACCTAGATGAGTCTTGGGAAGGCAACTATGTGGCCTCCAACAATCTGACTTGTTGGAGTAGATCAAATGGCATTAAGGTACTAGGTGTACTAAGAGGACACATGGTAATTATTGGAACCTAACCCTTTTTGTTGACTTTTGTACTCATCTCATTACAAAATAAGGCCTATGATGCACTATTGGGTCAAGGTTGGTTGATAGCAACCGAAGCCAATCATAATTGGACAAAGAATTTGATCTCCGTTGAAAACAAAGAATGAACGTATTTCAAATATTTGATTAATCAGGTGGTCAATGAGAAAGTAGCATCATCTGACTCATCAAATTTGGATTCAAAAGAAGAATGCTTGGTTGATGGGAATTGTGGTACAATGGAGCCAAACAATGAAGGGGTCTTGGAGCTACAATCATGCTTCAATGATGCCACAACTCCCTCAATGGTTTGTTCCAATGGCAAATGAAAAACTACAAAGTGTTTCAACCTGATTGCAATCGAATTGAGATTATGGAGATTAAAGAAGTCATGTCAAATTATTTTGAACAATCAACATCACTATCGGCATACCCACTAGAGTTCAGAGCATACAATGTCAAAGTCATAGGTGCAAAGTTAGATGATAAGTGGGCCCATTAGTTTGAACAGATAGTGGACATGCAATCCAAGGAGCCAGCATAAATGAGCTTGTACAAGGAATATGGCAATAAAAGTTTAACAAAAGATAGCGTTCAACTTATTATGGAAGTACGAACGGATATAAAAGATAAACTCAACATGGATGAACATCGGGTAATGGTACAGTTGGAAACTGATGTCATGCAAAAGAGAAAGAAGTCTTGGCACAATAAACATCACTAACGGATGAACTTCCAAGCAAGAGCTTTGAATCTAAGATATATTGGGAAGTGCAAAAATTAAACCCAGTAAGTTCAAAGTATTGTGGATAGGGTCTTTTAAATTTGTGGAAATATTTGAGAACGGGGCGGTTAAGTTAGAACACATTAATGGAACACATATTAAAGACATTGTAAATGGTACTAAGCTTGAGTTATATAAATTTTGAATGGAAGGAATAAATATGAATAACCTAGTATCAACTCATCTCAAAGAAAGAGAAAAATGGAAGAACCAAGCCAATCAAATATTGTGTCATAGCCAAGGCAAACATATGATAAAAGGCTACCACTATATGTTCCTCTCTAGTTGGTTAAAATAAAATAAAATTGAGCAACAACTAATGCCGATGTTCCAAGTGGTATTTATTGCCAACTTGACCATCATATGATTGACCACCAGGCAATAATAATGCCTATGGAGCAAGCAACGTCCATGTACGACAAATAGTCAAGAAAAATCACAGTGGTTATAGGGTTGATGACTACAAACTGGGCTATGAACTTGAGCATGACCCGATCACTCAGCGACCACCTTACGCCCATCTCGGAGTAGCAATCAATGTTTGAACAACCATTGACACCTTTGACTTGATCCCTTTCAACAGCTTGGCAGGCACAACTTTGATGAACAACTTGGAGGTGATTGGCTTGATGCCTAGACAATAACACAACACCATGGTGAAGCATTTGACGTCCTTGCATGTCGGCACAAATTCATGCACCAAACACAAATTGGAGACTGCGAGCTTGAATACCTCCTCCCTATCGTGGTAGACAACTATTCCCAAATGGACGGCCAGCTACTATCATTTTGGTATGTCCCCTTTTTCCCATTAAGTAAAAAATAATAAAGTTAATATTATAAGTTGTCTAAGTGACTTACTTTTTATTTTATTAAAAAGTGACAACTTAATATTACTTTATTATTATTAGAAATAAAAGAAACGGGAAAAGTAAAAATAATGCACTTTATTAAAGTAAAGTAAGAGGCCAACTTGGGAAAGAGGGGCAGAAAAAGTTATAAAAGAGGGCATTGGGGGTCATTCGGGATCCTCTTGTTTATTACATATATTTTGAGTTTGGGCATTTGCTTTGAACTTCTGCATTTGAAGACGAAAACCCTCCATTGCATTCAGATCTAGAGGAAGAAAACCCTCCAGGTTTCTATTGGTGATTAGAGGACGGAAACCCTCCCATCCCATCATTGGTGATTTCATACAGAGATCACATTTGGGCAGACAATCAGGGTATTTCCAGATTTCAGTAGTCTGGAAGTTACAGCAAAATTAAGAATTTTTGTGAAGGTCATTGGATCAGCAAATCAAAGTTTCTTCTGCCGTTCAAGAGCCATACCACTTGGGAACAGCTGTGCCCCAAATAGCAGCCTGTGGGACTGCTGCGCAGCCTTTGGGGCTGCTGCAACTGCCTTGGTGAGGGTTTTGTTGGCAGCTGAAGACAAATCACCACCCTAGGAAGGACCACCACACTTTGCCAGCCACCATCCTTCTTCCTCAGCTGCACGGCTGCATTCCACGCTGCTGGACCATCATTGTTGAAATCAGGCTGTGAGGGTTTTTTTTTTATCACCAAAATTTATTATTCTAGTATATTAGGGTTTGGCTGTGATACATCAGTATTATGTGTATTTTCAAATTTTGGCAATAAAAATTTCGGTCGAATCAATATCGTTGTGAGTATTGCTGTTTTAATGTTTAATTGATGCTCCATGTTTGGGAAAATAATTAAAAAAATCAGAATTCAGGACATTCCCCAAAAGGGACATTACACATTTTTTCCACTTGACAGCAAGGATGTGGACAATGATACATGGGAGGTAGAAGAAGGTATCAACAAACAACAAACCAAGTACTTTGATGACCATCATGCAATACGTGACGCCCATGCACAAACAGAACAACTTGACACCCATACCAATCCCAACGAGCACCTGACAACCTATCATTCTATGACAACTAGTTGTGGGTACAGATATTCCCTAACGACCAGAACAAAGAGGTTGTGGATGAGCAGGAGGAAAGGAAGGTTGACAAGAAAGAGGAAGGGTTGACAAGCTCGCCAAAGGAGTTGCTAGGAGCGTACATGCTACAAACAAAACCACACTTTGCAACATTTTTAGGTCCTTCCAAAAGAAGTATTTTTTCAAAAAACATTACTTACCATCACAAATTTTCAAAGGTTGCAAAAGGCTCAAATTGTGCTTGGCTTTGCAGGCGCCACCCCTCAACCCCGCTAGGGCCTACTGCCCCAAGACACCCACTTTGAATTTTCAAGAAGAAAAAAAAATGATTGAGAATTGCACCAGGCAAAACAAGTTTTTTATTGCCTCAAGAATGTTATCCTGTTGTTATGACTCATGTCGGAAGGGACTCCAACTTTTTAAGGGGCGGCAGGGGGGGGAGGGGAAGGGCGGGTAGGGGAGGCGCGCAATGCGGAGAGATAATGTAGACTGTCAATTATGACATGTATTATTATAGTGGACATTGTTTTGTTAGTCTTTTGTCCAAATTTAGTTATTCGGTTGTGACAGTTGGATTAACCGATAACCGTTGGGTCTTGTCCTTCAAATAACATATTGGATGATGGGGCAAGGCGCTTGTATCAGGTCCTCCCTGTATTGTGCGAATTGTATTGAGACTTATCTTTTATGAATACAAGCTGCTATTGTTCAGATTACTACTCTGTGTACGCTGCCATTAATGATCTAGTATCTCAGTAGACATTAATCATCACAAGAGTGTCCTTCATTTCTACCCTTTCTTTCAAAACCTCTATCTTGGCCATATATTCTTCTAGTATCATTTCACATTAGGCTAGTTTAAGATAACCAGTCCAATTAATGAAAAGCATGATAAATATGACATATCATTTCATGACCAAGTATACTCACCTCCTCAGGTGGCCTTTGTTCTGGAGAATTCACTGGAATAAGATCTGCAAGTTGTGGTGGGTCATCAAATGGATCGTCCAATATATATGTGTGCTTGATTCTGCTTCATCACAAGAAAAATTAAAATTATATCCTTACAGTCAATGTGAAATCATAAAACCACTTCATTGTGTACATGAAAGATTAGCAGAAGAATTACTGGTTTTTATAATGATGAAAAAATTGCAAGGTAGTCCATACTAAAACTATTCAAAAGGGAAACATATTGATTCATGGGTATCTATGGTATAATCTCAAAAACAATATATTTGAGAGAGACATGGAACTGATTAACCAATTTAAAATGTTGACGACGAAAAACCGTGACACTTACATGATGAAAACCATCAAACTCATTATGAATAGCATTTAAAAACCTAGATGAAATTCAACAAGTCAAATGACAAACCGAATATTTTTGTATGGTCGCCCTTTCTCATCAGCAAAAGCTTCATTTATCCTCATTAATGTATCCACTCCCTCTGCTATCTCCCCAAATACCTAACAACAAAACTTGTCATCAATTTATTCATTCCTAGCACATAATCAATCTGAACTTATATTTTGATCCAAAATGTTGTGGGACGTACCGTATGCTTTCCATCAAGATAGTCCAGCTCTTCGCGCAAGGTAATGTAAAACTATCATTCCACAAATGAATTCCAAAATTTAATACCATTGTTATCAAATGGGAGGTCATTTGTATGTGAAAAAAAATAATAAGAAAATATAAGACTAATGGCAATTGAATGTCTCTTCCAAAGTGAGCATCAACAAAGGATAATATTTCCATATAATGTACAACCAACACCCCCTTAACAAATGCATTCAGTACCTACAGATGTAGTATGACATGTTTGAAAGCTGAAAAATGCAACCAATACATTCCATTATTGTAAAAACTAAAAATTGAAAATAAGACCTTATAATTAACTGATATTAAGTTCTCCATAATAACTTTAAAAAAGCACGATGATAGCAAATAAGTTAATAGTATCTTAATATGTACTCATTAGAACTAGTCAAATATTATACTCTAATCTCAAAACAAAAACAAAGTAGATTGGTGCAAGGTGATGCTTCCTTCAATGTGACAAGCAAAGATGGTGTTCACAGTTCTAAGATATTCCAAGTTAACTCTCAGTATTCGTGCCATAAAAAATTTCAACTGATGTTAGCTTTGTGGTTAATCCTTAACAGATATCAGAAAATGTATGTGAGACACAAAACTTATGCAGAAAAATGACTGAGATGAGAAGTTGCTATCAATATGACGTTAATTAAGAAGAGAAAAAAATGAGTTCTTTATGCAGGTTTTTATCTCCTATCTGGCAGCCACCTTTTGTAACCCCAAGGAATCTAATACAGGAGATACAAAACTGCAAGAGACACCCATGACTAGCAGTTGCAAATTGACTAGTCCCTATGTTACACAAAGTGTTAAGTATATTAACATACATTAAAACATTTAATAAAAAAACATAATGAGCCCAATAAGTACAAAGATGCAGTGTTCATAATTCCCTCAGGAGATTTGAATTATCCCCAATGTTTTCCTACAAGTATGGAAACCTCAATATCGATTAGAAGAACCACTTAGGCTCCAAAAGTAGGACTTCATTCTGTGCCAATAACGTATGTTAACCTGCCTATTTTTAGTGGTCCCGTTGCTAGTCTCCAGTAGTGTGTCTTCGTAAGAAGTGGATGGAAACCAGAACAGTGTGTACTTCAACCTGTTCTTGTAACCGCAGTTGCTCATAGAAGTTAAGTATACTGACATTTAACACGCCATAAATGTCTAGAAGCGCTGGAAGATAAAGCTAAAAAGCACTGCAATCAATAGTATGCATAATGAAATATGGACCATAATGTATGGGCTTCACTTTATCATTTTGCTGGCTCTTCATTCACTGTCAGTCTTAAGTATAGCCTGACTTTGTCTCCCACTTGGAAGTGTACTTGGGGCTTGTGTCCATCTTATAAATATCTATCTTTGTTGGAATCTGTCGGAGATTGTCTATGACTTTGGCATGCATTTTTGCTAAGTATTTGAAAGAATCAGAATCCTTGTGCTTCTCCTTTTGCTTGTGTGGCATGTCACGAGTGAGGGGAAAAAGGAATCAATGTGTAGGAAGGGACAGAAACCCATAATACACCACAAAATGTGAGTTACATATGACAATATTTGGCAATCTTTTAAAATGGCAATGTCATATGATGTGGTGATACGTGTCCCCACTACTCGCTGGTTGGATTATATATGTATAGGAGAATACCAAAGGCTGATATAGTCCAAGCATTTGATTGGAAGACGTGGACTGCTTGTGATATGTAAGGCAATATTTTAAGACGACTATCGTATGATGTTTTGGTAGTTGTCCCACTACTCACTGGTTTGATTATATATGTGTAGGGGAATCCCAGAGGCTGATATAGTCCAAGCTTATGATTGGAAGACTTGGCCTGCTGGCGATATGTTACTAGTGGCGAGGTGAGAGTGCAAAACCTCAAACTCTATGAAAATAAAACACATATTTCCACAACAATAACACTCGATTATTACATTGACATAAGAAGCATTGTCACATTACAATTGAAGACATGGCTTAAAATAATGCTAGTATCATGTGACCATAAGAATATGCTAATGACAACACAAAAAATTTAGAGTGAGGATGAAGATGGTAGTGGCGGTAGCAGGAGAAGGCTCATTCGGGGCAGGGAAGGGGACGGCATCAATAGCAGCACAAGCAAGGGTTTTTGGCATAGGGAAGGTATCAAAGGAAGCGGCAATCGGTGCAGGTAAGAAGCTTGAGCATTCTACCTAACCGTTGAGTGGATAGATGAGTTGGCAACGGAAGATCCACAAGTAGAGACCTAAAAACAATTGCACTACTTGTACGCTTGGGAAGGATCTGCAGCTAGCTTCCTCCTTGATGGTTGTGTTGAGGAGCAAGGTAGGGCATGGAGAGGCTTTGAAACCAAACAAGGTTTTTAAACAAGTTGTTGTGGGTTCATTGCAAATAGATAGGGCTACGGCCGAAGGCATTTCTCTCCTCAGAGCATAGCAGATCCAGACGAAAAACTAGTTTTTGTAGATTGTCCACATGTTGGGAACCTTTTTCACAGATGCAATGATTACTACAGGATTTGTATCCTTCAAATAAATCCAATTTCCTCCCCTTTTTTAGCTAAGCGGCGATCTGATTTGATGTTGGTTCAGGACAGGGTTCGAATGGCAGGGGGTATGTAGCAAGCACGGGCGTTGTGAAAGAACCTGGTGAGGGTCATCGGAATGATCCATCTTCTAGTCAGTTTTGTGAAGCATAAGTGTGTTTGGGAGACATTTCTTTAAATTTGACGGCATAAGCAATTGAGCTTTGTCTCCCAAATGATGGCTTGAACCAGTTCACAAAGGATATGGAGTGATGCTCTATTGTGGGTAAATTATGGGCTAAGCGGCATTCATTCTCAGAAGTGTGTGGCTGGATGGATTGCACTTGGAAAGGTATCAATCAGCCTTTGTTAGGGTTTCTCTAGAATGGTTTTTCTCTTTCATTTCCAGTCAAGTGAAGATCGGGATTATGTTGGTCTTCAGGGCCTTGGTTTCGTGGGAGATCAGGACTGATTTTGCATCCTTGGAAGCCTCAGTTCAATCCTTTTACATAAATTTTGGACCAAATCCTCATCTGATTCATCTTTATCATTTGCCTTTGCTATTAAGGAACTCGGCATCCATCAAGCTTATTGTTGAGAAAGTAGGTTCGTTTGTTAAGATTGACCTGGGGGCGGATGGTAATCAAACAAACTTTTCGAGGGTCTGCATTCTTTTGGACTCTTCTTGCCCAATTGTTAGCTCTATTCTAGTTTCGGCCAAGCATGGAAAGTGGTTGCAAAGAGTGGATGTGGAAGGGTTGCATTTCAGATGTTTTAGGTGTAATAACTTAGGGTATAAGGTTGCAGCATGTTCCCTTCCTAGAGCTCAGCGGTAGGGCTTGGTCTTGCTTCAGAGATGGATTCCGAAAGTTTCAACCACGGTCCCTGTGGTCGATATGGTCTTTGAACAAGCTCCCAGCTCAGCGGCAGTTCCTAGTGGGGGGTAGTGAAAGGTGTTACCTATTGAATCACTAGTGTCTTTGCATAGGGAGCCTTTGGAACAAGTTGTGGCAATGAAGCATCATGTGGAATCTCAAGAACATGCAGATCCTGTAGGCCCAAAGGAGGTGGGGGCAGAGACATATTGTCCACACCTTGCTCTTCGGCAAGAGGTGGATGAAAATACTTTTCAGCAAAGTGATGAACTCGCCTCCACAAAGATTCTCACCCTTGCTCAAAAGAAATCACTACTGTCCACTCCCAACTGTGGATCTTGTGAGCGTAGAGGAAGGCGAACAGAGGCAGTGCACTTGCAAATTGATGCTTTGAATGCTATAGACGGAGGCTCCCAATGGACTATGGAAGCCCTCTTGTCTAGGAGAGGAAGGAGGGTGCTTGCGGCTCATAGCTGAGTGTGTTCAAGCTGTGAAGTAGTGGTTGTGTGTTGTTTGTTGTTTGTTGTTTGTTCTAGTTGGCTTGTGGTTTGGTTTGTGGCGTTAGTGTTGCTTTTAGGGGATTAGCTTTCTATTTAATCCTGACCTGTAGTTCGTTTTAGCACTTGTTTGTATGCTTGTGGTTTGGCTTGTTTGTTCCCATCAGATTTAAATTTCAGCTCCATGGTTTGGTAATTCAGTGTGAATTCCCCAAGGGAATGTAACCACTACACCCCTAAAACCATTTTTGTCTCTCCTATGCCAACCACATAGAAGTCATCACATACCCTATGATTGCCAAGTGTAATTTCCAATTGCTGAATCCTTTTGGGGCAAGGAATAGTAGAACCATCAGCTACAATCACATTAAAGCCTTGGAAAACTTTTGATTTCAGCCTTCTTTGGGCTACCAACCCTCATCAATGAAATTGTGGGTTGCCCCACTATCAATCAAAACTGTGAGTTTATGTCCTTGTATAACTCCAGGAATTTGGAAAGGGTAATACCTAGGTGCACCCAAAAGGGTAGCACAAGGGCCTTCTAAAATAAATGTGGCAAGGTGCCTCTTGTAGTCTTCTCTTCCACTAGCTCTTCCATTCCCACTTCGGCTTCTTTTGTCTCATTATCTGATACTACCTCTATATAATGCACATGTCCTTTTGGAAGACATCTATGGCTTGGTTCCCATGGATCTCTTCAAGTGAAGCATAACTTCTTCCTCCTGAGTTCAGTCCTTGTTTCTATCTCTTTAATTTCTCTTGGTAGATCTTTTTGTGGAGGAACCCCTTGCTGAAATGGCTTCCTTTGCTTCTCAATGATTGATGTCCCTTGCTGCCCATAAGCTACTGATTTTGGCTGCCCACCAATTGTTGTCATTTGTTGTCCTACGAGTATAAATTTGCCCTTAGGTGTTGAAGATTCTAAATTCAATGTTCTCTTGATTGCCTCTTGAAATGACAAAGGGTCAAAGGCTTTCACTAAACCCCTAAGAGGTTCAACCAACCCCTCAACAAATAAGACTACCAACCTTCTCTCTGTCACACCTGGTACCATCACTACCAATCTCTGAAAATCAGTAATATAGCTGTCCACATCACCCTATTGTTTGAGTTGAGCTAACTCTCTAATGTGAATTTCTGGATCCTTTATGTCAAACCTTTTGGTTAGCTTTTGACTAAATTCCTCAATAGTGGTAATGGAACAATGCCCTTGGGTGACCATGCCATGGTACCACCACTCATAGGCCACTCCCTCCAAGTGGAGTGGAGAAAACTTAATTGCCTCATCCTCAAACATGGGATTCAACAAGAAATATGTATCTAACTTTTGTAACCATGATCTCGTTGTAGATTTAATTCGCCCATCAAATGTAGGAAGAGTAATCTTCCCAACCTCTATTGTATGTCTCTTCGTGGCTGATCCGACTAGTTTCTTCTACCTCTCCTAACACTGTTCTTTTCTCACAAAATTCTCTGAAAGAGAGCTTGCTGCACTTCATAGCTGAGACCCTTGTATTTTGCAAGATATACTAAATATTCTTTACTTGCATGCGGTTGTTGATGCTTTGTTTCTTCAAGGTGTTCCTCTTCCTTATATAGGAATTTGGCATGGAAAGTTTTAGAAGGTGGGGTGATTGAAACCTGCTCATTTGTTGATGAGCTTCCTTCTCCCTGATTTGCTTTATTTAGGTTAATACCCTGAATAGTTCAGACTAGTTCTGATATGGATTCTTTCAAGGTCCTTTGGATTGTCTTTTCCAAATCCTTTTGAACTTGGTTGATTGTCCCATATAAATAATTGATTTCATTAGAAGGAATCCTCTTTTCTCTGTCACCTATATTTTCTTCTTCGATCATTGATGGCTGAACTTTTCTTTTTTCTCTTTGATGGTATCTTAATTCTCTTTCACTAATACCACTTGCATGCATGTGATATTGGCATATGATTGCATACAAGTGTTAATTTTCCTAACAAGCTGGTAAGAGCAAGGCTCTAATACCACTGTAATGACCTCAACCAAATATTTATGTAAATATATATAGATCTGAAATATTACCCCTAAATTTTAATATAATATATATTTTGCAACCGTAATAAACTCCACACACTTTTATATCAAACTATCAAAATAAATATAATGTTGATTTTTCATAAATATGTCTTGACACCGCTTCAATGTTTGAATACATGAAAACCAAGATTCTAGAGCTGATTTATATTTATGAAATGTACATAAATATAATGGAATAAATCTGAAACTACAACAATAAATCTCACTATGAAATCTGAAAACCTATTCTATATACCAAAACACCCATCTTCACAATTATGTAACTACAACATACCAAAATATATGCTGAAAGCTGAAACAAAGCTTGAAATGCAAATGCAACCTTTCTATGAGATTGCCCTCAAGAAACCAAAGGGGTTTCGTTCAATGATCTATAAGAATCCAAGGGGTTTTGTCCTCAAATCCTGTAGTTGAACACAAGTGCTCAAGCTATGAAAGAAATTGATTGTTGGCCAAAAGATCCCAAACTAGTGAAGTTACCTGACTTAAATAAGAGTTGGGGCACAAATCCCAACGTCCCAAAATGCCAACAATTAATAATAGTAGAATATTTCCATATTCTATCTCCAACACAGGGAATGGAATGTTTCCATATTCTATCTCCAACATAGGTAATAGAATGTTTCCATATTCTATCTCCAACATAGGCAATGGAATGTTTACATATTCTATCTCCAACGTAGGTAATAGAATGTTTCCTATATTCACCTTCCAAAATCGACCCACCAAAGATTTGTCATAGTTTCATTTTTATACATTACTAATTTTGCCCCTAAAGATTTGCCACTTCCACATCTTACGACCATCATAGATTTTGTCATAGAGTTTCTATAATAGATATGTCATTTCTAAAATCAGTTGATTGTAACTGCCCCATTTATGCGGTCATAGATTTGCCTTAATGTAGATACCAAATAATTAAAACTATTTCCCTCTTGGCCTTTTAATTAATTAACTTTAGCCCCACTCAATCAATAATAATGACTAAGTGTCCCCGTTTAAGTTGTAATTATAAAGTGACATTGGGGAGCCACTTAAAACATTATTATTAAATTTATCTTTTCTTTATTTGAAAAAGGGGACATTACAGATGACTACACAAGTAACCTGATATTATTACCATCGCGTCTTACACATTTCCATCTTGCAGCCTTCAATTTTGGGGGTGCCTTTGAGTCATGTTTTGAATCTACATATTTTCGAAGACAAACAATGATATTGGTAATGTTCTATAAATCAATTTTTGCAAATAAAAAAAAGCATTTTTCATAACTCCTTACATTCTTTGACAGTTGAAAAAATATATTAAATCAAAAATTACTGACCCAAATTTAAAATATTTCGGAATTACAAACATATTTCCCAATTAATTAAAAAAAAACACAAACATTGATATTTATAAATTCGATATCATATTTTAATCAAAAAAATTATTACAATATAAAAAAATATTTATTAATTTATTATTTGTTAAAACTCAATATTTATAAAGATATTTATATTTTGTATATGAATATATTTATAAACATAATAAAATATTAATAATTCAAAATTAAATATTAAAAATTAAGAATAAAACAAATCAATTTTCAAAATCTAAGGCCAAAATATAATGGTGAAAGTTAAATGTATGTAATATCTAAGGCTGGCATATGGCTGAAAATGGAAACTATAGAATCTTTGTGCCCTTAAGTCTAAAACGACATCAAACAACAACACTTGAACAGCAAACTCGACTCTCAAACCACATTCAAACTGAATCAACCAGCATGCATACTTTTCATGCCATGAAGTTTTAAGGGTGAGTGAATGACCTGCCGTGAACTTTGAAGTTTGAACAGTGAGTCGTTTTCAACAAACCCTCCACGATTCTGCAAACTCTCGATGATTCTGCAAGTCGAAACTCTCTTTTGCAAACCCTCAACGATTCTCAAGACAGATGGAAAGAATAAACGGAACCTTGTGAATGTAAAATCCTAACTCGAGATGGAAATAATAGTAATGTGTAAAATGCCCTAATGTGGGTCTCAATATTTATTGTTAATTTTACAAAACGTCAATGGCAATTTTAGGTGCCGAATTTCAACAGTTTTTAAGGGTTTTTTGATAAAATTCGAAAAAAAATCAACCGTGTGAAATTTTATAGTTTAATTTCAATGAATTTTGTGTTGTGATGATATTTTCCAGGTTTCGAATTTCTTCAATGAAATTCAGCAAATTCTGTGACTTGTATGCCAACATATGTAATTATACAAAATCATGTTCAACTACATTTGCATAACACTTAACACGTGGTTTCAATTTAATTGACTACACAGGGATAAACATAGTTACCAATCGAGTGTGTAGGAATGAAAAATATGTAAAACACACTTGAATGGTGGATCACAGACAGAGAACCAATGGCATATGATAAAATATTGTAGCTTTCTTTACACAAAAAACAAGAATTACGAAGGTGGATGGCAAAAGAGAACAGGAGATACACTGAGAAACAAAATGTACACAAATGGCAAGAAAAATAATGCTCTATTACCAGTTCAAAGAAACCTCGCAGATGAAAGTGGGGATTGACTTAACATAAAAAACAATCTAAATAACATTCACATGTGGTGATTTTCAACAAAATACGTCACGAAGAATAATGTGTATTAAGTCATACCTAGCTCATTATACATGTTTCTAATTTTGACAACAATGAATTCAGGACGTTACAATTGCTTATTCTTAGACTTCGAGTTGTTCAAAAGTGACCCCAAGTTTTTATTCGATTACACTTTCATGTTCATCCCATCTTACTGTCTAGTTCAATGAGTTGTTTTTGTTGCTAAATATTTGACACATATTTATATCCTCATCATTATGGACATTTACTCATGATTAAAGATTGAAAAATGCACACCCACATTGACCATTTGGAAACAGACATAATGTCAATTAAACAAATACGAAAGATAAGTAGCTCAAGCAAAACAAGCTTTACCTGTGAAGCATTAAGATTTTCTCCCCCACTTGCCATAGCAACTGTTCCAACCTTGGAATGCTTAAGCTCGGGATGAATCTCGTCACCAAAAAATCGTGCCTGTTCTCCATAAAGAAACCTGTACACATGACATATGGAAAGGCTTCTTAAGAGACCGGCCACAAAATTTTACACTAGTAGTATTAGCGATCAAATTTGAGCACTCCAATTTTAGCACAAACAGTCATTGTGTTGCTTTCATGATACACTTGTAAATTTACACTCTAAAACACAGTGCATGGCATTTGAACAAACACGGAAAATCCTTACCAAAATATAGTTCCAACTCGAGTATGAAGATGTTTGGTTGGAAAAAATCTGGAAATGCCTTTCAATTATATAGCAAATATCATAATAACCATCGGGTTGGACCATCCATCCCATTGGTTCTCCATTATAAATCATAATAATATTGATGAAACCTTTATATAAATTAATTATCAACATAAGAAGCATCTTAGTAATATGGAGTCAGTGTTTTGCATCAAAAATAAGTATACTTTTTTAGGGTTATTTTAATGTGGTAGAAGAGATCTGATTTTTCACATCATTAAAGATGATTTGACGATACTACATAAGTTAATTATTGATGGAAAAATAAATGCTGAACATTGCATTGCAGAAGTTGCAAAAAAATCTGGTGTAACAGCCTAATAACATGCAGAATCGAATGAATGTTTGTGGCAGAAACATTGTTAAGTGTGCTCAGAATATGATAACTTGATAAGCTATAGGAAGTGATCAGTTTTCATTCATGACCAGCTAGCAAGTAGACCTGTTCAACTCCCAGTTTTGCTTGTAACACTATGCATTTTCAAATCTCAATTGGCATGTCAAACGCATGACATGACTCTTGACTTGGTTTAAGTAAAATATCACTCAGATAATAGATCAGGATAACTTTCCGAAGAATGCCATTGTGTTGTGCTTGGATGCAGGTCCAAGATGTCTATTGTGCATCCTAAATTATAGGCTGCTTAGAAGATTACCGTTAAGGGTTGCACTGATTTTGTATATCATGTCTGCACTTCAGAAACTATGCTGAATGTATTATGCAATATGTGCTGCTCATCTTAATGCTTTTGTATTATGAAACATGAACTCATCTAATACAGTGGATATTCCTGAGAATAGGTTTAGTAGAATATTGTGACAATTAAGCACAAACAGCATAGAAAATAAGGAAGAAAGAAAGAAATGCATTAGATTAATGTCCACATATGACCAAAGTAGGTCAATGCAACTCGAAAGTAGATTTAGTTTCATTAAAAAGGTACTAGGGTAAAAACGGCCCTAGGCTCAGAAAAGAAACTAAACTAAAATAGTAAGAACAAAACAAGAGGATGTGAATCTAAGCTATTAAACCCGCAAACACCTAATCCTAAGCACATATAGCCATGTGGGGGTAGGGCTCCTCAATGAAGCACAAAGTTTACATACATCAAAGTGGGAGACCAAGAATAGAAACCAGCGTTGTCACATGTCCCTCACATAGGAAGAAGTATTGCCATCATCGTCTATCACCATTAGAGGGCCAATGCAGGATTTTATTATGTCCATAAGGGAATTTCCACATCTGAAGGGGGGATGACAAACAAGCACAGTGAATACAGAATTATAAGAATAACTAGTCAGAATCTACTAATATAAGTAATGGAGTGCATGAAGTTCAGTGTCATCACACAAGTGAGTGGCGTGAAGCCTACACACTATTGTTACTGCAAAAGTCTTGAATACACAATGGTTTGAAGCTACTACCCTCCAATTACTAACTATACGCCTAATTTACTATTGCAATGCACAATACATAACAAAATTGAGAATGTACATATCATCATGACAAGACTATACTTTTACTAATGCACTTCAAGCAAAAAAATTATTACATCAAATTGATCTAACATCTACGCTCACCTCTAAGCTCGAGCATCTAGCACAAGCATTCGAAATTGAACTCCCTTACTGATTCTTGATGTGACTCATAGCTAGAACTCACTTACACAGATTCCTGATTTGCATGGGAAGGGTGGATTGGGCCAGCTTCCTAATAATGTCATTGATATTGGCATAAAGCAGAAAAAAGGTTTTTTACAAACCAACAGGAACCTCCAATTTCAATCACAATATCCTTGGCCAACAATATTCCCTTTTCTTCTACCCAACAATCATTTGGTATTCTCAGTCTCAAAAAATGTCACCACATGGTCAGTTTCTCCAATTTCCCTACCTACTTAGGGAAGAAGTTCTCTCTTAAGCCACTCTTTTTGACAGTCATACACACACATAATTTAACATTCATATTCGTTTCTAGCCTTCATATGACACACATCACAGATATACACGCCATTTAGTTTTTTATATAAGTTTGCTAAAAGTTTGAATAACTAGAATTCGCAATGGATTGCTAATGATGTTATACAAAGCTACTTTTTGAAATGCTGATACTTCAAGAGTATAATAAGACAAAACATGCTACCTTTCACAAGTAAAATCAGTCATGATAGATGCCACCTGACCTTTGTGGTCGATAAAACAAACTTCCAAAAGCCTAGTAAGGACATGAAAGAAAGAGCCTTGTTGAAACTCAAGGGCCACGTTAAGAAGTAAAAGGTTTGGAAAGCTAAGTGTTTGGCTTGCCACCTTGGCCCACAAAAGAGATTAAAGAGACCCATTTCACGATTCAAAGTTCATTTGAGAACTTATAAAATGCATGCATGGTGTCTCATCAAGGTTAAACAAGTAAACATGTACCAATGTTAAATCTGCAATACTCATGCAGCAGAGAAGGTACACTTTACATACTTTACCCAAGAAATGCTTACACTTCAAGGATTGTGTGAATTTCGGCCCTCATTTTTAGTTGCCTGCTTCTGTTCCTCAGACTTCAAACTTGTTAAAACATTACCAATTCAACAGAGGTCAACATTGTGATTTTTATGAATGGTATTTGCAGCCAAATGCAACAAGCTACGGTGTTGATGTTTTACACCAGCTTCAGCCAGTTTCAGAAACAATCTTTGCTGGTTGCTCCTACAAGTTGGGTAGGCAATTAGGCCCCAGAAAGAGCTTGAACTGGCTGCTGTTATGATCAATTGTAAGCATTCCTCTAAAGGTGAAGATACCAAAACTTATTCTGTCCACATTTTGATCCAGTAACCTGCATGACAAAAATTCAGTACTGGATTTAAAGCAGATTTCAGTGTACGTTTATATGTCTACTCTGCTCATCTTATAGATCCTCCTAGCTTATTTTAACAGATCAGAGGATTGGAAGGGTGGATTGCTCTTGTTTCATGGTAGCTAGTGGTCTGTATTTTATTAGTTTTTTGTCATTTTAGTTGCTGGTCTGCAATGGCAAACCAAAGAGAGCCAGATCCCCCAGCACTAAACTTTAAGCAGGTTTCCCAGGATCCTGTCAATCCTATGGAGGACAACCTAACACGCTCTATAGAAATGATCCTACAGGCGGTGGAGTCTGCCCAACTCCTAAAACACTCGGACCATATAAAAAAGATTAATGTGTGCCCCCAGAAGAGTGATGCCAAGCCTTGGGTGTTCATCAAATCAGCAGCAGTGGTGGAGGATATTATGTACCTAAGAAATCATGCCCTGATCTGCAAATTCATGGGAGTCAAAACCAAGTTGGGATTTACAAGCGCTGAAACCAGAATAAGATCTGTACATAATCTACTCGCCAAATGATTATTTAATAGAAGTATTTGCAAGGATAGCAGACAGAAATAAGGCCTTTGAGGGAGGGCCCCGTTAGCCAATTTTTGCACCCTCAGAAATTGGCCAAGTACCATCTTCTTATCCATCTGTCCCCTTCCCAAGGGATCCTTCCTAAAAGTCTTTCTCTCATTTCAAGTTTTTGTCCAGCCTTTGCAGGAAGCCTTCCTTGTCTCTCCCCAACCTTTGAATTCATTCGGCCTTTTGTCTCGGACAAAAAGTCCGAAAGAATCCTTCCTCGAGTCTTTCCCGAAGCAGCTCTTCGAAGCTTTTCTTCCTCCTTCCTTCTTTCAAAGTGCCCTTCAAAAAAGTTCCGAAGGGACACTTCTCTTCTTCCAAGTGCCCTTTGGACTTATCCGAAGGGACACTTCATCTCCCAAGTGACCTTCAAAACTTTGTCACTTTCCTTCATGTTTGCCCTTTGGAATTGTTCCGAAGGCTTCTTTCTTTTTCCAAAGTGCCCTTCAGAAAAATCTGAAGGGCTTTCTCTCTCCTCCAAGTGCCCTTTGGATTTTTTTGAAGGGTCACTTCCTCCCAAAGCGCCCTTCAAAAAAAATTCGAAGGGCTAATCCAAGCCAAGTGCCCTTCGAAAAAATTTTGAAGGGCCACTTTCTCTCTCCAAGTGCCCTTCGGGATTTTTCCAAAGGTCACTTTCTTTAGCCAAGTGCCCTTTAGAAAAATCCAAAGGGTCACTTTCCGAAAGCCAAGACAAGCAAAAAACCCGAAGACTTGGAGCATGAAAAACCCGAAGTAAGGAGCCTCAAAAAGCCCAAAGACTTAAAGCAAAGACAAGTGCAAATCGGGTTTCCATCAGTGCTTGTCTTCCAGGGGTTTTATGAGTAGAAGTAATTCGGGTTTACGAACCCGAATTACTTGTGGACGGTGCAAACCGGGTTCTCCAAAGGTGAAGACTCAAACTTTATAAGTCATGAGCAATGGCAACCCCAAAGCAAGCAAGTTGAAGCAATCAAAGAACCCAAATGGGTCTGCAAATGCAAATTGGGTTTCCAAGGCTGCTTAACTTAATAGCTTGGTCCAATGACATAGTACCACCATCATGATCAGGCAAATGAGAAGTTGCCGCATGGCATGAGGTAGAGACAAATGGAGGATGATCCACAGGCATCCGTGCCAGTAGATCAACGACTCTGAATCACCAATCCGAGTCATTCCTTGAGGACCAATCAAAAAGCAAAGACAAAGCCAGACAGAATAAAAACTTCTCTCCACCCCATTGTGCATTGCGACAAGCCAAGGAGAAGCAGTTGAGCACCAAAATAAATCTCCAACAAGTGGCTCCATTAGCAGCAACCATTTTTGGCGCCATCTCCACATAGCTCTATTCTGTTAAGCAACCGTTGAAAAGCAGCTCCAAGAGGGCAAGCCAAGGGCATTTAGAAGGGTGACATGGATCAATCAAAATGCCCTGGTGAGCATCATTGGCAAAGTCAGTTACAGCTGAAGATGGAGACTTCCAACAGAAATGATTCCTCTTGCTGGTGCCAAAGACCTCATCTTCTCTCTCTTCTCTTTGCTATAAATACAACCCTTGGGCTAGTGTAAAAGGGATCCACAAAAGTGCAGCGAAAACCTGCTGAATTGTTTTGTCATTTCCTGCCTTTAAGCAATCAAAAGCATAGGTCTATTCATTTCAAATTCTGAACAATTCCCTGAGTGTGTAAGAGAAACAGAGTGACAACAAGTGATGGTTTCATCCTTGTGTCCTTTGTCCTTCACATTTTGATCAGGAGTTTTAGTCTAACAAGTCATGTAGAGTGCATCCAAATGTATGAGATTTTGCATGTGTATAACCTTTTCTGAACTATACAGGTTGTATTTCAGTTTCTTTACCTTGTGTGATTTCATACATCTCACCTCTACATTGAAACATTTATGTTAGAATTTTTCATATCTTGGTAATAGGCTTGCATTCTGTTGTATCGTGCAATCGTGTATGACATTCATGTGGAGGACAATTTTGGTGCATCACCATTTTTAGATCAGATTTCTCTTATGCATTTCTAACCCTTTTCTCTTCATCAAGGTGGTTTTAACAGTGGTCGTTTTGCAGACACACATACAGGGAGCTAGCCCTTCAAACCTAGAGGTTCATTTCCACCTATAGGCACACCCACATGCCTGGAAATGTCCCAACGTTGCCCAAATCTGGAGGAGGCCTGAATACCCTCTTCTAGGGTGCAAGATTTGGAGACAACTAGTCCTGCTTCCATTATTAGGCAGGTATATTCATGAAACCTTAGTATGTGAGTTTTACTTTTGACCCAATGCAAGCGTTACCTTCTACGATCCACAAGTGAATAAGGCCTTTTAGGCTGCCTATGGAAAATTGGCAGAAAGATATGCTGAAAACCATTGGCTTGGCATTGGGAACGTTTGTTGGGTCATCAATGCTGACAAAAAATGGGAAGCTGAAAGGAAAGCTGAAGAAGTTCAATATATCTTATTTTGGCAATCTTTCCCTTGAAAAAAAGATGGGGAGGAGGGGGTGAGGAGGGGAGGGGATTTGAATCAAACTGCTAAGAATGTTAGGAATGGGGTCTTAAACAGAAACCTCACCTTGCTCAATAGGAGGAGGAAGTTATATGTAGAGATGAAACAATGTGGAAGCAAAAGGCCAGAGATGGCTCGTTAAAGGAGGAGGACAGAGATACTCCTTTCTTTCAGAGATGTATCTTAGCCAAAAGAAGCCATCACTTCATAAAGGGGTTGACAAATGAGAGGAAAGATGAACTCTCATCTTTGGTAAAGATGCAGAAATCTGCAGTTGGCAACTTTTCAGCAGGTTCTCCAATGCAGAAGAGGACCTGGAAGAGATTAAAGAGCAGATTCTCCAATGCATCCCTCTGAATTCGAGCAGAATTCAGCCATCACTCAAAAGATCTCTATGGAGTTGGAGGCAGTGGAGTTTTTTGCTATGAAAAGGGAAAGGCCCTGAGACTAGATGATTCTTTCAACGTTCCTAGGAAATTGTTAAAGAGGACTAATGTTTATGACAGAGTCACCTGGAGCTTTCTAAAGATGAAAAGGAAAACATTTGTTTAGCAGTGAGTGGATTAAATGGGTGCCATGTTGCATTGGAGACGTTTCAATTTTATTCTGTCTGAATGGTCCCCTTCAGACCTCTTTACTGTCCAAAGGGGCCTGAGACAGCATGATCTTCTCTAGCCTTATTCTTTATGACGACATAAGGAATGGGTAGGATACATCAAGTGGAATCATAGCGAAGGGAAAATTACAGGTGTTAAGGTGGCCAAGGAAGTGGAAAGTATAACCCATCTAAAATTTGTTGATGATATTGCCTTGATAAGGGTAAAGCCAAAGCTATTTGTGACTACTTAGATCTGTAAATGAAAGTTTCATGACAACTTATAAATGATTTCAAACCTGAGGTTGTCTTCTTCAGTACTTAGAGGAGTATCCGAATCAAAATTGTTTAAATGATTTCAAAAATTAGGTTGTCTTCTTCAATAATTTCCAAGTCAAAATTGTGAGTGTTTAAGACTCCAAGAGCTTCCCACCCCTTACCTAGGCATTCCTTTGTTTTATTCCCCTCTTAGAAAGCAGAGATGGAAGGTGATGTTAGATAAGATGGGCAAATAATCACACTCAACTCATAGGTGGCTCACCCTTTCTGTGAGAACTACCATCGTCAAGTCAGTCTTGCAGACCCTTCCAATCTACTCTGCTTGTCTAGCTGCTCCCAAATTACTCCTTAAAGAAATGGATAGGATGATGTGACAATTCCTATGCAAGGAGATTCGTAAAATAAAAAATGAAGCCTAGTTGAAGGGACAACGCTTTCCATCCTAAAGGTAGAGAGGGTTTGCTCTTTGGAAAAGTGATTATGTACAATACTACCATGACAGCCAAGATATATTGGATATGGATCCAAAAGCCAAATAAATTTTGGACTCATATTTTGAGAAATAAGTACCTAGGTAATATTCAAGTTGAGAAAGTTCCTAGGCAACCAATTGAGGGCAAAGGATTGCCCTTTTGGGCCTGCATTATAATGGGTTGTAACCTTATCAAAAAGGGCAGTTTTTGGATTTTGAAGGATGGTGGAACTGCCCTGTTTTAGGATGATGCCTGGGACCAGCATCCCGCATGGTTCAATAATTTCAAGAACTTGTGCCTTTGAGAGGGACAATGCTGGAAAACCGATGGCTAACAATGGCAAAATATAGGACTGGGCAGGTGGAGAATGGAAATCAAAAGTGTACCTGTAAAGAATCCGAGTAGTTACAAAAAAGTGGAGATCCCCATTTAATGCACTTGCTATAGGAGATCCTAAAACAAAGACTATGCAGCCTTTTGGAAGGCAAAGATTCTCTAGGATGGGGACGAAAGGGATCAAGGACCTTATACTTCAAAGAATAATAGTTGAGGAGGCGTGGACAAGTGAAAAATCAAAGTTAAGTCATTTCAGAATTTTTTGTTGAACTGCTTACGTCTTTGTTAATCAGGAAAAGAATAAAAAAATCTCAGTGTAAGGATATGATGTTTCTTGGTTATAGTCACCATTCTAAATAATATATACTGATTAGTATCTCTACCAATAAGGTGACAATTAGTAGAGATGATGTTGCATATGAAAATAAAAGTATTTTTCGGTCTACTTTGGAAATTTTCGCCTAATTCAGATTCTCCATGCTTGGTTGATACTAACAAAGCAGTAGACACAAAAGGCCAGAGTAATGTGCAGGATGTATAAGTGCCACGTAATGATGACGAAGCAAAAATTCCCACATTAAGGATGTTGACACTGAATTGCCTCTAAAGGAGGTCACTGGAAGGGCTGGCCAACAGGTTGTTCCTGTAAAGAATAGACCCAAGTGGAACTATACTACCATAGAAGGAGCCAAAGAAGGTAAGCTCTCTCAAGAAATTCAAGAGAAAGAGCTAAGACAAAGAAAATGTACGATTAACTAAATTTTGATGATAATTCAGCATTTTTTAGCTTTGTTTCAATCACTGGCATTTCATGATATAGCCTAATTCTTATGATAAAGCAAACAAGAAACAAGAATTGGAAAGGGTCATGCAGGTGGAGCATGCCTAAATGAAAAACAACTTGGGCTAATTGAATTGCTATCAAAAAAGAATCCCATCAAGGTGAATGGGTATACAAGACGAATTCGAACGCTGATGGATCCTTGGGTAAGTACAAGGAGAGGTTGGTGGCAAAGGGATTTGTGTGATGTCGCCATTTCCACATCATGAATAAACAGGGCTTGAAGACCCTTAGTCTATTCCCCATAAACTAAAGGAGACCTTTTTGGGAAATATTATTTTATTAATTATCGAAATAGTAATTTTTATCATAAGGCAATTATTAATTAATTAATAGAATATTTAAAGAGTGATTTTTATCACTAAAGTGCTTAAATGAATTAATTATTAATTTATTTGCCTTAAAAGTAATTTTGATTACTATTTTAATTATAGCAGTTAATTAATATATTATTCAAAAATGAGATGTCGGCATGGGAGCTAAAGCAAGGAAAAAGAAACACTTAGTATGAACCGAAACGTCTTTCATGCATAATCAATTGGACAAAAAATAAAAACACGGTTTTTTCCAGAAAAAACTCTAACTAAAAAGAAAGGTGTTTTATCTTCCCAAAGTGGTTCACCCTCTTTGGAAGTTATAAATACATGGCGAAGGCTACAACGGAGGATATACTGAATTTGATATTTTGTTCTTCATGCTTGAAAAAAACTATTGGGATGCATGCCCAATAGAGGTTCGCTACTGTTGGTGATTGATCAATCTAAAAGGTGTCTTTTGACACCACAATTGCTAAAAGAGATATTGTTCTTGCCCTAAAAAGTGGGACAAATTGCTTTGGAGGGTTTGTGTGCATGTTTATGAGGGTTTCATGGTCTTTTCTTTGCGTCTTGAATTTGTTAATTTATTATGCTATTTTTGCAAGTGGAGCAAACCATTTAGGGAGCTTGGATCTAAGGTTTGAAGGCTTCAATTGATCTAAAATTCACAAATTAAATAATCTTATTTTATTTGCTATTTTTTTTATTATTTGTGTGAAGTTTTAAGACGATTTGTGAAGGATTTGAAAGAGAAAAATTAAATAATAATTTGCAAAATTATTATTTAATTATTTGACAGGTTTTCGAAAGATTGTCCACTTGTGAAAGGCAAGAATATTTTCTATAATTTTTTGTTATTTTTCCCAACACTTTGAAAGTGGGGCGATTGACCTAGAGGAGCTATTTTGACATTTTCTATGCCCAAATAGGTCGTTGAAATTTTTCTGATATTTTTCGGAGGATCGTAGCTATTTTTTGCAGGGGTTTGAAAAGGAATTTCACTCCGAACAGCAGCTGTAATTTTGATAATAAATCAGAATTTTCTGCCATCTTATTGTGGTGTTTGAGCTTCAGAAAACGAGTAAAAAAAGTACTTATTTGTGCAAATTAAATTCTGAATTTTCCCTGCACATTTTCAGTTATTTCAGAATAAGTTGTTTGCTCGATTTTACCCATAAAACCCTATCATTTTGGCGTCTAGGGTTTCTAGGGTTCATTAAGGGTTTTGAGAGCTTGTTTTGCAATCTAGGGTTTGCTAATTGCATTTTCAAATTTGCGGATTTTGGAGAAAACCCCTTTTGCATTAATTCATCCCATTTGGGGACATTACAATTTGGGTATAAACTATGAGAAGACCTTTGCTCTAACAACAAAGATGGTGACAATCAGGTTGATTCGAGGCATTGCATCAAAATTTAGATGGAAACTCCACAAAATTGACATGAAGAATGCATTTTTGTCAGTGGAGATTTGGGGAAGTGCATATCATTCAGCCACAAGGGTTCCAAGTTGCAAGTTAATAACATCTAGTGTAAGTTGGTCAAAGCTCTTTACAATTTGAATTAGGTTCCATGAACGTGGTATATTGAAAATGATATTTCATCTCACTAGCTCTGGGATCAGCAATAGCCCTTTTGATAGAAATCTATATGTCGACCTCAAATGATGATACAGCTATTCTTATTGTTTATACGGATAAATTACTCGTCACTGGAAACAAGACAAGCACAGTTCCACAAGTAAAATCAGATTTGTGCTCTACCATTGCCATGACAGATTTAGGTCTCTTGCATTATTGCCTAGGAATAAAGTTTTGGTAGACTAATGATGGAGTTTTCATTTATTAAATAAAGTATGCCAAAAAATTGTTGTAGATATTTTGCATGGATAATTGTAAGCAGGTATGTACCCCTGTTGAGCTGTTCTGATGTTAACAGTAAATATAGACTCACAAAAGTCCAATAAGTTGTTTTTTCAAAAGTTGGTGGGCAGCTTGACTTAGCTTACAGCCACAAGGCCTGATCTCAGTTATGTTGCAGGTTATATTTCCAGGTTCAAAAAGATGGTACATAGGAGAGCAGAAAAACTAACTCTGAGACATGTGGAAGGTACAACAAAGTTTGGTATCTGGTATGGTCAGAGCGATCATTTTCAGTGTGCTGGTCTCATTGACACTGATTGGGCAGGTTTGATAAATGATACAAAATTTACATTATAAAATTCTTTTGGCCTAGAACGTGCTATTTCATGGGCTAGCAAGAAACAGCAAACAACTTTTCTTCCACTGAAGCAAAGTATAAAGTTGTCCTCGCAGCTTGTGAAGCACTTTGGTTGAGGTGATTTACAAGTGACTTAAATGCCAGCAAAAATGATTCATTGTGACAATCAGAAAGAAAAGAAAGAGAAAGAAATTATATTAATGTCCACAAATGACCAAAAGTAGGTCGATGGGACTCAAGGACAAAGAACCTAACAATAGAAAGTTCTAAGAAGAGAGAATCCGAGAAGCAAAATAATAAAAGCACATAAGACAAAATAAAGCAGTGTGCCACTAACACAGAGAGTAATGATATCAATAAAAATAGCAATGAAGGGTGAACAAGAGCCCTAAAAGCGTGTGCCGATGAAGACTGGAAGGAAATCTCATGGACCATTTATGTCTCCGCCTCAAGTGGAGGAGTCATCTGAGCCATCATCGATCATTATGAAAGATCTAATAATGCTTGTCGAGGAGTATCCAAGGTTGTAGAGGTCAAGCTAGGAGATCCTATGACGAAACAAAGCACTTCCTCTAGAAATTCCCCTAACATCCAAGACCAACGTAGCTCCCATAGTAGAAAATAAATTCATAATGAGTTTGCCCTTGTGGTCTTGGGGGCAGTCGATAGGAAGTAGATATATGTCGTCAGAAGGGAGCCAAGTCATGCTGACGGGAAGGAGCAAAGCTACAATTTCGAGGGAAAGCAAGCTATAGAATCTAAATAATCTAAGCAGTAATGGTGCACTGAGAGAAGCGTCATCTAACTAATCTATCAGCTCTAATATGTTAAGTACCAGTATCCAAAGGGCATTTAGTGCTACCTATCACCTGGGTGGGCTGAAAAAGGAGGTGATCAACATGCGGGTTCTAGAACCTCTAGATCCCCCCATTAGGCATCTATGTTGGAGGGTGACAGCCTCGTGAAGATAAAGAGCCAAGCACCATTGGTTTGGATATCTAAAGAAATTAGATAGAGTGTTGCCTAACTCCTTGTAGAGGAAGTGATATCCTCCCCGGATCTAGTGAATGGGGCATCTAAAAATAAAGTGTTCCTTGGTCTCCACCTCCTGGAGGGAGGAAAGATGGCAAAGCTAGCCTTGATGGAAGATCTTATGATCAATTTCCACCCGTAACTAGTGAGAGAACACTCTAATCTGGCCAGGAGGAAATCTCAAGCCGTGGGAGTGAGGGCAATGAAAAATACCATCCACCATTGGTTAAAAATGCTCAACGTAAAAAGCAAGATCAGGGCTGAGCAGCTCAAGGGGGAAGACCCAGGTAGCTTGGATATATTGTCTATAAATGCCCTCTCTGGAAGCTCTAGCGATGACATCCTTCATGGAAAGGAACTAGGGTGGCATCCAAGGAGTACATGAAAGAGGGTACCTGTCAATAGAGACACCAATAGATAGAAAAAGCAACCTAGTCTCCAAGTACCAACAATATCAGTGTCTGGTGGGGACCAATGAAACACTAGGGACAAGTGAAGCAATCCTCTCTAATGAGCGAAGTGCTAAGAATGGATATCTCTCACGACCAGAACCTAAGGCCCACATGGATCCAAGTTTGTGGATGTAGAAAGTAAGCTTGAAGATAGTCTCAAGGCGTAGCAGCTGGGAAGCAAATTCAGCTTGGACGATACACTGAGGAACTATCTACTTGCAACAAATCATGCAACGTCGCATGAGAATCTGGACCCTCTCAATACGGGCCCAGTGAACAGCCCCCAAGCTAAGTCCCCAAACCTCTAAACCATATAAAACTGTAGGCCTAATGATTATATGTAATGCCCATTTTATTTGCTTTTTTATCATTGGTGAAACAGTGATGGTTCCAGTCAAATAAGTTCATTTGAAGTTGAGATTAGCCGGTCTAAGTGTTGTTCACAGGTATATTCTTCGATCTTGGACATCCCCATGATAAAGCTACTAATTATGTTACTCATTTCTATAGGCTTCCTTCAATGACTGAAGTCATTTTGTTTCAGACATTACTAGAGCCTATACCTACAACCCTTACATTTGTGTCTATCTAAGCCCGCCTTAGCAACAAAATAATATTGTTGGTGATTTTGAACGCCAGCTCACCTTTTTGTATAGACATAGAATTATGCTCTTTAAGAATTTTTTTTTTTTTTTAAAATCCAGTGGCTGTAATATCTAAGGAATTAATGCCCAGTTGTTTAGGCAAGTTAGCTACAAAGGTTTCTTCACCACCTTAATGATATCTCTTACCTAATTGCGTAGTGTTTGGACGCTCTTGGGACCCGAGAGATGTGGACATATTGTAAACTATAGGAGTGTTTTATTGCATAGAAAACAATAAGGATGATCGTTGTTAGCAATTAGAAGGAATCGCTCATAGGTAGCTTAAAGATAAATTTGTCGATTGTTTAAAGAAATTACCTTAATTATAATCTTTTCAGTAATATGATTTATTTTAAGTGAATACTCTATGGATAAAATTTTGGACAAATTTGTTTGATGGCCCAAAGTGCATTTAGATTGATGACCAACGCTGTCTGTCAGGACTGTGTTTGAAGATGGTCATTTATTCAACATTGCCCTTCAAATCCTAGCATGGTCCATGGTAGTATGAGAAAATATTAAAGACAATATAAAAATTTATTATAATACTATACGGGTTTGTTGAATTAACCCTGCCTTTGATACAATTGAACAGAGGGAAATCAATTATATTTATAGTTTAGATATGTGAATACGGTCGCATGGACCTTACTTTTAACGAGGTTTTGTAGTAGGACTCCTTTCTACCATCACACATACATATATGTGGTGATAATTATAATAAGTAAATAATTTGTAAATAACTAAAATCAAAAGGGAAGGACAAGTTTTCTAAGGAGAAAAGGGTCAACTGGCTGCCGTGGACAAATGACAAAGAGAAAACATAAAAAGAAATAATAAATAGAAGAAAGAGGAAAAAGAGAGGAAAGAGAGTAAGGGAAGGAGAAGGGAGAAAGGAGAGATATGCTCCTTAGTGAGGCACCCAAGGCAAAATGAAGGGAGAACAGGTAAGCCATGAATATGTGGAAATAAAGCGTTGGCAGGAAGAGCTTGCCCTTCTTTTTTACATGCATGTTATTCTCCTCTTAATGCTCTGTTAAATATATAATTGATTGTTAATTGCAGATGTTCCACATTATCTGGATATATGTACTGGGTTCAGATAAAACCCTGGTAAATTTATGAGTGGGTGTTAAATAAATGTAATTTGGGTGTTTTGCTAATATGTGTGAGTTTTATTGTTGTCTAAATTTGTTGAATCAATGATTGTTCAGATAAAACCCTACTAAAATTATTAATGGATGTTAAAGGAATGTGTGCTATGCATTTTTGCTAATATGCAAGATTTAATTTTGTAGAAATCAGACCTGGGCTTTTCTATTTGGTGTATAAATAGCTTAACCATGTTGTAGCTATTTATTTTGAAGAAGAAATCAGACCTGGGCTTTTCTGTTTTGTGTATAAATAGCTTAACCTTGCTGTAGCTATTTATTTTGAAGGAGAAATCAAACCTAGGCTTTTCTATTTTGTGTATAAAAAGTTTCAATCCTTGAAACCCTGTCATAGCTATTTAATTTGAAGAAGAAATCAGACCTGGGCTTTTCTATTTTGTATATAAATAGCTTAGCCCTGTTGTAGTTATCTAATCTGAAGGAGATATCAAACCTGGGCTTTTCTATTTTGTGTATAAATAGCTTAAATCCTTGAAACTCTGATGTAGCTATTTAATTTGATGAAAAAATCAGACCTGGGCTTTTCTATGTAGTGTATAAATAGCTTTAATCCTTGAAACCCTGCTGTAGCTATTTATTTTGAAGAAGAAATCAGACCTAGGCTTTACTATTTTGGGTATAAAAAGCTTTAACCTGTTGTAGCTATTTAATTTGAAGGAGAAATCAGACCTCGGCTTTTCTATTCTGTACGTAAATAGCTTGACACTTTGTTTGCTCAGATGAAACTCTGTTGTAGCTATTTATGGGTGTTAATAGTTTTATTTATTGAAAAATATAGATCTTGGTTTATTTTCATATTGATATAGCTGGTTTTATTTTATTTTTAAATGCCTATCTTTGAAGACATACACAGCTCGTCTGACAAACAATATGTATCTTTTATTTTATGATTTGGGTATTTGAGATTTTTTTTTGTTTTTTTAGAAAGAGACGTTAGAAAATGTTGTCCTCAAGCCAACCCAGTTTATGGTTTTTTAGAAAAACAGAAAACATTAGTTGTCGACCTATGAATACAAGACATGCACAGTTGATTTTATTATGCATATATAGCTGGTGTAATCGGGGGATGCCTTGTTGCTAAAACTATATTCTAGTGGTATATATTGTAGAGTGGATTTATGAAAATACTCAGGCGTATAAACATCGAAGATTATGTGTCTTCCTTCTAATTACCAAGTTTAAAATTTATACAAACAGTTGTATTCTACTCATATATACATTTCTGATAAGCTGAGGGATCTTAAAAAATACAACAGAGCCTGCAAGTAGTTGTGAAGCCATTAAGTTAATGAATTGAAATATGAAATCTTGGATGGATATTGTATCTGCATGTATGCCCTGGAACTTTGAATAAACCATAGGATGCTCTCAAACCACTTTCCAGCGACACAGTCTTAGTTCTGAGATCAATGTGTTTCATAGACCCATGTAAAGTGTGGATACTTAAGCTTAAAAGTAGACCCAAGATAATAAGTTCCTTGTTAAAATTCCTTAAAAACGTGGAATGAATTTGACATGTATGCATTATATGATTAAATGGTTATATTGGTATAAGGAGATGATTTAATTTATCTATTATGTTAGCCACATTCTTGGCTGATTCATTGGTAAGTTTTCTTTGCTGAAATTAAAGCCTTAATACTCATTGGAAACTGTTGATTTAAGGGAGATAACATTTCCAACGTTATGCTGACTTAACTTTATCTGTTAATTATGCCTTAATGTAGAATGAAAATCAATCAGAAGTAATAGGATCCAAGATTTGCTCTGTTATGAGAAACCCAACCCCATTGTTGTAATTTGATGGACCTTAGATTGGTTATCTGTTGATGTTCCACTACTTTGTACAAAGAGATAGTAGTGTAAAAGAATGTAATATAGTTATGTTTTCCTCTCTTGACTGCAATAGAGTGTCTTTGACCTGCTGGTTGTCCTTGCCTTTGGGCATACATTCTAATTATTAAACTTTGCTAGAAGAAGAATTTGTAATTTGTACATTGTTTAATGTCAATCAAAATTTCTGTTATAGAGGCATGTAGATCCTTGCTTGAATTACGTTTCACCTTGGTTTGACTGTGCCTTGAATTATGGACATGTTCTTAATAAAGGAAAGCACTATACTCCTTTCTTATCAATTTGTGTCTTCGTTGTGCTTTATGGTTGTGTTCAGCTTAGAGTTAGCTGCAATATCCATGGGAACTATGCTATGATTGTTATATTCAAAAGTCTTGTTATAATCAAAATACCTAAAACGTATATTCATAGTGCGTTGTTAGTTTTAACCATGAAAATATTGAAGAGTGTTTATAAACTTTGTTTGCTCTGGTCTAATATATTCGGAATAAGTAGTGAGCTCTTAAGTAATGTACTAATGCATCTTGTACTGATATTGACCCTGATTTAAGGCTTGTGCATGCTATTCCATAGCTAGTAAGTTTTAGAGTGTTCAACATAGTAGAAGTGACTAGTTAAATCTTGTATTTTACCTTGAAAGCCTCAAAGCTCTCAATGAACAAGATCCTCTACCTGTTATATGTAAGCTGTCACAACTAGTAAGCCTATGGGGTTATTATTCTGATCATATACAGCTGGTTTAGGGGTCATGATGATTTATTTGTTCATAAACCTGCATATTTAGTTTTGAAATAAAAGTAACCTCTGATCTGTGTTAATGTAGGACGAGGTCTCAACCTTCATGATGAGTTATCGATGGTATTAACTACGTACTGTAAGTAATTACAGACCAGGCAGCCCTATTAGATGTGTTTAAGTCAAGAATATTAAGATATCAGTTGACTTGTATGATCATGATAAATGAGGAACTTCACTAGAAGTTTAACCAAGTGAGCTTGCCTAGATGTGGTGAAGATATAAACTTGCACCATTATATTTAACTGATTGTATACTATTGTTGGATCAGGTTGTGACATAAGAAGCCTTTAAGGGAACATTGGTTACCCCAATTACTTAAGCTTCTATTTCTTGAAGTCCAAATTAAAGATGGTGCCTAATTGTGTACTCTATATTCTGAGAACTGAATAAAAGAGATTTATAGATTTATGTGGCTATGTCTGGATTTAGATACAAGCTGGATTGAGTCCTTTAGGACTGTCAAACTGTAAAAATCTTATGCCATATAAAGAGCATAGTGATCCTTACTTGATGTTATAACGTGGACCAATTATAAGTAATCAGAGTTGGTGCATTTCAATGCGGTACTGAATTTTAAGAATCGTGCTAAATTATCTGACTATGAACAGTAGTTGCATTTATCATCCTATTTGGAATAAAAGTTGACCATGCCTGACTACTTGAGCATTTCTAAGAAAGTTATGGGATAGAATAGGTTCTTTGTAAACCTATAATTAAAAGTTAAGATGACTTGAGTCATGTTAAATGGGCCTTAAGGCATTATTGCATTTATGTTTAACTTACACTCTTGCAAAACTTAAGTATTTATGAAGTACCAAACATAGACCTAAGTGATTATGGTTTCATTGGTAGGAAGCTGTTATAAAAGCCTACATAAGTACTTCAACTTTATTGGTTGGCACGTACAATTATCTTTAAGAACTTATTATCCTTATGGAGGGTAGGTAAGGAAAACTGAAGTCTATGATGAAGGGATTTGCACTCATCATCATACCACCAGTTCATAGGGCAGTATCTATGGCGGGAAGGGGGTCTGAAGTAATGTATGGTGTGGCAGTATCCCAGAGGGTTTGACATAAGAACTCATACATGGAGTCGGTTGAGGGAAGAGGGAGGGGGTAGACCCCACACATAAGAATAGAGAGACTGGTAGCATAGTCAATGGTGTAGCCATCACCAAAGTGGATTGTGGTATGACTAATGTTGGGGTATGAGGTGGGAGGCAAGGGGGGAAGGGTGAGAACCAATATGGAGGTTGAACGTCAAGATGGCATGGTCAGCAAGGGGGACCTAAGGAAAAACAAGGAAGCCACAAATGTGGGGGGTGAGGAATCTGCAGGTGAGAACATGGTCCACGACACTCACACCACCACCCTGGGGAAAACAAGTGAATCTACCAGAGTCGGGGAAGTGAGGAAGCCCATTGAGAATGTGGAGGCTCTAAGATTCACTCAACTAGAGAAGATGTCTGTCATAAGTTGTAACCATAGAATTTTTGTCGACAGAGGCTCTCTGTAAACCCAAATCCTCTAGATCCAACTCATAAACACATAAATCATCCTATGCAAGATCATGAATAGGCGCTTGGAGGTTCCCCATAAGGGCATTAAAATTGCCCAAAATAATGAAATCACCAACAGTAGAGTATACCGAGAGATCTTCGTATAGAGGTCAAGGTACGGGTCCCCATCAACATGAATGACGAATGGAGATGTGGCGAGGGGGGGATAGCATACGACTATGAAGACATCCAAGAATAAGTTGGACCCCTCTGAATCTGTAGCCACATGTATTTAGAGTGGACATTAGAAGCCATAAGTGAAACTGTTGACCTAAAGCTATCCTAAATGAGCCAAGCCACACCACCTGAACCATGGACACCACTTGATTTGTGGGCCTCACGATGAGAAGCCAAAACCCACAAGTACCCTGTGACTGAATGAAGGGTCAGTTCAGGGTTGTCATGGGTCTCAGTGAGGAATCCTGGGAAGCTATAACATCCTGGAAAGTACCTGGAGAAGACCATAAAGTGCCATTGCAATTCAAAGAAGCAATGGAGATGCAATCACCTCCCACCAAGACCAAAGTTTGTCGTCATGATCATGGTCTAAAGCATGACCACCCAGGAGGGCAATAATCACAAATGATAGCCCTCCAAAGTTTGATAACAGCCCACTTGTTTTCTTTCTTGGCAACTACAACCTAAATACGAGCTTTCCGAAGCTCCTACACCTAGAGTCATGTGAGATATGCATCTACATAGATTTCGCAAGAGGAAAAAGAGTTTATTTTTTGTTTTATGAGCTTTCAAATGCTCTTCTGTGGTTTGGAATCGGATAACAAGGGTGATGTCCAACACTGTCCAAGATTTGTTAAGGGAAATATCTTTCAAGTCCAAAGATTCATGCAAGAACACGCGACCTACTTGTAAGGGATTAGCTAGTTTAGGGAGGCCATGAACACAAAGGTTGAGTGCCTTGGTTTGACAAGCCTTTTGTTATTCAAACTTTGCTTGGATAGTCATTTCCACGACTGGAGGTGCTTTCTTCCACTTAACCACTTGTATCCATGAATTTTGTTCCTCAACTTGTTTTTCAATATATTGTTGTTGGGTTGTGGTTTCTTTTTTAAGGTGCTCATGTTAAATGATTATCTCTCATTGCTTGTTATGAATTTTTGAAACCACTTCATTAAGCTGCTGAAGGCATGGGCACTTAGCGGGGGTGGCCTAGGTTTGTTCGAGCTTAGTGATTCTTGCTTGCAAATCAGCAATAATATTATCGTTCTCCTACAACTATGTCTAGAACAGTGATAAAATGTTTCGTAGTTTAGAACCTAAAGCCTCAATTCTAGATATCCAACTACAAGTCCTAGCATATTTAAATTTGGGGGTCTACACCTTGTGATGGTGAGGAGTTTTAAACCCTTGTGTTAGAGGGAGTTCCATTTTGTTCGTTGTACAAGCTTGCAAGTCTGAAAATAAAAATATTTGCTTTTGTCTGTGGTTGTCCTCTGAGCATCACGCACTAAAATTGCAACTATCCAAACTATGCCCTCATGCACAACTATCATGATTTCTCCTTGACAATCTCCTACTGATTCATGCCCTAAAAAATCGTGAAATACAGGTCATGCCCTAAAAATCGCAAAATACAGACCATGGCTTAAAAATTGTGAAATACAAAAATCATGAAATATAGACCATGTCCTAAAAATTGCAAAATACAAACTTCAAGCTCATGTTGCAAGAGGCCCTAGAAGTGCAAATGGAACGCAAGTAATCTCAGGGCATGCTTGTCCCTATAGGAATTTTCAACGAGAAAACTCACCAAGAATGACAAAACGGAAGAGAACAAGACGAGAATGAATAGAACGGGGATGAAAATGACTGGATGGGTCGAGAATGACCAAATGGGTCGAACGAAAAAAAAAAACATGGGACAACCGTCCTCCCCTAAAGCATGGGACTCCCATCCTATTATCATATCAAGTGTTGAACCAATGTAATACTACTCAACCCATCAGCACACCCATGGCCAAGAATCCAGCTTTTCAAGCACAAACAAAACATATCCAGGAACATTTTTATTATATCTGACAGCTCATAGACAATGGAGAGATAGAGTTGCAATATTGTGCAACTCAAGAACTAACAAATGACATCTTCACCAAACTGTTTAGACTAGACAATTTTGTCAAAGTTAGAGAGAAATTGTATGTTGTACCTCTCTGCAAGGAAACCTGCAAGGTCTACCTCACACTTCACAAAGGATGGGTTGAAAACGTTTCAAAGTTAGGTATTTTTCTAGTTTTGTCTCTCCTCATGGGCTCTCTATTCCCAATATTGGTTGGCTTCCTCAATTTGCACGTTGTGGGCTTGGAATTGAGGAGCAAGGAGATTTGGATGGAGAGTGGATTGGAGAACTCGCTCCATAGACAAGACCAGGTTACCTAACACAAGGAAAACAGCGAACTCTAAGGGGTTGTTCTTGATCAGGTTTAGTCATAAAATGGATAGCTAATAGATATATGGACATAAAAATGATGACTCTAGGCAAACCTTACCAAAGACCAAGTTGGAATTTAAGTTGGATAGGAAGGTGGATAGAGTAGCAAGCACTCAGAGTAGCTCAATGCCTCTAATTTCTAATATCAGTACAAGAAATTAAGTCTAACCTAAAAAACAACAAACACTCAAGAAAACAAACTAAAAAAAGTAAGACAATCAAAAACCAATCTTTCTATGAATGCTAGATTGTTAAGGCATGTAGACAGTAACATTCATATTGTCATAATTATCATCATAATTACATATTGTCATAGCCGACGAGTTATGTGGTTGTATTGCCGATCTTACCTAGTTTGTAATGACTCTTGTTGGTTATGTTTAAGTGTTGAGGGTTGTGTCAACCACCAACCATGTGTCATTTGTCTTACATATAGCAAGAGATGCATCGGGAAAAGGGTGCTTGTATCCAGTCCTTCCTGTACAGTATGAATTGTATCGACTTATCTTTTGTGAATAAAAAGTTGCTAATGCCCAGATAATCTTGTTGCCTTGGTACGTGATGAAACTACTATTTTATGTACATTGTTATTGGTAGTCTACATTTTGGCGTTGTTACCTTAAAAAATGTCAGGTCAAGTTAAAGTTGGTTCACAAATATATGGGCCAACCATAAATGTGAAACACAATATAAAAGATATTACAATCATGCAAGGAGTTCACAAAGAATAAAACCAATGCATACGAGCAATAACTCATGCTATTGACTTAGAACAAAGGAGAGAGATATAAACAATCAAGGAGGGTGCCAAGAAGTTTAATGGTCTATTTGATTGGTGGAGCAACAAGAATGATGACAAAGGTTGTCACAAGTAGAAAATTCCAAAAATTAGAGGACAAACGATGTGGAACCTTGGCCACTCGTAATAAGGAATGAGTAGAGTTTGTCAAAGCCCCTTCTAGATGAAGGAAGCATGGACCTTCCCGACCAGCGTGAATCAGAGGATGTTGCAAGGAAATCATGTGAAAGTCTAGGACAACCCAAACTACAAATTGAAGAGCACGAAAGAGGGGCCTGACAGTAGGTAAGATAGTCTACGGATCCCTAGGGAACGAAGGGTCAAGCATGGGGACATCTAATAATGATAAGAAATTAGAGGAATGTTCAATGTTGGCCTTCTTAAGAGGGAGAATTGTATTTAAAAAACCACGCTAGAGCCATGGCTAACCCATCAACTCCATATCCAAAAGCGCAAAAGTTGCCAAAATTTACTAGTGGTGGATCTAACAATCCAATACAACACTGTCATATATGGATCACTATTTGGACTACCAATAGGCAAACTAATGCTCAAATGTGGTTGAGATGCTTCCAAACTACTCTTCAATAAATGGCCATCGATTGGTGAACCGATGCATCAAGCACCGACAAAGAAACATGGGCAACATTTAGACAATTGTTAAAAGCTTTGGATCAATTCCCTAATATCCTAACCAAGGAGGTTCAACAATGGGCTCTCTCTATTTCTCATCCTTCGTCCTCTTTGTCAATGTTCTTCCTTCTAACACAAGGTGTGTTGCTCGCTCCATGTTGTGATCATTATCTTGTACAGTTGTGGTTATAACATTCCTGAGTTCTAGAATGCTCGATAAGAGATCTGCTACTTTGATGAGTATAGTGGTGCGTAGAACTTGCCTTGCAATTTCTTTGTCTAACCCAAGCCGATTGGTTAATGCACTTGTACATTCACATGGAGTTCTTTGTTCTTCCATCATTGCTCGTTTAACCTCAGCTCTTGCCTCAGCCACTCATTATTTTTATATACATGTATCGAAGTAATTTATTTTCTTTGCCTAGCCACTAGTGATTTCCATCAGCTCTTCATTTCTTGCATCAAGTATGTTGATGTTTGCTCGCTTCGGGCAATTGGCGTCCTTATGATCTTCAAGCCCACACCATCTACATAGGAGTCCAGTGTTGATTTGATTGGTGGGGCTAGCTCTTGCAAAATGTCCCCACTTGTTGTACTTACGACACTGAACCATCGGTCGACCTTACTTATCAAATTGGATGTGGCTACCACCTTACCCCATATTGTTTTGGCATCTTGTATTGTTTTGTTGGTTTCTATATCTGATGGGGGAAGCAGTCAGAGATGTTCTCACATTGCCTTTGAACATTGTTAGCATGGGAGGCGGTATGGATGATTCTCCTTGGGTATGGAGGCCTTGGTTACCCCTATTTTTAAAGTCATACGGGCAACTTTTTATATCATGGTCATTGACTTGACCGATTTCACAAAACAATCTTCTAGGATAGTTGGCCTTGGTGTGCCCTTCTATTTTACAGTCGATGCACCAAAGGTCCTTTCCTTCCTTCTTAGTATCTTTTTTCAATTCTCTCATCATTCGAAGCATGTCCTTCGAAAAAGATCATACAAACCTTGGTTCATTGTCACTAGATTCGGAGTCGTCGTCTTCACTCCATCTTCTTGTGTGCGAGGATGATGTTTTATTCTCACTTTCAATGTCCATTGCTCGGTTATAAGCATCCTTGTATGACGAAGATAAGCCCACCTTCATTTTTTCACTCAGTAAGGGAGCCAACCCTTCAATAAACCATCTCTATTTCAGGCCGCCAACTAGTTCTTTATCAACCTTCCCGAGTATTTCCTTCAGTCTTCTATCTAAGCCTGGACCACCTCATGCTTACCTTGACAAATGTTATAAATTTCTGCGACAATCTCGTTGTCATCTATCAAGAGTTTGAATTCTTTTTCAAACGCTTCCCTGAGTGTTGCCCATGTTACTTTGTCAATACTTGATGCATTTGTGTACCAATCGATAGCCATTCCCCAAAGGATAGCAAGGAAGCACCTTAACATTATTCGATCATTTGTCTTCACATTTGTAGTCCACATAGTGATGCACATTTAACAGTGTCGTACCGGATCTTCAAATCCGTCACCAATGAATTTTAGCAGCTTTGGTTTTTCAATGGAGTCAGAGTACCCATTTTCATGGGTGTTGGGATCTTCTAAGGTGACCTTCTAAATATGATCTTCCTCCTTGGGATGGTCTCTATCAAACCTTCCCCTACTCTTTCAGACACATCTTTGTACTCAACCCGTCCTTTGACAATTTTTTATATACTATCTTGCTCACCCTTAGGTTCCCTATCTATGCTCTTGCCCACGCTTGTCGTTCAAGTTATTAAAGTTGTTTTGGCTGCCCTAGTGTCTTTGGTTCAATCCCTGGATATTAGTTTCATTAGAGACTCGTTCTTTTTCTGTGAAGAAATCATCTTCAAACTCTTGATCATTGAGGGAACCTAACTCCTCTGTGGATTCCATTGATATTGGTGTGAAACTCCCCAACAGTATCCAAAGGAGTAGATGTCAAGCAATCGCCTCCCATTATGTAGCTAAGAGTGGTGGGGGATGACCAATTACTTGGTCCGGCACCAAGTGAACCTTCTCTCGGTTTTGAATCCTACCTGCTCTTGGTTTTTTGAAGTGTTTCTTACTTGTAGCCTCCTTTGTTCTTGTTCCAAGAGTCTAGTCGACCTCCATATTTCGATTTCCTCTATCCTGCCACGTTGGCTTCTTTGTCCCCTTTTATTCGGGTTCAATGTCGGTCTTCCAATCTCGCTTCCTTTTCACGACTTTGCCTTTGAAGGATTTTTTGTCTATGATCCTCTTGGTCACATTCAACACGAAGTTTCTGCAATACTATATAGTGCCTAGCAAGAAGTCATGGGAGGTGATCAAGGTTACACTCTACTTCTTCTATGACTAACAATTATCCCCAGATGGAATCTACGGGCACTTGGGTTCGTTCATCTTCTTTCTTGACGTGTTCACATATGGAAAGGTCCCAAAGGTATTGTAAGCCCTTGGTGAGTTCTTCTTCTTGTTTGGTTTCAACCACTTGTTGGATGGGTCGACCTATTAATTCTCCATGTCATTGTTAACAGGATTTTTGGCCGACTTACTTCCATAATTAGTATGATTTGAGTTATTTTAATTCAACGACGCCAAAATGTAGTATACTTAAAGTCCAGTAAGACACTAGATTATCAACAAGAAGCTTACACATAATAGTAATTATTAAACATACCAGGTACATGTATCCAATAATATCAGCTTTGTATTCCTCAATGATAAGTCTTAATATAATTCAATTAGTTCCGGGAGGACCTAATACAAGCACCCTTACCCCGATATTCATTATGTTTCTTAAAGGACAAGACCAAGCAGTTGGTGGTTAACCCAACCGTCACAACCGACATAGCTAAGAGACTTTCTAATAAACTAACAAAACATTCTGACTACATTCAGTCATGAATGACAATTCAACAGACTAAAAAGGCGAATATGATAGTTGAATACTGGAGACAATTTCAACCCACATTCATGCAATTTTGTGAATAATATTCACTTTTAAGAGCCAAGATTGGTTGACTACAAAGAAAAGCAAATCTTCCAAATGAACAAGTTAAAATTCACCTATTGTCAAATTTCTTGTAAGGTTGTGGTCAAACCTATTGTACCATCTACTGTTGTGAACAATGTCAAGACAAATGTTGTTGACTATGTTGTTTCTAAGCCTGCAATTGTTCAAAAGCAGTCCAACCATATTGTGGATAATACACCCATCCAAACTCCTATTGCGGACCTTCATTTGTTGTACGATATGGGAAAATTAAAACCCAATAAGTATCATGTTGGTCTAGGGTTTCAAGGCTCTATGGATTTTCATATGCTAGAGTACTCAACCCATCAAATTTGAATCAATAAGTCTTCTAAATAAATGTCATGTTGAGTCATCACCTTATTGGTCAATCCAGTGAAGTCAAAACCTCCAAGTTGTCAATTTGACCAAAATCAACTTGATCACATTATCGATGTCAAGGTCATACTTCTAGTAATTGCTTTGACCTACATCCTTGTACATAATGTGGCAACAATACTCATTTTGTCAAGCATTATTATATGCGAGATACGCCAACTAAGTTCATGAGGCATGTATATTTTGGTTGAATTGATCATTCCAGATGGCGATCTGAGGTTTGTCTACTATCCAAATCCTATGGGATAGTTAAACCCACAGTTGTTGATGATGATTTGTCTGGTCATAATGATGGTGTTAATCATGTTGGTGTTCGACTTCATTTCTTTAATGATGATGAGCTCAGCCTTGTAGATTTCATTGATCATGATCATACCAGTCGACATTCTAGATTTGATGTTGATACACATTATTACGTCTCTAGGAATATTTGATGAGCAACTAGTTACTAAGAGGATTGCAAAGTTGGACTCGATTCCCACGGATGATGTTTGTGCATCCACTTCTTGTTTAGATAGTGTTGACAAGATCATTGATATCTTTTGTGATCAATTGGAGCTACCTATTGAGGATTGTGCTATTGTTTACACCTTTGTTGACCCCGTCCTCGTGATTGCCCACTCCGACTAGGACACTGATGATGATGATCTTCTCGACAAGAGTTGTCTTATGTTTGTTAAACATCATGTTTGTTTTACTGTTGAGGACGTTGGATATGTAGCACAAGATGATCATTGAGGATTTTGTGTATTTGAGGCTATGGAAATTGGATTTTTGCCTCTTCTTGTTGATTTGGTAGGGCAGTTTAGGCCCACATATGTACGCTTGAGTTATAGTTTGAAAACCCAAAAGGGTGGCTTAATGGGCTTGTGATGAAAACCCAAAAGGGCATCACTGAGTTGTGCATCTATCTATACACGTTCCATGATGTTTTGCATTGTTGATTCAGACCACTTCATGTTCAAATGGGGTTCTATATAGCAGTTCTCCACTCTCATCTAATAGAGGGGGAATGTCAAGAGCCAAATTCCATATTTTGTTGATTTGAGGATTATATGGAACTAAGTCATTTTCTGACGAGTGATTGCAAATTTGACTCACAAGTTGTTGATGCTTGGTTGAGTCACCAAATATTTTCACCAGATGTTGATTTGTCTACTTGTGTACCTAATGGATTTTTTGCATGTGACTTGCAGTTGTCATTTGAATGTGGATTTTGCACACAACTTGCAAATATTTGTTGATGTATATCACAGTTTGATATGTATCGGGTTGTAAATATTCTAGATGATGTACCTAGACTTATCTTTCCACATTGCCTATAGTGTTCTCAAGTGATTACAGGTATGCAAGGAGTTGTCCCAAAAGTGTTACATGAAGACTACTCATATTGGTTATTGCAACATTGCAGCTTATTGCAACAATGCAGCTTATTGCGGATCATGGCATATTGCATAGCATTGGACAAAGTTTCATCCTGATTATTGTAACATTGAGAATGGTACGTGACATGACAGGTCCCAAGATTTTTGATATCCAGATTTCGAGTGAGTAATTGTTTAGACCAACAACTGACACATCAGATTTCATGGATTATAGATTGCAGGTTGCAGAATTTGGCACTGCAGCTTTGAGAGAGTTCATTTCCGATGACCATGCATGGAGCTACTTCATCATATTTCAGAGTTTTGGCATAGTTTTTCAACTAGTGGGGCAGTTTTTTATGTGTCAACATTCACCTATATTTTTGAGTTCGAGAGTTTGGTGGACATGAATTGGTTCACATTTTCAGCTTGTCAGAGATTGAGGTATGCAGGCACTATAGTGCAGCTGCAACACATTTTTGGGGTTTTGTGGGTTATTTATGAGAGTCGGCTTGACTTATCGAGATCTTGGTCTCTTTGGCACATGGTTGATCGAAAAAAACTAGGAAAGGGTGTAATTCCTTACAGGGTTATATATGAATCACATGCAATGACTTCATCATGATTTGCAGTTTTCAGATTTTTTAGCACACCATTTACATCATAGTAGTTGCAAATAGGAGTTGCAAAGAATGACAACTCAGTGGACTTAGGTTTACAGGGGGGTTTGTTAGGAATATATATTAAATCTAAGTCCCTAAAATATTTAACAACCTATTTACTATTGACATTTGGTGATTAGTTGGTGGGGGTTACTCCCGTTATGAGAGTTGTACTACATTGTGCTATTTATTCTTTATGTAAATAATAATTAATTGAACATTGCATTGCAGCACATCGTTTCAACTTGTATCCGTCTATTTTTCTATTTTATTATTTGTACTAATAATGATAACCAAAGAGAACAAAGAAGGCTAGAAATTATACTGAAATCAGTTAAGAGAGGGATGTAAAGACACACCAAATGCCAAGAACCAAGAATAAGAATGTATGAACGTGAAGAATCGAGAAAATAATTTTTCTTCCATGTTTCCAACAAAAACTAGGACTGAAATGTTGCAGGTGGGCTGAAAACAGCAAGCAAGATGAAAAAGGGGTGTGAAAAAGCACTCAAACAAACAAATTCCAATTAAATGTGAGGCTAAGAAACCTTTCAAACCCAAGAATAGGCTGAAAATGTGTCGATGCAAGCAAATAAGGAGAAAAAATCAGAATTGAGGAGCAAAGTGTGATGCAACGAGAAAATAAGAGGATGTGTGAAACTTGAGGATACTCTAGAGTCTAAACAGCCTTAAGAAACCTTAAATTTTATCAAACAAGACTAAAAATGTGGAAATAAAGTGAGAATATGAGAGAAATTTCATCAAACGAGTAGTATGGAACCTAAATGCAAGCAAATCAATGAAACCAGAGATAATGTTATTAAGTGGACAAGATATCAGAATGTAGAGAAATATTGGGTAGCTGTCAAAGCAAGATGGCATCCAAACCTCTCAAATCTTTAAAATAAGACTATGCAAAGCAAACTAGATTGATAAAATCTTAAGAAAAACCAAATTCAATGCTTCTAACTACTCTAAATGCGATGCTAGAAAGTAAATAAACAATAAAACTAGAACCCTGGCATGTCTATGTGTGATTATGACAGACGAAGATGGAGGAAATGTCGAAGTCGAAGTGCAGTATCCTTAAAATTTGACCTCTCAAAGGGCAAGAGTCATGTATCCGCCACAAAGAGACCAGTTGTGTGATGAACCACTCTCAAACTATAGCTAAAGTTGCCAATAATGATAAAACTATGGAGAAAGCACTAAAACAACTGAATTCGGCTGCAAAATCGCAATAATAGCACAGGCTGCAGCATATGATTTTCGACCCCTCGTGATCTCTACAACCTATGTGTTGATAGACTTGGATGACAATAGGACTTGCACATATTTGGAGGGCACAAGCAAGTCAAACGACCTTCTAGGGATGTGTATAACCCTTCATTTCCACTTCCTTATCCCTTCATTTTCTTTCAAGTGAAGCATTGCATGACTGCCAATTTGCAAGATGGGGCCACCAGTGCCCCTAACGTGACTGCCATGGAGGTTCCACAAATGCCTTGGCATTTGTGAGGCTGCCGGTAGCAGTTGCCCAACCACCACCAGCAGTCGTGCCTCAGAGAGAAAAGAAGAGGAATAAATAGGAAATGATGGCGACGGTGGGCAATAAACATCAGACACGCCCATGGGAGCATGAACAAGACCAAGGTGATGATCAAGTCACGATGATGCTAGGGAGCTGAGGTCAAGCACATGCAACAAACAGAAACCTAGATCTGATGGTGCCCATCGGAAGGATAGAGGCCGTTTTTGCTCATCATTGAACACAAATGTTGCACTGCAAAGCAAAAATAAATCAGGTACATATAGTACCATGCATGTCCATGACGAGAGCATATTAGAATATTTGTAATGGTCATATTAGTTATAGTTGGTAGTTATGAGTTGGTTTGTAGCTATTATTTAGCAGGGAATTATAAGTTAGTTCACAGTAAAGAGGCAGTTGACAGTTTCAAAAACAGTGTATGAATAACACATTAAATTTAGTGCCCGCTTCAACATTAATGCAAGAAGCATTTCTCCCTCTTTTCTCTATCTGTTATTTAGTCTTCTATTTTATTCTTCCTATACCAAAAATCATCCAGTATACAATATGCAGCTTAGAGAAGATAGCTACAGCTCCAAAAAAAAAATCAGACTTGTAAAATGAATATGCATAACTGTCTTCCTAAGGTTCTTGCTGCTCTAGCCCAAAGCCAAGTCCAAAGGAACCCTTTTCTCCCTAATATATGACCACGGAACATGATGAAACATAGCTATACTGTAGTCAGATTTACAAGTGTAGAAGAGAGTTATTTTCTTAGTTCAAGCATTTTACCCAGTTTTTCAGTATTTAAGTAAATTCAGGGAATTTTTAGCTTGAAAATCGAAATTCATCGAATTTATGACACAGGAGAAATGTTCGGACAAGTTCAGGAGATTCGGCCAAGAAAACATAGCAAAACAAAGGCAGCAAAAAACCCTGTACCGTTGTTTGCAAAATGCCTGTAGAAATCACAATTTAACTCCTAAAAATCATGTTTTTCCTCCTAGTCCTGATTGACAAAAATCACGACTGTGAAACCATGCCATGCCCTAGCACAAGTCTGCAGATTCGTTCTTTTTCTGTTTAAACTTACTTATTTCTATACCCAGCAAGCCAGCACAGACATTGCTGTATTAACTTACTTATGGCGACACAGTTGCTCTGGCTGAGCCCACCCAAATCCCGTGATATCTATGGCGACACAGGTGCTCTGGCCTGCACAGATTCGATGTATTTATGCAGACTCGTGGAAGAGCAAGGATTGTGCGGTGGGAGCAGCAGCAAAGAGGGGTAGGTCTTGATTTTTTTAATTTTTTTTTTTATGTATTTATTTATTTTACTTTTAAATTTATTTTTATCAAATACTTTTTTTATTATTATTAATTTTTTATTATTTCTATTATTATTATTTTTTATTTGACTTTAATTTTTATATTTTTAATTTATATTTTATGTTTTTATATTATTTTTAAAGTTTTTTTTTTTTTAAATTGTTCAAACTTAATGAATTTTTTTTTTGCAAACTTTATCCATTGGAGAACTTGAACCGAACTTTATCCTCGTCAAACTCGAACCCGAACCTTGTGACATAGTCTGTAAGATACCATTATAACTAGTGATTCCTACTTTAGGGCATTTCTGCAATGAAATGAGGACAGTCCAAATGAATGATAAAAAATGGCTTAAGTCCACACAAAAAAATTAATGGCATAGATTTAGCATAAACATCAATATAGTGTACTTCAAAATTTGCTTTTAATGTCATCTAAAGTACAAAGGAGGAAACATTATCACATTGAAAATAGTGCAAGTATATGGTACATCCATGTTTGAAAACAAGAACTTACTTATATATGGAGTCCCCACCCGTGCCCTTTCCACTGGGATCACCAGTCTGGGCGATGAAGTCCTTTTGTACTGAATGGAAAAGACAATTGTTGTAGTACTTGATTCTGCATCACAGTTATGAAGCAAACAATGAAATGCAATACAGGTCTTCAATTCAAGGTAAAATATACAAACAGGAAACTTTCTGAAATGTGAAACTCTGAATAGATATTACTACCTATGATGACAAAGGTTATATCCCAGTCCACTAATCTTTCATAAACTGATGAAAAATCACATAATCAAGGGAACGTTTGTCTGTGTAATCCTTTTAATGACAATCTCATCTGTACCATGTTACTTGTTAAGATAATTTAACCTTATAGAAATTCAGGACTATTAAATAATCAGAAAAAGGACAACATGGAACTTAAACAGAAATAAATGAAGTTCCCATGGTGTAGTTATCCTCGTTCAGATGTGTCAGACTAATGAGAACCTCAAGTCAAATTTTAATCATTAAGGTCTTCTTCATAAGTAGCAACATACCAGTCAAATTTTCTGGTTAAAATGGACATTGAGGGGTTCTTATAGCTCACAAAACCAGTCCTCATATCCTTTTTTATTAGATTAAAGGGACAACAGAAGCACTTATCTTCCTTGTCCTTTCAGTAACCTATTTGTCACTTTGAGACCCCCCAAGTGTGGTGCCCACTATTTTGTCTTATTGGCCTCCTTTAACATGTCTTTATAAGACTAAGAAAGTGTCCTCTTAATTCATTTTTATTATATTTGTTTATTTGTCATTTTGACCCCTTTTTTAGTTGAGCCTTATTGTGATTTGATCCCTTTTTTCTTTACTAGTGTTTCTACAATGAATTCATAAGCCCAAAATTACAACTTATTGATGATATAGGGGGACGTCTTAGATTTACAATTGCTGAAAACCAGGGTTGAGACTCCACAACCCAACCAAGGGACTAGTACCAAAATGGCAAGCAGTTGAATATTTACAATATTGCATTGTAAATGGTATATTGGTTCTTTATAAAGTGGTTCCTAAGTATTCTCAAAACTCCTTTAATATCAATTCTCTATTATAGACCTACATAGGAATAACAAAGTGACTATGTGCTTAGGTCCAAGACAGATGCTCTTATATATATACATAATATTTTCAAAGTGATCTTAACTATCATATTTCTTTTCCCAAATACCCCCAATACCTATGTCATCTCTATAGTCTTTATGGTGAAGACCGTTCTAATTATGTGGGCCTAATGGTGAAGATCTTGTGTTTCCACCGTGGAAGCACGGGATTAATCTGGAAGGGGTGAGGATATGTAATAATTACAGCCAGTAGTCTAAGACTATACACTAAGATTTGTGGGGGGTTCCACTTGCGCAAGGCATTGTGGACCTTAAAAGAAACTTTACTTTAACTTTTGGTTCTACAAGTTAACTATCTGATATATACAGCCTTAATTATACACAGATCATATAATGCTGCACAGATGGATCACTGTGCACTTAAGTCCAAGACAATACCATAATATTCTGCAAAGTGATATTAGCATCAGATTTCCATTCTCCAATACCTATGGAATCTGTATGGTCTAAAGTGGTCATAGGAATTGACTATCTGATAAATGGTGTCTTACTAATGTGCATTGTCTTAAGTCGTCATGGGAGTTAATCATCTGATATATGCACCATTAATTATACACAGGCATCATATAACACTGCATAGATAGAATACTATGTATTATTTGCTGCACTAATTAGTGTCGTTACATGCTTTGTAGTTTTACAATGATTAAAGAATTCACAGTACACATAGAAAGATGTATTGAGTCGGTGTATATGTGCACTTATGCAATAACAACCTGATACATGCCATATGCTTTTAGGGATTAATGCCTAGAAACCTAATGGCCTTTGAAATTTAAGCTAGAGGTCAATGAAACAACTAGAGGAATGTTTGACTGTTAAAACAGGAATTAAGATTTGTCAACAAGGTTGCTTGTGGTGTACTCCAAAAGGAGCAGACTGGTTTTGTAAAGGACAAATTTATTCTATATTGAACTTATCACTGCATAAGAAGGTATGGAATGGGTAGAAGAATCTGGTCAATGCGCTCGTTTTTCTGAAGATTGACTTTGATAAACCTTATGACCAGATAAGAGTAATATTTCATTCTGAACATGATGTATTGGCTAGGCTACAGGTCTTTCTTCCACAAGGCAGTGCAGACTCTTCTTGCACATGCTTCTGTAATGGTTATGGATGTCCTTTAGCTACCTACCTCATGGTATTGCAGTTGATGCTTGGGTATTTATTGGACGCATCAAGAATCCAGGGTCAAATTCGAGGTATTTATTTGCCAGGTGATAGTCAGAACCTCAACGTCCACTTTGCTGATGACTCAGCTTTAACTCCCGAGCTTACTCAAAGATCAATTGAAGGCACAATGATTTTTTTGGATACTTTCTCTGAAATTTCTGGAATAGTGGTGAGTAAAGAAAAATTATAAGTTAAGCTCATTGGGCAACATGACCCTGCTCCGAGGCTGAACAAAACATGGAAACTCATAAAACAAGGTGAAATTATCTGTTATTTGGGTATTCCACTATACACTCAGCTCACTATGGCTAAGCAATGGCCTTAAATATTGTAAAATTTTGAAAATACACTACTAATGTGGAATAAGCTCAATGTTCCCCTTTCTGGGAATGATATCATTGCTAACAAATTCTGGCCACAGTTGATATGATTTACTCCTCTTGTTTGTTCCCCTACCAAACAATTTATAGATCACTTAAGAAGATCGTTGAAATTTTATTATGGGATAAACAAGGAGGGAAAAATGAGGTCCCTCTTGTTGCCTAGGATGTCTATACTCTTCCAAGGGATCGGGGGGATTTGAGATTCCAAACATACGATCGCAAGGAAAAGGCCTTGTAGGGAAGTGGATTGGAAGATAAGTACAAGATGATGCCCCAAGGCAAGTCCACATGCACCATAGAATCCTTAGAATCAGGAGGCCCTTACAGCTATGTGACATAATTGGTAAGGCCAAAGCATTTGTGACTTCCAATTCAGCACAAGTTTGAGGGGCCACAGGATGCCTGGCGGATTCTCTCAGATTCACTCCATTGGCAGTTTGAGGGCCCACAGGATGCTTGGGATTTAGTCCCTCAACCTATGTAGACATTTAACTCACAATGTGGACAAGTTGGTTTTTGCCATTCATTTCAGGCAAAAGTTTGTAAAGGAAGGGCTTGTTTTGTAGGAGAGATCTTTGGAACAATGACAGGGAGTAGTGACACTCTTGGCATGGTCCACATATGGATCAGGAATCTGGTGGACAACACACTAAATTGTTGAAACTTAGATGCATTATAGGCAGAAGAGATTTATTACAAGCAGAAAGATAATTGCAGATGTAACTAAATGAACCATGAATAAATGGAGATAAAAATATACAGAAAGAGAACAGATTCTGAAAAAAAGAATTAACTATTTCATTGATATGAGATGTATGTACGGCTATCTCTAAGAAAAGATGTAAGTTATTTCTCTTTGGTTCATACAAGAAGGTATAAATATCTGAGAAGCTACCACACTCTTTCATTAATATAAAAGAGGTAGCAATCTCTGAGATGAGATGTGAAGCATTAACACTCTGCTACCTGCTCTCTCTGCTCTGCTACAACCTTTTCTTTGTATGGATTTAACATTCGGATGACAATTCTTTATAATTATTTTTCACAGTAAATTTACATTCTAAAAAAACAAAATGAAGCAAATTTCCTTTGGAATCTAAAAAGCCATGTAACGAGCCTTTCCTCAAGAAGTTGGAAGGATTTTCCAAGACAAACTCATCAAAACAGAAAAAATAGTTTTCCAAATATGTATAATTTACTATATTTTTGTATTTTGCAAATTTCAGTCCTTTCAGTACCCTTTCATCATGTTATAAACATCTTAAGCTTTCCGACACTTTTTGGATATTGTCATTTTGAGATACAGTTGCAAAGTTATGTCCAAGGCAACATGACCTACTAGATTTTTTGTATGTTGTTAGAACATTGTCCCAAACTGCTACCTATTTCAGTCAGCGAGAGGCCAGTTCTGATTTCTGATAAATATAGGAAATTCTGAATGCAAAAGTGATGCTTTTCCACTCGAGTGTGTGACCCATCCAAAATTAATTTTAGTTGATCACAAAGATCTCTAACTGTGGATGCCAACAAACCAACATGTAGAATTGTTGTGGTTACACTCTCCAAACAATTCACAAGAATGAAGATGTCAAAAATGACTAGAATTGTGACTTCTTCTCCCATTGTAAGTGATAGGATAGAACTAATACCTTCTATTTGTGTTGGCGAGATGTCTGCGTTGATGTTGAACATATACATAAAGGTCTGCTTCAATGGAAGTGGAACTTGTGGTAAGTTGAGAAGACTCTCTAGTGTACCCGAGACCAAAACTCTTGCGCCTCATTTCTATCTCACACGGTTTCAAATTCCTTGACCATCCAGATTCTATACCGTGATCACGGCCAGTATATTCCATTTTTATCAACAGCTTGAAACTAATGTCGTTGGTGTGTTTTTTGAAATTGTTATATAAATATGAGGAGCGATCAGATTGTGAGGAATTTCAATAATATACCATGTTTTCCAATGTTTCCGGCCGTGCATCTGCGACATGCCATTTCCTCTCTTTCATCTCCTCAACTTCATCTTCTAATATGGCCTAGCCAATTGATTTTGTTTGTTGAAGATTGTGCATAGCTTGTTTGCATCTTTCCTCTTCTCGACATAATCCTTCAACAATAGGATTCCGGAATTGGCAAAGATTCTTTTGCATTTCTATAAGTTGCTCCAGCTCACTCCTCTCGGGAAGAAGGCTAACTGTTTATAATTTCCCACAATAACCGATTTCTCTACTTGCTATGAAGCTGTTCTTTTTTGTACTTAGATGATGTAAATATGTTGCATTATGACAAACCATAGTGCTAGTGCTTTCTTTGTCCTCCTTGATTTTTAGTTGGTCTGCTCTTGGATGCCCCAATCTCTAAGAGGCATCCTTCACTGTATCTTTTTGTTCATTTATATAAAATTTACCCTTTTTATTAAAAATAAGCTGGTCCATGATGAAGCTAAGGTTGTTATGCAACCTACAGTTCTCATCCTTTTTAGTGATCTGTAATTTCCAACAGGTAAATATGTAGCGGAAATATATATATTTTCCTATATTTCTCACTTAAAGGAAATTAAATGCAGATCTTAAAAATGTTTGCCGCTATTATTTGAATTAATTTTATATGGTAGTGAATTAAAGTGTAGATTAATGTAGCAGAATGTGAAGCGTTGATTGAGCAATAAAAAGACAATAAACAGTTGAAAGGAAATCAAAGCAAACGACGTGACAGGAGAATTTTACCCTAGAAACCCCAATGTGGGCAATGCCAGCTTGGTAGCTCCAATTGATCACCGCCTCTTTGTTTAGAAATGGTGCATTTACAAAGAGCTCAATGGAGCATGAAATCCGGACAATATTGCCAAATTATTCTCTCAACTCTCTGCTACTTTTGCTTCTTATTAGCATGTTATAAAGAGCTCAGTGGAGAATAGAAACCATCTTTATATTGTCCGTTATTCTTCTGAGCTCTCTACTGCTATCACTCCCTTACATCCCACTCATTCCTAAACTCCTATCTTACCCATGCCCCTTGCCTATTTCTTATACGTGTTGGAGTCCCTTCGTACACCACAAGAACCCCAATTGTCAAGAAGTTAAAGAGAACGTTTAGCAACCATCATAGATATGTGTTGTCACATTTGAGCAACAGTGTTGGTTTGCAGGACAAGACCACCACTGACATTTACACAACCATCAATGACAATTATGTAACTGCCACTGACAATTACGCAGCCTTCAGTTTGCAGAGCATGATTGTCACTCTACTAATAATTCCTCCGTTTGAGTTAGAAAATTGATGCCTTACTGGGTTTTTTAGTGTGATTATTTTCCTAATCCTATATGGATCACTTAGCTATCGGTTTTCTTCAATGAGTGGCCTGTGCTTGTTCTGGGGCACTAAAAGTGAATCTACAACTTGGATTTGTTCCTGTTGGCGTTTCTTCCTGCTCACCTTTCCCATGACGTCTACAAGATGCCTGCAATGCAATTGCTGTTTGGATACCACTGATCCAGATTTGGATTGTGAATCTGGTGGACAACATACCAATTTGTTGGAACATAGATGTGTTATAGGCAGAAGCAATTAATTACAACTATTGTAGCATAGAGATGATTGTAGAAATGCAGCTAAACAAAGCATGAACGAATGGAGATAAAAATATAAATAAAGAGTACAATTTTTAAAGAAAGGTATTAATTATTTCATTGATGTACAGCTGCCTCTGAAAAGTGATGTAGGCTAGTTCTCTTTAACTCATACAAGAAGGTAGCAATATTTGAGAAGAGATGTGAAGCTACCACTCTCTGATTAATGCACACAAGATAGCAATCTCTAAGAAGGGATGTGAAGCTACAACACTCTACTCTTGGGTCTCTCTGCTCTACTGCAGCATTCTTTGCGTCTAATTTTTAAGTTTGGATGATAAGTCCTTTATAGCTATTGTTAGCAGGAAATAAACAATCTAAAAATAGAAAATGAAGAAATTCACCTTTGGAATCTGAAAATGCAAGCAACAAGCATTCCTCCAAGAAGTTGAGAGGATTTGTCATGTTGCGAAACTCACCAAAACACAAAATTTCAGTTTTCTGAAATTTTCAGAATTTACAAGATTTTTGTATTTTGCGAATATTGAGCCTTTCGATGTGATCTTTGATGGTCAAACTTTGCTAAACATAGCTTTGTACCCTTTCGTTGTGTTGTATATGTACTAAAATTTCCAACACTAATTGAACAGGATCATTTCAAGCTATGGTTGTGAAGTTATGCTCCCACAATGCCACCTACTAGATCTTGAGTTATTGTCATTACATTTTCTCGAACTGCCACCGGATCATGGCAAGACCTTAACAGTGCATAAGTGTTAATCCAACCAAAAACCCCGCTTTTTAAGGGCTTAAGTGTCAATCCAACCAAAAAAACTGGCTTTTGAAGAGCTATGTAAGATTATTCTTGAAAATAGTCTTTTCAAATTGTGCTTATAGGGTGCAGGCTTGCTATTGGAGTAATTTGAAGTGGAGCACTAGAAAATCATTCAACTGTAAGTGAGAAAATCTAATGCTATTGCCCACAGATTGAACTAGTAATAGGTCAACAACCATGAAGTGAGATGGCAATGACACTGTCAAGTCATTTGGAATGTAGGAGCCTCCTCCAAACAAAAGGGCTCGAGATGTATAGTAATGCATCAAGGTTTAGCTGTCAAAAGTGCAGTAGAGTAAGGTTATTAATGCAGATGCTTTTTGCATAGTGTGTTGGAAAGAGGAGATATCTGACTATACCTTCTGGAAATGTTCAACAGCTAAAGGATTTCGGGGTTGGTTGCAAGCTAAAAACAGATACCTTTTTTTACCACCCCTCTCTCTTGGCAAAGTTCTTCTAGGGGATTCTTGTCTGGTCAGGGACAGCTGCAAGAGTCTATGGCATAAAATTCAGTTGGCAGCAATCAATTTCCATTGGAGAACAAGATGCAAAGCTACTTTTCAAAAAGATATGTAATATCCCCTTGAGGGCATATTATGCAAATCTGAAAATTAACCACAAACCCTAACACCAACCATAGAAATTTCTGATTTTATATCAAACCCTAACAAGAAAATTTAGAATTCTGGAAATATGAAACTCGGGCACAAATTTGCAATATTTTACCATTAAATAATTGACAAAAATTCCAGAATAATTACAGCCACCAAAACCACTTCAAATCTGATTTTATCATGCAAAAATAGGCCTGAAAATTTGTGAATAAATACCTGCTGTATGTTCTATTATAAATATATCAAAACATGCGAATGGCTGCCCTAAAAACAGCAGTGACGGGCTCCCAAGTGAGTCGTCCCACTAGAAACAGCTCCCCAAATAGGTTGCTGGTCCAAAAACACTTGCACATGGATTGCCACCCTCCAAAAGGGGTCTTCAAACAGCTTCACCCCTTCCTCAAGTGCTGCAAACTGCTGCACTCTAGTTGATGAAACCCTAGAGATCACAAATCTGTCAAATCTGCCTACTATGACCTGTGAAATGAGGCCACCCAACTGAAGATGAGTGTTTTAGTCCCCAAATTCTGATTACCAAAGAAGGGTTTCGTTTTCCAAGGTAGAAAGTTAAGCAAGCATGCTCAAACTCTTAAATTTTATTCAAAAACATGGTGACCTCTCAAATGATCCTCATTCCCCTTTTTATACCTTTCTTTTTCAACAAACCCTTCCCAAAAAAAGCGCGCTCCACTTGGAGGAAGAGTTAGAATACTTTTTAAAAGATTGTGACTTATCTTCATTACGGGTTAAGTTAACCCATGCTCCAAATGTTCCTTTTTAAGTTACAATTAGAAAAGATATATCAAAAGTATCTTTTTATAACTTGAAAAAGAGATCCAAAGTTTCCCCTTTGAATTTACCTTCCCTTAGCCTACGAAAAGCATCCAGGAATTAGGCTAAGGGTCTTCAACAACTCATACTAGAGAAGGGGACATGACAGTCCTCTCTTTTCAAAATTGTTTGTCCTCAGGCAATTGCAAGTTTGGATGTTGCAAGATTGCTGTCCCTTCCCAAGTAGCATCCTCAATAGGTAAATCCTTCCACAAGACCAAGTATTATGTGATACTTTGGTTCCTAAGTTTCCTTTTCCAAAACTCAATGATAGAATTTGGAACCAAAATCAACTTACCCTTGTTATCAAGTGGTGGTAAATCAATGGAAGGACTAATGTGCTGCCCAAGTGCCTTTTTGAGGCACAAAACATGGAATACATTATGAATCCGGCTACCTTCAGGTAGCTCTAGCTCGTGAGCGACTTCTCCAATCCTCCTTAGAACCTTGTAGGGACCATAAAAGAAGGGTTTTGGCTTTTTCGCTCCACTTTGCTTGATGGAAGACTATTTATATGGCTGCAATCTCATAAATACCATGTCACCAACCTCAAAAGTTATCTCTACCCGATGCTGGTCCGCATACAATTTCTGTTGGTTTTGTGCATGCTGAAGATTTTTTTTGAGTTGCCCCAATATCTCAATATTCTATTGTACCAAATCAGCAGCCCTGAGCACCCTACTATCGGTTCAAATCAAATCTACAAAGGAGAAAGCATCGTACCCATACAAGGCCTTGAAGGGTGCCATACCAATTGACATGTGGTATGACGTATTGTAGCAATACCCAACCATGTACAGCCACTTATTTCACGTTGTTTGCTGCCCGGAAACATAGTTTCAGAGGTATCATTCCATCCATTTGTTCACTATTTCAATCTGCCCATTAGTTTGGGGGTGGTAGCTAGTATTGAAAGACAATTATGTGCCCACTAAACAGAAGAGTTCTTGTCAAGAGTCTCATAAACCTGCTGTCCCTATCACTTACATTGTTCCTAGGCAACCCATGAAGTTTGAACACCTCCTTGAAAAAGATATCAGCCACTGTAGGAGCATTATACTTGGCTGGAAGTGCAAAAAAATGTGCATATTTGGTGAGTCTATCCACCACTACGAACATACTACTCTTACCTTGTGCCATGGGCAGCCCCGTGATGAAATCTATTGATATGCTTTCCTATTTTTGTATGGGAATCGGTAGGGGCTGCAAGAGACCAACTGGATTAGTGTGTTCCTCCTTGTTCCGTTGGCACACAATGCAATCACGGATGTATTGAAAAATCTCCCCTTTAAGACCCTTCCAAAAGAATCTCTCCCTCATTTGCTTATAGGTTTTGAAGTACCCCGGATGACCAGCCATGGGAGTATCATGTACAGCCTTCATGATTTTTTGTTTCAACTTGGAATTAGGGTCAAAAGGACTCTCTTCTTGTACAAAATCAGCCCATCAACCACCTTGTACCTTTCATCATACACCTTTCCTTCTATGATAGCCATGGTTACCTCATTTTTTGCATACTCTGTTGTGATTACAGCCTTCCAATCTGCTGTAATTTCACTCATAGAACATAAAACGGGCTTCCTGGATGATGCATCAGCCACTACATTATTTTTTCTCTTGACATATTTAATATCAAAATCATAAAAATGCAATTTACTCGCCCATTTTTGTTGCCTATCACTCAAATCAGTTTCGTTGAGAAAATACTTCAAGCTATTGTGATCCGTTTTCACCACAAACCTTCCACAAATCAAATATTGTCTGAATTTGGCCAAGGCGTGCATGATAGCCAACATTTCTTTGTCATAGATGGAGAATCTAAGCTTTATTTCCTTGAGTTTCTACTTTCAAAAGCAATAGGATGTCCTTGTTGCATTAGGACAGCCCCTATACCTTCCTCGGAAGCATCACATTCCAAAACAAACGGAATGGTGAAATCTGGAACAGCGAGTAAAGGGCAACTACTCATCACCTCCTTGAGCCTTTCAAAGGCCCCCATGGCTGTTTTTGACCCACTGAAAGCTCCTTTATTTGTCAAATCTATTAGTGAGGCAGCAAGCTATGAAAACCCCTTCACAAACGACCTATAATAGCTGCACAAACCAAGAAATCCCCTCAATTGCATCATAGTATTGAGAGGTGGCCAACCCATAATGGCTTGTATCTTTTGTTCGTCCACATGGACCCCTTGGGCATTGATTATATGCCCCAAATACAAAAATTCAAAAACCCTAAACTCACATTTGGATGCTTTGGCGAAAAGAGCTTGTTGTCCCAATATTCCCAACACTATGTCCAAGTGTTGTAGATACTCCTCCCATGTTTTACTATAGACAAGGATATCATCAAAAAAGACTAACACAAATTTCCTCAAGTATTGTCTAAAAACACAATTCATGCATGATTGAAATGTGGTGGTGGCATTGGTTAAACCAAAGGGCATTACCAAAAACTCAAAGTGACCAAAGTGGCATCTAAAGGCGGTTTTCTGCACATCCTCCTCCCTTACCCGGATTTGATGGTACCCAGTCTTCAAATCAATCTTGGAGAAGTACATTGATCCATGGAGCTCATCTATCAACTCATCAATTCTAGGTATGGTATACCTTTTCTTGATGGTTTTCTTGTTCAACAAATGATAATATATGCACATCTTCATTGTCCCATCCTTCTTCACAAGCAGAAACTGAAGAAGCAAAAGGGCTAAAACTAGGCCTTATGTGACCCATATCTAAAAGCTCTTTGATAGCGTTTTCAGTTTCTTTCTTGTAAGCCCTTGGGTGGCCGTAAGGTGTAGTAATTACCACTTTGGTGCCCAGTTCTAGCTCAATGATGTGCTCAAAACCCCTATCTGGAGGTAGCCCATAAGGAATACTACCAAACACCTTGGCATGCTTGTCAAGGATGGGTTGAATATCCATGTGTAAAGGTTGTTCTAAATCAGAATTTGTAGTACTTACAAAGCAGTTGGCTGCCCAAGCAACCTGCCCTCTATGGAAGGCTCTTTCCATCCTCTTTGAAGTCAACACCATGGGTGCTCCATTGCTCAACCCATGTAGCACCACTTTCTTACCTGCTGCCCTGAATTTTAGTTCCAATGTTTGATAATTTTGGGTGAATTCTCCAATTGAGTGCAGCCATTGTACTCCAAGAACTAAATCAGGTTCTCCTATGCCAACCACATAGAAATCATCTTCAATTTTTTGCTTACCCAATGTGATGTTCAACCTTGGAATCTTCTTGGTGCAAGGGATGGTGAAGCCGTCCACCACAGTCACATTGAAGCCTCTAAAATCGGTAGTTTGTAGCCCACATCTTGCTGCCAATCCTTCATCAATAAAGTTGTGGATGGCCCCACTATCAATGAGCATGGTGACCTTCTTACCTTGCAAGACTCCTCTCACTCTAAAGAGGTGGTATCTAGGAGCTCCAGATAATGTGGCAAGGGTGCCATCCAATTGGTCCTCCTCCCTTTTCCACTTGTTCCTCATTGGTGGTTGTCCCCACCTCTTCTTCTTCTTCTTCTTCTTCTTCGTTAGAAACCATTTATATGTAGTGGACTTGCCCCTTTCCAAGGCAAAGATGCCCCAGAGTCCACAGATCTTTGCATGAGAAACACAAGTTTTTCCATCTTAGTTCATTCCTTGACTCTCCCCCATCTTTATTCATCTTTGACAGCTCCTTTTGTTGCCCAAACCCTTGCTGATAGGACTTCCTTTGCTGCCCAAAAGGGACTGATTTTGGCTTTTCCACAATTGTCGTTCTAGGCTGCCCAAAGGTGTTTCTCCTTTGCTGTCCAAAGGGCCCAAAAGTATTAGTTTTATGCGGTCCCAAAGGCAGAATTTTGCCTCGAGGAGCTGTAGATTCAAGGTCAAGAGCCTTTTGAATGGCCTCTTGAAGTGTTAAGAGGTTTGAAAGCCTTGACTAAACCCCTAAGTGGGTCAGCCAACACCTCCATGAACAAAACTACAAGTCTCCTCTCCGGAACATCCACTACCACGACTAAAACCCTCTGAAAATCAGCCACATACTCCTCCATGGAAGTTTTTTGTCTCAGTTGAGCCAATTCCGTGAAATGAAGCTTTGGATCAACCCTATCAAATCTCTCAATTATTCTCCTACTAAACTCCTCATAGGTGTATATAAGGTGGTGTCCTTGTGTTACTAAACCGTGGTACCACTACTCATGGGCAGCTCCCTCCAAATGCAAAGTGGCAAATTTTATAGCCTCATCTTCCATCATAGGCCGAAGTGTAAGGTATGTGTTTACCTTTTGTATCCATGCCCTAGCTGAACTTTTGGTAGATCCATCAAAAGTGGAAAGTGTGAGCTTTCTCAATGCATATTGAAGATCTCCTTGGTTGTTTTTTGGTTTATGACCAACCCTTGAACCACCCTTGCCTTTCTTCAACTCCATGAAATCTGCAAGGCTCATCTCCCCTCTGATTTTCGGTGGAAGAGTCATATACTCCTCATAGCTTGCAGCCACATCAGCTCACATAAAAGGTTGATCCTCCCTTGCTGGAATGACTTCCTCTCTCTGAAGGAAGTTGGGCTGATTAGGCCTTTATGTAGATCCAACTGTCCCCCTTGTTGGAAGGAGAAGATTGTTGATTGTACCTAAATTGTTGTCTTCACCATTTTGTGGCCTGTGTCCACTCATACCCTTCATGGTTTGGATGAATTCAGCCATCATCTCCGTCAACCACTCTTATGTTTGAGAAAATTTCTCAAACCTATCCCTATCCGAGTCACCCAGGTCGCTATGCCTTGGTTGTTCCAAGTCTTGCCTTGACTGCTCTTGATCTTCTTCATGATTTTCTGGGCCCTTTTTCTCTTCCCTTATGTAGTACTTCACTTCCCTATCACTGCTTGGCATGAAGCCAACTCAACACCCCACAGCTAGCCAAGAATTTGGCTTTGATACCACTATAGTATCCCCTTTAGGACATATTATGCAAATCTGAAAATTAACCACAAACCCTAACACCAACCATAGAACTTTCTGATTTTATTTCAAATTCTAACAAGAAAATTTAAAATTCTGGGAATATGAAACTAGGGCACAAAGTTACAATATTTTACCATTAAATAATTACCATAATTACAGCCACCAAAACCTCTCCAAATCTGATTTTATCATGCAAAAATAGGCCTGAAAATTTGTGAATAAATACCAGTTGTATGTTTTATTGAAAATATATCAAAATATGTGAATGGCTGCCCCAAAAACAGCAACGATGGGCTCCCAAGTGAGTCACCCCACTAGAAACAGCTCCCCAAATAGGTCACGGGTCCAAAAACACCTGCACATGGATCACCACCCTCCAAAAAGAAGCTACAAACTCCCCCTTCCTCAAGTGCTGCAAATTGCAGTGCTCCAATTGATGAAACCATAGAGATCACAAATCTGTTAAATCTGCCCACTATGACCTCTGAAATGAGGCCACCCAACTGAAGATGAGGGTTTTCGTCCCCAAATTCTAATTACCAAAGAGGGTTTCGTCTTCCAAAGTAGAAAGTTAAGCAAGCATGCTCAAACTCATAAATTTTATTTAAAAACACGGTAACCTCTCAAATGATCCTCATTCCCCTTTTTATACCTTTCTTTTTCAACAAACCCTTCCCAGATTGGAGCGCTCCACTTGGAGGGAGAGTTGGAATATTTTTAAAAAGATCATGCCTTATCTTCATCAAGGGTTAAGTTAACCCATGCTCCAAAAGTCCCTTTTTAAGTTACAATTAGAAAAGATATATCAAAAGTATCTTTTTATAACTTGAAAAAGAGAACCAAAGTTTTCCCTTTGATTTTACCTTCCCTTAGCCTATGGGAAACATCTGGGAATTAGGCTAAGGGTCTTCAACCACTCATACTGGAGAAGGGGGCATGACAAGGTAACACCCCACTCAATTTTTGTATGTTGTGATTTTTTAGACAAGATTTGACTTTGATAGTGTAAGCTAAGCTTAAGTGGTTTCAGAAGGATATGAATTCTTTGCTAAGTGGAGCACAAACGTAGGTGCTTTCTTCCCTTGCCTATGAAGGGATAGATTTTCCTTGTAATCCTAATGCTCAGCTGATGTAAATCATTTGTTCTCTAGAGTAAGATAAGATGGATTTCTTCAATTAAAAAAGAGGGGCTAGACTTAGCTGCTTTCTTCCGTTGCTATGTAGGGGGAGATTTTCCTTGTTATCCCAATGCTCAACTAATGTAAATCCTTTTTTCCTTTGGAGTACAACATAAAATGGATTTCTTCAAATAAAAAATCGGGGCTAGCCACTAGACCTAAAAATGAAACCCAATGCAAGTCGGAATATACAAAAACGATGGAATACAAATCAATCGTGTAAAAGTTGGACCCCTTTTCAAAAGAGCTTTTTGGAAAGCACAGGATTTTGATTTGTATGCCAATTGGGAATATGTCGAGAATAAGAGTGGCCAAAAGAAGGCTGAAAATGGTAGAAAGATTACACAGAATCTTTGTATGCAATCAAGTTCATTGTTCATAGTTTGTAGGACATTGTGATGTTCTTAGGCACTAATTAGTGGCCTCGGGCTTTCTAGCTGAGGATTCTCTAAATACCACTAGGAAAAAAGGAACCACGTCCACAGAGGCTCATAGACTCTTATCAAATAAGGAAAAAAATTCATTTGTTCCCCAACTGCATTGTGAACGAAGAAAGAAAGAAATTATATTAATGTCCACAGATGACCAAAAGTAGGTCAATGGGACTCAAGAATACAATCGTAAACAATAGAAAGTTCAAGGAAAGAGAATGCATGAAGCTAAAGTACAAAAGACAAAGTAAAGCAGTGTGCCACTCACAAAGGTGGTAATGGAACCAATAGAAATAGCAATGGAGGTAGACGAAAAAGTTATGTTAAATCATTAAAACAGTCTAAATATAAGAACTTGTTTGTTTGTGCACGCATGATCTAGATGATTGTGAAGATATACTCTTTGTCTTGGGAAGAATGATCTGTAGATAAGAAAGATATTAGAATAAAGGGGTTGTTAGATGGATAGCAAGGTGGATTGCCTAGAATGAGATAGATCCAAGAAGTGTGAGCTTAATAAGAGGCGATAAATCCACTCTTATAGACATAAAGATGAAAAACTTGCATCAATATACAAGAAGATGAAGTACTTGAATCAAATGACAAAAGCATGTGCCAATGAAGACTATAAGATCTATCGAAAATCTCTCTTTGCTTGAAGTGGAGGAGCCGTCTAATCCATCATCAATCACTGTGAAAAGATCTGATAGTGTTCGTCGAGGAGTACCCACTGTCGGAGGGGCCTCGTTGGGAGATCTTAAGGGGAATCGAAGCACTTCCTCTAGAATCTCCCCTAACATCCAAGGCCAAGGTACTTCCCGTAGTACCAAATAACCCGTAATGTGAGTTTGCCTTTGTGGTCTGGGGGGACGGCCGCTCAATAGAAGATCCATGTTCTCGAAAAGGGACAGAGCCACGCCAGCGAGAAGAAGCAAAGTCACGCCAGCAAGAAGAAGCAGAGCCACGATGCTAAGGGAGAGTAGGTTGAGGGATCTGAGTAATCTGAGCAGTGATGATATGCTAAGAGAAGCACAACCTAATTGATCTAAGGGCACAGTTGATGCTTGGGGATGAGGTATTTTGCATCTCAACCCTTCCTTTCAAACATTGCTTATAATATCTTCAAATCTTGTATCAACTGAATGCAGAGGAGCACATTAATAGAAATTTCTAGCTATTAGTTCATTTTAGAGACAATTTGTTATTCAATCATCTTGCCACAGTTGCTTTTACATTCAGGGTTTGCCTATTTTTTTACTCTAAGTACACATATCTGACTTTTACAAAACACTAAAGAATATATGTATGATGACATATCAAGAGTATTGATCTCTCTTGACCCCTTGCATTGGATAAGCTATTTAGACTGCATTCTAGGTCCCAATTATTTAATCTAGGTCCCAATTATTTTCTGTTTTTGCAGAGAAAATTGGCCTATTATTTATCTAAAGATGTGCTACCGTCTCATTATACTTTTACAATCCTCGTAAAAGTATAGAACAGGAAAGTTTTTATGGGCTCGTTTTTTCCAATCAACTGATTTTCAAACATTAGAGGTGTCACTTGAACAAAATTTCAAAAAAGTAAAACTTTAACCAAGCTTTTATATAATATGCATAAGTTATTGAATTATATTTACATGTATTATTAATAAATTTAAATTATAGGTTTTACCTTGAATGTCAGCCTATGATACATATATTTCCTATTTTTTAAAAAGGAAAACATTCACATGATGGCAAAGGAGGTGGAAGCAGTTATGGTGGAGGCAAGAAAAAGAAAGGAGGTGCTACAAACTGGAACCAAAAATCCATGCATGCAAGCTATGTTGGTAGACCCAATCATCTATTTGGTCACAAATGAGATCAAGAAAAACCTTTCAAGCTTGCATGGAAGGAATTTGATATGTCAATTCCTGGGAGCATAACTAACCCTGGAGGAGATTTGAGGCTGGGTTGGTAAGAACTAGAAGATGCATGGAGAAGTGGAGATCATGACCTATGTAAGAGGATACTTCATAGTAGTTTTGGCTAATGAAACACTTCAAAATAGGGTTTCCGAGGGAGGACCATATTTCTTAAGAAATGAAGGCCTATTCGTGAAATAATGGAATTCACACTTCAGGCTGACAAAGGAAAAGCCATCTATGGCACTGATTTGAATCAAACTCTACGCCCTACCTGAATAATTTTGGTCCGTGAACATCTTTGATACCATAGTCAATTCACTGGGCAAGTCAATGGAAACTACAAAACCCTATCATGGAAAAGGATTAACTCATTACACCAGGATTTGCGTGGAGCTCGATCTGTCCAAACCCCTCCCAAAGAATGTCACTTTAAAGGTGGGGAAATAGAATGGATCCAACTCTTGGATTAAGAAAGCATCTCATTCAAATGTAGAGGATGTCATGAATATGGTCACTTACTCTGTGAATGCCCTGCAATACAAAAAATTAGTTGGGTGCCCAAGCCAACATTGGAAGTTAGAACTGTCAAGGATGGATTTGTTATAAAATTAAGCATGTGATAAAGAGTAAAGGAAAAAAACAAGTGGAAATAGAGGATCAAAAGGAAAAGGAGGGAAAAGGAGGGGAGACATCTCATGGCACAAAAGAAGAAAAATTCCAGAAACTTAAGAAAATGGGATGAGAAGTGAAGATGAAAATGAGAACATGCTGGTAGAGTATGGCTTCAAACAAGGGCTGGAAAAATTAATAGAGAACCCTGTTCACTTGGAAAACTTTCTTAGTGGTAATGAGGTTCATCAGAAGAACAAGGAGGAACTCCAATAAGAAGGGATGGATAATTTGCAGCAGATGAGGAGAGCAATGTAGAAAGGGATGATGAGTCCATAAAAGCCCCAGAGGAGTCAAGGTTCATCTTCGACCAAAATAAAAATGAGAGGAAAAAGTGAATGTGGGCTCTAGTAAAGGAGGAAGACTCAAAACCTTGGACAGAATCCAAAAATAGATGAGGGAGGATGTGATAGTGGGGGCCAATCTCAACTAGAAGTTATCTTGGCAGGCATCAAGAAGGCTAGACCAATTTAAATGTTTGTCATCTCCTAGAATATTTTAGGGCTCAATGCCCAAAACAAGAGGAGTAAAATAGAACGCATGATTGTCAAGCACAAGTTGTGGTTGATTATGCTTCAAGAAACCAAGCTTAATGAGGAGGCTACCCAACAATGAAAGGTGGGGAAGGGGCTCAACATGGAGTAGTACAAGAATAGGGCTAAAGGACGGCAAGAAGGTTGACAATATTGTGGGACTCCCAAAAAGTGGAGGTTAGATGCATGGCTTCCTCTGAGAACTAGATTGTCTGTCATGTCAATAGTAAAAAGACGAAGCTAACAACTTCTATGGCCCCCAATCTCAAGGGGAAAAGGCGACAAACTGGGATCAGATTTACCTAATCATTAGTAATGATAATCCATGGAATTGGATTATGTGGGGAGATTTCAATGCTAGATTGGATTGTAAAGAAAAGCATGGGAAAGGACCTAGCTCACTTGATGATGACAACTTCAGCTGGTTTATTGAGCTCTCCAACCTCTAGGATGTTAAGCCCGAAAAAGTATTGTTCACCTAGAACAACATAAGGAAAGGAATGGACCTCATCTTGGAAAGAATTGATAGATTCCTAGCTTCCACCAATTGGTGGGATCGAAATAGGGTTATGGAATTTGAAGTTCTAATGGAAAGCAGTTCGGATCATAGGCTCATAGCTCTTTGGATTGGTAAGAACCTTAGGCCAAACAAAAGTTGTTTCAAGTTCGAAAAAATGTGATTGGAACACCCAAAGTTCGACAAGATGATCAGAGAAGAATGAGGCAGCCTGAATGACAAATATGGACCCAGAAAGTATCTTTTGGCTCAAAAACTAATCGATCTCAAAGGAAAGCTTAAAAGATAGAATAGTTAAGTTTTCCAAAACATTTTTAAGCAGAAGGAGAATTTGGAAACTAGAATGGGGCTAATTCATAATAGGATTATTGAAGAAGACATCCCGGACAAATTGGTCGAAGAGGAACACATTGTGGTCCATCAACTGGATGAGGTTTATAAAAAAGAAGAAATATACCGGAGGCAAAAACCTTGCTCTAAATGGATTGACGAGGGGGATAACACAAAATTCTTCCATATGGCATGTAAGGTCAAAAGATAAGCTTGGCAAACTAGAAGAAGAGAATGGAGACCCCATTTGTGAGCCTTAGGAGATAATAGATTCTTTTACCTACCACTTTGAAAATATTCTTTCAGAAGAGGGTCTTGACAGAAGCTTGGCCCAAGAAATATTGATGGCCAATATGCAAAAGATCATCATTGACCCTCAAAATGAAGACCTCCAAAAGGCAATCTCTATGGAAGAGATTAGAATGGCCCTCTTTGCCATGGGAGGTGATCGGGCGCCCGGTCCAGATGGCTTCCCTTTCATTTTCTTTCAACACTTTTGGGACCTCTTGGGGGAGGAGTTACAATGAGTGGTGGAGGAATCCAAGGAATCAAGATTTGTCCTCAAAAGCCTGAATACTACCATTTTAGCTCTTATTTCCCCAAAAAAAAGTCACACGTGCTTGAGAATTTCAGACCTGTCTCTCTATGCAACACTGTCTACAAGATGATTTCTAAAGTCACTGCCAACATGCTTAACAAGGTCCTACCTTACATCATTTCGGAGGAGCAAGGAGGGTTTGTGGAAGGGAATGACATAGTCATGGCTCATGAGCTTATCCACTCCCTGGATACTAGCAAAAGTAAAGGATTTCTAATAAAACTAGACATTTCCAAAGTTTACGATAGGGCCAACTAGGATTTCTTGCACCAACTTTACGGGGGATTCGATTTTGGAGACAAGTGGAGAGATTGGGTTAGAAGTTGCTATGCTAACCCCGGCTTCTCAATGTTGATCAATGGAAAATTGGAAGGATTTTTTGGTTGAACTAGAAATCTCAGGCAATGGGACCCTCTATCCCCTTACCTCTTCATTATCATGGCAATATACCTAGGTCATTTCCTTGAAGATCGCAAAGAAAGAAACATACTTAAAGGCCTAGAAGCATCGACCAGAGGGGAATACCAAACCCATCAGCAATTTGTGGATAACACCATGCCTTTTGCAGCTCCTTATCTTTAATAAATATGAGAAATTAGGGATAGCCTTAGTACCTACGAAAAAGCTTCCCGCCAAATGGTTAACAAGGGAAAATCTAAAATCTTCTTCCTCAACTAAAGCTAGAAAGAACATAGTATTTTGAGTAGATAGATTGGTATTGAGAAAGTAGAGCATCCTGAAACTTGCCAAGGCTTCCCTCTTTTTAAAGGAAGACCAAAAACCCAATTTTGGAACAAGTTAGTGGACAAAATCAAGTCTAAAGTTACCAATGTGGAAAGGAAAATGGTTTTCATCAGTAGGAAGAATAACAATGGTTAAAGCAATGGTTCAAGCCATGCCCACCTATTGGTTCTCTATTCTTCAAGCTCAAAAAGGAACGCTAAATCAAATCAATAAAATAATAAGAGATTCCTTCTAGTAGGGCACATCAAAAAAGAGAAAGTTTCCCCCTGTGGCTTGGCTTGGGACAAGTGTGTGTCCCTAGAAAAGTAGGGGCAATTGACATTCAAAATCATGAGTACCAAATAAAGCCTGAAATGTCAAGCTCCTATGGAGAATGTATAAAAACAATAACAAAAGTTAGAGCAAGTTGATCAGAAATAAATACTTAGACACTGAGGAATCAAAAAGAATATTTTATGTTGACACCCTCCCCAAAGGATCAACTATATCGAATAGTGTAATTGCAGCCAAATACATTATCATTAAGCATTCTTTCTAAAAGGTTCAAAGAAGCTCTAGGGTAGAATTCTAGAACAAGGCATGGATCAGAAATACTCCTTTAAGCCAAGACCTAGCGTCAAGCAAGATTAACAATTGAGCCATCCAAAGATAGGGAAGGAAGGTGAAAAATTATTGGGATGAAGAATACTATAAGAAGATCAGAAAAAGAAAATACAAAGACTTTAATAATCTTCAAGGTAATGATGAGGATATCAAAGTTAGTATGAATATCATTATGGCTAGCTACAAGGCTCCTTATACCGAGGGCGGTGATATCATGGGATGGGATCACAAGGACGTCAGGGACTATACAATAGCGACCGGATGTGCCAAAATGTGCCAGAACTAGCCAAACCCCAAACCTAGCACAAAGTCAAAGAAGGTTTGGAACTCTAGAGCTTGGACTAAGGCTAAAATGTTATTGTGGTTGGTAATGCACGATAAAATTCTTATTGGTGAGCACCTTAAGTGAAAAAAAAAATGTGGGCCCTAGCAGATGCCCCTTGTGCGAGGGGGAGAAGGAAGACTATAACCATCTCCTTCTTCTCCAATGTTCAATTTCTAGAATGGTTTGGGATCTATTCTTGGAAAACTTCAATATCCAATGGGTTGGGAGTCCGGACCTAGAAACGCAAATTTCATCTTGGGAGAGCTCAGTGTTTTTAAACATTCTAGGAGATATTTGGAGCATGGCACCAACGATGATATGTTGACATCATTCGCTTGAAAGAAATTCTATATTATTAAATAATAAGAAAATAGAAATAAGCCAAGTGTGGAAAGAAGTGAGTAGAAACATTACATATGTTATCCCCAATTATGGGTACAACAAAAATAAGGAAGGCAACCCCAGTGAAATCAACATTCCTAGGAATTAGGGTTGTCTTTGACAAGATGTCAGGTAAAAAGAAGACAAGGGGGGCAAGAGAAACTAGGAACCCCCTCAAAGAATAACACAAGCTTATAATTTTGACAGGCTTCAAAGAATAATCCAAGGAGGCAAGTGCAAGGTGTATCATAAGAGATCACAATGGTAAATTTGTTGTTTTCGAAACCACCTACTCTAGTATGGACTCTAACAATATCACAGATGGAGAAGGACCAGTGTTGGGAATGAATTTGGTAGTTATTTGCAGGATCCAACATCTAGAAGGAGACTCTCAAGTCATCATTAATGATGCCAAAACAAGTAAATGAAAAATTGGAGACTACAAAGGATAATGAAGTAAGTCCAAAAAATATAGTATAATTTTATGAAGCTAGAGTACAAGCATTCTTATAGAACATGGGACAAGGCAGTGAACTGGCTTGCCAATCATGGAATCGACAAGAAGAAAGAAGAATTGAAGGAAATGAGATAGAAATGATGAGAGATCCTCTGTGTCCAAAACTAAAGACTATTGGCCAAAGGGATAAAGAGAAGAAAGAGGGACCATCCCGCAATAATCTTTTTTGTTTTGGTTATGATTGTTTACCATATTTAAGTTTGTGCCCTCAAGGCTAGCTTTGTGAAAGTAGATTTTGATAGAAGTGCGACTTGCCATTGTATGTATCGAAGGTTGAAGTATAATTGGAGTTGGGACACGAATTACCTCTCATCTGGGATGCCATGATTGGGGCCTTTTTAGCTTGTTTTTCCACTGTGTGGTAAATGACTGGGAGGTGGGCAATCCTTGTCATCGCGTCAATTATAATTCCAAGATCAATCCTATTGTTGACCGTATTGGATAAGTTAAGTCTAATTGTTATCAAAGAGGTAGTAGGCATTATGTGACTTGCACCGTGACACCTAGCAAGGGTAAGAAATTCTTCAAAGGGGTGACCCATGGCATTTTTGGTGGCGGCCTCCAAGGCGTTAGGCTCTCTAGGACATCTTTGAAGGCATTTGAACAAACCGATCTTTTTCTATTTGGGGGATTTAGTGCTTGTGTCAGTTCTACGACTAGTGTTTTCATCCTTTTCCATCTCACCTCATGGTATCCCATGTTGGTTGCTTGCTTTAAGGCTTCCCACGTCGATTAAAATAGATGGCTATGACATTTCCTTTAGTTAGGAGCCTTTTGTTGTTTTTGTTGACATCCCTCAGCTCAAGTATGGATGTTTCCTCTTTACAGATGCTCAAGGTGTCTTATTTCTATTGTCCTTCCTCATCCGCTATTGTTGCCTAGGCTTCTTTCCTTTGCAACAGATCTTATGAAGTTTCCAATAAATATTGGCAGACTTTGTTAGGATTTTTCATAGTTGCTAATTGGGATCACTCTCTTCAAACTATAAGGTAATTTTGACAGCTGGCCACATTCGCTAGATAAAGACTCAAGCTATTTTAACCCCTAGCTAAACCACACTCTTTGTATCCCTTTGCTTCTTGTCATCCAGCTTTTGTATTTATCAGTGTGGGGTTGAGACATTGGTATTTTGTCAATAATGGCTCTCACCCTGCTACTAAGATGGTTCTAGTCCTTTTATCTATGTTTCAATGGTGCCTGGTGGAGATTCAATGCCAAACACCCTTACAAACCCAATAGAGGAAGAGAGCATTGTCATCCTAGAAGAGTGTTTGAAAGGAGAACCAGTAGCTTTGAGTGCACACCTAACAAAGAAAATGGAGATTGCAACAATATCCACAAGGAAGAGAGAGATGCAAACAATGAAATGGAAACTTTGTTGTGCCCAAAGGAGCTTACCTCAGTAAGAATGTCTCTGTTGAGGCAAAAATTGAACAAGCAGCAAGCTCGTAGTACAAAAGGGGGGAAGAAAAATTGAGTCTTTTGATGCTCAATTCAATGAGGATCCATTCACGAATCCCAATCAGCCAACAGATGAAGAAATAAGTTCTATACCCATTTTGTTAATGGGTGTCGAATGGTTTCTAGAAGGAAAGGAGAGAAAGTATACTCCATTCCCCATAGATATAATAACATCGACAACACTAACGGGGAAGAGGATGATTGGAATAGGTGCAAGGTCTATTCAAAAAAGGACAAAAGTTGCAATAAGCGGAGGAATAAGGACGGGGATGATATGGAAGTGAAATAGTGTTATAGTATCAACATCAACGAGAATGTCAAGGAAATGGATATGGCCTGAAGTTTCCACGGTTCTAATGCCATTCCCAGGAGTAATAGAATGGATATTGGTAAACCCTTGGGTACTTGAGGTGACTCCATGCAAGAAATCCAAACTCACCCCTTAAGAGTGCCCGCAAGCCATTAGTAGAATGGAATAGATCAGTGCCCATAACACACAAGTGGAAGTGAGAATTGGTTGAAAGAAGATTAATAATGAACTCAAGCAAGGGTCGGAGGTCTTTCAAACCCAAAGCTGCATCATAACAAGATAATTGATTATCTTGGATCAAATCAAAATGAGCTGGAGACTATCACAAAGGACATCCCGAATCACAATAATGAGGAACAAATGAATGTTGAGGCCCTCAATCTCACCTTGGAGACTATGGTCGACATGATGCTACGGAACGAGAGGGAGATGGGAAAATGCAAGGAGAAGATCAAAATGCAGAAAGATAATGATGATGCCATTCATGCTCACTACGGCGATATTAAGCATCTCAAGGATGAGCTCTCACAAGTCAACATTGATCTTATTAGTATTCGCAACTATATTCATCAATGGGTTTGACATGAAAGAAAGGAGATCGAGGACAACAAATAGAGGAAGGATGATCCTCATTTTTTAACGGACGAGGACTAGGCCTGCTCATCCCTCTTATGCCTATGCGAGCTGATTCTCTATTGCTTGTGTTATGTTAATAAGAAGCAAATCTGTTTTTGCTGGTTTTAGTTAGCGTTTTGTTTCCTCGTTGGTTTATTCCACAGGAACCGTCTAGATAAAGGCTGCCCATCCTGCATGTACGCTGCTGTTGTCTTTATGTTTTTAGTTGATCATCAGTTAAAAAAAAAATTACCTTTAGCAAAAAAAGGGAAACATTCCTAAACTATCATATACTTGTAAATCATTTTCCATACCCTAAAATTTTCCCCGGTAAAGGTTATATATCTAGCCAAGAAGCTAAACACCGCAGCATAAACATGGGGACTGCTTAATGTGAGGGTGACACCCACAGAGTTTTGAACCTGGGTCATTGTTGCAATAAATGTAAAATCTTATTGCTAGACTAGTAGGGTGATGGACAATACGGGTTGCAATTTATCTCTTAGTTAGTTGTTTTCTTAAGGGTATCATAGTTTTGATGTTCAGACCAGAATTGTAAAAATCCAAATGTACTCCAACTGCAGTTACTTTAATCTTTTTCCCTGTATTTCCGATACTGGATACATTACGAATTCAGTCATCTTGTTTGCCACAATCATTCCATATATTTTCATAAATGTTTCATTCCTCAAAAGTATTTTTATATAAGTTTTAGAAAACAAATTCATTAATTTTTTTTCCATTTTCCTGAAATGGGCATGGATTATTACTCAGTGTCGGTAGCAACCACGCAAGACACAAGTATCAGCTTCTGTTTGACTATATGCTAGACGTATACTCACAAATAAAATACAAGGATTTGATCATACCGTTCTCTCAGTAGCATAAACCCTTGAAAGTCTTAAAAAATATGCTCGCCTCTGGCAAAAGATGCAGCTAAATCTATTGGGAATAACATCATTTACAGAAAGTATGGCCACAGCGTTTTAGAAACAATCTCCGTAAAATCAATAAACAGTAACTAACAGAGTCGGATGGGATGAGCTCAAGTGGTAAAAGCATTGGGGGCTTGCATAATGGAGCCCCAGGTTAAAATCCCCATAAGACAATATAAAGTGTTGAAATTGGCAATGAGGACATAATAAAATTGAAATTGGGTAATGAGGATATAATAGTGTTGAAATTCGGTAAAATACTAGATCTAACTCTAAAGTGTGTCATTTCCCAATTCACAAGACCAGGTGTAAGTCCCATGTGAATTTGACAGAAGCAATAGCCCTTGGTCGAGGCATCAAGCCAAGGTGGTAACCCACAAGGGAACTTTGTCAGGGGAACAAAATAAACTCCCAGGGAAAAACAGTTTATTTGACATGAACATATCAAGGTGTTAACCCTTCCATGTGCAAATATCAAGGTGTGCTAGCGCACCTTAGAATAAAACTCGCCAATAATTTGTCTGTGTAGAAATATTTTGGTCCCGTGTTTAGAGTCTCTCTATAGACCCATCATAAGGAAAAGGATTGAAGTTGAAGCAAATTATTTCTACGCAGTTGTTTCCAGAAGACTCTCACAGTGCAACTCACCTTAAATTGTCACTCAAAAACAAAATTTGTTTTCTCCGGAACAAAATCTATAAACCTCAATAAATATAATATTGAATTAAAAGACAGACCATGTAACTCAATAAATTTACATTAATCCCTAGCCTGATATTTTTATCTTCAATAAATCTGAAGGCCTATATTTTAGCTAGCATTGATAATTTGATTGCATATAACAATATTGCTAATCGTTACAGTAATCCCTCGCCCCAATCTTTTCTTCTCCTCAATAAATCGGAAGGTGTTTGCCTTACCTAGCATTGCTTGCATATAGCAAAATTACTTATGGCTTAACAGATAAATAAATATACGGTATATATATATGTATATATATACAAAAGAGAGAGTTAACTTACTTGCACAGTTTGAGAAAATTTTTGGCAGTGAGAGGACAGCGATCTGTGTGCAAGTCAATGACAATGTCACCCAAGCTTGTTGAGAGCATCACGGCCATGTTCAGCTCTGTGTTTTTCGCTCAATATCAGAAGATTTGGGGATTTAAACTCGCGATGGCTCCTGAGTCAAAATTTTGAGCTTGACGGAATTATGCATACGGGCATACGATTTAGCGTCAATTGACGGAACAGCGGTTCAAAATTTAGTTGGTCTGATACATGATGCCGGCAAAAGGTTTTTAGCAAAGCGCTTCATACGTTTCAATGCGGTAAGGTAATGTTGTTGGTTGTTGATGATGATGATGATGATGATGATGATGATGATGATGATGATGATGATGATGATGATGATGATGATGATGATGATGATGATGATGATGATGATGAATTGTTGCGTGGCAAAAGTTTCAAAGGGGTAGATTTTCCTCTTTCACATTATGGTAGATGGATAGATAGAGATTTTAATAACGTTCACGAGACTCAAACCGAAAAGTATAATTAAAGGAGTGAAGAAATCGATTTGAATTGTTGGACCCTAGATCACAAGCATGTCATTGTTCTGTGTTTGAAGGTTCACTCTCCTACTGTGGATCTTGATAAGAAATTCCTCGTTTCTATCAATATTCTCAACTTCAAATACAGTGAACATAAATACTCCTTGTAGGTTGTCCAAGTAGTTAGCTCAAATATTGTCATATGCAAAGCACTTCGTGAGATAATGTCATTCCATCTCAACCATCCCTGATGTGCACATAAAACATATTATCTCTTTCCACTTTTCTTTTGGGATCTTCTACCTACATGTCTCATATCAAAGTTGATGTGACACAGTTCTCAATTGGGCTATGAACATCTTCATTTTCCACTTAATTTTTGCCCTTGTGTAAGTTTTTTGGCCATGCTCGTAAGCAGGGTTGAACTTGGTTGCGTAGTAGTACTTTTGCCTCCCAATATGTTTTGTCCATGTGCTTATTTTAAACTTTTCCCTCACATAACTCTTTATCTATTGATTGGTTGATGGGCACTCATGTATATTAAGATCCCACTTATCCATTCATATTTTGTCTTGTTTCATCCACGTCCTTTTTTGCTTGTTCAACTCTTCTTTTATTATTAACTTTGGCCACCTATCCTCCTTCATGCCTTCTATTTTCTTTATATATCCTAGGAGACGTATCATTACTACAGTTTCTATTGGAAAAGTACATGTGTATGTTAGGATTATCTCATATAGAACTGACACTTTAATTTTGAAGATATTTGTAATTAAACATTTTTGAATTCTCTCTAATAGACTTTAAATACAACGTTAGTGAATAAAATTTAAAATGAATTAAAGAACTAACACTCTATGCTTGCTCCCTACGGTGAGCTAGAATCGGTAAATAAGGAAATCAATGCAAGAAGACAGACAAAATGTTTGCCTTCCTTAAAGACTCCATAGAGCAACTATTTTGCAAATGTTTGGGCTCAGTTTATGAAGTAGGAGTCTTTGTCAATGCATAGGTTCATTCCAATAGTATCTCCCCTTGTCCACCAGTGGCTTTGATCAATTAGGATGAGGAATGGTGAAGCTTCTTAGCATGATTTTGGAATTATATCTTTACACATAAAAGCTTAATAGAAAAGGGTCATGGCGTTGGTATTTATAGTTTGGGTGAAATGATATGGATCATCCATCTCAGGATTAAGATGTGTGGTATAGGATTGATTCAACTTTGGAGACCAAATGCAATTAATGTTGCAATTAATATTTTGGAATAAGGGAGTAATTTATAGGTATGCCTTACACAAATTATATATTTGTTATATTTATTAAGCATGGCTTGCATTTTTGACTTTGTGACCGATGATATCACATTTTTAGATATTTGTTGAATTATTATTTTCTAAAATTAGATATTGACTAATTCGATATGAATTTTTCACTTAAGCATTTAATTAGTTAAGTGAATGTGAATAGGTTTTTTGTAATTTTTAGAATTTGATTAGTTGTCATGCACTATTGGTCGAAAACGTCATTTTGCTAAGTCACAGTTTGCCTGAAGATGAATTAGAAGAAGATAATGATTGTGTACAGGGTAATACCCTAATTAGGGACATGTTGATACAAATCGGTAATTGCACATGGCATGTATAAATGAATCTGAGTGTTTATGTAGTTTTGGTCTAATTTTTGTGTTATTACGGGAAGTCACTCAGACTTGTAATTTTGACACGATAGTGGTGAGAATTGAGTGTCTCCATTTTACCTCTATTTGACAAGGCGTTGCAAGATACTGGGCACAATAATGTCTTCTCAAATAATGAAAAAGTCATTTAAGAAGAATTTAAAAAATAATCAATGACCCATGATTCCCCCTCGAGAGGGTAGGCAGAGATGAAAGACACGCTTAAGATCTCAAAAAGAGATGGAAGTAATATAGATAAATTGGTCCCAAAAAGGTGGTCTTAGTTGATAGATAAAGATGTGCCCTGGTAAGGCAAATTTTGATCATTTCATTTAATGAATTATCCCAGTAGGGTAGATTTGATCATTGATTAGTCTAAAAGGTTTGCCCCAGTAGGGCATATTTGTATTATGATAAATGATGATTAGGTATGTGATGACTTGGTTGGGAGATAGTAGACAAAGATATCTCTTATTTTAGCATTATCGATTTAAACTTCCCACATCCAGATTTTTGATATAGCACCAATACAATATGCACCATAATATAAAAGACCATGATGACCAACCAGTAATGTGCGTAAGGACCGACCCCCGATCCACTAGACAAATGACAACATTGCACCAATGATAAACCATGATGGGAGTGCTAGTGTATGCCAATGGATAGACTCGAGTATAAATGCGTAATAAGAAGCACCATGATTACCCCTGTCAACACTAGGGACCAAGTCAAGGCGACAACAAACAACATTCAAGCAAACACAAATTGAAAGAAAAACAAAAAGTGTCTAATTGCTTCAAGAAACGTACCAATAACAATGAAAATGCCTAAACATTGTTTGGGAGCCCCACAATGCCTTCTCAAGAGGAGGGTAGAAAATTTATATTTGATGGATGGGTCTATGATCAGAAGAAATAAACACGTGTTTCAACAGAAGAGGCAAAAAAATGAAGTAATAGAAGAAAATGACACAAAAAGGGGTAAACAAGGTAAAAATGAGCCTCAAGGGAAGAAAGAAGGATCACAAATAGGCTAATATATAGTCAAATTTTTGAATGAAATCCAAAATAATTACAAAGAGGGTTAATACAATGTTAGTGAATAAAATCCAAAATGAATTCAATAACTAACACTCTATGCTTGCTCCCTGGGGTGACCTAGAATCACTAAACAAAGAAATCAATGCAAGAAGATAAACAATATGTTTGCCTTCCTCAAAGACTCCATAGAGCAACTATTTTGAAAATGCTTGGGCTTGGTTTGTGACGTAGGAGTGTTTGTCAATGTATGGCTTTATTCCAACGGCATCTCCCCTTGTCCACCAATGGCTTTGATTAAGTAGGATGAAGAATGGTGAAACTTCTTAGTATGATTTTGGCATTATATCTTTGCACATAAAAGCTTAATAGAAAAGGGTCATCGCTTTGGTATTTATAGCTCGATTGAAATGATATGGATCATCCATCTTAGGGTCAGTGTAGTCCAAGATTGATTCAACTTTGTAGACTAAATGCAACTAATATTTTGGAATAAGAATAATTAATAGGCATGGCTTACACAAATCATATATTTGTTGCATTTATTAAACATGGCTTGTATTTTTTACTTTGTGACTGATGATGTCACATTTTCATATATTTGTTGAATTTTTATTTTCTAAAATTAGATATTAACTAATTTGATGTGGATTTTTCACTCAAGCATTTATTTGGGTTTAATTAGTTAAGTGAGTTTGATTAAAAAATTTACAATTCGTAGAATTTGATTAGTTGCCATGTACTATTGGTCGAAATATCAATTTGTCAAGTTGTAATTTGACTGGAAATGAATTAGAAGAAGATAATGATCGTGTACATGATAATGCCTTAATTAGGGACATTGATGTAAATCAAAAATTTCACGTGATGTGTGTGGACGAATAAGAGTGTTTATGTGGTTTTGGTCTAATTTATATGTTATTGCAGGAAATCATTTAGACTTATAATTTCAACACAGTAGTGGTGAGAATTGAGTGTCTACAACCTCCACTTTAACTTTGACATACCGATTGCCCAAACTTCACATCTATAGAGTACCACTAGAACTACTAGTAGCCCAAACAAGACCCTGGTGGTCTTCCAATCCCATAAATCAACATCTCTACACTTGTTTTGAAGAGAGTACAATGCTCTCCATCCTCCTTGGATTATCTTCATTATGCATGTGTCCCAACTTAGCTTTTTAATGAAATTAAGTCCTAAATACTAGTATTTTGAGACTATCTTGAGTGATCTACCCTCAAACATGAAGCTTGCATGGCGAGAATATCAACCTTGATAAACATTCATGAATATTTTTTTATTGAAAGTTTACAGTTTAACTTACCAAACTCGCAAGTATATGATTAAGGTCAATTATCAATAGTATTCTAAAACACATGTATTATGCATTAAAGAAGTTAAGATTATTGGTTTGCCTTTGTAACTAGTAGTAAAAATGATTTGCCCTTGCCCCTAAAATTTATGTGTTATGCGTTTAAGAATTTCAGATCACTAGTTTGCCTTTGTGGCTGACTAACAATAAAAATGGTTTTCCCTAGGGCTACCTATCATATGTCCTACCATGAAATGGGACATGGAAGAGTTGTCGCTTTCATAAATTTGCTTTATGTCTCACTTATAATGAACTGGGGAGTAGACCTAAGCAATTGTGCCACTTGAACAAATTTTTATTTTAGCGTACGATCCCTTGACCTAGTTAACCTCTACATTTTGAATGATGTTGTGCAAAGAGCAATGCGTTGGCGATGGTTAGTGGATGAACTTCCCATAGAAAATAGGATTCTTTGTGAAAATTTTTACATCATTGAATCTTCATAAGATAAAGGAGGACTTTTACTCGTGAGGTGGTGTGTTGGTGAACAAGAAGCATGGTTTTATATGTGGAACAAACTTGGGTTTTATGATCCCAACCACCAATGTAGACACTCTACCTCCACCAATCAGTTCATTTGGTTGAACTTTCACCAAGGATTTAATAGAGTGTTCAAGTGGCTAGATAGAGCAGCATCAATTGCAAAGTAAAATGACTTTACTTTTGCCTAGTGCTTTGATAGATTGGTCAATGTCCTCACTGATATTCTTTTTTTTTTAACACCAACCCTTTAAGTTTTGTATAGAATGGTCATTTTATATTTCCATAATTTTTAGCAATAAGTTTTATCTCAACACTTTGCATTTGAAGCATCAACACCCTTATGCACATCGGGTGGGTTTGGAGTCTTGTACCATACCCTACTGGTGCCAAAGATTGGTTTGAATGGTGGGAGGGTTTCCATAATGCACATTACCACATTTTTATGGTTTTTATATGAATCTAACTTTATTTAAAAATTTAACCAATGCTTCCCACATTAGAGAATTCAACAAAGTGCTCTATGAGATAAAGCTCTCTCCTCTTAATGACGTTATACAAACTCAGATAATAGAGCCATATCAAAATCTTAGGCTAGTTGAGATTCATCAAGCTCACGGTGTTCAAATCTGAGCTAGAATCCACCAAGTCAAGATTGAAGATAGGGTTTCTAAGGATTTTTTCAAAAGGGTGAGAGTTGGACATGGTGTTGCTCAAATCAAAGCACTCAAAGAGGCTAGGGACCATATTACTAGTCTATCAGACATCCTTTAAGCCTTTGTTAAACATTATAAGAAGGAATTTCAAGCCAAAGATTTTAATGAAGAGTGAAACACTGCTCTATAGTGCCCTACGAGTTCTCCCCTAATAAAAAAATGGGTTTTGATAGGCCTTTCTTGATTATTAGTTTCATAATGTTGTTAATTATACAACACATGATAAAGGCCTAAGAGTTTATGGTTTTCCTTATGAATTCTATCAAGTCTTATGGGATTGGGCTAGATTTGCATACATTTTATATGGAAGCCCTACCTGCATGTTCTTTAGGTAGGGGTCATCAACAAAGGAAATATTAAGTTCATCCCCAAAGCAAGAGATCATAAACTTATCACCAACTAGAGACCTATCACCCTCCTCAATGTATCATTTAAGATTACTCCCAAAGCTTTGGTCCTTATAATTAAGTATCTTCTTCCTTTGATTATCAGGACTTAGTAAACAAGCTTTATCTAAGGCATATACATTCTTGATAACATTATAGTTGTCTGGGAAGGGATAGAGTAAGCTTGCACATCCCAACAAAAAAGTCTCTTTTTCAATTTTGAATTTGATAAAGCATATGATCAGATTTAGTGGCCTTTCATTATTTTCATCTTGTAAGCCTTTGTGTTTGGGCCAAAATTTGTATAGATAATTCAATCCCTTTTCAAATATTCTCATGCCTATTTGTAATTAATTGGTAATAGACTACAAATTTTGGCATGTTCAAATCTATTAGGAAAGGGTGTCATCTACCTCTCTCCTTGTATGTGTTCGCTACTGAAGGTTCTTAGCATTTATTGGGGGACTATGCCTCTAAATGCCTTGTGAAGGGAATTTTCCTTCCCCGTATCCCTTAAGACCAACTCTTAAATGGCCACTTTGTTAATGACTCTTTTTTCACCATTTTAGATAAGGAGGTGGTGGTGGTCAAGAACACTATAAAATGTCTGCATATTTTATATATGGCCTCAAGTTTGAGTATCGAATGGGAAAGAACTAATTGTTATAGACAATCTATTAATCCTAAGCTTAGTTGGTTTAATGTTTATAATTGGAAGTGGAGCTCACAAGGGGAGCTGTTTAAGTTCATGGGGATTCCATTTTATGTTCAAGCCTCTTGAGTGTATTTGTGGAACTATTTAATTCAACGAGTTGAGAAAAAACTCCTGCATTGGATAATAAAGCCTCTCTCCTTTGCAAGCAACTTCCAATACATGTTCAAAAGTTCTAACAACTATTCATGTTTATTAATCCTCATGTTGGGCCCCTTTTAAAGTTGTCAACAAAAATCTATAGAAGTTTCTTAGAGATTTTTTATGGGCTAGCTTTGAAGGGAAAAAATATTTCACAAAGGGGCATGGGAGATTCGACGGAAACCCAAATATATTGGAGGTATGGGTTTAATTGATATTCAAAAGCAAACGATTGCACTTTGTGCTAAATGGGTCCCTTGAGCCATTGAAGGTGAGGAAGGTTGGAAAATCCTTCATCAACATTATATTTCTTCTAATAGCCATCATGGAAGGATGCTTTAGAAAGAGTTAGCATTTCACACCTTACTTATTGCTCTTGTAGCCATTAAGATTGCAAACACCTTTGTTACTAAGAACACACAAAAAGCATGGGAAAAGATTAAGCCATGGCTTATTTGGAAAGGGTATCAATTCTAAATTGGATTGTCTATCAACTCTAATTTTATGTGGTGGTCTTTGTAGACACATAAATTAACATTTAAGCTAAAATAGTGCACTTGTGGCCACCCTTTTGACACACTCAGCTCATGACATATTCTAGGGCCTTTTGACCACTTTCCTTCAACTTTTGTGTGGATGACTCATTATTATAAGAAAATTCATGACCCAAAATGTCTCTATCAATACCACTCGATAACTTAAGCTCACTATGAGACTGAACCATACCTACAACTTAGCAACTTTTGCCCTCATAATAATTGTGCACCCTGCTATTGTCCACCTCTACTAGTAGTGTCCTCCCACCAACTAACAACTTTTTTCCAAACTTCAAAGTTGTATAAGGGTTGGACCACAAGTTTAGCAAGCCCCATCCAAAGGAGTTCCAAAAATACCACTATAAAAGCACATTTTAAACCATTTTTCACATAAGAAGCTTCCACATTGAAAAACATCATAATTGTAATTGCACATTGAGAACAAAATCCCTATTTCTCCTAATTATGATTACATATAAAATATGAATACACCTCCAAGGTCACAAGTCATGGTTGAATCGCTTAATCACACCAAGTTTTCACCAACATCTAACATTTTGCACCAATATTTCACACACACCATTTTAGCATGGGAGAACTACAAGAGTTTGATCCTTCTTTGGAGTATTAATATGTAGACAACACTCAACACAGGGGGTGTTGAGTTCTAGCACAACTTCAATCGATGATTGCTTCTTATTCTGTGATTGAATTTTGCCTTATTGTCTATTGAGGTAGGGTTTCAAACAAAGAAAGAGTTGCATAATGGTTCCCGTATCAGATCAAAAATTTCCATAAAGTCTACAAAATAAATGACCGAAGGCAAACACAACCCAAAAATATCAAAGCTTTGTTGTCTACTAGACAAGGTTGACCTAGTCAGATAATAACACCCCCACTACTATCTAGTTGCAATGCTATTGTCCAAGAACCCCGGCAACTCCTGTTCCAGATCTATACTCAATCAATGCAATTTATTAATCAGTCTCATATCTAGAAACAATCCACATATTAATTTTCCAATTAAGGTTATATTTATCTTTTACACTTTTCATGTTCAGTATATTTCTAAGTTTAGTAAGTTATAAATAAACTTGTGTCATTTACTACATATCTACAATAGTTTGATTTTACACAATAGTTTGTCAGATTTATATAATATATTTCCTAGTTTTCCAACATAGGAAAAAACATATTGGTGAACCCTTCTATTGATTGAATGTTACAAAACCCTAACCATAGATGTTGTCAGGGTTTTTATCTTTCTTCTTACTATTTCATATTGTTGTCTTGGGGTTTTTAGATCTAGTAAATGTTGGTGTAGGTTTTTTATCCACTATATGGTTTTCCTACACATATATATTAAGTTTGATTAGTTGGAATAATTAGATCACTTAGGTGTAGTAATGAGGTCATTAGTTGCACATGCACATGCTCATTTATAGTCAACATGAGTTCACTATTAATTTGGAAACCAATGTTGACATGTGGGGCTTGGCATGTTGCACATGGGTTTACTATTCACCTAACAACTGAGTTATATTCTCATTGCCAAATGGATATGACTCAATACCTCTTTTATTCCTATATAAGGACCTCTCCTCCAAGGCATTCGTAATGGATTGTCTAGATTATTATATATTACAATGAGGATTGTGGACATACTTGCCCTTGTACCATTTGTGTAGTAAGAATTATGGTGATAAGACCATTATGCTAGTGTACTATATTAGCTTAGTGTGTTGTGATAGTTATGAGTGATAGAGCTATGATCTATGTGAAACCCATGCTTTGTACACATCCATTAACTAAATACAATCTATCTCTGTTATGCTCTTGTGTGTTTTCATTCATTACAATGAAGTTATGTATTCAATCTTCTAGTATTTGATCTTGGATGTATCATACATAAATGATTTTAACATGGTATCAGAGTTGAACTGGTAAATGAACATCTTTCTATTTTGTTGTTTGAAATCTTGAATAGATAATTTGTAGTTTATTCTCTTCTAACAACCAAAATGACATTTGCATATGTTTTTTGTGAATTTGCTTGGTTGTTTGTGACCTATTAACTGTGTGTTTGTAGAAAAAGGCATTTGTTTGTGTTTTGTTGAGCAGGTATTTCTTTGCACGATTGGTAGTTGATTGGCAATTTTTTGATTTGATTGGTGATCTTGAATAACTATTATGTTTTGAAGTGTCAAATGAGGCACAAATGTATTGGATCTTTGCTTGTATTCCTAGCTAATTATTCACCTCGATCCTGCCATTCTCTCACCATTTAAGATATTTCATTACCCCCTCTCATCAACCATCTAGTTGTTCAATGGCCTATCCAAGGCTCTCTACTCATGACCTACTTACAGTCTAAGACTCCTCTATTTACAAATGATGTCCTGCCTTATGCCACACACGTCCTTCTTTAATCGTCCCTACAACAATAAGTCATCCAATGGCCCAAACATGACCTACTTATTATTAAAACTCCTTCCATAGCTCCTTAATTGCCAACACATGTTCAAATCCAATGCCAACTACCTCATGCCACCTCCAGAAGCCTTCCTCACCACCTCGACTAGCCTCTTCCTCTCACTGCCAACTAATTGGTTAATGTGTGGGTTTTTAAACTCAAAATCACTATTTTTGGCAATTAGTGGTTTTGGCAGATTTAGAGGTTGTTTGTTGGTCAAAATATGTTAGATTGTTTATTAAAAAAATTAATAATTTAAAGTTGCATGTTTTTTTAAGCATAAAATAATTTATTGGTGGGGCATTTTGTAAGTTGTAAAGGTGGGGTGATTTAAAACATGGAGGTGGCCTTTGCCTTTATGAAAGGAGTGTTTTATTTGTTTTAATTGTTTTTAAAAAAAATAATATATTGTATTCGACCCATTATTTCTCTTATAATTACCCTAAACGCATTTTTGGTGGTAATTGATGTCTATTGGGGGAGGCCATTTTTTAGCTAAAATAGGTGAATTTTGGGCAATTTTAAGGGCCACACAAGATCTAAATTACATTTAGCATTGGGGGATCCAACCCTCAACCCAACCCGATACCATGACAAGAAGCGCACATGGGGCACTACCCCCAAACCCCATAAAGGGCACTACCCCTTGACCTTGTTGGGGGATGTCGCCCCCAAACCCTTGCATCATGCCCCATTGTATAGTACTTTTGAGTGTTGAAGACCATTAGGTGATGTCCAATATGGTAGGAGGTTCGTTCCCCTCATAGTATAAACAAGCTTGTTTACACAGATTGCTCATGGATGCATTCTCAGTTGAGTCCGATGTCCAGTACTTGAGCATGCATTATACTTGCAAACTTAGGGGGGTTATTTATGATGCTTATGGAGGGGGTACATCTATTTGCTAATACATATTGGGAGGGTACATCTATATGTTCATATGGGGATTTAAATGTACTTGGGTACCTAACAAGGCCTTATTATAGGGACCCAAATCTTCTACCCACCTAAGCTATGTTTAAGGGGGAGGGGGGTGTTCGTGTAGGTTTTTTATCCATTATATGGTTTTCCTACACACACACACACACACACACACACACACACACACACACACACACACACACACACACACACACACACACACACACACACACACATATATATTAATCTTGCTTATTTGAAATAATTATGTCACTTAGGTATAATAATGAGGTCATTAGTTGCACATGCACATACTTTTTTGTAGTTAGCATGGTTGGAATATTCATTTGACAACCAATGTTGACATGTGAAGCTTAACATATTTCACATGGGTTTACTATTCACTTGGCAACTAAGTTGTGTTTTCTTTGTCAAATGGATGTGACTCAATAAATCTTCTATTCCTATATAAGGACCTCTCCTCCAAGTCATTCACAGTGGATTATGTGGAGTATTATAAATTACAATGAGGATTATGGAGCTACTTGGCCCTTGTGCCATTTGTGAAGTAGGCATTTTGGTAATACAACCATTATGCTAGTATACTAGATTAACTTAGTGTGGTGTGATAACTTTGAGTGATAGAGCTATGAGCCATGTGAACCTCATGTTTTTTACACATCCATTCATTGAATACAATCTATCTCTATTTTGCTCTTGTGTGATTGCATTCATTACAACCAAGTTATGTGTTCCATCTTCTAGTATTTGATCTTGGATGTCTCATACGTAGACAATTTTAACAGTTAAATATTTAATAGCAGTAATCGTTCAAGGTTTCTTTTCATCTTATATGCAGTTTAAAAAAGTCACTTCTAGTTTTCATAGATGAAGTGCTAGATTAAGCGGTATTCTAATTGACCATACTCCAATTCCTTTTGTTAAAGCACATAACATGGATAAGAATAAGGGTACATCAGAACCTTTGAATGACAATGAACACATTCGCCATGTCAAAATTCTTGATAATATTTTAGAACATGAACAATATGATCAAGATAACCTTGGTCTTCAAAATAGATGTCAAGGTGAACTTCCACCTATAAGTGGGAAACAAATAGCATTCAACAAAGATTAAGTTATTTAATTATTTCGAGAGAGACTCCATGATCAACCTCTTGATTATTCTACAATTTTTCAAACCCTTTTAGATATCAAGAGTGCAAGCATGGCACAATCATCTGATACTTTTAATCATATGACCCTCATAGATATAAATTTTATACTAGTATTTATTATGGGGGAAACCCAAGGGCTTCAACAGATTATGATGCCAATTTTGACTCAATTATTTATAACACCACCTTTGGTTAGCACACATTCTTCTTCTCTTGATGTACAATCCCTTATGCATGAGCTTCATACTCTACAAGCTAAGTTGTTACATTTGGAACAAGGTGCTTTAAAACCAAATTAAGCTCTTGATTCTCATACTTTATTGCATACTCCATTAGTACCACACATATTAGTTATTTAACCCTAAATTGATGATACAAGGTTAAATAGGGTTAATAATATATAACTGATTAAAGACAAGGGTGATAAACATATCTATATCACGCCAATTAATTTACAAACTTTGATAAATAATATTCTGAATTTATATACTGAGATATGCTAAAAATAGAAAGTATAACTATAGATTTATATTGCAATAAATTATAAACAAGAGTACTTGGTTGGTTTACTATGCACATGTAGATATGGGCTAAAAAAGGCTAGAAGTGGATTGGATCAGGATCTTAGAACAATTGCTAGACCCTAGAATTTTACCTTCTATGGCCTCATACACTTGCTTTAGATTTGGATAGTTGTGTCAACGTAGGTGTCACGTACATAATAGTAGCTAGATCTAGATGTGACTAAGTGGATCATTCTATATTTTCTATCACCTTTCTCATGATGTATACAGATCATGCACACTTGTTGTCGCTCTTTGTCAAATGATCAAAACCTAACTTCCTCACCCTTGGAGTGTCCGTGGGAAAAATGGGTTAGTGGGCTCATGGTGTTGAGCTGCCCCAAGGACCCCTTTATCAATAGGAATTGCCTACATAGCCAATACTCTGAAGAGGGAGGGCCTTTGAATTATGTAGTTCTCCCCTAGGTGTTGGCTTGCATGTGCACAAGGGTGCAATATGTGATAATCAACTACATATAATGACCTACCTTGTAACTTGGAAAATATGGGTCATGGGTTGCTCCTTCAATACTTTATACTTGTAGATAGGTTATTCTTGTGACTGATATGGAAATAGGAATGAATAGGGTAGCTTTTCTCACTTGAACGCTCAATTGATAATTCCTTTGTGGCTATATATGTGAGAGGTATGAATTTTATGAGTGGTTATGAATGAGGATCGATCTTGTATATATACCAAACATTTGGAAAAATATCTTGAAGTAAAGTACTTAGGCCAACCATAAGGACACATTAAATTTTCAAATTAGATGAATTTGGGACACTAGACACTTAGTTGGAAAAGGGAAACCTACATCGACGTAGGCTATGGCTAGGACACAAGTGTTCATGAAACTAGAAAACATGTACATTTATAAAATTTCCATAGAAGGTAATGATCAAGTTTAGAGCATTTTGCACAACATAGAAGACTTGGTCATTAGAATAACATATGGAAAACTACGAGATAAACAATTTGGCACACATAGATATTGAACGTGAGCCTTTCGATAGTAGGAAGGTCTTAGAGATGAAGGGCACAACCATGAATGGCATTTTACAAGTATATAATATTGAGGTGTTATATAATTCAAATTTAGTATCTACATCCCCTTGCTTTAATCTAGTAAAGAAATAGTTACTTTAAAGGAAAAGAAATGTGTACCTGGGTATGTATAACACACCTTGCCTTTGCATGAGCCCGACTTTAGTGCTTTACTGGTGACTGACCTATGACCAAGAGCATGTTTTAGTGTATAATCAATGCATATAATCTAAAATTGGAAACATCTGAAATGTTTGAAAGTAAAGAGAGCAAGTTAGGAGTGCACATGTGTGTTGGTGCAACCATCTTGCCCTTTGACAATTTAATTTGATGAGATGCTTCATTATGAAACATTAGAGTTGAGATTAGGACCATTTTGAAACTTGCAAGAGCATACATATATAGATATTGGAGGAAAACATGCCCCCAACATTGGTAAAAAAGTGAGTTGCCACATGACCATTGAGCTTATCTCAATCGTGTAATCCAATCATGCTTATGACCTAGTGAGTGTGAGTGATCCAATCAAATCACACTATATATCTGGTGAGGGTGGATGATTTAATTAATTCATCTTATAAATTTAATGAAGTTATATTTTTTAATCAACTCTAACTTATAAACTTGGTAATATTGAGTGATTTAATCATCTCAACCTTCCAAAGGTGAACCAACTGTTGTAGTAGATTGGCTTAATAATAGTCTATAAAAATCCATCCTAGGTATGAAAATAGTCCATAGTAGTATTTGAAACTGTAATTTGATTTGATTTTGTAATTTAAGGTGCCCTTTACATGGCATATACACTTCATGTATGTCTCAAGCTAAAATTTGGGTATAATAAAGGTACCAATGTATAACATGCTACCACAAATGTGTATATAAATCATATAACTGTGAAATTTGTCAAATTCGAAATTTTTTGCAAGTGTGGAGGACATGTTTCCTTGACATTCCCATACCAAATCTGGAGAATCTAAGAATTTTATTAATTGTGTAGAATATGTTTCCATAACATGCCCCCATTGTAATCTAAAATTGAGAAAAATGTGGAGGTCATGCCTCTATGATATGCTCCCTCTAATATAGCCCCCTCCCCCCCCCCCCCCCACCTTTTGAGGCGAGGGAAGTAGAATCTGGTTGTTAACTTATCTCAAAAGGATAAGATAACTACATAAGTGTTGAATGTATCATGTAGCATATATGAGGAACATGTCTAGGTAGATATATCATTGAAGCATGTAGAATGTGATCACATCGAGTCCTAATATGCATGATATAAATCATGGCAACATCTAGACAGTAACAATAAAAGCTCAACAAGAAATCAAGCACATAACCAAGAGCACTCAAAAGCAAAACAAAAGGCAATGGTCCAAGAAGACTTCATACAAGGGGCATGTTTGAATGCTACACAATCGAAGGTACACATGACTTAATCAAATGTCCACAAAGCATAGAATGATATTTTCAAATGTCTACATACAACAAACTATGACATGTTCAAATGTCAAAATAAGCAAACAAAGGCATAAGGGTTGCAAGCAACGGAGCATATTTAAATGTTCAAATAAACAAGACAAGAGCAAGTAAGTCAAGATGCTCAAGGAAGTACAAAAAGGAAATCATGGAATCATAAGTAACCAACATAAGCATATCACACTAGTCCTGGGATATATGTGTTAGTAAAAAATGTTAAGTACATGACATATCAAGTACACTATGAAAGATATAAGCATGGGTAAAGGCATGTGTAAGTACATAATCTCAAACATGATAATGAAAGGTGATCATAAAGTAATATAACCTGGGTGTCTCATGATCAAAGAAGCGGTTGCCACCAACATATTGATGACATGAGTAGAGAGAAGGTCCAACATGTGTATGTGCATATATCATGTGCTTGAGTATGCTTGTATCACATTCAAAATATGCTTGAAATATATGTGTGTATATATAAATAAGTGACATGCTATCTATCAAAATGGAACCAAAAACATAGATGCCAAAAGCTAATAAAAATGGAAATGCTGAATATTTTGTCATTTTTTTTATAATTTTTATTTTTGGTATATTTTTGGAACATTTTGATGTTTTAAACCTTAGGTTGGATAATTTACCTTATTTGGAACATGGTTAGATAGGTGAAAATAATGCATGGCATGTTCCTCCTCACGATTTACTTGTGAAGTAGAAGAATAATTACCATCATGTAGTATATGAATCAATTTGCCCTCATAAAGAAAGGAGATGCCTTGCTGATTTTGGTCAATTTTTGCTTCCATATGGTATAACCAAAGGGCTCCTACTGTGAATGCATATTGAGATTTTTGTGGCATAACCCAAACTCTTGCTTGAATCATTTTAAGACCACAAGTAATTGGTATTATTATGTTTCCAAGAAGTCTTTCCAAGCTACTTTTATGTTGTAAGTCTTTTATATCAAATCCAAGTTGTTGAAAACATCTTACATTACAAGTCTTGTTTAAGATCAACATGGTTATTCCAAAAGTAAGCACCCCCCATGAATAATGTGACTACTAGATTTTGTTGGCATGGATGTTTTTTTATTTGTGCAACTTGAGGTGTTTTTTATGGATGTGTATCTTGTATTAGTCCCATATTTAGTAATGATTGTAAATCTCTCATATGGATGTGAGGAACACCACACATTTGCTAATAGTGCTCATTGGGTAATTCATCTTCCTTATTTATATGTGGAATACAAAAAAATTATTTGGGAGAAGAGATGTTAAGTTTGTTTGAATTGGTGAGTATGAATGAAACATATCTATGAACATCCAAGTATAAGTAGGTAAATGATTCATGTTTTTTATGTAATGATATTTCCCTCAATGGGGAAAGTAGACCTCTACTAAAGATGAATTTCAATTCGAAATCCAAGGGTCTAAATGCTAAGGCATATGATGCACTTTTAAATTGAATAACATAATATTAAAGGGATTCCTCATCATGTTGTATGAATTTGTGCAAATATGTTAATGTAATGCTAAGCACATCGTGTATGTTGAAAGCAAAAAATAAGACAATCTCTGATTGTGAAAAAGTTGTTAGCAAACCTTTAGGTCAGCTATAGAACCAACTATGAGCTTCATCGGTGATGCTCATATGAAGGTTTTAGCCCACTGAACAAAATAATGTACATATTTAATCATGTGATCGAAGGGATCTTTATGACAATAAAAAATGGTAATTGTTGTGGTTTAAAACCTTGAGGATAAGGATGTTTAAGTATACATTATGCAATCGATTGATTGTGGAATGAGTAATATTTATGTTAGCATTATGATGGGCCATTTGTATTTGAAATATATGTACTTGTCTTTAAAGCTCTATAATAACACTCATCATGGACATGCCATCATCACTAACAATGATGGTACTTGTCAAAGGTGTTATCATTGGTTCTAATCCACCACCCCTTTTGAATTTAGGCATATTGGTATTACATCCTCATGGATAACAAGTGCAAGCTTGGAATCACCGAATTTAAGATATATTGGCAATGGTATTAGATATTTAAATTTTGGAACTTTTGGCCTATCATTTGATAATTCATCCACCTTTGGTAATGATATAACAATTTGAAATTTAGGTGTCTTTGATAAAGGTACTTCTTAAGGTATATGAGGAACTTTTTGCATGAATGAACCTTTGGGAATATAAAAATCATTTTGTTTAGAAACCTTGGTTGATATTGGTAAGAGTGCATTTTTTGGAACATTAGGAGCTTTTACCATTTTAGGTTTGTAATGCATCCTTATTCATGGTGCCTTAATGCTATTTGGTAAAGAGTCCATGATTTCTTTATTTACCTTTCGAAAAAATTCAATATCGAATGAAGAAATAAAATAATTATCACCTTTAATGAGGGGGATATTGTTGGAAATGTTGGAAGTGTGGGAGTTTGAATCAATGTATTTGAAGAAACATTCCCTTTTATTGAAAATAGCCCTTATCAGGCCAGAGCCAAAGGCTCTTGCACATAAATTAATCAATCTTAACAACACATTTTATCAATCATGAACATTACAAATATATAACAAATGTCCTATAACTATTCTTCTCAATAACAAATTAGTTGTTCTAACAACTAACAACCAACCTCCCTCAAATATCTCTTTGTTCTATATTAGTGCGTGGTTGTAACAACACAGTAACAATACAAATTTATATAGGTGTATATTAACACATTATTTTCTCTCAACAATAATAAGATCACACTAACTAATCATAATATTATATTTATTTTCACATGTTAGGACTAATTCCTAACATTCCCCCCCGCCTTAGTTCTAACATGTTGTGAGAAAATGAATGTCGATTTCTATCGATAATGCATTCGATTACAAATATGTTATTTTATTTTACATTGAAAAAGCATTTTATTGAAAGTTACTTTAAAAACTTATTTGAGAACTTTGACTCAAAGACTATGACACGTACTTAAGCAAGATAACAATAGGGTATGGCAAAACTAAAAGATAACTCACAACTATAAATATAAACACACAATATATAAAAACAATTAAAAATAAACCTAGAAAACAAATACACATGACTCTTATTTTAATGATATAAAATCAATAAATAATAATAAAATGAAATCAAAACAATTAAAAAACATAAAAGTAAAACCGCGAATCAAAAACTTAAAAAAATATAAAAACAATTAAACTACTCACTAAGACATTGACTTAATAAATAATGTAAAAAACTAATAACAAGACTCGCTAAATACAACTCACTAACATACCAAGTCCAACCTAATACACTTCAATAAAATAATAAATATAAAATAAAAACTTTTAATTGAAATAAATAAAAACCAAACCCTAAAAACAAACAAGACTAAAACAATAAACAAATGAATACCTAAACTGCTAAAAAAATGCAAATCTAAAAAAAACTTATCCTTCACAAGGATGAAGGCAACGACAGAGTTTGTAGATGGAGGCCATGGATTGTGCAAGTAGCCAAGCTGAGGAGAGGGGTCAGGTTTATGGAGAAGCCATGAATCATGATGGTGAGGAAGAAATGCTAGAAAAAAGGAGCATTTTGGTGGATCATAGTTGGGCGATCCATGAAGCTCATAAAAGTAGTTTTGTGTCAATGGTGGGCATCAAGGTCATCATGGAGTGCAAAGGGATCAATGCAATGTCTATAGCAAGATCTAATGCAGAATGAAAGACTCATCATTTTGATTATCAAGTTTTATTAGAGCAACTTTCAAATAAATTTGAGTGATGAGAGAGGCAACGATGTAGTAGGACAGATGGAGATGTGGTTGGAGAGAGAGGGTCACTAACTTTGAATAAATTTAAACTCATACTTGAATTTTTCCATGAGGAGCAGATTGATGGGATGTAGTTGTATGTGGAGGAGGACAATGATGTCTTTTGACTTTGATATTATTCCTTCATGGAATATCATTCCTCACAAAGCAATCAGAAACAATTATGTTGAGGAGGATCTAGGGACTTGAAGACCTTGAGGAGGTCTTAAAAAGAGATTTAAATGCCAAGTGAGATTCGATACAAACTTTCAAATGTAGATGCTAAGATTCAGATGTAGGAGTTGAGGGCTAAAGGTCGAATTGCAACTTGCCTTCTTCTTTAATGGAAAAATCTATAGCCTTGCTTCACCAATGTGATAGTACAAATCTATAAAAATCTATAATATATATATATATATATATATATATATTTATTTATTTATTTATTTTTTTTATTTTTTTCTTTTCTTTTCTTTTCTTTTCAGATATTTGGAAATAACTCCAAAAATAAAATACACAGGAAAATCCCCAAAATAAGCATTATTTTTATTTTATAATTTTAGCTGAATGCAAATTGAGGATAGGTTGGGTGAAAAAGACTCTGGAAGGAATGGACAGGGTGGAAGATTTGAAGAGAGATAGTATAAGTGGATGGTGGAGCCAACAAAGATGCACGTGGTCTGCACTACAACGAGTTGGCAAAGTGCAAGTAGGGGTGGACAGACAAAAAAGAGTTGATGCACATGATCTATACTACAACATCTATTAAAAATACATTTTGATGCAAAACTACAACAAATGGAAGGTTAGAGAGGTCTAGGATGGTCATGCTCTGATACCAAAAATTAAATATAGCCCTTATCAGCTAGATCCGAAGGCTCTTACACATAAATTAATCAGTCTTAACAACACATTTTATTAACCGCAAACATTACAAATATATAGCAAATGTTCTATAACTATTCTTCTTGATAATAGGTTACTTCTAACAACTAACAACCAACCTCCCTCAAATATCTCTCTATCATATATTAGTGTGTAGTTGTAACAACACATTAATAATACAAACTAATAGAGGTGTATATTAACACCTTTATTTTCTCTCAATAATAATATGATCAAACTAAATAATCTCAATATTATATTTATTCACACATGTAATGACTAATTACTAACATGTGGCAAAACATTTATCCCCTTTTTAGTAGTTTGTAGATAAACCATGATGTCATTATGCATTTGGAAAAAAAATTCCCATCATACAATGGAATATTTTGCCCATGTGAATCAAATGTGGATATAGGAGATGAAGGAAAAGTTTTTCTATCTTTTTTAATGTTGTTCAACTCGGCTCTTGGAATGGTGTTAGTGTGGACCTAGTTAGAGGGATAGTATCTATCACCATTCAAATATTTAAGATGACGTACTTGTGCATTTAGAAAAAGATGCTCCTTCCTTGATAGAGAGTTGGATAGTTTCATAATCATAGTCATCAAAACTATATATCTCATCCCTGATGAAGGAAATAAATATTAGGGTAAAAAAGGCGAAGAACATCAAATATAAAATACTTATGTGAAAATGAAACTCATAGGTTGAGTTCACCATATGTTTAACCTTAAATTGAGGATACATGGGTAAATAGGGTTAAGAATAAAGAAATGATTAAACACAAGGGTGATAAATAGATTATGTCTCAAGCCAACTAATTTATAAACTCAAATAAACAATAATCTAAATTTAAACACTAAGATATGCCAAAAATAAAATCTACAACTATTGATTGATATTGAAATAAATTAGAAACAAGAGTAATTAGCTAGTTTATGGTGCTCATGTTGATCTGGGTTGAAAGTGGTTGGAAGTGCACTGTATCAAGATCAGAGAACAATCTTAAAATCTAGAATTTTACCTTTTGTGGCTTCAAATGCTTGTGTCAGATCTAGACAGTTGCATCAATGTAGGTGTTTGATCTAGATGCAAGTGTCCTACACTAAATACTAACTGGATCTAGATGTGACCAACTAGATCCTTATGTATTTTTTGTTGCCTTTATTTTGATGTATATAGATTGTGTGCACAGGTTGTCACTCTTTGTCAAATGATCAAAACCCTAGCTTCCTCACACTTGGAGTGACTATGGGAAAAATGGGTTAATATGCTTCTAGTGTTGAGTTGTCCCAAGGATCCCTCTATTGGGCATTGCATACATATCCAATTCTCCCAAGAGGGTCTCGTACTTATGTATGTATCTGCTAGATGTTGGATTTTGTGTGCATTGAGATGCAATGTGTGATAATCAATGACATGTAGTGACCTAGCTTGGAACTTGGCAAATATGGATCATAGACTGCTCTTTGAATGCTTCAAACTTGTGGGAATTTTGATCTTATGCTTGATATAGAAATAGGGATGAATAGGTCATGTTTAATCACTTGAACGCTTGATTGAGTGTTTCTTGGTAGGTTTCCTTGTGAATTCTCAGTATTTACTAGGTGAGTTATGAATGAGGATTAATATTATATATATATACCAATGCCTTAGGAAAATGTCTCACACGAAAGCACTTAGGGTGACCATAATTACATGTTAAATTTGAAAATTGGATTAATTTTGGGCACTAGACACTTATTTGGAAAAGAAACACCAACATCAACATAGGGGTTTGGTTGGGACACAAGTGTCCAAGAAGCTAGAAAATAGGTATATGTCTTAAAATGGAAGAGAAAGATAATTATCAGGTTTATATAATTTTGCATAACATATAAGGCAAAGTCATTAGAATAACATATGGTTAAACTAAGATATAAGTAATTTGGCACACAGAGATAACAGACACAAGCCTTTTGGCAATGGGAAGGTCTTAGAGATGAAGTGTACAATCATGATAGGTATTTTTTGTGTACAAGATTGAGGTGTTATATAATTCATATATATTATCTACAATAGTATATCCTCTACTACAGGGTTTTTGGCATGCAATATTACACTATATGATGGAAAAGGTGACCCCAACAACATTTGAGATCATTCTACGCAACATGTTTGGACTATGTGTCCAATGACATATTATTGACTAAGTTAATTCCAAGGAGTATAAAGGAATATGCTTTAAAATGGTTTTAAATTTTACCTCATCAATCGATACATGTGTTCAATGCTTTGGTTGCTATGTTTTAACACACTTTTCAATCAATTTCAGTTAGAAGGTATCATACACTCAGATTGCTCAACTCAAATAAAAGTCTAATGAGCCTATCACAGAATACATCCTAAAGTACGAGATAATGCTAATCAATATGATGAATCATATGGTAGACAAAGAGCTCCAAGATATATTCAAGCAAAGTTTGATTTCATCCCACCAGGAATCAATCATGTTTAAGAAGTTTCCCTCATTCACATATTTATGCCATATAATAAAGGAAATAGAAATCAAACTATTGGCAATAAAAAATCTCAAGTATGCAATCACCACATATTCAAATACATAAATTAAAAATAATCCACCATACAAGGTCAGGCCAATTGATAATAATAATGATCAAAATATAATGATACATGAAATTTCTGAACCACCTCCACGCATTATCTTATCAGCTCCTCTAAGGAGATAGTTTACAAATCTACCAAAAGCTCCATATAAGGTCTTAAAACCACTATTGGAATGTAACCTTATATCTCTCCCTTCAATTAAATAGGTTGATGTGAATAAGCCTCTTCTAAAGGGATTTGACCAAAATTCCTTTTATGACTTTTATAGAGCACTGAGGCATGCTACCAACAAATGCATCAATTTAAGGCAAAAAGTTTGGGATTTAATAGATGAAAATATCATTGTTGTGAGAAAAACTATAGATAGTTCAAAATAACAACAAAGTGAAAGCAAAGAAATTAAAATATTTAGCGATCATTTTCCTAAGCATATAATTAATGATATGATTGATACTTCAAGAGTGCATTATGCATACAATACAAACCCTCCAATAGTTTCTTATCATTCTCAAATAGAGGTAAAACATCCTTTGAATGGAATCATTGGTACCTACCATAATTTAGTGCCCTTTAGGCCTCTTATCACATTTACAGATCATGAGATAGTATATGATGACTCAAATTTTCATTCGTTGTTCATTCGAGCTTACATTGATCACCAAACTATTTATAATGCCATTATTGATAATGGTTCAAGTGTAAATATGTGTATAAAGACACTTCATTATCATCTTGGGTACATAGATTGGGATTTACTTCCCACCACCATGGAAATTAAAGGGTTTAATGGGCATGTTCATATTTTTATTGGTGAGTTTATACTACCACAATAGGTTGGTCTAACACACATGGCCACTAGATTCATAGTGGTACCTAGTCCAAAGGTCTTCGATATGTTATTGGGATGCCCTTGGATTCAATAGATTCACACAGTTCCTTTTATAGTTCACAAATATTTAAAGGATATATATGTTAATGATGTAATCATAGTTTAGGGTATCCCATATGAATACCCCCTACCACAATTTGATATGATTCCACCACAATAGATTTCAGTCAAGGCACCCAAAAAGGTGTAATCTACTTAGAGAATTCAAAAATAGGTATTTCCCCTTCCAAGAAGGCCTATCTTTGAAAGGAAACTTTCATAAATATTTGTCACAAATTATAGATATCCTCAATGTAGGGTTCTTCCACTCCATGATGGGTTCCCCAAAACCTTAGAGTTCATCATGATCAACCAAATGCACAATATGCTATTGATCATCATTATGCCCATGACACTTATAATACAAAGGGAAATTAGTAATCAAATTCAGAATTTAGTTTAATTTAGTCTCAACAGTATGACACTTTTCATTCACAAAATATCACCATTTCTAACTTTGACACATCGCCCATGGATTGTGAGTCACTTGTAAGACTCATTGGTTAGTATGTTTCTTAGATATTTTCTCTTTTTAGTTTATATACATACATACATACACATATATATGCATACTATACACACACACACACACACACACAGATATATGTGTGTGTGTGTGTGTGTGTGTGTGTGTGTGTGTGTGTGTGTGTGTGTGTGTGTGTGTGTGTGTGTGTGTGTGTGTGTGTGTGTAGACACACACACACACACACACACACACACACACACACACACACATACACACACCCACACCCACACCCACACACACACACACACACACACACACACACACACACACACATACACACACCCACACCCACACCCACACACACACACACACACACACACACACACACACACACACACACACACACGATACATGTGTGTGTGTATATTCTAGAAAAATACAAAATTAGGACCTACACATGCTTATGTTTAGTTCATTTACATTAGGCAATTTGTGTATAGTATTTAGTACTTGTTTTAATCTAGTTTTCATATCATTATGCTTCATGAGTGAGCACGAATGATTGCAGAGTAGCTTAAGACTACTTTGAGAAGTATCAAGGAGAAGAATATGTATGTGGAGAAGAAGGTTGTCTTTAAAAACAACAAGAAGTGAGGTTTCCATATGAGAAGCCAAAATCTAATTTTCAAAACAACAAAGATAATGAGATATGTGATAAGCCTATGGAGGATAAAATCCTCATGCAAGAGGAATGGATGTGATATTTTTTGAAATAGAAAGAGACCCATTGTTTGATTATGGGAAAAAATTTGTGGTATCCAGTGAGTGGGAAAAATTAAAATCATCATTGGCAAGTCAAGGAAATGAGTTTTTCATTTCTCTCTTGGAGGGTAGAAGGGTTCAAGAATACCAAGGAAATATATAGGTTTCTATGAAGGAGGTAAATGAAGAATGCAACCATGAGGAAGTCATGCCCAGACCCAGTTGCAGGTTATTTGCTATCTCAAACTCAAAAACTATTATTTAGATAATAATGCCCTAACCAAATAGTAGTGCACCTTGTTATTGTCATATCTCCCTACTATTGTCCCAATGAGTTTAGGCTATCATTTTTTAGATCTAAACCAAACACATGCCTCTTCTATCTTGTTTTTACTTCAACAAGCTCATTAGTGGCATCTCGTACACAAGTTTTATCCTTATTTGGCTATCTCTTTTTATTTATAGCTTAATTATTTACATGGTATATAATCTATTGATATTGCTCACTCAATAACACACTAATATCTTACTAGTTCCCTAAGTTACTGAATCTACTTGTGTTAAAAATTTCTTATATGGATCAATTACATAAATTCATGCATGTTTTTCATTTTTATTTTCCTGCTTCATATCTTGTATGTATTCTTTGATTGGAGTGAGGACATTTAAACATGTCATTGTATGCGACTTTAAACCTTATTTGTATATTTCTATGCAAACATTTCAATATGTCCTTATGTGTGTGATTGAAATTTGAACATGTCCCTTGTATGTGGCCCCTTGGCCTTATATTATGTGCTTTGTGTGTACTCTTTGTTTATGTGAATCATGGACATGACACTTGTTTACTTGTTAGATTAGTTTTATATGCCATGATGGCTATCATGCATCCTCCTAGTTTTTGATTCCATGATGGCTATCAAGCATCTCTCCCTAAGTAGTTTGAATCACATTTTAGTACTTAGTCTTGATTACTTATTTGCATGCCTAATTGTTAACATCTATCTTGACATTCTCACTATGTATGTTTGTTCCTACATGCATCTCACATTACTATTATGCTTAGTTTATCTAAATGATGATGCCATGCTCCTCCATGTTATCAGTACTACTAAGGTTTACATATTTTGCATAATTTTATCTTTTGAGTTAAGTTACTGCATAGGCTCAATAACTCACCTCAAAAGAGGGGGCATACACATGAATTTGTTTTAGAGATAAGGTCCCTAAAATATAATGCACAAACAAAAATTTATAGGCCTCACATAGTGAATCATAGAGGACAAACAAAATCACTCAGAAAGTTTGTTTGTACAAGAGCACTCCATTTGGATAGGGACACCCCCCACTATTAGCCAAATAGGGCATTATTGTCCCATAACATATAAAATAATCATATTTAGAATTTATTAGAGTCTTGGGTAGTTCAGAGTAGTTTGTAATAGGTTCATAGTTTCTATTTTTAGAAAATATTAAAATCTTGTCTCAAATTTACTCAGTTTGGGGGCATCATGCACGACATGTATTCCATATTAACACACATGATTTTGCTTACAAATTACAATTATTACTACTCAGTCTCAGAATCCATATACACCAAAGATTAGATTGGGGGCATGTGCATGGTATATGCCTTCCTCCTTGCTCAATTTTCCACCAATTCCATAAATGGAATGGAAATGCTTATTATATCCATACAATAACACTAAACATAGATTATACTAACTTTTTGCACTAGTTTTGTGCCAAAAATTAGCCTTATTCTATCTGTAATGGTTGGTTCATCTTTTTGCACCTAAAATTTCTATTGGAATTCATACAAGGATTGTAAGTTACTTCACCACTTTGGGTATGTAATGATGGAGTCAAGCATACCTTGAATTCTTAAGCACACTCTCCTAATAAATGAGGATTGGGGCATGCAAAATCCAATCCAAGCTTTTCAACATAAATGAAATCTCCAAGGGTCCAACCCTCTATAGTCACTAAATTTTCATAAAAAACATGATGGTTTGCGTACCCAATCAAGTGTATTCTTTCCTTATTATTAGATCTATAAGTTTATTGTCTTTGATTCTTGATTTTAATCTTAGGTAAAGACTAATTTTATGCATGTTTCATTACAGGTTTGCATGAAGCATAGTTCAATGTTGTGGCATACATTCAAGACTGCACTTCATAAGTAAGTTCATGTATGCACTTTACCTTTCACTCTAGTACTTTCACTTTGATGTGTTACTAGAATAAAGGGAGACAAATATAGATGCATAAATTAAAATTTAAGCTAAAATAGTGCACTTATAACTACTCTTTTAATACCCTTAGCTCATGACCTATTCTAGGGCCTTTTAACCACTTTCTTTTACCTTTTGTGTGAATGACCCATTCTTAAAAGCAAATCTATGACCTAGAAGGTCTCTATCTAGACCACTTAGAAACTTAAGCTCACTATCAGATTTAACCATAACTCCAACTTATAGCTCTTTCCCTTAGGACAATAACACCCCATTTGGACAATAACACACTCCGTTATTGTCCACCTCTACCAATAATGTCCTCTTGTCAACTAATGATTATTATCAAAAATTCAAAGTTGTATAAGGGTCAACCCATAACTTTAGCAAGCCCAATCTGAGGGAACTCTAAAAATGCTACTTTAAAAGCACATTTCAAACCATTTTACACATATGAGGCTTCCACATTAGAAATCACCATATTTCTAATTGCCCATTGAGAGTAAGTTCTCTTTTTCTCCCAATTTTGATTACACATAGTCCTAGTATCCCTTAGCTAAAATTTGAATATCCAAGGTCACAAGTCACAGTTGAAGAACTTAATCACACTAGGATTGCACCAACATATAACATTTTTCACCAGTCTTTCACACACATAACCATCGCATCGGATAACTACATGGAGTTTGATCCCTCTTTAGACTATTAGTATGTAGGTAGCATTTAACATAGGGGGTGTTGATGTCAAACACAACTTCAACTAATGACCCTTTTTACTCTATGATTGCATTTAGTCTTCTTGTTTATTGTGCCAGGGTTTCAAGCACAAAAACATTTATGGATCCTGTAGTAGATCAGAAGCTCTTGCACCACCTATAGAATAAATAGGTGAAGGAAAACATAACCCATAAATATTAAAGCCATATTGTATATCTGATAAATCTTCCCTATTCAGTTAATAGCACTCCCACTACTATCAAATTATAGCACTCACACTACTAAAACACCTGTGTTAGTTTCTAGGTTGGTTAGTTAGGGTGCTAAACACTAGAATAATATGTATTGTAGATTATAAGTTAGCTTCCTAAATAAGAGGATATAAATATAATATGTTATACCTTTAAAATATTTCTATCTCTTTGATGGAAAATTAATTCCCTCCCTTAATGGGGTTGGTAGTGTCGATTACTTAAGTGTTACTGTGGAATAGTGTTATTTATATATATTTTTGTTTATGTTGTGCATGGTTATAGTTTAATGTAACCATTGATTATGTTTTTTGGTCTTGGGCCTTGATACTTTACTCTAAATTTTTTGGGGCCTTATTTGACATTTGAAGTGTTTTTGGTTCAAGGTGTGCTTTCAAACCACAATATATTTTAATTAGAGATGTACTTATATTTTTTAATCTAAAGAAATATATATGCATGCTTTCACATAAAAAAATAAAAATAAAAATAAAAATAAATGATAAATAAAAGCTAAGTAATAAGCATAAAATACTACATAATTTTACAATTAGCAATTGTCCATAATTTTAGTACATCACAAGGACTGTGTTTTTTTCTAAACGTGTAATCATCATGTAAGTTTTTATTAAACACGTGTCATGAATGATATTTAGGGTGAACCTATCACAAGGAATGATTGGAAAACTAAATCAAAGATTTGTTCTCAAGAGTGGGGGGGGGGGGGGGTGGAGTGAGGGGTGTGGGGGCTCTTTCTTTTTCTTTTAACGAGGATTCATAATTTTTTATGTAATGTTTAACTCATGTATAAAATGGTTTGGAAATATATGGTTAGTTGGGGGGAAGGGTCGCTCTTTCTTTTGATGAAGATTTATAAATTTTTATGCAATGTTTAGTTCATGTATAAAAAGGTTTGGAAATATTATGGTTATGTTTCAAGATGTAAGTATGGGCATATGGGCATCAAATTTAACATAATGTCATTGAAAGTATGAAGTGCATGTATGTAAAAAACACCCTGTATGAATGACGTAGTTCAAGATTTATAACTTTTTTATAATTTATAATTTAATGCTTGTATAAAAAGGGTTTGGAAATATCATTGTATACTTGTTCTTGATATGTGCTTAGTAGTTAAGATTGTTGTGGGTTAGAGTCCAATTAGCATAATAAGCAAGTGGAGGTAATAATATTGTTATGTACCAAAAATAGCATAAGTATTATTTTTTTATAATGATTGTACAGTGATTTATTGTTATGTATTTATAAGATAAAATATATATACATATACATATACATATACATATACATATACATACATACATATACATATACATATACATATATACACACATATATATGTATATATACATATATGTATACACACACATATATATATGTATGTGTATATACACACACATATGTATGTATGTAGAGAAAGATATATAATGTATTTATACACACACACACACACACACACACACACACACACACACACACACACACACAATGTAGGGAATATGTGTGTGTGTGTGTGTGTGTGTGTGTGTGTGTGTGTGTGTGTGTGTGTGTGTGTATAAATATCTTTCTCTACATTATACATACACACACACATAATGTAGAGAAAGATATTTTTAAGAGAGTCTCACTTCCTTTTTTTTTAGTATTTACATATTTTCTTTTATTCATTCTTACATACCGATCAAATAAAAATGTAGGGAATATGTGCAAGATTGACAATGATCAAACTCTTGACACTGTAGTGAATGTCAATTTTTGGTGATCAATGTTTGTGATATCTATTGTTGCCTTATCTAATGGCATGCCTTATATTTAGGTATTTTTAAGGCTCATATCATTTTTAGTGGCATTTGTTGATGATTATACCATTTAACAAGAGGAATTGGAAAATTCATGGGGTTGATTATATCCCATGGGGGTCATGGTACATGTTAAAGTTAATAACTACATATATCACTAGTAAATTTTCATAAATTTGTGACAGTTTTTGTGTCAATTTTTTTTTACCATATTTGACAAAGGTTTGCATTAGACATTTATTCTGACGTAAAGTACTCTAGGCTCGACTAACACTAAATCTAGTGAAGAAAAATGTTATAAATTTAGTGTTTTTTCCTAGAGTGACATATGTGAAGTCAATGTTTACCTTAAGTGATGCACGTTGCATCAATGCTTATGTCATAATCATGCACTTTAGTGTTTTACCTAATTTTATCCATTTTCTTTGTTTTTTACCTTAAAAAATAACTCTAAATTTTTTCTTTGTTTTAATCAAATAAAGTGTATCTTTTGCATTACAAATTTGATGACATCTCAACCTATATTTGTTGGCCCCAAAATTTGATAAGTATAACCACATGCCTATTCAATACCAAAGGCAAGCAATACATGTCTTACATGCATTTTGAGAAAAAATCCATAAATATAACATAACTTAAGAGAAAATAATCTAGTAAATATAATTTTGGTTAATGGAGGCCAAAGCTAGAAGTCATATTAGAACAAGGACATGGCAAGGGCACGATATCAACAACAATGAGAGAGGAGAAACTTATAGGGTAAAAGATTGGGTAAACTAAGTGGATTCAATAAATCTAAAAAAAGAGACCTTCAATAGGATATTTAGGATGCTTAGGGGAGTCGAGATGCTTACGCATGGATGCAAAGAGATTGGGATAATTCTACCCCCCATGATGTTAGAGGCATCAAGGTTCGGTGGTGGTATTCTTAAGGAGTGTAATGTGTCTCCAAACTTGATCTTGCAGTCTTTAGGAAGGGCAGTCGATGGGAAGATCCCTCTGGTTCAAGCAGATGGTGTTCCAACACAAGGCAAGGATGGGGTGGCTGTCCTAAAAATGGTGGTTTTTGAGGATGGGGATTTCAAGGTTAGCATTGTGAATCTGAGGAGTAGAGGTGTTTTAGTAATTTTTTGCTTCTTTCAATGAGATATAATTAACTACTAAAGATAAAGTATAAGGTTTTTAAGATTACCTGGAGATATGGATGGTTGGTTACACACTATGGATCAAGCTTGATTATGAGAACTCCTCTTTGTCTAGGGAGGAATGACCTATAATACACCACACTTAAACAAAAAATTGATTAATAGATAGATGGGTGGGCTGCCTAGTTACAAATTAGTCCTGAGAAGTAACACGCTTTCTCAAACAGATGTCAGCCCATGTTCAAACATTCAAGTTTATTTTAAACATGAAATTATAAAGATAGATATGGATAGAATTAAATAATGTCGAAGATAATAAATTAATGAGAAGATTTATACAATCAAAATATGCATCCCAAAATTCATTAGCAATGTCTATGTCTTCTTAAATTATGACTAATAACTCATCAATATAGGTGAAATCATGTATTGAAATCACCAGACAAAGTCCTAGCTCAAAAGCTATATCACTCTAATTTGCAGAGAGAGGTTGAGGGACTATGGGAAGATTAAATATTCTAACTAAATCATGCACTAAACTAGGCAAGGTCATCTACATGAACAAAATAGTATTTTTGAAAATAGATAGTATATTTACAGGATGTTTTAAAGATATAACAAGGATCGATGTCGATTTGGATGGATTGATGTCGATCTTCTAAATACTATTAAATTTGTAAAATAGACTATAATAACAATTTGTATTTTTTATAAATTGATGAAAACAAAATCTGAAAATAAATAGAAATAGAGACTTATAGATAGAACACAGTTTTGACACATAAAATAAGATATTTAAAACCACTTAATTAAATAAACAAGGATTGATGTCGATTCAACACAATCGATGCCAATTCAACACAATCAACGTTGATTCAAATGAATTGATATCGATTTTGTGCAAGATAATTTAATACTGATTAGATTATAATAACAACCTAGAAAAATGATAAGATAAATAAAACCGAATGCCTATCAGACACTGAAGATGATAAATATGAGAAACTAAACAAAAATGTATTTAAATACTAACCTTTTTGACATAAAATAAAACTTGACGGGATGAGAGAATTTTTTTTACAAAATCCTCTTGATGATGCTTTAAATGGAGATTCTTCAAGATAATAGTGCTTTTTAAATGTCTATATTTGAGTTGCAATGATATTTTGATAGAGTTTCAGAGGCAAAAGTTTAAGCACCATCTTCCTGAGCAATGGAGGTCTACTGGGTATTTATGGATCGGCATCAATATTAACCGATTGGTGTCGATCATGGAAGATCGACATTGATTTACCCTGAATAAGAGAAGTCAAATGAAAAGTTGTTCTAATGGGTTGACACGGGGTAAAAGAAGGTTAAAATGACTTCTAAAGTCATTTGGGTTATTTTAACCATGGAACAAGGTTGGGTAAAAGGAGTAATAAGGACAAAAGGGAGGTTTTTAGATTTTATGTGATTTATTTGATTTTATGGTTTTAAGGGTAAGGTAAAAAGAGGGTAATTACTATTTAACCATAGTAATTAACTTATTAACCTAGGTGGTAAATGGTCAAGTGTAATTATAAAAATAATTACGCATGGGGGGACATTATGACACAACACTATATAAATTTAATTCAAGGTGTATAAATTTAGCATCTACATTTTGCCCCTTTTTGTAGAGTGGTATACAATGGTGTGCCATGAGATAAAACTATAAAAAATCTGAAATGCCCCAAGTTTTTGTGAGGAGGTATCCCCCCTCAAACCAGGTGATGGAAAGTGAGATGGAAAGGATGATGAGCTTGAGCAAGATGGAATGAATAAAATAAAATAGATGAGATGGTACAGATAAAAATAGAAGATAGCTAAAGGATTCTAAAAATAAACGGTGGAAAATGACAAAGGAAGGCCACGTTTGCATGAAATAGAATAAAAGGCAATGCAAGTAGGAATGTTCAAAAGACTAGATCAAAAGGTGAAATGTAAGCTAAAACAATTGTATAAGAGGCAAATCAAGAGCATAAGAGATAGGAATAACAAACCAAAGCATTCGGTGTGTGCGTACCTATAGGCAAATGTACTCAAGAAAAAGACACCCTTGGGATCTTACATGGGGTAAGGTTCTAAAAAATAAGGGTATGCCAAAAGAGATTAGGGAACTGATAAGGGGCCAAAATTCACCAATCTAAAGGGTAATAAGAGGGATAAAAATGGGAGAGCTATGACAAAAAGCTAGAAAATATGGTCCAAAAACAAATTGAAAGCAAGAAAAACAATCCAAAATTCAAATAATAATCAAGCCATGGAATCAACATTGATCAAAAATAAGCGACGCTAATTAAAGCCAATCAACATCAATCTCAATAATGGCTATAAATAGCCCACTGACAAATAATAGGGCTCATTCAGCTATCAAGTGAATGAGATTTTTATAAGGAAAAATTGATGGGTTGCTGACATGGGGACAAAAAAATGAGATGATGGAGGTTAGTGAGAGCAGATGATGATGATGATGATGAGTACACTACGAGGTAGGTGACATGTTTTTCTATGTATTTTATATTTTTATCTTTTCGGCATGTGTAGCTTAAGAGAGGGGTTAGGAGAGGAAAAGGGGAATAGGATAAGGGGAGGGTAGATTAAGAATATAAAAGGGATGGGGGAGAAAACTTAGCATTTCTCTAAAAGTAGACATTGACGTCGATCCATATGGATCAACCATGATCCAAAATAGATTGATGTCGATCCTTAAGGATTCCCATTGATCTAAAAGGATTGGTGTTTATTGATAAGGAGAGGGTAAAAAGGAAAGGAAAAACATAAATGAATTAATCAAATATTGCTTATGACAGGATCACGAGCTATTGACTATGAGGGATAGAGTCCCACCATTACTAGAGGAGCTACGGGAGTTACTAAATGATGAGGACTGGGTGCACTTAGAGGCAGTGGGATTTGGAAGGATCTGATACTATCACTGCATCCATCGAGACATTAGCATGATAGTGGCACTGCTAGAGTGGTGGGATTATACCACCAACACCTTTTCGCTTCCTATAGGTGAGATGACCATTATGACTGAGGATATTTACTATATCTTGAGGCTACCTATCTAGGGAGCTCCAGTATACACTATGGAGGAGGTTGGACATGTGACAACATTGGCATGACTATAGAGGGAGGATGCTATAGATATCTAATTTGTTACTAAAGGGTTTTCATTTTAGCTCCTATTTGAGTAGGCACTAATAGAGAGGCTATTGTTGACCATGGTCATGTTAGCTTTGACTTGTTATGTATTGCCTGATTCTGGTGGAGGATAGTTACCATGGAGATTCTCTTTAGTTATAGTATATATGATTCAACACATGATCATATTTACTTGGGAACCCACATTACTTGGGCAGATCTACAGGGAGTTATGGAGCTAGTGTATCGAATGCTGGCTAGGGATTGATATTACATTCATGTTGCACTATTGGGATTATAAGCACATTTGAGTGATTCACCCTCTCGAGGCCCCAGGGGTCAGGCTCAAAGACATGGCACATAGTACGAGCTTCCTTCAATGGGATGATGACCTAGTCGTACCATATCTAGATAGGGTAGTGCACGATCTAACATACTATATATAGCTTTTTAAGAGCCTCCAGATTAGAGACAGTATCTAGAGACCATATCTATATTTTCTAGTATGGCCTAACATAGAGGTAGAGCTGAGGGATGTAGTTTGAGAGAGATGGGTATATGGGTGATAGATGGACCACATGGAGTTATTTTATTTTGATAGTGTCTACCGCTAGTTTGGCTTGCTACAGGATATACCATTATCCCCACACTTATATAGGTGGAAGGAAACAAAGCTAGACTAGATATCACCTAACACTATAGTCATCTTGATGGGATCACTAGAGGAGTTGGCAACATCATATATGCATGATTCAGGCTATATAAATGACTATGCCACTTGGTTTATGGGAGAGATGGTGAGACAATAGTAGAGAGCAGTGAGGCCTCGACAAGAGGTGGTATAAGAGGCACCAACATAAGATGAGCTTATGGATGAGGCACCAACATAGGATGCCCCAAAATAGGATGATCCCATAGATGAGGCACCTATACATGATGTCCTAGGATAGGATGAGTAAGGGATACTTCAAGTTGAGATACAAAGTTTATGGGATGATCTTGAAAGGGTTATATGGCGACAAGACCAAGCCATTCAAGAGAGGGACAACTAAAAGGCTGAGCTAGGGCAGATGAGAACTTCTATACCTGAGAGGCCAACTTGAGATATTACATGTCTGAACTCTAATCCCACAAGTACGGTACCACTACAAAGGTATAGGGATGCACTACCTGAGCTACGATACCTTGAGAGGATTGTATAATATTGACTACTAGAGGTACCTTGATTTGTAGCCTACATGGCCAGCTGTAGTAGATCCTGAAGGACCCTAGGTGCCACTATCAGTACATGGAGCATTACCAGAGGGAGAGGAGGAGATGAAATGGGAGATGAGAGCTTTCATCTCAATAGGATAGATTTTACATGGTAGACATACACACCATATGGGCCATGAGCCCTTTATTCCATTTGTACAGACCTTTGATATATATATATATATAGACCTATGTTTATGTTTCATCGATGGATTATGCTTTATATTTAGAGATTCATTGATTATTTAGATACATGGATTATGATTAATAATGTTTAGAGATTTATGGATTATTTAGATGGATGGACTATTATTAATAATGAGATGTAAATTATGGTTTATGATTATGGATGTTATGTTATTATGGATTATGGATTTAGGGATTATTTGACATTATGATAGATAAATTCATTCCACATTGACTTGGACCACAACCAAAAGGAGGACCTCACATCTACGTGCATGTACATCCTTAACATAAAAGATAATAAACATCGACATAACTTGGAGTGATCAGAGATAAGATTATTGGGAGTAGATGATTTTGATGGGATAAGGGATGGATAATAGTGTCACCCATATTTCAAGAATCAAGATTTTCTCTTTTGAGAATCATTTTATGCCAGCATGTAGACTGATCAATACGAGAGGCCTACTACTAAAAAGTTAATCAATGCAAGAAGCTTTCTTGAGATTTTGATTTTGATAACATGATTCTTTATATGCTTTGTTGATTTTAGGGCTCTTTAAAAATGACAAAAAATTGAAAATTGATCAATGCGGTAAGTTTTCTTTTTAGTAGTTTTATGCTTAGTAGTTGTCTATATTTTTATACTTTTGCATAATTGTCCTTCGAGGGATTAATGTGTTTATTGTTGTCATGTTTGGATTAGGTTACAACTATCCTTCAAGGGATTAGTCTATTGATTTGGCCTCCTTTTTTATTTTATTTTACTACTAATACTAATACTGGCATAAAAGATCTGTGTAAGATAATTTTCCTGATTCCCTCATATGAAATGATTATGCTATCATAGAAAATAAGGGCACATAGGAGATAAGGGAAATAATGATTTGGGTTTTTTCCCAATATAGGGGAAAATTATCCAAGAGAGAATGCTATGAATAGAGCTAAGGTATTCATATTCAAGGCAAGGATTACAACAACTGCCAGGTAACCACATAACTCTCATGTCATTATTAGGTATAAAGGGAGATGATAAAATTGACCACTCCAGATGAGCCAATATTTACTAACTATAGAAAGGACACAAATGCAAGGCATTAAGAGGTTCATGTTCTGGTTTACCATCAAGAGAGGCTAAACAATATGCCCCAAATCCATATTTATGAGTTATAATGTATGGTCCAAGCCAATTAGGAGCAAACTTACTCCTCTTATTTCATTCCATATTAGTGACATGTTGATTTTATTTAAGCACAAGATCTCCAATATTAAATTCACGCTCTTTTACATGTTGATTATATGCTCATTTTAACCATTTTTGATATATACAAAGGTGGTCAAGGGCTGTTGCTTGATGCTCATCTAAGAACTCAAGCTGGGATAAATGCTTATAATGAAAATCCTCTTCAAAAAATATGTCTTGAAGAGAGACTCAAAGGGAGGGAATCTAGAATTCCAAAGGGAGTACCGCTTCTGCACCATAGACTAGAGAAAAAGGAGAAGCACCTGTAGGGGTTTGAATACTAGTTCGATATACCCATAAGGAAAAAGAGACATGAAGATACCAATCTTTACCAACTTCGTTAATGACTTTAGTTAAGATTTTGACTAAGGTTTTATTAGAAATTTTAACTTGACCATTGGCTTGAGGATAGTAAGGTGAGGAAAAAGTTAATTTGATTTTAAATGAGTCACACAACGATTGGACTTTCTTGTTTTTAAAAGATTTGCCATTGTCTGTTATAATTTTATAAGGAATCCCAAAATGATAAATAATGTGATTATGGATAAATTCCATAATCTTTTCTACCTTGATCGAGATAAGCGGCATAGCTTCCACCCACTTAGTGAAGTACTCTGTGGTGGTGATAATAAATCCATGATGCTACAAGGATTTAGGATTAATCTGCCTAATGAGATCAAGCCCCCACTGGGAAAATGGTCAAAAGTCTCTTGTTGCCTGCAAGGCTTTACTAGGGACATGGGATAATTTTCCATGCTATTGACATTTTACACACCTCTTAACATAGGTGCAATAATATTGATTCAAAGTAGGCCAATAATAACCTAGGCATAATATTATTTTGGCAATTACACGTCTATTAAAATGTCTACCGCACAAGCCATCATGGATCTCTTGGATAGCTAAGGTAGCCTCACGATTTTGGAGACAACAAAGGAGAATACTATCAAAACCATGCTTATAAATAATTCCCCTTAGAATGACATAATGGGTAGCCGTCTACTGGAAGACGCACTTAGCACCCTTGGATAGATGAGGGGGAGACAATCCCGTAGATAAATAATTAAATATTTATACATACTATGTCTCCCTGGGATTTTCATCGACATTATGGATGGATGGGAGATCCATCCTTGTATAAGAGGGTTGATTAAGGTGATAAACAAGAACAAATAAGTTAGACTCCTAAGGTGAATCTAGGATAGAAGAAGCAAGAGAGGCCATAGTATCTGCAAACTTATTAGTAGACCTAGGAGTAATGTTCAAATGTAGATAAAAGTCGATCAACGAAAGTCTTATATCTTTGGAGGACATCATTCTTACATTGATAAATGTCAGTGATTTAATTGATCACCAACTGGGAATCCCCATAGATGTCAAGGGATCTGACTCCTAGTGCAAGAGTAGTTCAGAGTCCTATAATCAATGCTTTGTACTTGACAGGACCGAAACCCCCCAAAGCCCTGACACAACTTGTCAGATTTAAGAGCACACATGATTACCAATGTATAAGCAACTAAACATGCGGAATCCAGAAGAACAAATAATTATCAATGAGAAAACACACAGAACATGAGAGGCAATATACAATTATATTCAACTCTTTACAAAGGAATCTACAACAAAGAGGTGGCACTCTTTCTTCCACATCCTGTGGGCTTACAGTAAACTTCCCTCCAAAGTAATCTTCTCTCATAGGTCACAACACACAGCTAACACAAGCTGTTGTTCACCTCATTGCACATCTGTACAATCGAGTACACAACCGTACTCCAAGTAGATCTCTCCATGATCCTGCTGATGTATTGCTGTCACCTTGGATCTAACGTCCCCGCGCTGATCTCCTTTCTGACCCTCGCATCTATACACCCCTGCAAATCAAACCTGATCTTACTTAAACACACATGGGGAATCCTACTTGATTCCACCATGGGAAGAACTCTCCAAGCTTCACATAGCTCTTCTCCAAATTCTCCACTTAACAATACAGCCCATGAGTCTCTCATATAGATCTCATGCATACACTAAAATTAGAGGGGCGGCTCAAAGACTCGAACTGGTCTTCACATGCAAACTCCGCGTTCACTTAACTAACTGTTCGTCAACAGCAGTTCTGACCGCTACAGGTAACCGACGTCGGTCCCTGCCCCCCTGGAGGTGACCGACGCCGGCCGATCATCTGCCGATGTCGGTTTCCCTTCTGCGTCCCCTGACCGACGTTGGTGTGGCCTGTCGACGTCGGAGACTGCTTACTATCAGAAACCTCCTCCTTCTGTTTGCAACAAGGTGAAGCTTTTAGCTCCACACCCTAACAATCTCCCACTTGGAGATAAAGAGCTACACCTGTACCCATACCAGTATTCTGTCTAATCTGTATCCTGGCTTGTATTCATCTTCAAGCTCCCACTTGAAGACAACTCACCACACTCCTTGTGGTGCTACACCTGTTCCTGAATTTCTCCATTCTTCTGCCTTGCTATACTCCCACTCAAACAGCAACCCCTGTGAGTAACCTGTAATCAACAACACTTAACAGATCTGGGCCATCTGTTAGTCAAGCTCGCTCTGAGAACGTCCAACCTCGCTCTGATACCAATTGATGGGACCGAAACCCCCCAAAGCCCTGACACAACTTGTCAGATTTAAGAGCACACATGATTACCAATGTATAAGCAACTAAACATGCGGAATCTAGAAGAACAAATAATTATCAATGAGAAAACACACAGAACATGAGAGGCAATATACAATTATATTCAACTCTTTACAAAGGAATCTACAACAAAGAGGTGGCACTCTTTCTTACACATCCTGTGGGCTTACAGTAAACTTCCCTCCAGAGTAATCTTCTCTCATAGGCCACAACACACAGCTAACACAAGCTGTTGTTCACCTCATTGCACATCTGTACAATCGAGTACACAATCGTACTCCAAGTAGATCTCTCCATGATCCTGCTGATGTATTGTTGTTACCTTGGATCTAGCGTCCCCGCGCTGATCTCCTTTCTGACCCTCGCATCCATACACCCCTGCAAATCAAACCTGATCTTACTTAAACACACATGGGGAATCCTACTTGATTCCACCATGGGAAGAACTCTCCAAGCTTCACATAGCTCTTCTCCAAATTCTCCACTTAACAATACAGCCCATGAGTCTCTCATATAGATCTCATGCATACACTAAAATTAGAGGGGCGGCTCAAAGACTCGAACTGGTCTTCACATGCAAACTCCGCGTTCACTTAACTGACTGTTCGTCAACAGCAGTTCTGACCGCTACAGGTGACCGACGTCGGTCGCTGCCCTCCTGGAGGTGACCGACGCCGGCCGATCATCTGCCGATGTCGGTTTCCCTTCTGCGTCCCCTGACCGACGTCGGTGTGGCCTGCTGACGCCGGAGACTGCTTACTATCAGAAACCTCCTCCTTCTGTTTGCAACAAGGTGAAGCTTTTAGCTCCACACCCTAACAGTACTTAGCTATGTTATTGGTGCAATCAAAGTCTAGTTTAAAAGACAAAGGTATGGGGATATCATGAGGAGGGATTAATACAATCCCTACACCACTTCCATGCTCACACTTAAACCCATAAAATAATAGAGTCATTTGATATTCTGGGATGGACTAAGAAGTGGATGTGATAGACTCAACAGGGAATTCAAAATTAATGGGTTTATTACTAAGAGGTGCTTCAGCTAATTGATTAGCAATGATTTGACATTTGATAGACTTATGATAGAGAAACTCTAGATCAAATTTTGTTAACAACATGAACCATCTATCCATTCACTGATAGAAGCTACTAAAACCAATGCCAAACATAAATTTTTAGTATGTGAGCAACGTGTCTCATATTTTATGAGAGTAACACTTATATAATAAATAACCTGCTCTTTATGATGTTCATATCGATGAGCAAGCATAACACCTAAAGCATGGTCTATAGTCGAGATATAAAGGAAGAAAGGTTACCCTTCCTTAGGGGAAGTAAGGACAAGAGACAATAAAAGATAGTCTTTTAGTGCATTAAAGGCTTCTTGACAATTATCATCCCATACAAAGTGACTACCCTTCTTTAACAAATGGTGGAAGGGTTGACAATGGTCAGAAAGCTGGGAAATAAAATGATGAATACACTGGAGCTTACCTTGCAAACTATGAAGCTGCTTAAGATTGGAAGGAGGAGGCATTTACAAAATAGCCTTGATTTTAGTAGGATCCACTTCTATTCCATGAATGAAAACACTGAAACCCAAAATTTTACCCATCAAGACACCAAAAATGCACTTTTTAGGATTTAGACACACATGATAATGAATCAAACGATCAAATATGACCTTCATGACAGATAGGTGAACTTTACAAAATTTAGATTTTCCAAGGAGATCATCTACATAGTCATCGACAATTTTAAGGATCATGTCATGAAATATATAAGTCATGGCCCGTTGATAAGTGGATCCAGTGTTCTTAAGGCCAAATGGCATAACATGATAGCTGAAGGTTCCCCAAAGAGTGATCAATGCTATTTATATTGATCTTCTAGTACAATAAGTATCTGATTATAACCAATGAAACCATCCATAAGGAACAACATTTCATGGCCAACTATTAAGTCCACCAACTGGTCTATATTAGGAAGGGGAAAATCATCTTTTAGACTAGCAATATTTAAGTCATGAAAGTTATTATAAATGCGAAGTCCCCCTATGGGTTTAGTGACCAGAACAATGTTGGACATCTATTAAGGATAATCAATGGATTGAAATAAGTTAATGGATAAAAGGCATTGTAACTCTTCTTTCACAAGGAGTTCAATATGAGGATGCTTCTTTCAAATCTTTTGCTTTATCAGCTTAACATTAGGAAAAGTTACGATGTTATGGATAACGATCAAGGGATCAATGCCAGGCATATCGCTATAAGACAAGGCAAAGGCTTTACTACAATCTAATAAGAAAGTAGTAAAATATTGAATTTCTTGCAGATCTAAGGCTTTTCTAATTTTAATAATCCTTGGGACTTCCTGGGACCCAATATTAATATTAGTAGTAGCTTCATTTAACAACCTAGACATTTTAGATGGAAAAGAATTACGTAAATCAAAGTTTTCAACACCTAGATGGGTCAAAATTGACTCATCGTCCTGACACTAAAAAATAGGGATGGTTGGCATATCAGATCCTATTAATTGAGGATATACTATGGGAATGCTTCAGATTTCACCATCACGATGGAAGATGAGAGGTTCTAAGGAGATAAAATTAACTAAAAAAAGCTAGATGGAATGGATACAGTGTCGCCAGTCAAGGAAGAGGTATCAGATGAGGAAGATGGCTTGTCTTCTTCCAAAGATGGTAAAAGAATGGGTTTTGGGATAGACTTAGAATTCTTCTTAAAACCCAAGCCATGTTTTTAATATGGCTTTCTAAAGTCTCCTAATGCAATATCATAAGGACCATGCTCATACTTACCCATGTCGAAGCCTTTCCAGGTGCAGTGATGAAGATAGGTTTGAACAATCTAAGGGTTGCTAAAAAAAGAGAAATTAGCTATAAATGGTTTTGCACAAACATTATCATCATGATTTGAGATAGCTTGATCGATCCCACTATATGTTAAATAAGTGCACAAGAAAGGTGGTCCAAAAGGAATCGTCTCACCTAGACTAGGTGAATATTGGGGTTGCTTATAAGGATAACCATATTCTTTAGGAGTGGCTAAAGTATTAAGATTTAATAACTGATATTCTCCTATCAAAATTTGTTGCATCATAAAGTTAATGGACTTTGGAGGAGGTAATTTTGAAGCAGGGATGTTCATGTTAGTCGAGGCTTGATTGGAAAAGGGAGATGGAATTATGTCAGGTGAGGGTATTATTATTTCATTTGGCCCAAAATTAAAGTTGCATGACTTAAAGGGGTGAAGATTAGCAGGGATGATGTGTATATGACCTTAATGTTCATATTTAAGGCATTGATGAATGGTGGAAGGTACGCATTACATTGCATGAATCCATGGACATCCTAATAGAATGTTGTATTTAAAGGTCCCTTCTATAACATAAAAGAGCTCATGAATGGTATGAGGACCCACACAAGTGGGGAAGATGAGTATTCTTACCATGGGTGCTATCATGTCATTAAATGCATGAAGGATTACTACAGATTGGGAGACAATGGTTTCTAGAAATTGTAAATGCTGGAAAGCGTGAAAGGAGATAATATTAATGCTCACCCCATTATCAATCATAACCCTTTAAACTTGAGTTTGATTTATTTGGGCTGTAATAAAAAGGGTGGGATCATGGTCTTTAGGTGACAAAGGAATAATTTCAAAATCAGTAAAACTAAGCCTTAAGACCATTCAGAGGGATCCTATAAAGGCTGACAAAGGTTAAGGTTCATTTGGTTGGACTTCAATAGCCTGGAGAGCTTCTATCATTGCCTATCAATGTTGTGGAGAATTCTCAATAAGCTCATACAATGAAATTTTAATAGGTGCTTGGTGGAGCTATTTTAGTACAGAGCTCTAAACCAATTGCTTAGCTTCATCAAGGGTAGTTTTTTAAATATAAACTTTAGGCCTTTGGCTAGGTGGTTTAGGTGTATTAGGCACATAGGCTCCTGTAATTGAAACCTTAACTTTATTAAGATTATGGTTTTGAGAGTGGGTAGTTACATACACGACATTTATGTAGAATAGGGGTGGATCCAAAGATGCTACTAACTCTTTTTCACTTATAGGACTAGAAGGATTACGAATGGGGGGAACTGAAGGAAGAATAAATTTTGAATTAAGGGTTTGATTATTGAGATCATTAATTAAGAGGTCATCATCTTGGATTAACTACTAGATTAAAGTCTTAATGGATTTGCAACTTTTCGTATCATGCCCAGGTACTCTATGATATGCACATATTTCCTGAGTTTTATACCATGCAAGCCTTTTAGGGTGAAGGTGAATGGTCCATATAGGTTGTAACATAATAAGGGAGGTATCTAATAGTTGCTTCAAAATAACAACATAATATCCTTTCAAAGGGTCATGCTGTAGTTTTATAGGGGTTTTGGTAACGGGCTCTCATGGTAGGGTATTGCTTGTCTAGTTTTGTTGTTTACCCTTTACAAGAGGGACAACTTTAGGCTCTTTTATTTTAGGCTTTTTTAATGGTCCCTTAGTGGATCAAGAGGGATATGGAAAGGGAGGTGCACTAAATGGAAAAGGATTTTGTATCCTTCCATGTGCTTGGATAAAAGATCCTACGACTGAGGTAGAAGATGGATGAGGTCCTAAAATGGATGATGAGGATGACATAAAAGGTATAGGCCCTTTGTTTTTTTGGGTATTAATAATGGGGGGAGTATTCAGATTATGACTTGTTCCTTTTGATGTTTGGAAAAGATCCACTTTAACCTTAAGATGAGCTACGGCTTTCTGTGGTGGAATGCTAAGACAATTGTCCCAACTATCGATATGGGAGACTTTACTCTTTCCTTTGGTATATTTAGGATAGGGAGGTATTATAACAGAATATGGTTTTGAAGGGCCAAGGTTTTGGGCAAAAGGATCGACTTGTAGTATATGTTTCCCATGATAAGACTTGCTAAGGATTAAAGGGGTAACATGAGTAGCTTCAAAAGTGTCAAGATGTTTATCTATAACATCCTAAGGAGTAATTTCATTTTCCCTTTTAGGAGATTCGCCGTGAGAAGGTGAAGGGGATGGTTCACATGAATGGTCCCACATAATGAGATTAGGGAATTATATGGGAATTAGGGTAATAGGTTTAATGACCTTTGGTTGACTTAAATCAAAATGATCTCCTGTAAGGAGATCCAAAACCATAGGCTCTTTTGGGATTTCTCTAGGCAGTAACTGGTCATGGATCATATTAATCAATTGTTGGATTTGATTTTGTGTTTCCCTAGGGTTAGTTTGGATGGTTTTTGAAGTGGATGGATGGTTAGGAAATGGTTGCTTAAAAATATCTAAAGACTGGATCAATGTAACAGGGATTTATGTCAATCTTATAGGATCGATGTCGATTCAAATGGATCGATGTTAATCTTCTAAATACTATTAAATTTGTAAAACATATTATAATAACACTTTGTATTTTTGATAAATTGATGAAAATAGAATCTAAAAATAGATAAAAATAGAAACTTATAGGTATAACACAGTTTTGACATGGAAAATAAGATATTTAAAACCACTTAATTAAATAGACAAGGATCGATGTTGATTCAACATAATTGATGTCAATTTAGATGAATCAATATCAATTCTGTGCAAGATAATTAAATACTGATTAGACTATAATAAAAACCTAGAAAACTGATAAGATAAATAAATCTAAATGCCTATCAGACACATAAGATGATACATATGAGAAACTAAACAAAAATGGATTTAAATAATAAACTTTTTGACAAAAAATAAAACTTGACGGGATGAGATAAGAAATTTCACAAAATCCTCTTGATGGTGATTTAAATGGAGATTCTTCAAGATAACAACACTTTCACAATGTTTGTATGTGAGCTGTAGTGAGATTTTGATAGAGTTTTGAAGGCAAAAGCATAATCACCATCCTCCTAAGCAATGGAAGTATGCTAGGTATTTATAGATCGACGTTGATCCTAACCGATCGACATCGATTATGAAGGATCGATGTCGATTTACCTAGAATAGGAGATGTCGAACAAAAAGCTATTCTAATGGGTTAGCATGGGGTAAAAGAAGGTTAAAATGATTTCCCAAGTCATTTGGGTTGTTTTAACCATGGAACAAGGTTGGGTAAAAGGAGTAATAAGGATAAAAGGGAGGTTTTTTAGATTTTATGTGATTTATTTGATTTTATGGTTTTAAGGGTAAGATAAAAAGGGGGCAATTACTATTTAACCATAATAATTAACTTATTAACCTAGGTGGTAAATGGTAAAGTGTAATTATAAAAATAATTATGCATGGGGGAACATTATGACACAACGCTATATAAATTTTATACAATGTGTATAAATTTAGAGACTACAATAGGTTTGATTAGGAAGTTTGTGGGGAAGTGGTCGACCATTAGAGAGGTGGAGAACTAGATTGGTTGCAACTAGGGACTAGGTTACAACATTCATTTTTTACCTAAATGATTTTTTACTGTCATTTTCCCTTTGACAGAGAATAAGGCTAATATTTTAAAAGGGAGAACTTGGCTAATGGAAGGAGTAGGGCTTTGTCTACAAACCTAGTGCCCTAATTTTAATCTATTAATGATGAGGAAAGGGAAGTTTCCTATTTGGGTTAGTATGGGCTTCTCATGGAGTATTGGAGTGAGAAATGCCTAAGACAGATTGGGTCTTTAGTTGGAGAATATATTAAAATGGAATTAAGGACCATTAAAGGGGTGTTGGATTTCTATGACTGAGTGTGTTTTTTAAGAATTATAAGAAGTCATACCAGAAACCATTTGCATTAAAATTACAAAGGGGATTTGGGAGCAAAAGATAGATGTGTAGATGGACTCCTTTCAGAGGTTTTAAGTGTCAGGAAGTAGGAAAATTTGTCAAGATTATCAAAATGGGGAGGGTGAAAGCTCAAGACACTAGTGTATAAAATCAAGTTTAACCCTCAATCAAATATTTTCCTAAGGTGCAATGGTGGACCACCTCCCCTCAAACTAGATTTGGTTATACCTTAGGAAGGACTAGATATCAACATTGAAGTGAAACACTTAAATAAAGACTAGAATGGGGAGAGCAACTATCACCCAATACTATGTTGAAAGAGTGTAACTTTATTTCCAAGGAGGCACATAAAATATATTCCATCCTAGTCAATGAGAGTGTGGTTGAAGAAGATTAGAAAGAGTCATGTTCAAAGGAAGTAGGATTAGTAAGGGTTATTTCACTATTTTTTCATTTATTATTCTTAGAAAGCAAGAAGAAACTTAAGAGAAGCGTTTGGTAAAAAGAACTTGATTTTATTGTGCGCACATGAATCCAGTCGATTGTAGATACTCTTCTTTGTGTGGGGAGGATGACATACAAATAATAAAGACACTAGAAAAGGGTGGATTAGTGAGATAGATGGGTGGATTACCTAGCGTGAGCTAGATCCAAAAATCACTAGACTTCTTTGGAGGTTAACAATCCACTTTTTAAAATAATTAAGTTATGAAAATTGAAAGTAAGTGCTTGCATAAAGTAACATAAAGTATTGAAATTTGATGCAAGAGATGCTTGAAGGGAAACAAGTGATTTTAACTAAATATCAATAAATTATTGAAAACTAAAGCTGAAATCTTCAAACTTGTTTCAGAAAATAGCTTGAACCTCTATGATGTAACAAAAATTTAAAAACCAAAAATTGGGTAAGGCTTGATAGGTGAAAAATGTTTGTTATTTTAGGGGAGATAAAACACACAGTGACCATTGACGGTCACTATGCAACTGGTGTTGGTTAAGGAAACCATCGTCAGTCAAGGTATGATTGGTGCCAGTTAGAGATGACTGGTGACGATACCTATAAGTCTTGGTGTGGTCAAAAAGGATGTTGTGGTGAGTTATAGGAAGGCTTTAAAGGTGGTTTTAGGGTTAGATGTTGTTTGTGAGAGTAAAGTGACTTCTCAAAAGTGTCAAATTTAGGATTTGGGTAGTTAGGTGATTAGGAATGGTCTATGGGTGGTTTGGGGTAGAAGGTGAAGTGTCTGAAATTGTAGAACTCCAACACAAGGAATGGAATGCTTGGAGATGAAATGGATACAAGCAATGAAGCAAATAAAACTAGCTACTAAACTTGACAAAAGTGTAGATACTTAGCTTTGGATTTTGCTGGCTTAGAAGGGTGCTGAGGTTGAATGCAGGTTGTATGAGATCCTGGAGTAATATGGGTAGAGTAACAATACTTAAGATCTTTATGGTGAGTTGCTGAAGCACTTGATATCTCTAGTTTGGTTCCTGGTTCACCTAGGAGCTTTGATTCACCTGAGAGTTTAAGATTCTCATGTAAAGATAATTTTAACCTCCTAAGGTAAGGCTTTTAGGTTACATTAAGTAACCATCGACTGTCCTAGTCAATTGTCATCGAACGAGGGGTGACTGTCACCGATCAGGGAAAAAAGGTCAAAAATGGATAAAATTAGCCATTTACACTAATGATTGGTGTTTAAGGGGTTAAGAAATGGTCTAAGGTTAATGAAGGACTTAATTGGGATGCATGAGGAATAAGTCTAGGAAGTTAGGGCATTAAATGCCAGGGCAAAAATGGTCCTTAGGCTAGGTGTCACTTGACTAGCCATCAGTTAGGGTAAGTGAGGTGTAAATAAGCTCTAATTAATTAATTAAATTAATTAGTTTAGCCAAAAGGGGGTAAATGGGTGTGTTTTAGGTTTTTAATAAGTAATCCTAACCCAATGGGCCAAAGGGGCCAAAGGGTGATTTAACGATGACTAGAACTGTGCAATTTTCTAATGTCTACATTTTGCCCCTTTTTGTTGTGTAGGTTGCATCCTTAAATTGTAAAATAAAAACAACAAGTGTAGTGGTAAGTTGTGTGCCCTGAGTATAGGAGGAGGTGTTCCCCCTCAAAATGGGATGTGATAAGGTGAAAAATGTAGTGGGGTGTGGGTTTGACAATTGTGAATGAATGGAAAAATAGGTAAGATGGTATGAAGTGGTAAATAGAGCTACATGGAGGAGGACAAGTGAAAAGTGAACCAGGCCACCATGTTAGGTGTAGAGAATATGGGTGAACTTAAAAATACAAGTCTCTTGAACAAAGGTGTCTAATTCATAGGGGGCCAAAAGCTGGGTGAGCTTAGGAGAATGAAATAGGGTGTAGGTGTCAGAACTAAAAGTTAGTGAGTTTCAAGACATTTGAAAGGTTGACGCTCTAAAGGGTGAGATCATATGTAATAGTGTGTATTGTGGTAAGTGAAGGACATGAATTATTACAAATTTTTCTAGGAGTAGTTATTGTAAGATTAGTGGGACAAATGGGATGGGTAACCAAAGGTACATTTGAAGGGGTAGGCCTAAGTGTAAAAAAGGGGTCCTAGTGGAGAAAAAAGGAGGGTTTGGTGGCAAAACCCTGATTGTGGTCGATTGAGATCGGTTAAGGTTGACCTATGGTAGTCAATTGGTGATTGAAATTGGTCACATGCAAAACCTAAAAAGGGGTGCATGATCATAAAAGGTCAAATGAATTCCAAATTGGCACTTTGTTTTTGTTGTTCCCATTGGAGGCTATCATTTGTCCTTTATGCTAAGAAAATGACAGAATCAAAAGTTTCTTATGAGTGGTGAGTGATTGACGTGGGTGTACTAGGAGTTGGAGTGTGGGGTAGAGGATGCTAGGTGGGCCAGGGGGATAGAGGTCTATTAGAATGCAGTGAGCTGAAAGGCGAGCTAGGGGTGGGGGATAAGCAACGATAGTATCGAGAGCTCCACCATGATAATGCACATACAATGAGGTAGGGGCTCTAGTTTTAGTTTGCTTTATTTTGTTTATATATCTCATGTTGGGTAGGCAGTTGTGGAATGTGAGGTTTTTAGGATTCAAGAGGTAAATCTAAAGTGTAAGGGGAGGGAATTAGGGTTAGAATTATAGTAAGGCTGGTAATAGGATCAAGGGAAAAAATTAGGGTGTTAATGGGGTTTAGAGGTGATTTTAAGAAAAGAGAGGGTTTTGGATATTGTCAGTCAGCCACACAATGACCGATGTTAGTTACTATCAACCATCATCCATTGATATTAGATCAGTGGTCAATCAATAGTGGTCTGGTGTTGATCCAGGACCCCAACTGATGTAGATCAAGGGTTGATCGATAGTGGTTCCATAAGGAACCGGTGTCGATCAAGATTCAACCATCAATGGTCATGTAGGAAAGGCTAAATGGGGAAGATAGGTTAGGTTTAGGGAATGGTGTAAGTTTACTTAGGTTGACGCTGGTTCATGTTAGTTTAGGGGTATAAAACTTATAGTTAGGAGTAGTGTTTAGACTTAGGCTCAGAGTAGGGTAAGTTGTAGTGAAGAGGTTAGTTGAAATGTGTGTACTTGCTTAGGAAAGTGTAGGTTAAGTTAAATTATATGTATAACCTTGTAGGAAAATGAGTTACTAGCAATGCAGGATTGAGTATTGTCACTTCTAGATGACATTTATAGGGACATGATTCCACAAGAATGGGAACACATGGCAGCAATTAGATTAGGCAACATGTGATATTAATAACAAGTGCCATGAGATCCAGTGATGATGGTAGCTCTCATTGAGATATGGGACCCAACTACCAACACTTTTGTATTACTGACTGGGGAGATCATGATTATTCTAGAGGATATTCATAAGATCCTAAGATAGCCTATATGAGGTCAAGCGATAGAGCACATTTATAGTGAGGAGCATGATGCTTATATGGATCAATTTTTGGGGAGGATTTTGTGTAGGCAAGGTGACATGCTGAAGGTTTTTATTTTAGAGATATGTACTACATGAATAGGTAGGGAGATGGACTGTTGTTATGATGATGATAGTCATGAATTGTTATGCACTTCTAGACTTGAGTGGAGGCAAATTCCCCTGGGCATTATTAGGTGTTTTGGTGGATATGATGGAGGACTTGATAGTGTTTACATGGGCCCTAGTGCTACTAGTTTAGATTTATCATGAGCTCTAGGGGTATCAAGTGCATAGATGGTATGGTATGAGCATATGCTTCATATTGCATTGTTGGGCATACAAGCACATCACTATATTACGACCAGTTGGACTACCCTAACACACATGGGATCAAAGAGGGTTCAAGGTTAGATTCATGAGATGGAGGGTAGATCATGCACTACTAGTGGTAGGGGTAGAGGGATGAGATCTATATTAGTTTAGAGAATGATTGGATGTATTGGTAGATGGCAATGTGATATGGAGACCGTACATAAGATTCTCCTCATAGATGGATCTTATAAGATGTACTTTTTCCTTGCAAAGTTATAAATGGATATTTGGTAGGTGGTAGTAGGAGGTAGAGCTGATACCCTTCGACTTAGTTAGGAGGTAGTTTAGATTGGTATAGGTTGTCCCAAGGGCATTTCCTTTGTATAGGAGAAAGGATGTAGAGGCACCACTATATCCACTATAGCTAGTTGAGAAGGAGTTTGAGTATGAGGAATTACTAATTGAATCAGGCATTGATAATGCTAGTGTCACACATCATTACATTGTATGGTTCTAGGGTCATTATGCCACTACAGGTTTTGGGGGAGATGGTGGATAGGGATATGCTAGAGGTGTAGGTGGTTAGTAGCAGGCTATCGATATAAAGGAGGAGGGGGATCAAATGGATGTTGATGACCCAAATATATAGACACTTATCATTTAGCAAGATCAGGTGAAAGTGGTATTGGTTGTAGCACAGGTAGCACAGGTAGCTATGACCTTAGAGAGGGATACTCCACAGGGGCAGTTAGTAGGGAGGATGCAAGAGAGACACTTTCTAGAGACAAGTCACTACTCTTACTTAGGAGAGAGATATTGCATGGGCATAACTATCTAGCATCATTCAAGAGAGGGATGTAACATAGGGACAAGTAGCCATTATCATGTAAGAGAGGGATAGGCTATAAGTATAGGTGACCCTAATTTTCATAGAGAGAGATGCCCTTAGACAGATGGAAGGATGGGCACCGATAGGACTAGTGTAGATCATCGTAGTGTCCAGATATGTGGTCACTATAGAAGAGTTGTGATACTATGAGGAATTTATCTTTACACAACTTCTAGATGCACCCAATATGCTGAGTATGTGGTAGAGTGGATCATGGGAAGGAGAGTTAGTAGTCCAACTTTGAGTAAGTGGGAAACATCTGTAGGTGCACAGATGAGTCCAAGAGATGGATAGGCTCTAGGTGGTAGTAGTACCCATAAAACACAAACCATATAATACTTCTTATTATATTTTTTTGATTTTGATACTGCCCTGCAAGTTGATAGAATGGGATGTACATATCATTTTGAGAGACATGGACATTTGATATACATATATGGTATTTTGATTATGAGTTATGATGTATGCTATTTATGGTTATGGTTATTTTATGAGGTGATGGTTAATTTATGCTTAGATGATGATGTTATTTATGATGTTTATGATGTGTATGCCATAAGGTGATTGATTTTAGCATTGTTCGTATGAGTAGGTGTATGCTTAATTAGATGTTGATATTTAAATTAATGAAACTATATGATCCCATATTTAGATAGATATGTGATGGATAATATATTTAGATTGATTCATTTATTTAATGTAAAGAAAATGATTAAACATGGTTATTAACTTTATGAAAAAGTTTATAATGGAATAAATGTGATTATTTCTTATATAGATGAGATGGGAATTTGATAAACATGAGATGGTGATTTTTATTAAAATGTTTTCATGATTAAAAACACTTAAATAAATAATGATGTGAAAGGGTAAATGGAAATCACTTAATAAAACACAATGTTTTTTAGATGTTTTTAATAAATTTCATTTGTTTGGATGAAGGTTGAATTTAAAGACTAATCTCAACACATAGATTAAGTTTGGACAACAAAAACTATATATATAAGAAAAGAGAAGAAAAGATAGAAGATAGTTCACATAGTTTAAAGACAAACGTCTTAATGAATGGATCAACAAATAAGTATGAGAAATAAGGAGACACGATGCTCTTTCATTAGTAAGGACCAAAATAAAAAGAAGTTAGATTGGCTTATGAACATAAGCCCTTCACATGCTTCACATTAGCATTAGTTGGTTTATTAAAAAGTTGCTTGATCACATAGTGTCAAGTAAGCTCGAAGTCCCTTGTTTTATGGAGGGTGAAAGGGGAAATGGATAATAATGGAACCTTCTTATGAGGCTAGCTTTCCCCTTCTGTAGGTTGCCAAAGAGCCAGTATAAACAAGTCTATTTCATATATGGTGTAGACTGATCGATGCAGGAAGTCTATTTATGAAAGTTGATTGTGGCTTCCAAAATTTTTGCTATTTTGATTTTTGACAATTGGTATTTTGATGTTTTGAGAGGTTGGGGAAGCTGATAAATGCAAGAAGCTTCCATGATATTGATTGATTTGAATAATTTATGACTTAGCCATCTTTCAAGGGAGTGATCTAAGCTTTTGATTTGTGTTATGCATTGATAGTTATCCTTCAAGGGAGTAGTATACCTTAATTTAAGCAATTTTTAGTTGTTTTTGAGCAGCTATCCTTAAAGAGAGCAGTTTATGATGCTAAAGATGACCCATAAGATATATGATTTTAGGGTTTTTGCTAGACATAGACTTGCTTACATAAGCTTAAGGGCTTACCTTCATGAAGGCAAAACTATATCACAATAAGGTTGAATAATGGGTGAGAGGATGCTGTAAGAGACAATGATCATGGGATTCCATCCTATTAGAGACAAAAATGTATCCATGAGAATCATGCCATGGGTACAGCCATGGTACCCATATTTAGGATTAAGGCTAAGTTATTCAGTCAGTGACAACCCAACTCGATATAGAGATTCTCTACCAGATAGAGAGCCTATCTATCTATCTATCTATCTATCTGGGCATCCTCAACTGACTTCTTTTAGTCAGTGCCCAGTTAGTAGAGTCACTTTATAGATAGGCCCAACACCCATCTAGATAGATAGGCCTTCAATCCGAGATAGATAGGGCATTACTAATTACTATAGATAGGGCAATACTCTATCTATAGATAGGGCGTAGACTATCTAGATCTATAGATTAGACTCATATATAGAGAGGGGGGTTTCATGGTTTTCATGTGATTACAGGGACTCTTTTCCCAATCATATGTGGTATTCACCAATATCCGTGTCATTTGACCAAGGAGCATCACGTTGGCTTTGAAGCAGCTACATGGTACTGGCATTCCGTAGATGTGGTTTGGTTATAACTGTGATGAATAATCACACAATTCTATGCTTTAATCAGTTGTCCTCAAAGTGAGGGGATGAAGGTGATAGTCTCATGAAATAAGGAACAAGCTTAAGTTAGATAGAAGGTGTGTTGGAACTCATTTAAAAAAAGAATGGACAGAGATGCAAAACATTGAGGGGCTTAGGTTTTGGTTTCCCTTCAAGAGATGATAATTGATAAGCTCTTGACCCATACTTATGCATTATGATATAAGGTCCAATCCAATTAAAAGCAAACTTATCCCACTTTATTTTTTACATATTGGTTACATGTTTATTTTCCTTTAAAATGAGGTTTTTGATGTTAAATTCTCATTCTCTTAGGTGATTTTTATAAGTGCACTTGCTTTTAATAGACACAAATATAGTTAAGCATGGCCAAACAATGCTCGTTAAGTAGTTCAATTTAGGCTAAATGTTCTTAATGATAATCACCCTCAGAAATGATATCTTGGAGAGATATACAAAGTGAGGGAATTTATATTTTGATAGGCGAGACAACCTTAGCTCCAAAGACAAGAGAGAAAGGGGTAGCACCCATAGGGGTTCAGATGTTAGTAAAATATGCCCATAGGGCAAAAGGAATGTGTAAATGCCAATCCTGACCAGATGTATTAACCATTTTAGTTAGCATTTTGTTAAGGGTTTTTTTAGAAGCTTCAGTATATCCATTAGCTCATGGATGATAAGACAATGAGAAGCTTAAATTAATACCAAATGCATTACAAAGGATTTTTAATTTTTAATTTTTAAAATATTTTCTATTATCGATGATAAGTTTGTGTGGAACACCAAAGCTTGCAGATAATGTTATGGTTAATTATGTCAATAATTTTATCAGCTTTTGTCAAAATGAAAGGAATAGCCTCTACCCACTTGGTGAAATATTTTGTCGTAGTGATGATTGAATCATGTCACTGTGAAGAACGAGGGTTAATTTCACCAATGAGATATAATCCCCATTACGAGAAGGGCCAAAAATCCTTAGAGACCTAAATACCATGACTAGGTACATGATGTAAATTAGCATGCTTCTAAAACTTAACACACTTTTCACATAATCACAACAGTATTGGTTAAGGGTAGGCTAATAATAGCCAAGGTGAAGGATGCATTTAATGATAGCTAGACCACTAAAGTGTCATCCACAAATCCCATCATGTGTTTCCTTGATAGCGTGAGAGATTTCATAACTACGTAGGCATGAGAAGAGGAGACCATCAAAGCCTCACTTATAAGGAATTCTCCCTAGTATGGTGTAGCAAGAGGTACTCTATATGAATGCTCACCTACCATTCTTAGAGATATTGGAAGGGACAATGGCTAGATTGAGATAGTCAAAGATTTGCTTATACTAAATATCATATGGGGCCTCCTCCATAGTAAAAATGGAAGGAAGGTCTGATTTGGTATAATAGAGCTCAATAAGGTGATGGATAGTGACAAAGAGTTTAGAATCGAAAGGTGAAAATAGGATTTGGGAGGCAAGAGAAGCCATGGTATTGGTGAACTTGTTCATAGATCATGGAGTGGCTTAAAGAAGGTAATGATCAAATGACATCAATAGTACATCCAGTAGTTATTTGTACTATTGTAAAACATCATTTTTACATTGGTAAGAGCCATTGATTTTTTGACCACCAGCTGGGAGTCATTAAAATTATTGATTGTTTTGACTCCTACGGCTAAAGTAGTTTGAACACCTATCACTAAGGATTTGTACTCAGCCATGTTGTTGGTTCAATCAAAATCAAGTTTAAAAGATAAGGGAAGAGGCTCACTGTTAAGGGGAATAAGGATGATACTAGATCTCCCACCTCATTAACACTTTGATCCATTGAAGAACATGGTCATCTGATAAGTGAGGTCTTCTTGAGAAAGAGTTACGATGGACTCATTGAGAGGAGAAGGTTGGTTATCTGCTAAGGGTGCTTTGGCCAATTAGTTGGTAATGACTTGCTCTTTAGTTAAATTTATTGGATAAACTTAAGATTGAAATAAACTAAAAGCATGAGCCATTTATCCATATGATAATTTTGATATGGCTTAGAATGCATATATTTGATTGGGTCGGTGTTAGTTATGACATAGATTTTATGGTTAATAAGGTAATAACAAAGTTTGGATGCCACAAAGACCAAGGTGAGGCACAATTTCTCGGTATTTGTGTACCAAGTTTCATACTCTATAATCATTTGACTTATATAGTAGATGATTTTCTCTTTATTCTTATCATCATGATGTGTAAGCATGGCCCCTAGGGAATGGTTGGTGGCATAAATATAGGGGTAAAAAGGTTGGTCCTTTTTTGGAGGAATAAGGACAAACGAGGAAAGAAGGTACTCTTTAAGTGAGTCAAGGCCTTTTGATAGTATTTGTTCCACTTAAAAGAGATATCCTTCTTAAGAAGGTGATGGAAAGGCTAGCATCTATCATATAACTAAGAGATGAAGTAGTGGATGGATTGGAGTTTCCCATACAAACTATAGAGTTACTCGAGGTTAGTCGATGGAGGCATGTCGAGGATTGCCTTAAATTTAGCAGGATCAACTTTGATTCCATGGAGAGAGATAATAAAGCTAAGAATATTTCTTGACAAGACCCCAAAGATGCACTTCTTGTGGTTAAGGTAGATGTGAAAGTGGATAAGGCATTCGAAGATAACCTTGAGAATTGCCAAATGATCCTTACAACATTTAGAATTTCCAAGGAGGTCATCTACATAGTCCTCTATGATTTTGTGAGTAAGGTCATGAAAGATATAGGTCATGGCACATTGGTAGGTTGCACCAACTTTATTCAGACCAAAAGGCATGACCCTATAGCAGAAGGTTCCCCATGGGGTGATAAAGGTAGTTTTATGTTGATCTTCTAAGGCAATCAAGATCAGATTATAACCCAAGAACTAGTCCATCAGATATAACATCTCATGGCCAACTATAATATCAACAAATTGGTCAATGCTTGGTAAAGGGAAGTCATCCTTTAAACAAGGAGGGTTTAGATTGTGAAAGTCCACGTAAATGTAAAGTCCCCCTATTGATTTGGTGATAGGGACAACATTCGAGACCCATTGGGGATAATTAATGGGTTGGATTAAATTAATGGATAAGAAAAACTTAAGCTCTTATTTGACAAGAAGGGTTGTGTGAGGGTGCATCCTAAGAAGCTTTTGTCAAATAGGTTGGCATCAAGGGTGGTAATGATGTTATGGATGACTTTGGTGGGGTCGATTCCTGTCATGTCACTATAAGACCAAACAAATGATATGCTATGGTTTTATAGAAAGGAAAAAATTCTTGACACTTCGAAGAATTTAAGGATTGACCAATTTTAACTATGCAAGGGCTATCTTGAGTACCCAAGTTGACATCCATATTAGATTCATTCAACATGGTTGAATTCTCAAGAGGGAGAGATTTGTGAATGGAAGAATATTTTGCACCAAGGTAGGTGAGAAGGGAATCATCATCCTAAAACTAAAAAGTATGAATGGTAGGAGAGCCATCTTTTACCATCTTAGGATTACTCATAGGAATGGTCATGATCTCCCCATCCTTTTGATAAGTCAGGGGTCCCAAACTGATCATGTTGATGAAAAAAAAAGTTAGAGGGAATGATATCGAGATCTTCAAATTTTGAAGGAAAATGGGTTGGTGAGGATGGAGTTTCTTTCTTCTCTAGTGAAATGAATCTAAGACCAAATCAGTCATGAGGTTTTTAGGTTTTGCATGATAACAAATCATGTGGTCTATGTTCATAGTGACCTAGATTGATTTCATTCCAAGCACACTTATTGAGGTATGTTGTGGAAAACTCTAGTTTATACAAGTAGGAGAAGTCAAAGGTGAATGATTTAGTAGGAGAGGAGGTAGTAGAGGTGTAAATTGGTTTATCAAGTCCCCCATAAAAAAATTAGTTTGAAAATTGGGAGGCTCGAAAGGAATAATGGTTCCAATATTGAAATCATAACTAGGATTTTGGTCATGGTTCCCATACTCTTAAGGAATAGGGAAGGCATCTAAGGTCAAGCGGTGATACTCCCCAAGTGAGAGATGTTAGAATGTTGATTCCAAGGGGTCCTTTATGGGGATTTGAGAGGAAGGGATGGATGAGCTTGGTGGAGGCTTGGTTGATGGAAGAAGGAGATTCATCCTTGGTTGGTGGAAGCTTGGTTAATGAAATGATAACATCCTTAAGTCGATAAGTCATATTACATGACTTGAAAGGACTTGGGTCAGCTGGTATGGTATGGACTTGACCCTCATACTCAAACTTGATGCATCAATGTAAGGTAGATGGCACCCAACCCATGAAATAGATCCAAGGGCATCTAAGCAAAATGTTATATTGAAACTCACCTTCTACCAAATAAAAGAAATCAGGAAGAGTTTGATGTCATAAATGAATATGGAGGATGACTATCCCTAAGGTTGTTACCATAGTATCATTGAAGGATTGAAGAACTACTATAATTTTTGACATGATATTCTCTGGTAGTTTTAATTGGTCATACGCATGGGAAGAAATAATGTTAATGCTAGCTCCCCCATCAATCATCACCCTTTTGATATTAGTTTGGTTGATGTTGGTGGTAATGAAAAGGGAAAGGGGAGGATCCAGATCATTTAGATAAACAAGGGGTATCTTTGAATCCTTAAAGGTAACGAGGTTGGAAAGTTAAAGGGCTCTGATGAAGGCTGCTAGAGGTTGTGGATCTTTAGGTTGAACCTCTATGGACTACAAGGCCTCCATCATTGACTAACGATGATGGGGTGAGGTATTAATTAGCTCATACAAAGTCATCTTCATTGGTGTTTGGTGAAGTTGCTTTAGAACTTCCCTTTATATTGATTTGGAGGGGTTGGATTGGGAGGTATCGAAGATAAAAACCTTGGTTTTGGGTAAAGGTGTTTGGGCTTAGTTGGGATTTTTGGTGGTGGAAGAATGGTATGTCCATGGGATGAACACCTTTGCTTTCCCTTTATCCTTTTATTAGGCTTATGATTGAGTGACCACATGAATGGTATGGATTTGGAGACGAGTTGGGCTAGTGGACTGATTTGGTTCCTCCTCATTCTTAGATGAGAGTTTGGTGGTAGGTAGGTGTCGGGTGGTTGCTTTTGGATTTTGGATTTGTGGTGGACTCATGGGAGGTTCCTATATCAAATAAGTCATCCTCATCACATAGTTTATGGACTATGACTTGGAGAGTTTTTAAATTATTCGTATCATGTCTTGGTATCCTATGGTATGAGTAAATCAAATTGTCATTAAACCAAGATGGCTTAGGACTAAGGGGATCAAAATGTTTAATAGGAGGCAAGGCTAAGTAATAATCCTGAAAAAACCTTTGAAAGATGGTTGAATAGGACTCTAGCAAGGGTGACAACAGAGTAGAGGTCTTGAATTTGATAGTTGGGGTGGAAACCTTCTTAGGAGTAGGCTTGATAATTGGAGCTTTGGGTGATGGAATGTTCTTGGTGGATGGTTTATAGGTAGATGGTTTGGAAGTTGATGGCTTGGAGGTAGTTGGCTTATACGTGAAGGTTTGAAGGAAATAAATGGAGTTGTAGCCAAGAGCGGAGATGTAGCTAGAAGCAGAGGTTGGGTTTGGGCTTTCTTTAGGAGGTTTGGCCTCTTAATCAATGTAGAGGGGTGAGTTCCCAATATAGAAGAAGGATTTGGTCCTAAAATGGAAGGAAAAATGGAAATAGAGGCAAGGTTTTGGATTTTGGAATCCTATGTGGTTCAAATTTCTTTGTTGGTTTGACTTGAGGTTTCTTAAATAGGTTTGGCAATGTCAAATCTAACTTCAATGGAGGATAAGTAAGATTCTAAGTGGGGACTACACCTAGGTTCTTAATGGGCTTTATTGGGATATTAGAAGGTGTTTTGGTAGGTTTGGAGGGAGTTGGGTTAGATGGTTTGTCTAAGGTTTGGGAGGTGGAGGCTTTAGTTGGGTTTATGGTAGTTTCACTTATGGAAGTTGAGGGTTGGGTAGACAAGGAGGAAGTTGATGACTCCTTCTTAGTTAGATAAGGGAACCCAAGGTGATGCCAAAATGTGGCCCAATAAAGGTTGGGTTGGGATAGAAACTCTATGTTTTGAACCAACCTAGAAAATGGCTTATAGATGGGCTTAGTTCTTTTGGTATTGGACTCAAAGGATAAGCCAAGGGGTTGAGAAAGGGGATTGGTTACATTGTCCTTTTCCTCAATCAAAGGTTCCAAGGTCCTAGTGGGTGATTATTCCATATAAGGGGTAGGTGAATTAATCTTTTCCATAGGAATGATTTTTAAAGGAAGGGTGGATAACTCTATCATGGAAGAAAAAGAAAGGGAAGTGGCAGTTATCTCCTTTGTTATGCTTTCCAAAGGAGAGGTTGGTGACTCCACTACCTCAATAAGTGGAGAAGGGATGATAGTTTCTTCCTTTGTTTCAATTTCCAAAGAAATGGAAGGTGACTCCACTACCTCAATAAGTGGAGAGGAAGAAGTGGTTTGGGCTATAGTTTCCTCAACTATGAGTTCACTAAGAACAACATTAACAGTGTGAACCTCATTCTTGTGAGAGGATTCCACATTATTATTTTTATTGTTTATGGAACGTGAATAGTTGGGGAATTGTTGTATAAAAATGTCAAGTGATTGATTTGGGGGTGCATTGGGATTATCAAACACAAGTTCCCCCTTGTCAATCAACTCTTGGACAATGCCTTTGAATGTGTTGCATCTACTAACATCATGTCCAATTACATGGTGGAAGGCACACAATTCATTTTCCTTATACCAACTAGGTATAGGATGAGAGGAATTGAATTTATATGGGGGTTTGATTGGAAGAAGTTATATGATATATACTTTTAACAACTTTTCAAAAACTGAATCATATAACTCCCCTAGCGGAGTATATTGATTTTGGTTATAGCAGTTTTGGTTTTGACATTTTGGTTGGAATAATTGGGTTGGTTGACAATCGATAGAATATCCATTTTAAGAACAATTTCATTTGTGGTTCCTTTAGCTTTGGTGTTGGTATTGGTGTGGATAGTGGTCTTAGAGGAAGAAGCTTCGTTTGAATTGAAACTAGAGTTTTTGTTTCTCAATTTAAGATTTCCCTCATCAACAGATCTAATCTCAAACTTTCATGCCATGGTGAATGCCTCATCAAGGGTTCTAAAAGTCTAAACATGTAAGGTTGACGAGATATGCTTAGCACAAGCCTGAAAGAAAATCTCAATCAACTCAGGTTGGGTCAAAGAGAAATAGAGTTGATTAATCAACCCTCTCCAATGGGCCAGAAAGTTGACAATTGACTGATCCTCAAATAGCCTAATGGAGTATAGGTCGGTAATAGAAACTTTCTTAGAAATATTTATAGAGAAATGGGTTAAGAAAGTTTGGGCTAGTTGGGCAAAGAAGAAGAGGGAGTGCTTGGTAATAGCACTATACCAATCTAATGTAGGAATGCCTAAGGATACAATGGAAAGTATGGAGTATAAGAGTGTCATCATAAGCAATCAAGTAACATGAATGCCTAAATTCTATAAGATGCTATTGGGTATATTTTTTGCTTTGAAATTTGGAAAATTTTGGAAGTTCCCATTGAGGAGGGTATGGTCAGATTGGGACAGATGGGTGAATTGGCTCATTGTAAATTTGATCATATGACAAGAGGTTGTGGGCACCGAAAATGGATGAATCTAGATTGGTCATCTTGTCCATCAACATCTTGATTAGATCAGTTTATGGTTGTGAACCCCCATAATTATAAGGTATATTATGTTGGGGTTGTGAAGGTGTAGCATATGGGTAACTAGTAGAGGGTTGGGAGGATGTCATATATTGGTAAGTGGGCATGGACATGGATGGTTGGGAAGATGCCACATATTGGTGAGTGGTCATGGAAGGTTGGGAAGAAGGTGGAGACATATATCCTTGTGTGTTGGGGATATAGCCTAGGTTTGGTGCAATGGGCACTTGTTTGGGAAGAGACATAGTTAGGTTGGTGGGTTGGGGATGTGTAGTTACCATAGTGCTAATAGATGGAAGGGTAGAGGTTATGGAGAATACCAAATTTTGGAAAGCGGTAGAAGTTGGTGGGTTGGAAATGACAAATTGAAGGGTATCAACACTAGTGGAAGGTACTCCAATGGTAAGTAGAGTATGGGTTACCAAAGGTTGGGTTACTCCTACATTAGAAGGGTTGGTTGGGGTAGAAGGTGTTTGGGTATTGGTTGGTGGATTGGATTAGTTTTAGATGGTGTTGTTGTAAGGGTTGTTGGTGGAGGAAGAGGCTTGGGTGACTAAAGGTTGGGTGGAGTGGCAACCAAGGTGCTACCCATAAGGTAAGGTGGCATGCCATAGGGTGGCTTGATGGAAGGGATCGAAGAAGGTGTACGGTGAGTCATGGTGGTAAGGTAGTGTTGGAGAGCTAAGGGATTGTTATCAAGAAGGGTGGTGAAATTCGTATCTCCTTGGGCAATTTTCCAAGGCATATTATAACTTCCAGAGTGATGGGGGGAACTTTATACATCCGAGATGTACTCCATAGATGAAGAAGAAGAAGATGGGTGGTTGGGAGGTGCATCTTGATTTACTTGGTTTCTAAGTTGTTGTCTTGTCAAAACCATGAAAAGAAAGAGGAAAGAAGGGTGAAAGTGATCTCACACACTCAAAACAAGAGTAATCAAAATAAAATATTTCAAGGTAAACAAACATACACTAAGAGTACGTTTAAGTCCTATAATACTTTTTATCTCTTTTTGGGTTTGTGCCTCAAATTTTAAGAAGTTATGAGAATCAACTTAGGCTTGTAGAATAGGTAATAAAAAAGGATGTCTAAAGATGGTTTCAGGTTGTTAAAGGCTCTTAAAATTTGTATTGGAATTTGGTACATGGCTTGATATTGGGGCCTACCCCCTCACTTCACACACCGAAGTGATAAGTGTGTCAGGTGCTTAGCCAATATATACCAAATTTCTATATATTATACTCAGCTAATGAACTGAGTCTTGGTTTCTCCCCTTGGTAGTGAAGTCCAAGTGGGATAGCCAAAGGGAAAGGTTAACTACTAGGTGATGAAATCCTAGTCAGGCCTTACGTTAGTGTTTGATGTTTGATTATAATGTGTGGTTTGGTATTGTGTGTGAGATAAGAAGTGATTTGCTATGATTAATTTCACCATTTTAATTAAAGTATGTAAAGTAAACAAGCAAGCAAGCAATGGATGCAAGTTATTTTTAAACCCAAAGGAAAATTTTAATTTCTTTTCAATGAGAACAAGAATAAATATGATGCAACTAAATGTGATATGAAGATGCAAGTCCTAATCCTAGGATGAGTGATTTTTAATTCTCAGAAATGAAGGCAAAAATGATAATTTTAACTTTTTTCTAAGAATGCAAAAGAGACTCAAACTTTTAAAGAAAAGAAGGAATGGAATAAATAACATTTAATTTTTTAGAAATGAAATTTCTCTAATGCAACTAAATGTACTCAATAACTATGAACCCAAGAAAAACTCAAGGGTCCCATCGGACGTGCCAAAATGTTTCATTATTATTTCATTTATTTTTCTTAGAAAGCAAGAAGAAACTTAAGAGAGGGGTTTGCTAAGAAGAACCTGATTTCCTTAGGTGCACATGAATCCAATCGACTTTAGATACTCCTCTTTATTTGGGGAGGATGACCTACAAATAAGAAAGACACTAGAAAATGGTGGATTAGTGAGATTGATGGGTGGATTGCTTAGTGTTATCTAGATCCAAGAAACACTAAACTTCCTTGTAGGTTGTCAATCCACTCTTTAAGACAATTAAGTTATGAAAACTGAAATTAGATGCTTGCATAAAGTATTGAAATTTGATGCAAGAGATGCTTGAAGGGAAACAAGTGATTTTAACTAAAATATCAATAAATTATTGAAAACTAAAGATAAAGTGTTCAAACTTGTTTTAGAAAATAGCTTAAAGCTTTGTGATGTAACAAAAATTAGAAAACAAGAAATTGGGTAAGGGATGATAGGTGAAGAATGCTTGCTATTTTGGGGAAGATACAACACATTGTGACCATCGATGGTCACTGTACAATTAGTGCTAGTTAAGGCAACTGTCATTGGTCAAGGTATGATTGGTGCTGGTTAAAGATGATCAGTGACAATTCCTGTAAGTCTTGGTATGGTAAAGAAGTGATGGTATCAGCTCTTGAACCTATAACCAAGCTCTGATACCACATGTCAGGTAATCCAAGAACAAACACACTTGCTCTGATACCAACTGTCAGGATCTTGCTCCACCAAAAGAGCACATATGATTACTTCTTGTATTAGCAACTATACACGGAATTTAACTAGAATTAATAAGTAACTAGAAATATGAAACAACACAAGAATATGAGAGACAATACATAATTGTATTAATAATCACTCAGAAGAATATACAATAAAGAAGATGCCACTTCTTCTTCCACCTCAAAGGCTTGCCACACCTCAAGACCTTCTTCCCTCTCTCTCTCGGTCCCAACAATCAACTCCAATATAGAATTGATGTTCACCTCTCCAACCAGTCAGTAACACGCTGCCAGTACACCAAGCACACAACCGTACTCCAAGTAGATCTCCTGCTCTCTGCTGCTACCTGCAAATCACTAGACCTTACTCACCATTGTAGATCTCCAATAAAAGCCATGCACACCTGCTGACCAAGATCATACATATACGAAGAACCCTTCTGATTCTCCAAACCAGCACCCAAACTTGGTACTGCGATACTAGGAGGAACACCCCATTGCTCTCTTCTCTCTGAAGGATCTTATTTAGCTCTCTTACTCTCTAGCACAAGTTTACAATACATGCCAATGAGTCTATTATATAGATCTCATACTTACAATAATTAGACTATCTTAATTACAATAATTAGACACGCAAATCAAGACTATAATTAGGCTTTACATGCAAACACTCCGTTCACTTAACTAACTATTCGTGCAACGAGCAGTTCTGGAACACACAGGCGACCGACGCCGGTCCCTGCTTGCCTGGTGCTGTCGACGTCAGCCGACTACATGCCGACGTCGGTTGCCTTCTGCACTAATCATGACCGACGTCGATCATGCTGACGATGCTAGTTCTTCTGGAATTTCAGCAACCATCTTTTTCTTCATCTGCATCAAGTTGAAGCTTTTAGCTCCACATCCTAACAATCTCCCACTTGGAGATAAATAGCTGCAACTGTACCTGTACCTATACTCCGTCTAATTTGTTTCCTGGCTTGTATCCCTCTTCAAGATTAAACCTAAAGACCAACCACCACACACCTTGTGATGTTATCTGTCATCCAAATCTCTTGCCACATCCACATCTACAAACACCTGTAGAAAAGAACTTGACCCTGCATAGCATGTGCACCTGCTGCTGGTCCCTGTAAGAATCCACTGAACTGCCCTCCAGTACTTCTTTCCTCGAATTGGCTCCAAACTTTCTGACAACTCCCACTACTTGGGAAAACTTAGGTCTACACTAGACCTCATGTGATTTCGAACACTTGTTTTAAGCTCAGCTTGAACTGTTCAGCCCTTTGGTGTGCTTTCTGATTCTGCATCCTGCATAATGAACCCTGCCAACACCGTCTTCACATCAACTCCCACTTGAGATTAACCGGTTATCTTCCATGTCTCTTATGCCAAAGAATTTCGCTGCTCCAACCTCTTCCTGATATACCTCTGAACTAACCTTACCCTTAGCTCAGCAAATACTTGTATGTACAAACCTGCTAGCAAATCACACACATACAGTAACTGGATAATGTCGCGACTCATCATCCACCTGGTAAGACAAAAAACCATGATAGTTACACTGACATTGACTAAAGCCATGCTTAGTCATCCACCTGTCAAAACCTGTACCACTGTCCTGCAGCTTCTTCAAGACCATATACCATATCCTTCTATCTCATGTGTCCATCCACTCTCTTCTTTAACTTGGGAATCCGTCCCTCATCCAGTGCTTTCTTCCAGCTGACAACTCTACCAACAAATACCTATTTGGTTCTTTTTCAAGGACTCACACTCCTCATCCATGCCAAGCTCCCACTGTTTCTGGATTCTACCTGCATTGCTTCTTCACATCTTCCTAGTTCTTGACCATCAGTAAGCAATATAAAGAAGGTAAACAATGAATATGAGGTTCACTTACCCTTTCTGACCTCCATATGGGCTTTTGAGACTTGTTGACAGCTTACTGTCTGCCCACTATCCGTTCCAGTGATCGATCTCAGCCATCTCCCAGTCTGCTACCGACCGATGTCGGTTCCCTGCACTGACCCTGACTATCGATGTCAGTTCCCTTGCCAACGCCGGTATCCCTTCTGCCGACGTCGGTTCCTTCATGACCGACGTCGGTCTTCCTGTTGCCGACATCGGTTACTGTGTGATCGATGCCAGTACCTATGTTCACCTATGAGTGATAACTTTTTACCCGTGAGCTCTCCATGGATCAAAACCCTATTCAAATTAACACAGCCCTACTCAGAAGTATCTAGCACCATCCACTGGTCTCTATCCGTCATCTCCTCCATGAACACCAAGGCTTTCCAGTTCTTAAGTTTGTCAAAGACATCTGACCTCTGCTTAAAAACTTGCATTCCCCTCCTACATATGTGACCAAGCCTACAAAGCCACATCTCTGTAACAAAAGGTGAATTAGTAATATAAGTAGATAGATAAAGGATACCTACTTTATTACCACCATCTAATTCAAGTGCATCTGCTGTGAGAGTTACTGTGCATCTCCCATCACCCAAATTTTCTGAAGAAATTAGACTCATCTCCAAGACTGGTACCTGAATTACTTCCTTCAACACCTGTGTGTTATCCATCTACAATTTCAGCTTCACTTCCCCTTCGTCAATTATCTAACAAGGCTTTCCAACCCCTGAATAAATCTCTCCAAAGACATACCCATGAAGAGATGCTCTATTTTGGGTTGCATGAAAAGAGGCAAAAGAATCTGTAAACCAGGATTCTACTTTATCCAGAACATCCTGTGTAAGAACCCCTGCAACATATGCTTCTACGCGCTGATCTTCTGCCGACCAACAATCTCCTTTTATCTGCTCTTTCTTTCCATCAATCAGACCATTCATGCTATTCAGTTTCTCCATTCATAGCTTACTATCTTCTGCCATTGCTATACTCCCACTCAATCTGAAATGCCTGTGAGTGACCTGTAATCAAAAACACTACCAGATCTGAACCACCTGTTAGTCAACCCAACCAAAAGCTCTGATACCAATTGATGGTATCAGCTCTTGAACCTACAACCAAGCTCTGATACCACATGTCAGGTAATCCAAGAACAAACAAACACACTTGCTCTGATACCAACTGTCAGGATCTTGCTCCACCAAAAGAGCACATATGATTACTTCTTGTATTAGCAACTATACACAAAATTTAACCAGAATCAATAAGTAACTAGAAATATGAAACAACACAGGAATATGAGAGACAATACACAATTGTATTAATTATCACTCAGAAGAATATACAATAAAAAAGATGCCACTTCTTCTTCCACCTCAAAGGCTTGCCACACCTCAAGACCTTCTTCCCTCTCTCTCTCGGTCCCAACAATCAACTCCAATATAGAATTGATGTTCACCTCTCCAACCAGTCAATAACACGCTGCCAGTACACCAAGCACACAACCGTACTCCAAGTAGATCTCCTGCTCTCTGCTGCTACTTGCAAATCACTAGACCTTACTCACCATTGTAGATCTCCAATAGAAGCCATGCACACCTGCTGACCAAGATCATACATATACGAAGAACCCTTCTGATTCTCCAAACCAGCACCCAAACTTGGTACTGTGGAACTAGGAGGAACACCCCATTGCTCTCTTCTCTCTGAAGGAGCTTATTTAGCTCTCTTACTCTCTAGCACAAGTTTACAATACATGCCAATGAGTTTATTATATAGATGTCATACTTACAATAATTAGACTATCTTAATTACAATAATTAGATAGGCAACTCAAGACTATAATTAGGCTTTACATGCAAACACTCCATTCACTTAACTAACTGTTCGTGCAACGAGCAGTTCTGGAACACACAGGCGACTGACGCCAGTCCCTGCTTGCCTGGTGCTGCCAACATCGACCGACTACCTGCCGACGTCGGTTGCCTTCTGCACTGATCATGACCGACGTCGGTCATGCTACTGACGCCGGTTCTTCTGGATCTTCAGCAACCATCTTTTTCTTCATCTGCATCAAGTTGAAGCTTTTAGCTCCACATCCTAACAATTGATTGGTGCTGGTTAAAGATGATCAGTGACAGTTCCTGTAAGTCTTGGTATGGTAAAGAAGGATGTTGGGGTGAGTTTTAAGAAGGCGTTAAAGGTGGTTTCTAGGTTGGATGTTGGTCGTGAGAGTAAAGTGACTTCTCATAAGTGTTAAACTTAGGATTTGGGTGGTCAGGTGATTGGGAATGGTCTGTGGGTGGTTTGGGGTAGAAGGTGAATTGTTTGGAGTTGTAGAACTCCAATACAGGGAATGGAATGCTGGGAGATGAAATGGATACAAGTAATGAAACAACTAAAAATAGATACTGAACTTGACAAAAGTGCAGATACTTAGCTTTGGAGTTTATTGGCCTGAAAGAGTACTGAGGTTTAGTCCAAACTGTATGAGATCCTAGATCAATGCAGGCAAATTAACTATTGGCCATTTTTGGCTCACATATCAAAATTTACCTAAGTATGAAAAAGGGAGCTTTCAAGCAAGAAAATGGGAGGTCTTTTGGAGGACTTCAGGTTTTCCAACAGTGACAACTTTGGGTTTCTAAAGGCATAGTGCAAATCGAGTTTCCAACAGTGCTTGACTTTTAGATGTTTTTTAAGTAGAATTAATTATAGTTTATGAACTTGAATTATTCATGGATAGTGTATTTTGGGTTCTCCAAGGAGCACTACTTGATTACTTCATAAGTTGTGAGCAGTTGGAAGCCTGAAATAAGTAAAAGGGCTTGACAAACCTAATTTGGTCTCAAAAAATAGTGCTTTTCAGGTTCTTCAAGGGATGAGTCTTCTCCAAAATTTAAAGGGCATTTTCAAAATACCAAAGGGCCTTTTTTTAGCAAAAGGGATCTTTTCAACATTTTCAAAAGACCAATCAACTTTTCTGAAGGTCACTTTCATAAATTCGAAGGGCTTTTCCTTCTACAAGTGGATAGTTGCAAGTTTATTGAAGGGTATGTTACCCTTTGGAATGACCATTTCAAAATTCCCAAAGGGTATCTTTCCCTTTAGGAGGATCATTTGTGAAAGTCTGAAGGGACATATAGGAAGGCGAAAGGGTCTCTCACCCTTTGGGAAAGTCCATTTTGAAAAGTTTGAAAGGTAATTTTTGAAAGAAGAGAGCAAGAAGGAAGCTTCAAATGAAAAGTCTAAAGGAATTCCTTTGGAAAAATTGTCCCAAGGAATTCCTTCGAGAGATTTTCTTGAGAAAAATAGGAACCCGTAGAATAAAGAAGACTTCAAGATTGACAAGTCTGAAGTAGGTAAGCTTGGAAAACCCAAATCACTCTGCAAAGAGTAAATTGGGTTTTTCCCAGTACTGTACTTAAAAAGCTTTATAAGTAAAGGATATGGGAAAGTCTAAAGTTAGAGAGATAAAAGAACCCAAATTACTCTGTATAGATTAAGTCAAGATTATTCAAGTGCTTGACTTAAGCTTGGTCTAGCAATGCAAGAATCATGATGCAATGAATGAAAGGCTACCACATGGCATAAGTTAGAGCAAAAAGGGCCAATCAGTAAAGGGCAAGTGTCACAAGGATGACCAATGAGCATGGAAGAGTCCAAGAAGCTAGTAGCTAGAAATTATAAAGGCTCTCATCTATTATAGTTCACTCCCCACAATCACCATTCGATGCTTAAATGCATCATGGTTGAAAAACATGGAGATCCATATCCTTTCAGGAGGGCACATAAAGAGAAAGAAGCCATGTTAATCTTGAGTGCAAATATTAAATGCATCATGCTAAGAAGAGACATTTTATCTACTCACAACATGGCTTCTCAGATGTGCCAAAGAAATAATTAAAGATGCGAGGGGATCAAGAGGATTGTTAAGTGATCTTGAATGGTGCATTTAGGGACAACAAGGAAGGACAACATCAGAGTTCTATCCATCAGTGACTTCTTCTTTCTTCCCCTTCTCTCTCCCCTTTTCTATATAAATAGAGGCCTTGGAGCCAAACAAGCCATCCCCAAACTGGTAATAGAATCACTCTACAAAAATCACTGTGTAATAGACCTTTGAAGTGATAAAGATTATCTTACCTATCTCTTTGTCTGAAAATTATGTTGAGTTAGCTTGTGCATAATAGTGTTGTGAAGAAGCATCCTTCTAACCTTATTGTCCTTCTTTCTTGCTTATTTTTAGGCATTTTCTAGTTAGTTTTAGGTCTAAACTTGAGCTTTTCTGCCATTAATGGATGCTTAATGTGGATTTATAAATCCCTCTTTGCTTCATGTATGGTTTAATGAGCCTAGTTTATGAAATATTTATACAAGTTAGTTGGTTAGGAGGTTATGTAAGCAAACTTATCTTATGCTGAATTAGTGTCATTCCCCAGACCAAGTGGATCACTTACTTTTGGTGTATCACCTCCCTTAGCTTAGATTTATTTTTAAGTAATCCTCCTATGCCTTTTTCTTAGCTATTAGTAGATTTTAGTGTGGAAATAAAAGAGCTAAAGTGAATCACCTAAGGAACTAGCCTCATTAAAAAGCCTAGAGGTTTAACCTCACCATACGATACCCACACCCTGAGGATGTTCCCATGCTTGTAGCTGGAAGTGAGAGAGCTTGAAGAATTCTCTCACAAGGGTGCAATTCCAAGTTATAACAGTCCTGGCATGCCTGATGGGACAAATACCATTTTATTTTCATTTTTATGAAAGATTGGTCAAATTTAATGTTGTTTTGATCATTTTACAGAAGTGATAGCTTTCATCCTTTAGCATCTGACGAATCCAAAGAACACCCAACTATCTGGTGGCAGAGTAGTAGGTATCTTTCATGCCAAAGGTGACTACAAGATCAACTTCTACATGTATTCCTTTTGAGTTTGTTAAATTAACTTTAAACTTAGTAAGAAGGTTAAGGTTCACCCATACTCACCCTTATGTAAGAAGCTACTTTCCTAAACCAGTCATAAGGTATACCAATGCAAGAAGATCCTTGTTAGCTCTTCTTGCTACCATGATTCCCCAAAGAGATTTTATGGGCTTCAGTAGCCATAGTCCTTTAAATTTTCCAAAATATGATCCTGTGCTAGTATCAACCCTCAAAAGTGTTCTTTATTACATAAGAGACCAAGCTGTAACTCTTACTGTGTACATAACGAACATAGCCAACTTCTACAACATTCAAAATATCATAGTGGAGAACATGGCTGTTAGGATATTGGCTATATTTTTCAAAGAAAAGGCATTAGACTAGTATAGGGTCCTATCTCCTAATTATATCCACTCATGGGATAAGCTTGGAATAGCTCTATGTAAAAGGTTTGCAGATAAGATTGATCATCTGTCACTTAGAGAGTAGCTGACCATAATCAAAAGAGCTCCTCATGAAGTCGTGTAAGACTTCAATACGAGATTTCAAAAGGCATGGAATATAATTATAATAGCTATTAGACCATCTCTAAACTTTGATTTCTTGTATTACTTGAGGGATCTTAATAGTGATAAAGCTATAATGATTCAATCTATGGAAGGAGACATACTACCAGATGTATACAAGGTGGAAATCAGGGCAGAAAATTGCCTAGTTTAAGCTGGCAAGATTACTCCCAGACCCCCAATGCATCTTTTTCTAGAGATCAAACCACCTCCTGCAATCATTTCTCCACTTGATGTTAAACATCCAATGCCAACAATTGCTATTGTGCCTTCACCTAAGCAAGAAAAGGCCTCTACTAGTGGATCCAACAACTCCTAAGAGCAGAAGAATTACTTGGAACTGAAGAGTATGCTCCAATCCTTGGGGAATGATGTGGTTAATGTCAAGAGGAAACAAGCTTAAATCAAGCCATATTAAGCTCCATACTAGCCTCAATAATAGCCTTATCATGTAAATAGGCCAGCCTACAAAGGAAATTTTTAAGGACAGGGGCAACCTAACCATGCTAGACAACGTAATTATAATCCAAATGTTGTAGGTCCTTCCAATTCCTTAGTCCTAGTTCAAAACAATATGGCTCAAGAGGCTGGACAGACAATGCCTTGGAATCATTATTTTAGACAATCCATAATCCCAACTAATGGCTCCAACCAGGTATTCAATGACCAATGGCAGTAGGCTATTACTTATGGGTATAACCAAACTCTTATGGCCCAAAGCATGGAGGTACCCACAATGACAAAGCAAGAGCAACCTCCACAAGAACAAGGGTTAGATTAGGTGTCAAACCAGTCAAAGGCCACAATGGTCATCAGTGAATAGGAGGAGTGTTATGTATCCAATCAGTAGGCCACCCCCAGTCTAGCTCACATCCTAGTCTTAGAAAACACAAAGTTTAAGAGAAGGAATATGGGTGACAACCATAAAGCTTTCAAAGAACCTCTTATCACCACTCCTTCATTGATAAAGGTAACAACAGTTGCTCCTAAAACCCATGCAAAGGCTAGTGGTATGCCAATTAACATTATTGAATAAATGAAGAAATCTAGCATGAGCGTTCTAAGATGGGACGTGCTTTCCATGCCTGACCAAGTGGACATCCTTCAGGAAGGTTTGTCCAAAAAGAGTGTAATGATAACTGTAGGTAAACAACCAGGTAAGGAAGCTAAGGTCTTCACTAATGTAGCAAAGATTCCTTTGGGAGAAAGGTTAAGTAATATGACTAAGGCCCCTCCATTCTATATTTCATTAATCATTGGTGATTCTTTAGTGCACAACTGCTTGGTAGATAGTGGGGCCAACACCTTAGTCATGCCAAATTCTATTGCTGACCAGCTGAACCTCAAGTATGAGCTGCACACCAAGGGAGTCCTGTAGCTTGATGGTTCTTCCATAAAGCCATCAGGTATCATAAAAAATTTGATCTTAACCTTGCATGCTGATCTTGGATGTCACTCCTTGCTTTGTGTTGTGTCTTTCCAAAGAGTTTACAACTAAGATTGGGGATTACCTTGTAGCAGATTGGTCTTACATGGAGTTTAAAATAAAGTATGAGACTAAGGTCTCAATCAAGGTTGAACCCATGGCACAATTCCATATTGAACCCCATTAGCCAGATAACATAAACCTCAATTATACCATCCTTGATGAGGATGAGTTTACAATTGGTCAGGAGCTAAACACTCATCCTAAGGAAGTTCTAGACTTGTTCTTAAATGAGTTATGGGGAGATAACCAATTTTTTAACCATGTTTCTAAAATCAGCTACACTCATTTTATGGATAACCCCTACGAAACTTGTCCATTTCATAATCTACACTCTAAGTTCATCGTTCGAGACAAGATTATCTTGATCTCAAGTGAAGTTGACTGACATCTTGGGAAAGTTTACAACACTCCCTTGTCATGATTTCTCAAAAATCATGAAACCTGTTTTAATCTTTATCTGATCAAAATGTTAATTTTGATCATTTTTAAGGTGTTAAAAAAATTTCATTTTCTCCATGCATAGGTGACACTTTTTGTTGCTCTTGCATGTTTTTCATTTTTTCCATGCATAGGCATCATTTTTTTCTACTCTTGAATTTCTTCCTTTCTCCATGCATCAACAACACTTTTTGCTGCCAGTGCATGGGTTTCTCCTGTCCTATGCAAGGGCGGCAATTTTTGCCACCCAAGTAGAGATTTTTTCAAAATCTTAATTTTTGTATAGCATTTATGGTTGCATGCACTGAGTTGTTAAAACTCATTGTGGGGCTTTTTTAATGTCTTTTGATTTTCATTTCTTTCATTTTAAGTTTCCTAGACTCTATCTTGCAACCATTCAATTGCACAAGTGAGTAAGGTTTTGAATTCACCAACTACTGAGCTTAGGACTTTGAGATTGTCAGGTAAGTTTTAATTTTTATTTTTTGAGTTTTCTTTTCCTTTAGGTTGGGATTTTATTTTTATTTTTATTTTTTTGTTTTCAGTAGTTCAGCTCTCTTTTTTATTTTTTGCTTTACCCACGTGAGCCTTAGCAGCTATTTTCACCCAACCCTCATACTTGCCGTAGGTTATCTTGCATATCGAGTTGATATTTTGACCTGACTTAGGTTTTACCCATGTCAAATTTAGTTGAAGACCATAAAAAATAACTTGGTGATGATGACTTTAATAAGCCGATCTCACACTTCTCATTGTAGACAAGACCAATTCATAAACACCAAAATTCCACCATTCGTAAGTATGGAACATTTTTAAACAAGTGTAGCAGCAAATTTTATCATTAAAACATTCCCTACCATTTCTTGTAGTGGCGGTGAATTTTGCCGCTAGGACATCTAAACAAATTTCTTGCATTTTGCCTTGTCAGCATTTTTCATCACCCCTAAACGTAAAACATGCTTCGATGGCTATTTTTGCTGCCTCTACGCAAATAGAAGTTTATTCCACCTGCAAGGAAGGCAAATTTTGCCATCGAAGCAAAATGCAAATATTACCCCCATATGCAAGGGTGGTGATTTTTGCCGCCCATGCAAACATCCTCTTGAATTTTATAACTCTGGGATATTTTCAATTTTTCTTTTCTGAGCTCGCTTTCCTTTAGTTTTTTAGCCTGCTCACACTTTAGCCCTTTCAGGTGTATCCCCATGGTCATGATCATCAACATGCAATTTTTATAGATTACTAGTATTTTCCCTAATTACATGATCATAACTTTTATTGCAGTTTCTTCTGTGAATCCTTCTTCATCGACATCCTTTTGGTAAAAGCTATTTCAGATGATTAAGTTTTCTCCAAAGAGGTTGAAGATAATGACGTATAAATATCAAATTGTTTTTCCAATCACCTTAGTTACTTCTAATGTCGACGATATTAGAGATACAAAGATTGGTCATGTGGACATGGATGAGTTTGTGGAAAGAACTAAGTCAAGCAATCCCAATTACGAAATGAAGAAGATAATTGACAACACTATTCATTTGGTATCTTCTTTCCCTGGAGCAACTCACAATACAGAATTTATTCTCCAATGTGCTCAATTCTATAATAAGGATACCATGGCTATGTTAGAAGCTAGTGGCAATGTGATAATTAGACTAGATCCTGAGTTCATTGATAAAGTGTTCATGTGCCCTCATCCTATAGAAGTGATAAATATTGATTTTTTTGAAGCACAAAAAAGTATGACAAAGATCTTAAAAAAGTGAAGAAGGCAATCAACAATAAATGACTCAAGACTCTAAAGACAAATTTGTCAAGGTGGCCATGGAGTTTTCTAAGAAGTGACTTTATAGAAGAAGTTGGTGATCTGATAACTCTTCTCAACAGGGTAAGAGGTTTGCCCTCTTCTTCACAGTTTCATGAATGAATGTATCCATTCATCAAGATAATACTCCAAGGTAAATAAATCATGTTCTGAGGAGAACAAGTCGGCACTGCTTTTCACAAGCAATTGATGAAGGTATCCACTACCTTCAAATTCTACATGATTTTTTACTTGGTGTATATGGCAGCTTCAATGAGAATCTTTCTAGGTTTAACATCAGAAGGAGGTAGGAGAGTAACCCCAGTGTATCAATACTACTCTAAGTTAACATTGAAGGGTTTTATTCATCATTTAAAGAGAGTAAATGATGCTTTCTTTGCAGTATTTTTATGTCTTTTTGATCCTCAATTAGAACAAAGAAGAGTGTTAGATGAGGCCTGGACAGTTGTGAATGATTTTGGATGCATGTTCTTACAATTTTCTTCTTTCTCATACCTGAGGGTTGGCTTTCTCTAGGGTCATCCTTATATGCTTCCAAGATTCCCCTCAGATAAATTAGTCTTAATAAAACTATGCAGACAAAGGATCATCATGCATAATAAATATATAGAACTCAAGAAGCTCAATTTTAAGTTCCCAGTTGAAATTAGCAAGTTTTTAGTGTTAAATATTGGAAAGGCTAGAGCCATAGAAACTGAAATGCAACTCATAACCTTGAAGAAATTCAAAAGAAGACTAAATTTTGATTACAGGGGTGTGAAAGATATAATCAGGATAAAAACCCAATTTCATGAACCTATGATTGAGGATGTTTGGGTAGATTTGAGAATAGCAAAAGATGTCAAGAAAATAGACTACAGTAGATTATCTCTTGAGCATATTGAATATTTGAGACTTGCTGATATCTCTGAGAATTTAGTGGATGATAGAGATTTGATTAATGATAGATACAATACTGAATAGATTGCCAATGCCCCTCTTCCTCCAATCCAATGGTCACAAAAAGAGCTGACTTCCTTGAGGAAAATATTTGAACCTATATTGACAAACATCAATAATTGGTTAGCAAATAAAGAAATTGCTTTGAGAGAATTCATCACAGGTTCAGAAGCTAAAATTCAAGAGGAAACAAGAAGAAAAGTAGAAAATAGGATGAAGAACAAAAGAAATGTCCCTTCTTCTTCTAAGCCACATAAGCCTAAGATCATATTTGTGATAAAGAAGTCAAACGTTATAGAAAAAGAGTTAGAAATAGAAGATATGGAAGTTGAGAAATAAAGCACTGAAGAATTAGTGATGGAACAGATGGAGACTGATGATAGGCTTGTGGATCAACCAGAGAAGGAAACTTTGTCTCCATAAGAGAATATGCAACAAGAAACAAGAATCTCTTCTTCCTTGCTTGACACACCTGCTGCATCTCTTTCACCTATTTCTCTGATTAGTGTTCCCTCTTCTAGATCACCCTCTCATTCAAAAATAATTTTTGACAACCCTCAAAGTACTTTTGAAGATATTCTTCATTCCTCAGGGTCAATTCCCAATTTTTCATCCCCATATTTTGATATTGAAGATAGTTCTACTTTTGATCACTTAAGAAAAAATGTAGTTTTTACTGATATTCCACCTATTATTTCTACTACCTATGCAAGTGCAGCTTCAGTGATGCCAATAATAAAGATAGATCCTAATGTTAGTACTTCAATGCTCCCACCATGGTTATCAGCTTATACACCCAAAAGGAAGAAACAAGCCATCTCTCCATATGACTTTAATTTTAATAAAATGGTGCTAGTAAAAGCCAAGGCCCCAAAGAAGCCAATGATTCTTTCAAAAATGATTTGGGATAAGGGACACAAATTTCTAGAAATTGCAAGACCTCCACAGGATGCAACCATTAAATTTTTTGATATAAATGATTACTCTATCTCTAGAGTTGAATTAGGTAAGATAACTCATGAAAGTGCTAAGAGTGATATGCAGTCAGCCATAGGCATCTTGATTCAAAAATTTGACAGAGAAAGAAATAAAGGATCACTACAATGTAATGGCGAAATAATTGACTGCAGTGGTAAGGAGAATTAATTTTACTCCAGAAATAGTAACTCTTGAGGCCATTTCCATAGAAGACCCCATTATTCAAAAAGTGAAAAAGATCTATCTTAAAGGAAAAGTTCTTGAAGAGTACTTGGACAAGATGCATGCACAAGGAGTTTTCTTACTCACAGAGTTATCTGAGAAGATAGATAAAATGAGAAAAATAAGAGCAAAACTTGATGATCTCATTAATGTTATTTCTCAAGATATTGAAAGCATAGAAAAGTATCTTGACAAATGGGTGGATATGAGGAAAGTAAAAATAAGCACTCTAATATCAATTGGTGTCGTTACTGATAGAGACTCTTACACTAAAACTAAAGAGGCATTGACATATAGGACTCAGGTGATTAAAGAGTTGATTAGTGACCTCAAATCTTCAAGAAAACTCAGTGAACAAAATGATGTCAGTCTTTTGCATAAATTGGAGGAGCTACCTTGCAAATTTACATCACAGAATAACTAATTCCTTTCAACAGAAGAAATGATTCAGGAATTTGAAGGTATGTTCCAGAAAGAATTTGAAGATAAGACATTTTCAATAGCCTTTGTGGACAATATTTTGGATAGTCATTTAACTCTAAATAATCTAAAAACTAGGTTAACTAGTCATGCAAAATCACTCACAACAGTAAGAGATGCCATAGTCAGAGTTAAGATGATTTTCAAGAACATTGTTAGTCTAGACAGTATCAGGATGCAAGTAGATTTTGCTACGTACGATGCTCACATGAAAAAAGATGGGGATACAAATTGAAACTATTTTTCTTTGGTTTAATTTCCACTTTTTAGATGTACTTTCATGACCACTTTGGACATTTTTTTATGTACTTTTTTCATATATAATTACATGTAAAAATATAGGAAGTCTTAAGTCAAAAAGAACTTCTATCTTTGACTAGGTCAAAGTAATTAGGTTTTTCCTAAAAATTCCTTAAGGTCTCTCCCTATAAATAAAGAGGGCCTCTTTTGTTTTTTTTGGGGATATTGGAGTTATTAGAAGTAAAACTCTGCCAAAATTGAAATGCATTTTGAGACTTTGAGTTCATATTGTAAATCAAATTTTATTAAGTGAATGAGAAACCAAGTGACCTTTCAAACTTTGTATTAGAATAACTTTTGTTGTGTAGGAAATTGTTCTTATGTCCTTTTCCTAATATAATCTTATCTATTTGATTAAATAAGTAGAGTAAGCAAAAATAATCTGGGAGATGTTTTGAAGTTGATTATAGAGACTTTGTGCTATTATAATTATTTTTAATTTGTGTTTTAGTGTCTTAGAATAAAGGATATTGGATAGGCTTTGAACTACTTTTATCTTTTGTGATCATATACTTTGTTGTAGTTTTTGGTGAAGACTTTGGGCTGCACCTCATTCTACTGTGATATAAGTTATAAATTAGAAAGAAAAGCAATGATAAGCTTTGTGCTCTCATGGTTTTTTTATGAATTCAGTTAATATCAAGAAAGTTTTCCTTTACTTTGTAAACATCATTTCTAAAAAAAGAGAAATGGATGATATGATCTCACCTCTGAGTTAATATTTAGTTTAAATTAAGTTTGTGATAGTTTATAGGGAACCTCCTCTTACTAAGAGGATAGATTTATCTCATTACATTGTGGTTGATATACCCATTTTGTCTTTAGTTAGTTGATGATAAAATATTCACCCAACAATTGTTTGGTGACTCCACTGAGAATTGAATGCATAATTTGAAGCCTCAAGCTTCAAGTTGAAGCATTTTTTCCAGTTCTTTTCTATTCTATATTTTGGCAGATTCATGGTATATGTGAAACCAAAGAGCTCAAAGTACTATTAATCCTATATTTGAATTGATACAATAAAATAACTTTGATCTCTTGCCTCTATGATCTTGCCTTCAACGAACTAGGATTTTTCCTCCTACCAACACTAGATCTTCAATACCAGGTGAAGCTTCTAGTCCTAGTGCTAGCAGAGTTTTATCTATTCACACTCCACAAAGGTTTATTATCTTTCTTTTTAATTATCATATCATGGTAGCCCAAGGCCCCTGAGGTAACACTTTTGGCCCTCTAAATCTAACCCTACTTTTGCATGAGCTACCTCATAGTTCGAGAAATAATTTTCTCAAGTTCTATGGCTATGAGAAAGTTTACCTTGATGAGCATATTGAATTTTTTTGCATAGCCTGTGGTGTGATAGGCGTTGAACATGAAGATATAGCAGTAATACTTTTTGTAGAAATACTGCAAGGTGCTGTCACAAATTAATTTTATCATATTCAAGCTCAGACTATAATCGATTGGAACACTCTTAAGACCAAGTTTGAGGCTATGTTCAAACTCGAAAAAGATGCACATGTCTTATTGACTCAGCTTACACAAATAAAGAAAGAGCCTCATGAACCTATGAGAGACTTCGTCACTAAATTTAATAAGCTGAGAAATAGAATTCTTTTAATTGCTCAGCTAACACCATAAAATCTTAAGTGCTTCTTTATCAATTCTCAACTTCTCGAAGTGAGTTTTTTGTTAAGACAGGTTGGCCCTACAGATCTTTTTATAGCTTAGATTTTGGCTATCAAAATCAAATATGATCTTATTCTTGTAGGTAAGATAAAAAAAGATTCTAACAAAAATAGATTTTCCTCTTCTACTAAAAATTCTTCTACAAGTACCACTGATCCTATGGTGCAAAAGTTAGCAAATGAATTACTAGCTCTGAAAAGGTAAATGTCCCAAGGTATGTCTACTCCTTCTTATTGGGATATACCAAGGAGAACATTTCTCAACAATTCATATCAAGACAATGCTGCCAAAAATCAAAGGCAACTCAATTGTCTTCCTCCCACACAGGGGAAGCTTGCCATTGAAGCAACACCAATCAATTCAGTAGTTGGTTATTATGAAGCCGAACATGATCATTCTTTCCAACATGAGTTGAACCAATAAAATGGTGCTAATCTCTTTGTAGAAGTAGAGGAAGAATTAGCTGGTGACTCTGCTATTGGTTTTGTGAGTTACCAAGATGAAGCTAAAAAAAGAGAGGTGTATGATGGATCATATGCTATTTTTACTAGGTCCCAAAACTATTCAACTCAATAAGTTGATAAGAGAAAAGTAAGAGAATAACCTCAGCCATTGATCTCAATTGCTAAACAAAGAGCTTCACTGCATTTCCAATCAAAAGATTCGATGGCCAATAAGCAAGTAAGTACCTCAAACAATTTTGTACCTTCTACTTCTATTCCTCAGACTAGTACCACATCAAATAAAAATCAGAATAATGCACTTCCTTCCTCTGTTTCTAGTTCATTCTAGTTATTCGACATAATTGATCATGCTAGGAAGACCAAGATCCAAATGTCTAAAGTTGAGTACTTACAAGCTAATCTTAAATAGTTTTATAGGTTGTCTGAATACATCAAAAACAAAACCATCCCTACAGGACAAGATTTCCTAAAAGTGACTCATGATCTCTCAAAGAATAAATCCACCCAAAATAATTTTGTCCCTATTCCTCTTGTTGCCTTTGGAAAAATAGAACCTTTCTATGTTTCTCTATTGATAAATAGTCATAAGTTGAGCAATTGTATAATAGACTCTGGAGCCTCTGATAATGTTATGTCCACCAAGGTAGCAAATTCTCTCAGTCTTACCTTAACTAAGACTTTTGGGAGATGTTTCTCTATGAAAAAAAAATAAGTACCACTTTTAGGTCAAATCAAAGATGCTCAATTTGTATTTGTGGCTTTTCCAAATAAGAGGATTAAGATGACAATCTTAGTCGTTGATGTTCCAGCTTCTTATGGCATTCTGCTCGAACGTAATTTTTATAAAGATGTAGGTGGAGAGTTGAACATGGATCTATCTGAAGCAATGATACCTGTTAAATATGTCATGCAAAAGTTACTTTTTGAGAAAGAATCAAAATATATTGTTACCTAAATGTCAAATCCTGAAGCTCAAATTTTATTTGAATCCTCGAGAATAGGTAATTATTTTCTATCCACTGAAGATATTTTTAATTCATTAGATGAAATTTCATTAGGTGATAATTCAGATAATTTAGACAAAATCAGAAGAATTTTTAGAGAAAAGTTTAAGTAAAAAGGAATCTTTCCTCACTAATAAAAAAAAATCTTTAAGAAGATCAAGTTCTAATGAGATTTAGATTTTAGAATTTGATGGTAGTTGCTCCTCTACTGATTTTAGAGCTAGAATTGTTTTGATATCTCTATAAGGAGATATTTTACCTTGCTCATATAAGTTTCAATTCAACAATACCAACAACACCATTGAATATGAATTATTATTGCTTGGATTGAAAGTTGCTCATGCTAGAGGAGTTAAGATTCTTCATGCCTGAGGAGACATTGAATTAGTTGTTTGTCAAGTACAAAATTTATATTAAACCAAAAATGAAATATTACGACATTATCATAATAGTGTATGGGATTACATTGAAAGTTTTGATGCTTTTAATATTTCTACGATGCTAAGAGAGTTAAATGATCATGCATATTTATTGACTATCTCTGCAACCCTCATGGTTCTTCATAAAGATTTCAAAGAGAACAAGTACACTATTGAGCTAGTCTTTCGACTAAGTGTACTTGATAATGCCGACCATTGGTAAGGGTTTGATGGTGGTAATCAAATTATTGATTTTCTCAAAAAAATGGATAGCTTTGAGGAGCTCTATTTTGAAGGTAGTGAATTTCTACCACGAGAATTAGTTTCTGAAATAGATTCACAAATTGGTGAAGAGTTTATTCAACTAAAAGGGAATAAAATTCCAAAAGGCTTAATTTCTCTTGAAAAGCTATTTGATAAGCATGACAGATATATCAAGCAACAACAACAAATAGATTCAAGTTCTGCTATGAAGTTTGATCAAGCAAATTTCAGTTCAGAAGCAGATCTCAAAATGGTCAACATTGGGAAATGTTGCACTACTCATAAAAAGTTCAAATTCATTACTCTTCTTCATCATTACATTGATGTTTTGGCATATTCTTATGATGATTTACAATCTTTCAGGTCTAAAAAAATTCAGCATAAAATCCCTCTTATAACTAGGTCATTGCCTCATAAATAGAAATAAAGGCAATACAATCCTAAAGTATTAGGTACTATCCTTTCTGAGATTCAGAAGATGTTAAATGCAAGGATACTTTTTTCAATTTGTCATTCTACCTAGATTATGAACATAGTTCCTGTAAGAAAAGAAAAATGGAGAATTTTATATTTGTATTGATTTTAGGAATCTCAATCAATCTTCTCTAAAAGATAACTACCCCCTACCCATCATGGATCAAGTATTGCAAACAATAATTGGCTCAAAAATATTAGTTATGTTAGATAGTTTTTCTGGGTATAATCAAGTATAAGTTAATGAAGCAGATCAATATAAAACCACTTTCACTACACCTTGGGGCACATTTACATATCATAGAATGTCTTTTCATCTGATTAATGCTGGCGCCACCTTCTAAAGAACAATAGACATTACCTTCAAAGATGAAATAGAAAAGTTTATCATGGTTTATCTTGATGACTTGAACATTTTCTCTAAATATCATCTTGATCATGTGCATCATTTACAACAAGTGCTAGAATGCTGTCGGTAAAATGGTATTTTTCTCAATCCTAAAAAGTCAATTTTTGGGGTTACAAAAGATAAACTTCTCAATCACATTGTATCTCAAGAAGGCATAAAAATTGACTCAAAAAGAGTGAAATCTATTCAAAATCTTACTCTACCTGCTAGTAAGACTGCAGTTCATTCCTTCTTTCAAAAGGTGAACTTTCTACAAAGATTCATTCCTGAATTTGTAGAGAAAACTTGACACATTATTGACATGATGAAGGGTAAGGCTAATTTACATTGGACTACGAAAGGAAAAGTGAAATTTGAAGATATCAAGAAGGATATTGCTTATGCTCTAATCCTACTTTATCTAGACTATACCAAAGATTTCATAGTATACAGCTATGCTACTGAACATACAGTTTCAGCCATTTTGGTTCAGCAGAATGAAGAAGGTGTGAAATCTCCTATATCATATATGAGTTTCTCTCTCAAAACTCATTAATTGAAATATTCAAACATAGAGAAGCATGATTATGCCATAGTTAAGGTGATAAAACAATTTTGATTCTATATCATGAATTCACATACTATTGTTTTGATGCCTGATACAACAGTAAATTCTATTTTAACTCAATAAGAGTTCGGTACTAAAAGGGGCAATTGGATTGCTAAAATTCAAGAGTTTGATCTTTATATCAAACCTACTAAGCTTGTGCAACAAAGAGGTCTCTATTAATTGAATGCTGATAATGTACCAAAAGAAATAAAACATGAAGAAGTAGAAGTTGAGGACATGCCAATAGTTATTTTTTTCACTACTACTGATGAGTAGTATTCCAATATCGCTCATTTTCTTACTTATAGTGAGTGTCCTACCCATCTGTCTTATAAGGAAAATAGAACTGTTAAGGTAAAATCTGATAATTACATCTTATGGGATAATGGTTTGTACAAAAGAAACCTTGATGGAGTCTTTCTTCGTTGCGTGGATAAAATGCAACAAAGTAAACTTTTAGAGTCTTTCCATAATTTGTCTTGTGAAAGATATTTTTCTACACTTGTGATGGCTCATAAGATTCTATGAGCCAAATACTATTGGCCTACATTATTTAAATATGCATACAATTAGGTACGTAGGTGTGAGTTATATCAACAATTTATTAGGAAACCCAAGTTGGCTGCATTACCTCTCAAGCCGATGGTGATTGAAGAACCTTTTCAGTAATGGGGTATTGATTTCATTGGCACCGTGAACTCATCTTTAAGTGCCAGACATGACTATGTTCTCATTGCAATAGACTATTTTACCAAGTGGGTGGAAGCCATTCTTGTTAAGCATGCTACTTCGGAAGTGGTATGTAATTTTCTTAAAGAAAATATTATTTCTCGATTTAGAGTTCCAAATAAGATTATAGCAGACAATGCTACTTATTTCTCTTCTCATGAGATTACTGACTTTTACTATAATCATGGGATTATTATTTCTCACTCTTCAGACTATTATTCGCAAGGGAATGGTCAGACGAAATCAAGTAATAAGAATCTAGTTACTATCATCAGGAAACTGGTAGATGACAATCAAAGAACTTGGCATAAAGTGTTGTTCGATGCTTTATGGGCAGCCACGATTACAATTAAAAGGGTAATCGGTATGTCACCATTTCAACTTTTGTATTGTCTGAATGCAGAGATACTACTTACCCTGGAACTACCAGCACTGAAGTTGGCAAAGGCAATGAAAGACCAACCTTTTGAAAATTCTATTGATAAGATGATCATGTACCTAATTGAATTAAAAGAGCAACGAACTATGGTAGTGGACCGTATTGCTGAACATCAAAATTGAGTAAAGAAACTCTTTGACAAGAAAGTAAGGATTTGTGAGTTTCAAATTGGAGATCAAGTCTTATTGTAGGACAAGAGGAGAGAACCAAAAGGAATGCATGGAAAATTTGATTCCTTGTGGAGAGGTCCATTCACCATTCATCAATTCTATGGTGAAAATAGTTTTTTGCTAAAATATTAAGATGAAACACCATTCTTACTACCTCATAATGGGCAACATCTGAAACACTTCAATCCTTGAATTATCAAATAAGTTCATTTATACATTTATATAGTTTTATATTTTTATTTGTATTTTTTTTAATTATTTATATTTTTTTCTTTTTGGTAGCTTGACTCCGTGGCTCAATGGCATGGATGAAGGCACTTAGAGACTTGATTCTACTCCCTTCGATCATTTCAAATTTCAATCGATGGAAGTTCTCCAGTTGGAGCCATCTATTGTTCCTAAAATTAGCTATGCTCATTTTGTGGATAACTCCTACGAAACTTGTCCATTTCATAATCTACACTCTAATTTTATCGTTCGAAACAAGATTCTTTTAATCTCAAGTGAAGTTGACTGACATCTTGGGAAAGTTTACAACACTCTCTCATCACAATTTATAAAAAATTGTGAAACTTGTTGTAATCTTTATCTGATCAAAATGTCAATTTTGATCATTTTTAAAGTGTTAGAAAATTTTTATTTTCTCCATGCATAGGCAGAACTTTTTGCCACTCTTACATGTTTTTCATGCATAGGTGGTATTTTTTTATGCTCTTGCATTTCTTCCTCTCTCCATGCATTGGTGACACTTTTTTCCGCCAGTGCATGGCTTTCCCCTATCCTATGTGAGGGTGGCAATTTTTGCCACCCAAGTAGAGTTTTTTCAAAAATCTTAATTTTTACATGACATTTATGGCTAAGTGCCGAGTTGTTAAAACTCATTTTGAGGATTTTTTAATGCCTTTTGATTTTCACTTTTTTCATTTTAAGTTTTCTAGACTCTACCTTGCAACTATTCGACCACGCAAGCAAGTAAGGTTTCAAATTCACCAACTGTCATGCTTAGGACTTCGAGATTGCCAGGTAAGTTTTGGTTTTTATTTTTACTTTTAGGTTTTTATTTTTTGAGTTTTCTTTTTCTTTAAGTTGGAATTTTATTTTTATTATTTTTATTTTTTATTTTCAATAGTTCAGCTCTCTTTTTTCTTTTTTTCTTTACCTAGGTGAGCCTTAACAGCTATTTACATCCAACCCTCATACATGCCCTAGGTTATCTTGCATATCGAGTCATGTTTTGACCTGACTTAAGTTTTATCCATGTCAAATCTAGTTGAAGACTATAACAGATAACTTGGTGATGATGGATTTAATAAGCTACTCTCACACTTCTCATCATGGATAAGACCAATTCGTAAACACCAAAATTATACCATTCGCAAGTATGAAATATTTTTAAACAAGTGCAGTGGCAGTGAATTTTTTCACTGAAACATTCCCTACCATTTCCTATAGTGGCAGTGAATTTTGCCACTAAGACATCTAAACAAATTTCATATGTTTTACCTTGTCGGCATTTTTCGCCACTCCTACACGTAAAACATGCTTTGATGGTTATTTTCACTGCCTCTACACAAATAGAGGTTTATTCTAATTGTAAAGGAGGCAAATTTTGCCACTGAATAAAAATGCAAATATCTCCCCATATGTAAGGGCGACAATTTTTGCCGCCTATGCAAACATCCTCTCGAATTTCCTAACTCTGGGATATTTTTAATTTTGCTTTTTTGAGCCCATTTTCCTCTAGTTTTTTGGCCTGATCACACTTTAGCCCTTTCAAGCGCATCCCCATGGTCATGATCATTGACATGCAATTTTTTTGAGATTGCCAGTATTTTCTCTAATTGCATGATCATGACTTATTTGTAGTTTCTTCTGTGGATCCTTCATCGACATCCTTTTGATAAAAGCTCTTTCAAATGACTGAATTTTCTTCGAAGAGGTCGAAGGCAATGTTGTATAAATATCAAGGTATTTTTTCAATCACTTCAGTTACTTCTAATGTCGATGACATTAAAGATACAGAGATTAGTCATGTGAACATGGCTGAGTTTGTGGAAAGAACTAAGTCAAGCAATCCTAGCTACAAAATGAAGAAGATAATTGACAACAATATTCATTTAGTATCTTATTTCCCTATAGTAGGTCACAATACAAAATTTATTCTCCAATGTGCTTAGTTTTATAATAAGGATACCAGGGCTGTGTTAGACGCTAGTGGCAATGTGATAATTAGATTAGATCCTGAGTTCATTGATAAAGTGTTCATGTGCCCTCCTGCTACAGAAGTGATAAAACTTGATTTTATTGAAGCACAAAAAGAGTATGACAAAGATCCTAAAAAATTGAAGAAGACAATCAATAATAAATGACTCAAGACTCCAAGGGCAAATTTTTCAAGGTGGCCATGAAATTTTCTAAGAAGTGACTTTATAGAAGAAGTTAGTGATTTGATAACTCTTCTCAGCAGGGTAAGAGGTTTGCCCTCTTCTTCACAGTTTCATGAATGGATGTATCCCTTCATCAAGATAATACTCCAAGGCAAACAAATCATATTCTAAGGAGAATAAGTCAGCAACGATTTGCACGAGCAATTGACAAAGGTATCCACTACCTTCAAATTCTACATGACTTCTTATCTAGTGTATATGACAACTTCAATGAGAATCTTTCTAGGTTTAACATTAGAAGGAGATAGGAGAGTAACCTCAGTGTATCAATACTACTCTCAGTTAACATTGAAGAGTTTTATTCATCATTTTAGGAGAGTAAATGATGCTTTCTTTGTAGTATTTTTATGTCTTTTTGATCCTCAATTAGAACAAAGAAGAGTGTTAGATGAGGCCTGGACAGTTGTGAATGATTTTGGATGCATGTTCTTACAATATCCTTTTTTCTCATACCTGAGGGTTGGATTTTTCCAAGGTCATCCTTATATGCTTTCAAGATTCCCCTCAGATAAATTTGTCTTAATGAAACTATGAAGACAAATGATCATCATGCATAATAAACAGATGGAACTCAAGAAGCCTAGTTTCAGGTTCCTAGTTGAAATTGGTAGATTTACAGTGTTAACCGTTGGAAAGGTTAGAGCCATGAAAACTGAAATGTAACTCGTAACCTTGAAGAAATTCAAAATAAGACCAAATTTTGATTACAGGGGTGTGAAGGATATAATCAAGAAGAAAACCCAATTTTATGAACCTATGATTGAGGATGTTTGGGTAGATTTGAGAACAATGAAAGATGTCAAGAAAATGGACTACAATAGATTATCTCTTGAACAGATTGAATATCTGGGACTTAATAATATCTTTGAGAATTTAGTGGATGATGGAGATTTGATTAAAGATAGATACAATATTGAATAGATTTCCAATGACCCTCTTCTTTGAATCTAATGGTCACAAAAAGAGCTAACTTCTTTCAGGAAAAGATTTGAACCTATATTGGCAAACACCAATAACTGGTTAACAAATAAATGAATTGTTTTAAAAAAAATCATCAAAGGTTCAAAAACAAAAATTCAAGAGGAAACAAGAAGAAAAATAGAAAATAAGATTAAGAACAAAAGTGATGTCCCTTCTTCTTCTTCCAAACCACATAATCCTAAGATCATATTTGTGACGAAGAAGTCAAAAGTTATGGAAAAAGAGTCAGAAATAGAAGATATGGAAGTTGAAAAACAAAGCGTTGAAGAACTAGTGATGGAACAAATGGGGACTGATGATAGACCTGTAGATCAACTAGAGAAGGAAACTTTGTCTCCATAAGAGAATGTGCAACAATAAATAAGAATCTCTTCTTTCCTGCTTGACACACCTGTTACAACTCTTTCACCTATTTCTTCGATTAGTGTTCCCTCTTCTAGATTACCCTCTCCTTCCAAAATAATTTTTGACAACTCTCAAAGCACTTTCGAAGATATTATTCATTCCTCAAGGTCAATTCTCAGTTTTTCATCCCCATATTTTGATATTAAAGATAGTTCTACTTTTGATCACTTAGAAAAAGGTGTTGTTACTGATACTCTACCTATTATTTCCACTACCTGTGCAAGTTCAACTCCAATGACACCAATAATAGAGATAGATCTTAATGTAAGTACTTCTGTGCTCCCACCATAGTTATCAGCTTATACACCCAAAAGGAAGAAACAAGCCATCTCTCTAGATGAATTTGATTTCAATAAAATAGTGCCAGTAAAAGCCAAGGCCCCAAAGAAGCCAATGATTATTTCAAAAATGATTAGGGATAAAGGATACAAATTTCTAGAAATTACAAGACCTCCACAAGATGCAACTATTGAAAATTTTGATATAAATGATTACTCTATCTCTAGAGTTGAATTAGGTAAGATAACTCATGAAAGTGCTAAGAGTGATATGCAGTCAGCCATGGGCATCCTGATTCAAAAATTTGATAGAGAGAAAGAAATGAAGGATCACTACAAAGTAATGGTGGAAAAATTGACTGCAGTGGTAAGGAGAATTACTTTCACTCTAGAAACAGTAACTCCTGAGGCCATTTCTATAGAAGACCCCATTATTTAGAAAGTAGAAAAGACCTGTCTCAAAGGAAAATTACTTGGATAAGATGCATGCACAAGGAGTTTCCTTACTCACAGAGTTATCTAAGAAGACATAATGAGAAAAATAAGAGCAAAACTTGATGATCTCATTAATGTTATTTTTTAGGATATTAAAATCATAGAAAAGTATCTTGACAAATGGGTGGATATGAGGAAACTAAAAATCAGCACTCTAATATAAATTGGTGTCGTTACTGATAGAGACTCTTACACTGAAACTAAAGAGGCATCGACATATAGGAGTCAGGTGCTTAAAGAGTTGATTAGTGACCTTGAATCTTCAAGAAAACTCAGTGAACAAAATAATTTTAGTCTTTTTCATAAATTGGAGGAGCTACCTTGCAAACTTACATCAAAAGATAACCAATTCCTTTTAGGAAAATAAATGATTCAAAAATTTGAAGGTATGTTCCAGAAAGAATTTGAAGATAAGACATTTTCAATAGCCTCTATGGACAATATTTTTAATAATCAGTTAACTCTGGATAATATGAAAACCAAGTTAACTAGTCATAAAAAAATTAGTCACAGCAGTAAGAGATGCCATAGTCAGAGCTAAAATTATTTTCAAGAACACTGTTAGTCTAGACAGTATCAAGATGCAAGCAACTTTCATTATGTATGATGCTCACATGAAAAAATATGGAGATACAAATTGAAACTATTTCTCTTTGGTTTAATTTCTACTTTTCAAATGTACTTTTGTAACCACTTTGGACATTTTTACATGTACTTTTTTCATATGTAATTACATGTAAAAATATAGGAAGTCCTAAGTCAAAAAGGACTCCTATCTTTGACTAGGTCCAAGTAATTAGGGTTTTCCTAAAAATTCCTCAAGGTCTCTCCCTATAAATAAAGAGGGCCTCTTTTTTCTAGGGGGGGGGATCTTGGAGTTATTGGAAGCAAAATTCTACCAAAATTGAAATGCATTTTGAGACTTTGAGTTCAGATTGTAAATCAAATTTTATCAAGTGAATGAGAAAGCAAGTGACCTTTCAAACTTTGTATTGAAATAACTTGTGTTGTGTAAAAAATTATTTTTATGTCTTTTTCCTAATACAATCTTATTTATTTGATTAAATAAGTAGAGTGAGTAAAAATAATTTGGGAGATATTCTAAAGTTGATTATGGAGACTTTGTGATACTATAATTATCTTTAGTTTGTGTTTTAGTGTCTTGGAACAAAGGATATTGGAAAGGATTTGAACTAGTTTTATCTTTTGTGATCATATACTTTATTGCAGTTTTTGGTGAAGACTTTAGGCTGCACCTCATTCTACTGTGATATAAGTTATAAATCAGCAAGAGAAGCAATGATAGGCTTTGTGCTCTCATGGGTTTCGTATGAATTCAATTAATATCAAGAAAGTTTTCCTTTATTTTATAAACATCATTTCTGAAAAAAGAGAAATGGATGATATGATCTCATCCCTGAATTAATATTTAATTTCAATTAAGTTTGTGATAGTTTATAGGGAACCTCCCCTTACGGAGAGGAGAGATTTATCTCATTACACTGTGGCTGATATAACCATTTTATCTTCAGTTAGTTGATGACAAAATATTCACCCAACAAACCCTATGGAGGGTGTCAAGGAAAGAGACATGGGTGTCTATGTACTACATGAAGAGAATCAATCCATGCCTTCCCTCATTGGACCTAAAGAAGACCCCAATGGTTTATGGAAGTTGTTCTTTGATGGCTCAAGGGGAAAAAATGGTGCAGGTGCTGGGACAATATTGATTTCACCCTCAGGTAATAAACTTTTTTCTTCCTGTAGGTTCCATTTTAGTTTCTCTTCAAATGTAGTAGAATATGAAGGCTTGATCCATGGCCTTTAAAGGCCCACCAAAAGAGGAATCAAACTAATGTAAGCTTATGGGGACAACGAGCTCATAGTTAGTCAAGTTAGAGGCTTGAATATCACAATAATCCCTTTGATGAGGTCCTAAAAAAATAGAGTGTGAGACTTGATTGAAGATTTTGAAGCTTTTGACATTCAAGCTATCCTAAGAAGTCAGAACCAACATGCTGACAGGTTGGAATTTGTGGGAGCTCAGTTTGACACTCTAAATGAGCTAAAGGAAACCAAGGTTTAGCCACATGTCAAGGTGGTGGTCAGACCATCAGTGCTAGATAATGAAGCACACTAACAAGTTTTTGAGAGTGATAAGTAAATTGCTTGTTTCTTACAACAAGAAGTTGAGTTCTCTTCCTCTAACCAAGCTAAATTTTAGCATCAATATGAGGATCAGATTGTTCAGCTGAAGTCAAATAAAATTCCTAAGGGGTTGGTTACACTTGAGGGATTTTATCATTAAAGAGACCATATGATTAAAGAAAAGGTAGTAATGTCTACTAACGAAGGGAGCTATGAGAGAGTCATCATCTTTAAAGACAAATTTATCAAGCTTAGGAAGGTAAACAATAAGGATGAGAGGCATGCTTTCATAGCACTTTTCCAAGAGTATACATACATTTTTGCTTAGGAGTACAGTGACCTAAAGGGTTTTGATCCTAAGTTAGATTAGCATACCATAGAGTTGGAGGCCAATGCCAAGTATGTAAGGCAAAAGCAAAGGCTCGTTAACCCCAAGATTGAAGAGCTGATAAGGAAGAAGATAACTAAGTTTATCGAGTCTAGGATTACTAGGATTATCTTTCCCATCAAACACTCATCATGGGTAGCCAACTTGGTGCTTGTAAGAAAAAAGAGTAGGGAGATTAGGCTTTGTATGGACTTCAAATATTTGAACAAAGTCTCCTTGAAGGATCACTACCCTCTGCCATCCATGGAGCAAATTCTCTAAGTAGTTGCAAGATTAGAATGATTTTCTTTATTGGATGGATTTTTTAGCTACAACCAAGTCTGGATGAAAGATGAAGATTGGTACAAGAATAACTTCACCACCAAATAGGACATGTATGCATACAAAAAGATGCCCTTTGGTCTATCAAATGCTGGTGCAACTTTCTAAAGATCCATGGACATGGCTTTCTAGGGGTTGCTAAACCAAATGGTGCCGGTATACTTGGATGGCATTAAAATTTTCTCCAAGAATGCTAATGAGCATATGGACCACCTGATGATGATTTTTGAAAGGTAAAGAGAGTATGGGATTTCATTTAATCTCAAAAATTGCATGTTTTTTGTGCATGAAGGTAAGCTGTTGGGCAATATCATCTCAAAAGAGGGGTTGTCCATTGATCCTAAGAGAATAGGTTCCATATTGGCCTTATCCTTACCCAGTCAAAAGAAGAGACTCCAAAGTTTCCTTGAAAAGATAAAGTTCATGAGAAGATTTATCCCTATTTTTTCAAGTTTGGTCAAACCCATCACTGCTATGCTAGAAAAGAACCAAGTGTTCACTTGGTCAAATGAAGGCAAGTCAACATTTGAGGTTATCAAGCAAGCCATCGCTCAAGCACCCACACTTATGAATCCTAATTTTTCAATGGATTTTATATTGTATGCTTTTGCTAACATTGATAATATATCACCTATGCTAATGGAAATAAATGGTGAAGGACTTGAGCAGCCATTAACATTTTTTAGTCAAGGGCTTAAAGAGTATGAGGTGAGATATACCTTTGTAGAAAAGTAAGTCCTTGCAGCAGTAAGGAGCCTTAATAATTTTAGGCCAATGCTATCCAATAGCAAAATCCACCTTATGGTGTCTCATCTTGGAGTAAGAGTCTTCCTTCTTAACAAGGATTTGAGCGAAAAAAGAGCTAGTTGGATTATTAAAGTCATGGAGTATGATATGGAGATAAAAGTCACCAAGCTAGTAAGAGGTAAAGACTTATGTGAGAATATGGTTGATGAACTTCATGAAGATAAAGAGGTCCTGTTGGTAGCATAAGATAACCTATAAGCAGATGCACCTCCACCTTACACTAGTTGGCTCCATGATATAATGCACTTTCTACTAACAGGTGAGTGCCCTCAAGGTATAGACAAAGTAAAAAGAAGGTATTTCAGACTTTAGTCTATACCTTATGCTTTATTTGATGAAATCTCATTTAGAAGAGACCTTAATGGAGTGCTCCTGAGGTGCGTAGATGATGATCAAGTAGCCAAGCTTTTAGAGCATTTCCATGATGGGCTTGCAGGAGGTCATTTTGCTCCAAGGACTACTGCAACAAAGATCATGAGGGCTGGTTACTACTGGCCCAACCTATTCAAGGACACTTATGCATGGGTGAGGAAGTGTCAGGAATGTGATTTCTTCATGGATAAACAAATTCTAGTAGCTTTCCCTCTCACCCCAATTCAAGTAGAGAAACCATTCATGTAGTGGGGTTTGGATTTCATTGGATTAATCAATCCCCCATCAAGTGTAGGACATAAGTGGGTACTTACTACAATTGATTACTTCACCAGGTGGGTAGATGACATTGCATTGAAGGAAGCCAATGAAAGTGTAGTCTTAGATTTTTATGACAACATTGTGACTAGGTTTGGTGTTTCATCTACTATCATATCTGATAATGCTTTGGCTTTCCTTGGTTTGAAAACAAGTAAATGGGCTCTCAAAATGGGCATCTACCTCAACGCTTATTCAAATTTTTATCCTTAAGGAAATGGGTTGGCTGAGTCCATAAATAAAAATTTGCTGAGGATCATCAAGAGGACCATAGAGGAGAATTAGAGGACGTGGCACACCAAGTTGATGACAACCTTGTGGGTTGACCAAGTAACTCCTAAATCTGCTATTGACAATTCTCCATATGTTCTAGTATATGGAAGGGAGGCCAAGTTACCCATTTCTCTTGAGCTTCCTGTATTAGAGCTAGCCCATCAATTGGAGCTACTAGAAGATGAACCCATGAATGTGAGATTAGCAGAACTCGTAAAACTTAAGGAGTCAAGAGACCTTGCAATGAAGACACTAGAGTCACATCAGGTTCAAGTCAAGAAAGCTTTTGACAAGAGAGCCATGGTAAGGGACTTTACTGAGGGAGACCTGGTCCTCAAATAAGATTCAAAAAAGGCCAAACTAGTCAACCATACCAAGTTTGATATCTTGTGGAGTGGCCCTTATTTGATCCACAAATGCAAACCACATAACGCTTTCTAACTAGCCCAACTAGATGGAAAGGTAGTACCTATCCCAGTCAATGGGATTCATTTAAAGCCATGTTATTAGAAGAGTTTGTAGCCATTGTATGTTATTATACATTTTGTATAGCTTTTCATGTTTTTCTCTAAGTGCCTTATGCACATCGATTTTAGTTAAGTGTTTTACCTTCCTTAAGTGCCTTGGGTACATTTTGCGTTGTTTCAATTGTTCTTATTGCTTCAAGGGAAGTTTCCAGATAGAGTCAGCTTTGTACAAAAGTAGTGACTCCATGCCCAATGGATCGAATGAAGCAAATGAGCTGAGTTCTCAAGTATAGCAGGCATGCTTCCCTATGATTTGCCATAAATGTTGGCTATTTTTGGCCCACATATCAAAAATTTTCTACGTATGAAAAAGGGAACTTTTAGGCAAGAAAATGGCAAGTCTTTGGGAGGATTTTAGGTTTTCGAGCAGTGACAACTTATTTTGCATGAAAAGTCTAAAGTTGGAGAGATCAAAGAACTCAAATTACTTTGCATAGACTAAATCAAGATTCTTCAAGTGCTTGACTTAACTTGGTCCAGCAACATGAGAATCATGATGCAACGAATGAAAGGTTACCGCATGGCATAAGCTAGAGCAAAAAGGGCCAATCAATAAAGGATAAGTGGCATAAGGATAACCAATGAGCATCAGAGAGTCTAAGTGATTGGTAGATAGAAGTTATAAAGGCTATCATCTATCATAGTTCATTCCCCATATTCATCATTTAATGCTTAAATGCAGTATGGCTGAAACACATGGAGACCCATGTCCTTTCAACAGGGCACGTAAAGAGAAAGAAGCCATGTCAATCTGGAGTGCAAAGATTAAATGCATTATGCCAAGAAGAGACATTTCAGATGCTCACAACATGGCTTCTCAGATGTGCCAAAGAAAAACTTAAAGATGGGAGGGACTCGAGAGGATTGTTTAGTGATCTTGAGTGGTGTATTTAGGGACAAGGAAGGACAACATCAGAGTTCTAGCCATCAATGACTTATTCTTTCTTCCCTTCTCTCTCCCCCATTTTATATATAAATAGAGGCCTTGGAGCCAAGAAAATCATCTCCAAACTGGTGATAGAATCACTCTATGAAAATAACTATGTAAAAGACTTTGAAGCAATAAAGATTATTTTACCTATCTCTTTGTTTGAGAATTATGTTGAGTTATCTTGTGCACAATAACATTGTGAAGAAGCATCCATCCAACCTTATTGTCCTTATTTTTTACTTATTTTTAGGTGTTTTCTAGTTAGTTGTATGTTTGAACTTGAGATTTTTCACCATTAATGAATGCTTAATGTGGATTAATAAATCCCTCTTTGCTTCACGTATTGTTTAGTGAGCCTAGTTTATAAAATATTTATGCAAGTTAGCTAGTTAGGAGGTTATGTAAGCAAACTTATGCTGAATTAGTGTCATTCCCTAGACCAAGTAAATCACTTACTTTTGGTGCATCACCTTGTTAGGAGGCCCCTTATCCAACGGTAGCACAATTGATTACTTATATATGAGAAATTGAACACGGAAATTATACCAGAATGATTAAGAAACTAGAAACATGAGACAGCAAAGAATTTGAGAGACAATACACACAATTGTATTAGATAATACTAGAAGAAAATACAAATAAGGAAGATGCCACTTCTCCCTCCACCTCAAAGGCTTGCCACACCTCAAGACCTTCTTCCCTCTCTCTCTTGCTCAACACAAAACCAACTCTAAAACCTGAGTTACAATCCCTCCTTGAATGCTATAGCTGATCTCCTTGACCTTACACCTGTAGATCTCCTTGACCTTGCTTGCTTCAATGCTCTTACTTGATCAATTTGATAATTACAATACATGCCTCATGGGTCTTTAAATAGAATCCCATGGTTACAAAAATAGACATCTAACTACTAAAATTAGACACACAGCTCGTGACTTAAAATAGTCTCTTAGCATGCAAACACTCGATTTAACTAACTGACTGTTCATAAACAGCAGTTTTGGACCGCACAGGTGACCGACGTCAGTCCCTGCTTGTCTGGTGCTGCCGACGTCGGCCGACTCTCTACCATCACCGGTCTCCTTCTCCACTGCATATGACCGACGTCGGTCATACTGCTGACGCCGGTGGCTCTGGTTCTTCAGCATCCTCTCTTCATGTGTGTGCACACGGTTGAAGCTTTTAGCTCCACACCCTAACAATCTCCCACTTGGAGATAAACAACTGCAACCTATACCTGTACCTGTACACCATCTATTTTATTCCTTAGGCCCTATATCCCTCTTCAAAGTCACCCTTGAAGACCAACCACCACACAAACCTGTGATGCTATACTTGTCACCTATGCCACAAGAACTTTGCTGCTCCCAAATTCTTCATGACATACTTCTGAACCAACTTTACCCTTAGATCAGAAAACTCCCTATATATGCAACCCTGCAAAAAGTAACACAATACAGTAACAGGATAATGTAGCTAATATTATCCAACCTGGTAAAGATAAAAAACAATGGTCAAACCTCCATTGCCCTGTAACATAACTCAAGACCATATACCATAACCTTCTGTCTCAGATGTCCATCCACTCTCTTCTCTAAAATGGGAATCCATCCCTCTATCTAGCTGACAACTCCACCAACAAATACCTGTTTGGCTCTACTCCAAGGACTCACACTCCTCATCCATGTCAAGCTCCCACTATTTCTGGATTCTACCTGCATTGCTTCCTCCATCTTCCTAGTTCATGACTAACAGTAAGCAATATAAAGAAGGTGAACAATGAATATGAGGTTCACATACCTTTTCTGACCTCTGTATGGGTGTTTGAGACTCATAGATCCACCCAACATCCGTTCCAGTGACCAATCTCGGCCAACTCCCAGTCTGCTCCCGACCGATGTCAGTTCCCTGCACTGATCCTGACTGCCGACGTCGTTACCCCTGGTCGACGCCGGTGTCCCCCCTGCTGACGTCGGTCCTGATGACCGACGTCGGACTTATCCTACCCGACCTACCGACCCTGCTGGTCTGCACAAGACCGAAGCCGGTGTCTGGATGACCGACGTCGGTTCCATGTGACCGACGTCGGTTCCATGTAATCGACATCGGTGCCTGTGTGTTCCCATGAGTGATGAATTCTTCATCCGCGAGCTCTTCTTGGATTAAATCTCTATCCATGCTGCCCTGCTCAGATTTATTTACTGCTTGTAACTATTCTAAGGCCTTCATCTCCTCCAAAAACACCAAGACATCCCTGTTCTTGTCAAAAGCCTCAAATTTCTTTTTCCTGCAATGAATTCTATCCATGCCTTCTGAACTTGAACACATACCTTTTGAGTCAAGAACTTCCATTCCCTTCTTATTCATGTGACCTTGCCTAATAGACCACACCTTCGAATCTGCACAAGAAGTGGAATCAGTAGTACAAGTAGATAGATAAAGAGAACCTACTTTCTTACCTCTTGCTAAAACAAGTGCTCCCTTGGTAACCTTCCAAGAATCCGCTGTGAGGGTTATTGTGCATCCCTCATCCCCCAACCTTCCTACAGAAATCAAACTCTGCTTCAGAATTGGAACATGCATGATCTCCTTCAACACCCATGTGTTGTCAATCTGCAATCTCAGCTGCACTTTCCCTTTGCCAACTATCTGACAAGGCGTACCATCCCCTAAATAAAGAACTCCAAAATCTCCCTGTTCATACTCATGAAACAAATCTCTGTTTGGGGATGCATGAAAAGATGAACCAGAATCTAATATCCATGATCCTAAATGACTATCCAAAGAAAGTATGAGAGCATCTTGTACCACAATATTTGCATCCTTTGCTTCTTCAATACCTGCATGTTGATTCTCTTTATCTCTCAACCAACACTCCTTTGTATGTCCTTTCTTTCCACAAAACCAGCAGGTAATACCTTTAGACTCGGATCTCCTTCCCGACCTTGATTTCCCTTGCTCAATCTTCTCCTTTTGCCTTCCTCTGCTTTCCACACTTAGAGCATTCCCTGATGATTCACCTGTGCTTCTCCTGCGTATTTCTTCATTCAAAATCACACTCACAACATCATCAACCTTTAAGATTTTAGAAGCAGATGTAGAGTTACTTACTGCCATAACCATACCATCCCAACTTTCAGGCAAAGAACATAAAATCAAGAGAGCCTTTACCTCATCATCAAAAACAATGTTGACTGAAGCTAATTGGTTTACCAAACCATGGAAATCACTGAGATGAGTATGTACCGAACCTCCTTCCTACATTTGCAAAGTAAATAGCTGCTTCATAAGGTATACCTTATTAGAAGCCGAGGGCTTTTTGTATAAATTTGCCAAGGACTTTATCAACTCTTCCGTTGTTTTGCACTGTGATAAGCTGGAAATCACTGAAGCTCCAAGACTCAACCTTATGGAACCGAGAGCCTTTCAATCAAGAACACTCCATTCTTCATCCTTCATATCTGTGGGCTTGCATGCAACCCCACCCAACGGTAAGTACAGATCCTTCTGATACAGATAGTCCTCAATCTGCATCCTCCAGTGTTGATAATTCTTGCCGTTAAACTTCTCCATTCGTAGCCTGCTTTCTTCTGCCATTGCTGAACTCCCACTCAATCAGAAAACCCTGTGAATGGCCTGTAATCAAAAACAATAACCTGCTTCCTGCAAACCGTAGCTCTGATACCAACTGTTAGGAGGCCCCTTATCCAACGGTAGCACAATTGATTACTTATATATGAGCAATTGAACACAAAAATTATACCAGAATGATTAAGAAACTAGAAACATGAGATAGCAAAGAATTTGAGAGACAATACACACAATTGTATTAGATAATACTAGAAGAAAATACAAATAAGGAAGACGCCACTTCTCCCTCCAACTCAAAGGCTTGCCACACCTCAAGACCTTCTTCCCTCTCTCTCTTGCTCAACATAAAACCAACTCTAAAACCTGAGTTACAATCCCTCCTTGAATGCTATAGCTGATCTCCTTGACCTTACACCTGTAGATCTCCTTGACCTTGCTTGCTTCAATGCTCTTACTTGATCAATTTGATAATTACAATACATGCCTCATGGGTCTTTAAATAGAATCCCATGGTTACAAAAATAGACATCTAACTACTAAAATTAGACACACAGCTCGCGACTTAAAATAGTCTCTTAGCATGCAAACACTCAGTTTAACTAACTGACTGTTCGTAAACAGCAGTTCTGGACCGCACAGGCGACCACCCTGCTTGTCTGGTGCTGCCGACATCGGCCGACTCTCTGCCGTCGCCGGTCTCCTTCTCCACTGCATATGACTGATGTCGGTCATACTGCCGACGCTGGTGGCTTTGGTTCTTCAGCATCCTCTCTTCATGTGTGTGCACACGGTTGAAGCTTTTAGCTCCACACCCTAACAATTTATGTAAGCAAACTTATGCTGAATTAGTGTCATTCCCTAGACCAAGTAAATCACTTACTTTTGGTGCATCACCTCCCTTAGCTTAGATTTCTTTTCAAGTAATCATCATATCCCTTTTTCTTCGCCATTAGTAGATTTTAGTGTGGGAATCAAGGAGCTAAAGTGAAGCACCTGAGGAACTAGCCTCATTAAAGAGCCTAGGGGTTCAACCTCACCATAGGATACCCACATCTTGAGGTTTTCCCCATACTTATAGATGGAACTGAAAGAGTCTAAAGAAATTTCTCACAAGGGTACAATTCTAAGCTATAAAAGTAACAATACTTAGGCTCTTTGTGGTGAGTTGCTAAAGCACTTGATATCTTTAGTTTGGTTCCTAGTTCACCTGGAGATTTGATTCACCTGAGAGTTTAAGATTGTCATGCAAATATAGTTTCAACCTCTTAAAGCAAGGATTTTGGGTTACATTAAGTAACCATTGATGGTCTTAGTCAACCATCACCAGTCGAGGATTGGCCATCATTGATCTAGGAAAAAAGGTTAAAAAGGCTAAAATTAACCATTTTCACTAATGATTGGTTGTTAAGGGGTTAGTAAATGATATGAGGTTAGTAAAGGACTTCATTGGGATGCATGAGGAATAAGTATAGGAAGTTAGGGCATTAAATTCCATAGTAGAAATGGTCCTTAGGCTAGGTGTCACTCGACTAGCCATCAATTTGAGTAGGTGAGGTGTAAATGGGATCTATTTAATTAATTAACTTAATTAGTTTAGTCAAAAGGGGGTAAATGGGTGTGTCTAAGGATTTTAGTAATAAATCCTAACCCAAGGGTCAAAGGGGCCAAGAGGTGCTTTGACGATGACTAAAACCGTGCAATTTTTTAGTGTGTACAAGGGTGAATGATTTAAAATTATCTCCTTTGGTTGAATATTTTTTGGGTGAAGGTGAGGAGGAGTTAAAATCTATAGAGGTTATTAATCTAGCACATAAGGATTGAAATCTCACTTAGCCAAACTATGGTGGTTCAAATAATATAGGTAGGAAAATGGCTAATGAGCATACTGAGGCAAAGGTCTTGAATAGTAAGAAAATCTACATAAAACAAATTTTCACTACTGGAAAGCAGGGGTGGAAGGCCCCTATTCCCCTCAATGAAGGTCCTTTCATGGAATGTTAGGGGATTAAATGCCCCTACAAGAAGTGCCTAGTGAGGTGGCACTTGTAGAATCATATGTTTGATGTGTTGCTTATCCAAGAGACTAAACTCAACAAGGAAGAAGCTAAGGGACTAAGGAGTAAAATTTGCTATAGATGGAGGGGTTTTTACAGACTCGATAGGGGATTTAGGGTGACTGGAAGTTTTATGGGAGTCTTTAATGGTATTTATTAAAGCTTACAATTTTGGGACCAACTAGTAGTTGTGTAAGGTAAGAATGTTTGATTTAGACATTATTTTTTCTTTTTAATGTTTAAAGGCCAAACTCTATGGTTGGAAATCCTTGTGTGGGAGTAAATCTAGAAATTAATTAATTTGTGGACTAATCGATGGTGTGTTTTAGGTGGTGATTTTAATGTCATTTTGTCTGGCATGAAGAAGAGAGGTGAGCTAAGCAGGGAGACTCAACAGCATAAAGTTTTTATTAGTTTTTTTTGGTTACTATTAGGTTTATTGATATGGTCCCCTATAATGGTTTATTCTCTTATAATACATCATGGGTTTAATTACACTATTTAAAGGTGGGATCAATTTATGGTCTCCTTAAATTATCTGGTTGTGGATTGGGTGATTAAGAGTAACATAACACCACTGTCCAGCTTAGACCATGTTCTGATTAGGCTTAAAATCAATGAAGATGGCACTGTACCCAAATGTGCTTTCATGTTTGAAATGATGTGGCTTAGGGATCCCTCCTGATATGAACTAGTCAATAAGTGGTGGATTTAAGCTCATGTGGGCATGAGATCAAAGATGTTTGTTTTGAGTAAAAATATTTGACACCTTAAGGCGAGTCTTAGAGTATGGAATAAAGACACCTTACAAAAAAATTCAAGGAAATCTCAAGGGTAGAGGTAGAATAGGCTATCCTAATTCATGTTCTTCTTAACAATGGTATGGATGCATGTTCTTATATGCACCAAAATGATATTCTAGCAAAATCAGAAGAGTTTCACTTTAGGGAGGAAGTGTAGTGGAAACACAAATCAAGGGAACAATGCCTCAAAGAAGGAGATGGTAACACCAATTTTTTCCACAACTGGATACAGGCAAGAAGTAGAGCCAATCACATCTCCTCCATCATGGCAAGGGATGGGCGTTAGTTTGAGTTAATGTCTAAAATTAGGGAGGAAGTTGTTGCATACTTTCTAAAGTTATTGGTTTGCGCTGAAGCCTCTAATTAAGAGGCCGAATCAAGAAGCTTGATCGCATTCCGGTGGTGATAGAGTGTCAAAACAACATGCTTATGACACCTTTATCCAAAGAGGAAGTAATAATGGTGGTATTATCTATTAAAAAGGAAAAATATCTAAGCTTGGATGATTTCCATAAGCCTTTTTTCAATAATTCTGGGACATCATGGGTAATGAAGTGGTCGAAATGGTAGAGGAACCCTGGAGGAAGCAAAATATTGGGTTGGAAATCAACTGTAATTCTACCACCCTAATTCCCAAGGGTGAAATGTAAGATTCTTTTGGGGATTATAGACCAATCTCATTATGTAACATGGTGTATAAGATCATTTATAAGGTCATCTCCTTTAGGCTCATAGGTATTTTAGATGGTCTAATTTCTAGTGAATAGAGGGTATTTGTCCTTGACACAAATATTAGTGACGGTGTTATAATCACCCATGAAATCATCTGCTCACAAGTGGTAGGACATAAGAAAGGGATGATTCTTAAATTAGACGTTAATAAAGCTTATGATCAATTTAGTTGGTGGTTATTGATTAAAACCTTAGAAATCTTTGGCTTTTCCAAGGATTGGTGTAATTGGATTTTCAATTGCATCTCTAGCCCTAGGTTCTCAATTTTAGTCAATGTAAAACCAACAAGATTTTTTGAAGCCTTTCAGGATTTGAGGGAAGAGGAGCCTCTTTCCCCATTTATATTCATATTAATGGTAGAGGCATTGGGGAGAGAATTTTTAGGTACAATGGCTAATGGATTGAGTTGAGGAATTAGGGTGGTGGAAGGGCTTGATAATCTTACACATTAGTAATTCAATGATACTGTATTGTTCGACACTCTGATAGAAGGGGAAGCTTTTTCTTATAAATAAATGTTGGTTGAATATGAGAAGGCATTAAGGAAACATATGAATACATCTAAATCATAAGTCTATTTCATTAATACTTCTAGGTATATAACATGCTATTACAATTATTCTATAAATCAAAATTGGAAAGCTACCTTCCAAGTATTTGGATGTCCACGTTTTTGCAGGAGTTGGTAAAGCCAGTTAGTGGGATAACTTGATCAGAGCTTTGTGGGAAATAATTTTGGAGTGGAAAGGTAAGTGGATCTCTCTTTCTAGTAGGATTACTCTTAGAAAGTCAGTGTCAAGTGCTTTGCTAATTTACACTTTGTCGATATTACAACCACTAGCTAAAGTGTTGAAGGAACTTAACCATGTTATGAAGATTTTTTTAGGGAAAGGAATGCATGATAAGAAGATTATTCCCTTGGTCAAATGGGCCAAACTATACTTACCTTAACTTAGGGGGGTACTAGTGTTAAAATATTGGGAATTGAAATTTTGTTGCAGGGCCCAAAATTAATTTTGGGTATGGTCAATTAGACCTAGGTTATATGAAATAGGTTATTACAGTACATGTATTTTTTGAATTCTCCCTAACTAACATTATGAAGGTTGGAACTCCACCTAAGGAGTGTCACATATGGAACTTCATTTGTAAGTGTTGGCCAATAATCAAGGATCGTGTATCCCAGGTAGTGAATGAAGGGTATTTGACTAGATTCTAGAGTTACTCATGGAATGGGTATATACTCTTGCAAGAGTTATAAGAACTATACATGGCCAAAGAGGTATTCTAAAACTTATGGGGTATATATATTAAGGGTTATCTAGAACTAATACCTATGTCATGATTAGTCCATTGTAAATGGAGAGATATGGAGGTAATGCCAATCTTTGATAACTAAAAGTTAGTGTTGAATGACATTTTGGCCAAGCAAAATATTTTAATTAGTAAAAAAGATGATAATATCTAATGAACTGGGTCTAAGATAGGTGTGTATTTAGTCAACTGGGACTAAAAAATGGTAGAAAAGATGAAGACATCTTTTGGATGGGCCAACTTTTTGTGGTGAAGTAAGGCAAGTTTTCCCAAAGCAAGGGCCTTTGACTAGCTTGCCACACAAGGGAGGATTTTTAATCATGATAAGTTACATAGAGTGGGGATGGTCATGTTATCTAGATCCATCATATGTTTTTTGGAGGAAGAATATTTGAATTATTTTTTATTTTTATGCCACTTCATGGAAGATGTGTGGGATTGATTGTGGAGTAAGTTAAGTTGGTGTTAGGTAAGATAAGATTCTTTGCATCAAGCCTTCTCATTAAGGCCAATAGGATCTGATAGAGACATCTTCTCATGCTTATGGTAAGTGTGCCCAACAATAATAATTTGGAATTTATGGAAGGAACATAACCAATGGATATTTTAAGATAGGATTAGTCCCTTAAAGGCCATGATAAAAAGAGTAGAAATAACTATGTCTGAATTTGGGTTTACCCAGGTCAAGAAGTATAAAGGTAATATTTTGGATTGTAATTTGTAGATAATTTCATCTTGGCACTAGTTGGAGGTACCCCCTGTTAATTGGTTGATCATGTGATCAAAGGCATTGAAACATGAGGGTAAAAAATTGGTTTCCCCCCTTTGGGGATGTTCAAATTGAACTTTGATGGGGCCACTAGGGGAAACCCATTAGCCTCACGAGTGGGATACACAATACAATATTGCATTAGTTAGTTATTAGATTAACTTCAATGAAACTCATGGATGACACAAATAATGAGGAAGAATCACAATCCTTAGTGTTGGGGATTGATATTCTTATGTAATGTGGCATGGATTGTGTAGATATTGAGCGTGATTCAATGGTGGTTATTCAAGATCTGTAGAATAGGAAGGCTAGTTCTTATAATTTTTTGAAAATCCTTAGTTGGGATTTAGGTGTTTTAGATGATTTCAACATATGGGAAACCAATAAATTATTTTGAAAAGTAAATTTGATAGTTGATGGCCTTGTAAATAGGGGTATTTCATAGGTTGAGGATGTCATTATTGATAATGATTGGGGGCTTGGAGGGATAATGGGATAAATATGTTTGCATAGATGAGACTTGGCTATGAGGGATGAATGTTTGATGGAAATTTATGGATGGAAATTATTATTAACAAGGTTGACTCCTTCTCCCATGCTTGGGATGTCATCTTGTCATGCTCATTGGGCATGTCTTGGATGGCAGTGTATGTATTTTTGGTTGTGTTAGGGGTTCTCATCTTTCACGCTGTGTAGAAATTGTAGTGGCTGGTGGGTGGAAGAATCCACAAACATGGAATGAATGTTATAGATGGATTTGTGTGAGCCTCTTTTGCATGTCAAGGTAGATAAGAGGGAGATGATGTTTAAGGGGAGGTTTTAGTTGGTCATTTGAAGAGGGTATTTATCCTTCAATTGGGAATTCTTAAAAGAAGTTAAGGAGATCATTGGATTGGTGTTTTTTGAGACCAAATATAGGGTAAAGGTGAATTCCTTGTTGGCCTTGACCTTTGTGGGGAGTGTGCTATGGAATCAAAGGATAAGGAGCTAACAATGGTAGTTGCAAATAGGATAGCCTACCCAGGGTTTTGAGTTGGAATAGTGAATGTGGTAGAAGGATTTTCATTGGGTGGGCAACACTCTTTGATTTTATTTGAGAAAAAGGATAAAAATTTGCTTCCTCTATGTAATTTCAAGGACATGGAGGATAAATTTTTAACTTGGTATAATATATCAAATTCATGTAGTATTGTCTCAAAAACATTAGGATGATATGGAGGGTGTTTTCAGTGATTGATTTGAATGCTACAAGGTCTCTAGTGGTGTCAGTGGTGGCTGCATTGAGCGCTAGGAAATCATCCAGGCTGAATTTGATGGATAATTTGTTGGCATGACTGTATGGTGCACATATTCCTAGTCTACAATATTCCCATCAAATTTTGGGGGAGGGTCCTTTCATAAGGTGATGGGTGGACTTGGTCCATGTGAGGGATTGTTTGTTGAGTGTTGTTGTAGAATCAATGTTAAGATGTGTTTTTGAGTTGAAACAGGTGGGAAAATATCATTTTCATATATAGAAAATGATGATAATGGTAGAAGGTGGCTCAATTGAGGGGGAGTCTAAGAGTGGGGTTGGGATGGACAAACAACAAGGGTGGATGAGGGGTGAGGTATCAAGCACAACATGGGAGTTGGATAAGGTTGGTGGATCTCTAATGGATGATGGTGATGGTGGTTCATATGCAGTTAGTTGGCCATGTGGTGGTCCTCATGTGCTAGCTACTTATTTTTTTATCTGATTAGATCATCTTTGGGGTTGGTTTTTTAGGTGTTATGTTGTATCCCTTTGGGTTTTTTTTTGGTTGGATTGCCCTTTGAGGGATGTTTATTTATGTTGTATGGGTTATTTTATCATCTTGGGGTATCATGTGTTTATCTGTTGTTGTATTCTTGATTTTTTTTGATAAATGGGTGAGGGACTCTCTAACCCTTTGTTACCTATCAAAAGAGAGAGAAAAGAAACTAGATTTTTCCAAGCACAACACAAATACATGAGAGTAATGCACAAGGATGAGGTGGTGCTTATGTACCTAAAGACCTAATATCATTCAACAAAAGATTGACCAAGTCATAGGTTATACCTTGTATGACGTACTGGTTGACATAAAATAGGGATTGTTGGGATTGAGGAAGAGGTTATGCAGACCATGAAGCATAAAAGAAGGAAGTGAAAGTGAGACTAGAATGATTCTATAATACAAGTTATTAAGACAAATTTGAGTAGATCTAATGTAAATCTAGGAAATAGTTTGTTTCAAGAATTAATAGTAAAAATCATTAGGGTTTTAAAATACATAAATTGTTGCACGCCTTTAGGAAGGCATATTTATGAATTATAATAAAATAGATGGTGATTGAGTATTATAAAATCCCATCTTTTTTCACTATAAAAATAAAAGATAATAGAGCTAATGTCGTTATGTTATTAAAATGTTGTGTCAAGTCTAAATTCATGATAATTTGATAGAAAAGCTTAGATTGGTTATCAAAATGGAAGTGAAGTAAGATTTGATATATAATCATGCACATGTTAATGAAGAATGCAAGTTGACTATTAAACATCAATCTTTTTATACTTGTATATTGACAAGTAATAGTTAAAATTCATTTTTGGCATTTATTTGTTAATGTAATTCTCTATTATGATCTTATATGATGTTGACTCATTGACTCCTTTATTCTAAGTTATGAGCTGCATATTACTATATAATAAATAGATATGTGTTCTTTACACAATTAACTTGATTATGACCCGATATATTCTCCCTACGCCTCAGATGAGTTCACAAACTTGTATGATATGTTAGCATAGATAGAATTAAGAATTGAGTATGAACTTATATTATATAATTTATCTAGTAGATGGAGGTAAAACATGCCCAAATTTTTGGTTACATTGTTAGGACACAATCGAAATTATCAATGCAATGATGATCAAAGATGATTTTTAGAATATCATTGAAGAATATTGAACGTTAATTGGAGCAAGTAGAGTATGGTTTCGTATTAAACCATCATAGCCTTGATAACCAAAACCCTAAGAAGTGGGTGGAAGACAATCTTCATGATCCCCTATATGAGGTTTTCTTTTGTGAATTTATATGACAAGTTCATGCATGGCTTGCTGCATATGTAATACATAAAATTAGAAACTATGGTCAAAAGTCCCCATAGAAAAAGGAACAAATTGAGCATTTACTTTGTGTCCAAAACATGTAGATAAGAGAAGTGGATGTGTGGTGGTGGAGTACTCTAAATAGTTACATATTAAATTTGCACTATCCATTTATTCATACATAGAGGAGGCTGAGTACTAGTTTCTATTTTAACTAAGGGGTTCCTATATAACACAATTATTTTTAGATATTAAAAAGTTAATGGTCGATTGTACAATTGAAAATTTATCCATGATCCATTAAGTTTCCTCAATACATGGGCTATGTGGATAGTATAAGGTGAGGGGTGGGCATAGTTCATATGTATTTATTAGGAGAGAGTTCATCATAGAGAACCCAAGTAATCAAAAACTCAAGTGACACAAATAAGATGAGGTACAACAACAAGCAATTGTCATCAAGGACCTAAGGGAATGGGAAGATCTAGATCTAAGACATACCATGAGGAACCACACATGATGAGGATGGTATATGGATGGATCTTGTGCCAAGGAGATGCACTCTATTGATAATAGAACATGTATTGGTGAGTATATAAATGTTGCGGACAATATTGAATAAGTTTTAAGCTACATGCAAAACATTATTGAAGAGGAGGAACCCACCCAATATCTACCTTAAGCACAAACCCACATGCCTATTTGCCAGGAGAAAGGTAGTAGAGATTATGAAAATTTATCTCAAATTACAAAATTCATGCTAATAGAGTTAAAAGGAAGTGTAATACAATAATTAATTTCATACAAGCCATTACAACCTATTTCACATCCAATGAAATAAAAGAGTAAAAGGATGTATGGATGCCACAGATGAGAGGTGGGAATCCATTCACACCACCAAGATGTAATATTTTATTAGGTGGTATGGATACGGGTATAATGATACCTATATCACATACACCCAATGTTAATCCTATCATGGCACAAGTACGTGTGGTGTTTGATAAAACCTATGCCTTTGGTAAGAGGCAATGTACTTGATACAACTAAAAATCCTAGTGGAGTCCATAGTTAAAACATGTAAGCCACAACAAGTACACCAATTATGCCTATAAAATTACTAGCATAAGCTCCCCAAAAATTCTTTTATGAAATGTCATTGAGTCTATCTTAGGATATAGGTGTATAAAATGTGACTTAGCACATCCATAAGTTTGAGCTCATCTAGCAAGTAAAGGACAACATTATACCCGACCATAAGGCTAGTCAATTTATGACCACATTCATAGACCACACACATTTGTATCGCAAGTATGATCCTAATCAAATAGTTTTGGATTATGACCAATTGAAGGACGTCTTTTTTTAGAGAGTTTGGCATTCTAAAGTCTGATCAACAGAGCATTATTGAATTAAAGGAGATAAAGCAAGTCTTGAATGAAAGTGTACATGGATATGATGTGATATTCAAAACCTTGATCTCAAAATTCACCCTATTCAACATGCACAATGATTTTTAAGGGGGGTTATTAACTCCTTTCAGGCACATTCTTTATATGAAGACATTTACAAAGCCTATAGAAGTGATAAAGACCACACTTAGAGCTAAAGCCATAGGAAGTGTGGATACTTGAGTACTAGAGTCAATCCCTTTATGGAATCATAAATATCTTATGTATATACTTAAATTTGGTCACAAATATTAGTTATGTCATTTCCCCCCTTTTCTACTTTAGTTAACTCGTGCACTTAATTCAAACCTATTTTGACACCTTGGCCTATCCTAAACACATGTGAAGACCTTTTATTTTCTAATCTATGATATATCACCTACATAATTGATCTAATAGCTAAAAATACCATTAAGCATCTATGAGATGCACCTAGACCCAAAAAGTTATATATTTTATTAAGTGTCAAACCCATCTAATTTAGGTCAAGAGTGGCAAACATTCCTGGCCCCTATGGGACATTTGTGACCCTTGCCTTCTAACAGTCCTATTTTAAAATTAAACCCTCCCTTACTTTGTCTTTTATGTTTTTAATCTTCAAAGCATGTTATTTAACCTTTTGAATTGTTATGAAATAACATTCAAGTCATTCATCATTACACTTACCAATTTCAATATAGAGGCAGGATTACACCGTTGCACATTGAAAAAAGCTTCCCAATTCTAATTCTAATCATTTAAAAAAGTTAGCAACCAAGTCCAAAGCCTATTTTATCATAGTGAAAGAAAATCATGATCAATTATTTAATCCATCCCTAGATGCATTCATATATTAAAAGGATCAAAATTTCACAAAATACTCTAAGTGGTAGTACTACGCGGGCTTGATTCCCCCTTTAGAGTATTACATATATAGGCAACATTTAGAAATCATGGGGGCGATTGGGATTAACTCAACCCATTTACCCTTCAAATTTTTATATTTTTAGGTTTTTAATCATTACAAGCCCCATTAGGGTTTCCACCTGGAGAAACCATTTGTAGTCCTTTGACACACCTCTGAAGGTCAAATATTTGGATACATATTTAATTCCAAAAATTACACGTGACTATGTTCTGATTTTTTTATTTTATATAGAGGGTCAAAACCATCCAATTTAGGTTAGAAGTGGTATATGATATGTAACCTAGCTGGATGGTTTTGACCTTCCTCATCTTTTAGTTTTACTTTCTATGTTTTTGCATAGTCTATTCTTGTTTTCCTATTTTAATCTTCTATTGTTAAACACAATCAATTTATAGATATAAACAACTAAGTCTATATTTCCAATTCATAGTTAGTCTTATTGCAATCATTTGTACTTTGTCAAATTTAGTTAATTCTTTCAATCTACTTTTTGAAAGTATAATTTTTAGTATTCTATTATATTCTATTCAATTTATTAGAATTAGATTTAATTACCAAATTAATTTAAATTTCAATAAAATAGCTTCAAAGGCCTCATAGTTACAAAAACTAACTGCAAATTATGCACATGATACTTGTAGTAGTTTATGGTGCACAAATTGAGAGGTTGAAGGGCATAATAAGAGTAATTGTCCATGATGTATTATTAGATCACTCCTTGCATCTTTCATAATTTGTCATGAAGGCCAAAATGTGCACATTTTCCTTCTCCTATAGTGCACAACATTAACAAAGGTTTATTTACACTATAATATTTATGACACTTCCAACAACAACATTGAAGATTATTGGGTGAATAATGATAACCATGAGTCAAGAGAACATGGTATGAGGTAAACTACCCTAGGAAATTTTAACCAAGATCAAGGACACAATGGAAATCAACACACTTTTAGAAAATTATCAGAGAGATTATCAAATGTTTCCATCTTGTGGATATTATCATGGCAAGCATAAAGTTGAAGAACGTTTGGACCTGTATGCCAAAATAACACAAAAATAAAAGTCTAAGAAATGGATAGAGATGATATGAATTGTATGCCCAATAGAACATTGGTTTCCCAAAGAAGTAAATCTAAACAATAAAAGGTCCAAAGATAAATATCACGATGCGTAGTGGCATAAAAACTAGACCACACATAACTCCCATGGAAAAGATTTAACAAAGTGTTGAATAAAGGATGAATGAAAAGGTGCATCATGGTTATCCATATGCTGGAAACTACCCTATTGGATAACACCTAGAAAAAATATTATAGGATTTCATGGAAATAATAACTAGAAATTTTCAAGGGGAGCGGTAGCTTGCATTGGATTTAAAATGTCAACTAAAAGAGACTCTCCAAAGAAAGGTAAAATATGAAAATGGTGGAGAATGATCGATTTGAAATATTAATTATTTCATAGGTAAGAGTGATTTTACTACTTAATAATATGTTAAGGAAACATGAACAAGAGGATCCAATGCAAGTACTCATGCCACATTTATCTAAAGGGCATGAGGTCAGCACTACACACAACACAAGCTATGACCAAGAGTTTTGTATCGATGCAACTATAAATAGATGGTCTATATGTGATATCCTTATCAATATGAGCACAAAGGTCAACATTATAACCAAGGAATCCTAGTGTAAGATGGGTATCCCAATGTTTAGGCCTCCACCCTTTTCTCATTCATGGAAAATAAGACTCCCACACAACCATTAGGAATTTTGAAGGATATCTCTATTGGTGTCATGGTTTTGAAATTCCATGTAGATTTTGAAGTAATAGAGTTATTTGAGGATGATACTATCCAATATTACTCGACATGCCTTAGTGTTATGCCAACAATATATATACATGATTTAATAAATGTTATATGAGTTTTGAGAATGAAAAAAACACATGGTTATACCTCTTGAAAATGAACATGGTCCCCCTTATTTTGAAAGTGTTAATATTGATGAGGAAATTAATAACATTTACAACATCATGATTAAGGCATGGAGAGGCTAGAGATGAATGATGGTGAGACCCTTAGTTGGGGTGATGCACACTACTTTTCAAACACTACCAGTGTTACATGTGATTGGTGGGTGAAATAATCCCGCAAGGTGTTTGGATAAAAGTGTGGTATAATGAAATTCAAACCAAATCCATCAACCACATAAGGGATCCCACTCTATAAAGTTAAAGTTATAATAATAGGAAACAAAGTCAAGGTTATGCGAGTTGTACTAGATACGAAGCAAGTATTTTAGATAAGCAAAGGTAAGCTCACTGTGCTAACATGGTTTGAGGGATTAAAAAATGTTGCTAAATTTGTGTAGAGTCTAGAAAAATCCATCTTAAAAGAGAAGGAGCAGTTCAGTGCTCTTGTGTATACCTTGAAGAACACAATTGTATGGTGGTGGGAAACCCACAAGTTGAACTTATCCACATGGGTTGAGGTAAAGAAAGTTATTTACATAAGGTTTCAATGCAATAATCTTAATCATAGGCTACCAAATTATTAGGGAGATATAGACCCTGAAGAACATGTGTAGGGTTGTGAAGGGGTTTGGATGAATGGCAAACATTTCCTTCTAGATGGTTTATGGGTCTACATGTTTTATGGCACTTTGAATTCTTGGTCACACATATGGTGCATCATAGTTGAAAGGTGTCATGATAATGTTGAGTGGGGCAGTATGAAAGTTGATTTTATTTATACTTTTTCATTCTCCTCAACAAATCTAGAGCTTATTAAGCCTTTACAATTGTCGCATCATGTAATTTTAGTTGATGATGCAACATCAGAAGAGTCTATAAAAATAATGCACAATGAGAAAGGACTAGGCTTGTCTAAGTTTTTTTAGGATCGTAATGTGAATAGTGACTCTAGTGAAGATAATGAATAAGTTTTGATGTTGCACAATTGGTGATATAAGACTACTAAAGAAAATATGGTATGTCAAATTGATGAGATACCCCCTGAAGGTACACCATATCACTTGAAATTTGAGACCTCTTATGGTCAGTGTGAGGTAGTGGATGAGAATGATGACAAACACAAGTACTATCGAGATTCTCTTAGAACCACCAAAATTAACATTGGTATAGAGGAGGAGCCAAAAATTGCCACCATGGGTGACTATTGTTCCAATACAAAGTTGGCCAATATTGTTGAATTCTTGTGCCAATATTAAGACATTTTCACATGTAACTACAAGATGATAAAAAGAGTAAAAAAATTACTTGTAAAAATTAAGATCAAGTTGCATGTAGGCACAAAAAACCATCAAGAAAGGACCATGTCGCATACATCCCAAGTTGTGAGCCAACGTAAAGGAAGAAATCAAGAACATGCTAGTTGTTGGGGCCATCTATCTAGTTGTGGAATCTGAGTGGGTAATCCCCATAGTGATCAATATCAAAAAGGATTGGTGCATTAGGATTTATGTTGACTTTTGGTTGATTAATGTTGTATGTATCACTGACCCATTCCCTATTTCATTCACTGACAAAATTCTAGGAGTCATGATATGTGATATTTATACCTTTAGAGTGGATTATTTATCCATCATCACATTTATATCAAAGATGGGGATAATGATAAGACCATATTTGCAACTGAATGGGGCTTTTTTGCATATAGTTTAATACCTTTTGGGATAAAATTTGTGCCAGTCATTTTTTCACGCATTGCATGGCTGCATCTAAGGATTTCATTCATCAATTCCTATAAGTCTAATTGGATGACAAAATAATTGATGGGTTAGTAAATTATCAACATAGAAATTTACATCTCACGTTTGAGCATTGTCAATAGCTAAAATTTCCCTAAACTTGATAAAGTTATGTTTTTACAACACCATTTGGAACCTTGCTTGGCCATGTCATTTACAAGGAAGAATCTTAGTGGATCGAGCTAAAGTAGAAATCATTTTAAAACTAGAATCACCTTCTACTCAGAGATATGTATGTGCATTTTTTGGTCATATGGGATACTACTGCAAGTTTATCAAAAATCATGAAAAGATCACATTGCACCTAAAAGAGTTATTGTGCAAGGATGGACGCTTCGTATGGACATACAAACAATGAAAAGGATTTGATGCTTTGAAGTAAAAATTAACAAGATCATCGATCTTTGAATTTATGGAATGGTTCATTTCATTTCATGTTCACTTTAATGTGATGGGTACAACCATTGGTGACATTCTAGGACAACTAGGAGATGATAAGGTGGATCATCATATCTACTTTTTCTAGTCATAAGCATACTTCTGCATAACATAATTATACCACAACTAAACATGAAACACTTTCAATGGTTTATGTCATATATTTTTAGAGTATCTCTTTGCTACACCATTTTTATTTTTCACATATCATGAGCCATTGTGCTACTTGGTGAATAAACCACTTCTACATGGGTACATATGCAGATAGATAGTGTTATTTCTAGAATTACAATTTTTTAGCAAATATAATGGCAAGCCAGATCACATATCATGAATCAAAATTGAAGAAGAAGCTACCAAAATTTAGGATGGCATGCCTGAAGCACAATTATATCAAGTGCAATGTGTTTCTGATGATTTAGTTGAGACCTTTACTTTCCTCACTTCAAGCATTATTCCTAGAGATATGAATACCAAGGGAAATAAACAAATAGAGTTTTGTGTTATCCCCTATTAGCTCATTGGTAAAGAAAATTTCAAAATGGGATGCCATAAGATTTTTTGTGGGTGTGTCTTGGAGCATGAGTGATCTATATTTTTACACAAAGGGCATAAAAATCATGTAGGTAGCCATTACCCAGGTCAGGCCACCACATGATTTTTATTTTATTTTTTAGCCTTTGGTGGCCTACTTTGTTTAAGGATGTAAAAGAGTATTCACACAAGTGTAATGTATTCCACCACATCAATAAACTCAATCAAAGAGATGAAATGCCATTAATTATTATCATGACATAAGAATTATCAAGAAGTGTGCAATTGATTTTGTCAGGCAAATCTCTCCTATTGCATGATAGGATTACAAAGTCACATTATCACCACTACATATTATCTTATACGGTGGGATGAGGAAAGGACAAGAAGGAACTACACAACATATATAAAAATATGTTTTTATGAGAAAACATTATGAATAAATATGATTGCTTGTTAAGAAAAATTAGCGATCGGGACATATTTTTTTAATGAGGTTGTGCACATTATGTTGGAAGAATTTATTATGGCACATCACAAGACTACCCATTACCACCCATAAGAAAATGGAACCATGGAGGTGTTAAACAAAATTTTGGGAACAAATTTGACCAAGATTTGTGATCTAGGGTGCAAAGATTGGGGTGATTGCATATCTATTATTTTATAGGCATAATGGGTAACATACAAGCATCTAAACAAGCCCACATTATTTAGCTAGTGTATGCATAAGAGGCTACTTTACCAGTGGAGTTTATTATACCTTCCCTTTTAATTGCACACATTGACTAGATGTATGATCAAGAGTAACTTGATGAGTGACTAATCAAACTCATGAAATAGGATAAAAAGCATGTCATCGCCCATTAGAGTCAAAGTGTTGAGAATGTCAAATGTAAAGTGTGGCATAATAAACATGTAAAAGGAAAAATATTGTGCATGAGTCTACCCGTTAAATGCCAAAATTGATGGATGGGTCCTTATGTTAGTGATGAAATTTTGGACATTGGTGCTTGCATATTTCACATGTTAGATAGGGAACTGCTTCCAAGACATTTCAATGGAATTAGAATCAATCCCCACCAGATGTAGTCTCCCCATTAGCTATTCCATAATAAGGATTTTTTCCCCATAATTGTAGTTACATATTATTTTAATTTTTTTTTGTTTCAGTTTCTTTCAGCTAATAAGCATATCATGTTATGTGCATCTAGAGTTAGTAATAATGCGCATAACCATGTAAAGTCAATCAAGTGAGTCGAATGAGATATTTCTTTATGATATCTTTACCATATGTCTATGTATATTTCAGGAGTATTTTTGTGCCACTTTTGTGTATCTTGAATTCTCTTATTTAACTACTCTAAGTTATTTTGTTTAAAAATCTAAATCTACAAGATTTCCTCTTCTATATTATTTCATGCACTACTAACTTAATACATGATTTATTTTTACATGTTATTATATCTTAGCATTTATAAAAAATTATCAATCTCAACAAAATTTTACCACATCGAGCACATTTTTATCCATGGCACTAGAAGACCACACATATTGTAGTGTGGGATGGAATAAAGTTCAAATATGAAAGGATAAGTGCTGTGCATGATGGAATTAAACCAAGCATTTAGATATGAGAGATCTATTAGGTGGGGAGCACAAAGGAAAAAGGTTTTGTTACACCTAGGAATATAGGAAAAATGAATAAGATATAGGTTTCACTTAAATTAGATCATGCAAGGTGAGGCACTAATAATTAATATACTAATAGTGGGTGCACCAATGATCAATCACTCACAATAAATGTGATCATGTTTAAGTTACACTAATGACTACCTAAATGTATGAATTACACCCATAGAGAAATTTAAACATCAATGGGTGTTATAAATTACTCTATGAAAGTCATTTTCAACATTATCCTTTTCAAGATATTTTAGACCCCACATAACATAGAGCTAATAAAATAATTCAATCAAGTAAAATTAGGCAACCTTTGGAAGGGTCAATGTACCTTGAGCATAAAAGTTAGAGATATCAAGGATTTGAAGCATTGGCAAGAAAAAATTTAGTGGTTGAATCAGGGTAAAGGCATAATCAAACAAAGTTACAAGTTGTAGGAAGTGAAAGTCACAATTAAAAGTGATCTTAAACTCATGGTAAAATTGTGAAATTATGATTAAGGCAAGTGGAATTCTCACAGATAGACAAAATAGGGGCTTTAGGAACATTAATTGTCCAAGGGTTTTTCATCAGAGGTCTTGAACCACAGTGCCAAAGAAAATTAAATCCAACTGGGCTGATGGGATAAAATTAAAAGTCATCACTAGTGCATGGAGTAGAAGTCCACATGGGGTTGATTTGACACCAATCAAGAAATAACCCTCAAGGAACTAGATGGAAAATTTGAAATAATGTCAGAGGAGATTGCATAAATGAAATGTCTAGAGACTTTCTTGAATGGAAATATTTTGGAATCAAAAGTCATGCAATGCAATGTTGAATATTAGAACCATTAGGGGGGGGTAAAAATTAAACTAACCTAAAGAGTGATTACATAGTATAAAGTGGAAAGGTGCCCATTGATGACACTATTTTTTTTATGTGAGTGTTAAGTTGGCACTATATAAAATTATGGTGCTACAGTTGTTCAAGCTACCTTATTTTGGTGAACCAACAAACTTGGTATGATTTATACCATCCCACATCTATAAAGATATATTCTAATTTATAGGGTGAAATATGAATCTCTCCCTTAGGTGCATAAGTAAGTTAACATGATTGTCATGATTTGGCAAAGATATCAAGGTTGCCTTGACCAACACTACGAAAATGGAGAGGGTGGTGCAATTGTTAAAATATTAGTTCACCTTCCATATTGAGAAGATCAAGGACCACACTACTTAGGTAGCTATACGTTTAGTCAACACCAAGTTATGAGGAGGTGGAAGGTGGGACAACATTAACAAGTAATTATTGTATATCACACATAGAATGAGTGCATGTGGAATACACTTAAATATTTAAAAATTCATTTTTTATTCAATCATTGAGAGTGTAAAAATTTCCCACCACACTATTGAGACTTTTGGATGGGGTAGAGTCTTAATTTTTCTAGTACTAGATGAAATTAGGATCCCCAATGGCTATGAAAATAATACTTGGTTTTTCTTCCTATTAGAAAAGTCTCCTACTAAAAGGTACTGCAAGCATTTGTGCTTTGGGTAATATATTAAAATTACATGTTCAAAATGGATAGATGGCTAGATAATATAAGTTTTGCATTTGGGCACAAAATACATTTCCTAAGGGTGATGCTAGAAGCTTACAAAGCATATGAAGAGTTTGTGGTCATGTAACACTATTCCCTTGCAAAAATTAGACTTACAGATGGAAACTTGTCTAGATGGGTTGCTCTTGTATGGGATACCTACGTGTTATTTTTGAAAGGCCATTGATAGAGTACCAAATGTGTCGAATATAAAATTAGATATTTCACATATTGATGGGCATATGATGCTTTTAAGAACACTAAATGTTTACCCTAGGAAGATATCATCAAAAGATGTGATTGAGTCTGATGGTGAATCCACCATTGTTGATCCCTAAATAATGGAAGCAATAGTATTATCTCTATGTAGAATATATTATGAATTTAAGTCTAAGAAGAAGAATATGAAGGATACAGAAGAGCAAGTGGAGTAATATGTTGAAGTAGACGTAATTTTTGGAGCTCCTAAGGGAAAGGAAATCAGAACATGAAAGTATCATCTATCAAAGTGGAAAAGGGGGAAAAGAAGAGGAAAAACATAGTGTTAGAATCCATTGAATAAGACTCCAAGTGCATAGACTCAAATGAGAAAAATAGTGTGTCACTTTCTAAAAAATAAGTTACATATAGACTTACAAAAGGCCATCCCTTCAAAAGGCACCTCCATTACCCAAACTTGTGTCACTTACCAAGCTTCCCTTGCCAACTCCATCTACATCAAGATAAATTTTGCCCCCACTTTCACCTCAAAAGGAAGCTACACCACTTTCATCAACACTAGATATATCTGCACCTCCATTAGTTGAGACAATCCCATAGATAACTAAATAAAATTAACTTTAGCACAATTCCCTTGATGTTGTTACAGAAAAGGACATTAGAGAAAAGGACATAAGGGATAACACAATAACTATGCAAACCATGGAGGAAGCACTGGATGCAATAGTTAGATTCATGTTAGAAGTACAAGCTATAATGGATTCTACATTTTCTAAATAAGAACACACTAACATAGAAAAATAATTAGACAAAGATGAATCACAATAAAATCCAAAACAAGAGGTCTTTAACATTGAGATAATAGATGAAGAAAGAAATAAGGGAAGCATAAATAAAATTAGTGAGCCAGAAATTTCCCCCTCCATGTCCCACCTAGAAAAATATGAATTCCCAACTGAAGAGAGTTCTGATGATGAAGACCTGATTATCAGAGAGAGGATCTAATGAAAATTAGAAGACAAGGACCTATATTTATGGAACACTATAAGTGGGGAGAGCTCAACTACCAAACCTACAGGTAGATATCAAGTCCCTATATTTGAAGTCCCTATTGGAGCCATCCAAGAATAAGATCTAGACACTATGAAAGATGAGCATGAAATAGTATATATTTATCCAATTAAGCCCAATGAAGTTGAAGCTAAGAATGCATTGGTAAAAATGGCCGCTGAGGTAGCTCTGCATAATATTATGAACAATTCCACCATTTGAAGCCAAAATCAACAATTGGAAAAAGATAAGAATAAACATGCACAAGTTGAGCATAAAATAACCATAATGGAATCAAAAGAATTTTAGGTTCTACCAATGCATCATGAAAGATGACCCATGCTTGATATATGAGTCTAATTTGGAAGGGTAGACCAACTACTGAATAAAGGGAAGAGTTTAGAATAGAGTGAGTTGGTGAAGATAGAAAGGGAACCATTTAAGTTTGTTGAGCAACTACAAGGCTATGAGAAACTCTTAAGTGACCTCCATGCTGTAATAAAAAGAGTCTAAATAATATTCATCAATTTTACATGTTAAAATTTGCTCATTGACTTGTGCCTATTCATGGAACATGAAAAATCAAGAGGAACTAGTGAGCAAGTGTATCAAAAGAAAAAAAAAAATTTGAGCACACACAACTCCTCTAGGAAATTGAAGTAATGGGGAGTCGTATAGGAGAAAATCACAATGGGTTGGAGGAGAAATTCAAAAGTTTATAACATCAAACAATCGATGAGGAGAGAATTTTATATGAATTAGTTAAGGCTAAAGCTTCTAGAGTAGACTTGATTAAATGAAAGGCCATATATCTACAAGGGCAACCTCCTATGCTAAAGGATTTAATTACTGAGGTGGTTACAAAAGCAGAATAAATCCAAGTTGTGCTTACAATATGGAACAAGTTTGAGGAAGAAATAAAAAGGGATGGACATCAATTTTTAGTCATTGTATAATTGATCATTGGGTTTCCCAGGGGTAGATAACTAGTTATGTGTGGGATGACGTTGGCCCCCAATTTTAAAAACTATAGCCACATGCCTATTTAATAGAATAGGTAGGTATTGCATGACATGTTTGCATTTTGAGGAAGAACACATGAATACAACATAACCAACGAGAAAAAATATAATGTTGTCCAAGCACAATGAAAATATTGGGATGTGATATGAGGATGAGGTGGCATGGATGTACCTAAAGACCCATGAATATTCAACCAAATGTTGACCAAGTCATGGGTTATACCTTGAATGATGTACTAGTTGGCTCAAAACAAGGTACGCCAGGATCAAGAAAGAGGTTTTGTAGATTAGAAAGCACAAAATAAGGAATTTTAAGAGAGATTAGAGTGATTCTAAAAGATGATCTATTAAGTCATCTTTGAGTGCATCTTATGCATTATGACACATATCTATGAAATAGTTCATTTTAGGAAATTAATTGTTAAAACCATTAAGGTTGCTAAATTAAGAAAAAATTATGCATATTTATGAATTGTAACACAATAGATGGTGCTTGAGTATTATAAAATCCCATCACTAGAAAAAGAGAAGAGAATAGAGCTAATGTTGTTATGTTGTTAAAATGTTGTGTCAAGAGTAAGTAGTTAATCATATAATAAACAAGATTATATTGTTTATCACAAACAAATGAGAAGTAAAGTTGATATGCAATCATGCATATGTTAATGAAGAATGCAAGTTGAATATTAAACATCAATCTTATTTTAATTATATATTGACAAGGAATAGTTGAAGTTCATTTTTGGCATTTATTTGTTAATGTAATACCTTTTTATGAGCTTATGTGATGTTGACTCATTGAATCCTTTCTTCCAAGTTATGAGCCATGCTTATATATATATATATACATATATATATATATATATATATATATATATATATATACATATACATATATATATATATATGTATATGTATATATATATATATGTATATATATATATATATACATATATATGTATATATATGTATATGTATATATATATATATGTATATATATATATATGTATATATATATATATATGTATATATATATATATATATATATGTATATATATATATATATATGTATATATATATATATATATGTATATATATATATATATGTATGTATGTATGTATGTATGTATGTATGTATGTATGTATATCGTTTATGTTATTAAGTTGATTATGACCTAGTATATTCTCCATGTGCCTCAGTGAGCACTGAGTATTATAAAATCCCATCACTAGAAAAAGAGAAGATAATAGAGATAATGTTATTATGTTGTTAAAATGTTGTGTCAAGAGTAATTAGTTAATCATGTAATAAATAATATTAGATTGGTTGTCACAAACAAATGAGAAGTAAAGTTGATATGTAATCATGCATATGTTAATGAAGTCTTGTTTTACTTTCACATTGACAAGTAATAGTTGAAGTTCATTTTTGGCATTTATTTATTAATGTAATACTTTGTTACGATCTTATGAGAAGTTGAATCATTGATTCCTTTTTCCAAGTTATGAGCCATGATTTTATATATATCTATATAAACATCAATCTTCTTTTACTTATGTATTGACAAGTAATAGTTGAAGTTCATTTTTGGCATTTATTTGTTAATGTAATACTTTGTTACGAGCTTATGTGATGTTGACTCATTGAATCCTTTCTTCCAATTTATTTCTACACACACACACACACACACACACACACACACACACACACACACACACACACACACACACACACACACACACACACACACACACACACACACACACACACACACACACACACTTACACTTTATGTAACTAAGCTGATTGTGACCCAATATATTCTCCATGTGCCTCAGTGAGCCCTGATTATTATAAAATCCCATCACTAGAAAAATAAAATATAATAGAGCTAATGTTATTATGTTGTTAAAATGATGTGTCAAGAGTAAGTAGTTAATCATATAATAAACAATATTAGATTATTTGTCACAAAAAAATGAGAAGTAAAGTTGATATGTAATCATGCATATGTTAATGAAAAATGCAAGTTAACTATTAAACATCAATCTTGTTTTACTTTTACATCGACAAGTAATAGTTGAAGTTCATTTTTGGCATATTTTTGTTCATGCAATACTTTGTTACGAGCTTATGTGATGTTGACTCATTGAATCCTTTTTCCAAGTTATGAGCCATATATATATATATATATATATATATATATATATATATCCTTTATGTAGCTAAGCTAATTGTGACGTAATATATTCTCCATGTGCCTTAGTGAGTGCACATACTCTGCGTGATCTATGAGTATGGATAGAGTTAAGTTTTTGGTATGTGCTAGTGGCATAGAAGTAATCTAGAGGATGGAGGTAAAATGTGCCCAAACAATATTAGGAAAATAAAGTTTAATAAATGATTTGAAAATCATCGCATCAAAATTAAATCTAAAGCTAAACTTGCCACAATATTATAAAAAAATAAACCATAATATTAATCATTAAAATTCATGTCTATTAAAAGAATGTAACATGAATTATCTTTATTGAAACTATTATTATTTTTGTTCAGACGACTTCAAAATTTTTGTGAAAAACATTCAATTAGAGTTGGCACTAATTCCTTTCACAACACACTTATGGAAAGGAAAAGAGAATGAAAAATGATGAAAATAGAAAGGAGTAAATTGTGATGGCTGCTTTGATATTTTTATGTGAAAATCATGGAACTGGGAGTGAATTATCCATAGTTAAAATGAAACCTAAGGATTGGAACTTGGGCATATGTCAGATAAAAAACCCTGCTTTTGATAAGTAAGTGAAAACATGATATTGGACCACACAAATTAGGGTAATAGATGATCAAAAAGAAAAGGTGACATGTAAAATATGGTGCATATCCACTCTAAGTAAGAAGCTACTCCTTTTAATAAATTTAATGTGAATGATGGGCCATAATACTGGAAGCAAAATCCTAGAAGCAAAATCCTCATCTTTTTAAAGCCAATGGTTATCTTAATAGAAATGATTCATGAATTTGTAGAATGGAATATATTTTTTTCAAATTATTCTTCTCCAAAATTATTATCATCATATCCCACAAGATTGATTTTCAAAACTAGAAAATAAAACATATATACATTGGAAAAGAAACATATACCCCACAAAACTAAAAACAAATGTATAAATATCACAACAAGAATAACTGTGCCATGAATATGATAAAAACTAATGCATAACACTTTAATTTAAGAATTAAGTGGGAAAATTTGAAAATAAATCATGTACTCAAAGAAAAATAGTGCTAAAATGACTGAATTTTTATTTGCCTAGAGAATTATTTATTTGAGCAAAATCTAAGAAGTTATTATGATTGTCCATGAAATTATAAAATTGCATATCACCCATGTTGAAATCATAATCATCATCATCATCATCATCATCATCATCATCATTGTAACTTGGGAAATGCCCTCTGCCAGCTATGACCACTCATGTAGAGAGCTTGAGAAGTTAAGGTTGGTGAATGATTTTTCCTTATACTATTGATTTCTAGGATATTGTGCCCAATTGAAGCTAGTAATAATCAAAGTTATTTATTTAGGACAAGGATGAATGTGGATTCACATTACTCCAGCCCCCATTTGAACCTTCCTCTCCATTTGTAGTATCAAAGGAATTATTGAAAATAACTTATTGAACCTTGCATCATTAAATGAAAAGTAACCGACTAATTATAGTTTAATAATTGCAATAATTCTCTTAGCTCTCAACCCAAATTCTTTTTTCTCCTCTTATACCTCCCATAAACAAAAGGCATTTATTTTTAGTGCTTATGTATAATTATAGATTAATACATCCCCAATATTCACAAATATTTATGTAAATAAATGAGGAGTGTCGAAAAGAATCTAAATTATAAAGTCTGCAGAATAAGTGCATTAATGTAAGGTCTAGTGACTACCATGAGTATAATATTCATGGGTCTGCCAATGATGTCACTACATGAATCTCATTATTTATAACTATATAGATTAATATAGAAAATATTACAATAATTTACTACTGGAATAGTACTAAAGTGTAATATACATATTGTTTATGCTAGTTAATAATGTGATTTTGGGCTTAATTAGCCCCAATTCTATCATTGATTAAACTAGTTACTCAATTGGTTCAATCATGGACACAGTTTGGGCCAATTTGACCCTAATCAACTAGATTGTGAGTATATAATGTAATTGGGACTCAATTGGTTGTAATTTATTTAGACTAAATTGGTCACTCAATTTATTTAATCATAAATTCACGTCTTTGGGTCAATTTGATCCTTGTGAACCTAAGTGGGAGTATATGATGTGATTTGGGGATCAATTGGACCCAATTTTATCACTGACTAAACTAATCACTTGGTTAGTTCAATCACAAATGCACTTTGGGCTAATTAAAGTCCCATCAATCTAATTGGGACTATATGATGTGATTTAGGGCTCAATTAGCCCTAATTTCATCATTAATTAAACTAATACCTCGATTAGTTCAATCACATATGAACTTTGGGCCACTTTGAAACACATGAACTTAATTAGAAGTATACAATGAGATTTTAGGCTCAAGTGGCCCCATTTATATAACTGATTAAATTAATTACTTAATTGGTATAGTTACATATGAACTTTGATCCAATTGGAACCCCATGAACCTTGATGTGATTTAGGCCTCAATTTACCCCAATTTCATCATTGTTTGAGCCAATTAGTTGATTGGTTCAATGATAATGTATTTTGGGACAATTTAAGCCCTATGAACCTAATTAGGAGTTTATGATGCAATTTGGGGCTCAAATTTCCCTAATTTCATCACTGATTAAACCAATCTCTTGATTGGTTCAATCATGGATGTAATTTGGGCCAATTTAAGGCCCACCAACCTAAACAAGAGTATATGATGCAATTTAGGCTCAATTAGCCCTAATTTCATCATTGACTAAACCAATCACTCAATTGGTTCAATCACATACACACTTTGGTCCATTTTTAGCCCTATTAACCTAACGGGTATACGATGCAATTTAAAGATTAATTGGCACCAATTTCATCACTAATTAAAAGAATCACTTAATTGGTTCAATCATAGGTGTATTTTGGTCTAATTTGAGCCATGCTAAATTGGTTTGGAATATGCAATGTGATTTGGCACTCAATTGGCACCAAATTCATCACTGATTGAACCAACTACTCAAGTGGTTGAATCATGAATGTAATTTGGATCAATTTGAGCTCATTAACTTAATTAAGAGTATATGATTTGATATGAGGCTAAATTATCCCCAATTTCATCATTAATTGAGATAATCACTCAATGGGTTTAATAAAACACACTTTAGGTGAATTTAAACCTCATGAACCTAATTAGGAGTATACGATGTGAATCAAGACTCAATTGGCCCAAATTTTGTCATTGATTGAACCAATTACTTTATTGGTTAAATGAAAAACACATTTTCTACTAATTTGAGCCCTATCAACCTAATTTGGAATATATAATGTGGGTTGGGGCTTGATTGGCCTAAATTTCACCACTGATTGAACCAATCACTTGATTGGTTCACTCACAAGTGCACTTTGGGCCAATTTTAGCCCCATAAACCTAATTAGGACTATATAATGGGATATTAGACTCAATTGGCTCCAATTTCATCACAGATTGAACCAATTACTTGACCATTTCAATTGTGAATGCACTTTAGGCTAATTTGAACCCCATGAACCTAATCATGACTATACAATGTGATATAGGGCTCAATGTTAGGGTGTGGAGCTAAAAGCTTCAACTGTTGCAGACATGAAGAGGTTGCTGAGTTTCATAAGTACCGGCGTCGGTAGTATAACCGACGTCGGTCATTACCAGTGCAGAAGGCAACCGACGTCGGCAGGTAGTCGGCCGATGTCGGTCAGCACCAGACAGACAGGGACCGACGTCGGTCGCCTGTGGCGGTTCCAGAACTGCTGTTGACGAACAGTCAGTTAAGTGAAGCGAGTGTTTGCATGTTAAAGGACTAATTATAGTCACGAGCTACGTGTCTAATTATTGTAATTAGAATTCTATTTTTGTATGCATGGGATCCTATTTAAAGACCCATGAGGCATGTATTGTAAATTAAGCAGGCAAGTAAAAGCATTGAAGCAAGTAAGGTCAAGAAGATCTACAAGCAAGTAAGGTCAAGGAGATCAGCTGAAGCATTCAAGGAGGGGATAATAACTCAGGCTGTAGAGTTGTTGTGTTGAGCAAGAGAGAGAGGGAAGAAGGTCTTGAGGTGTGGCAAGCCTTTGAGGTGGAGGAAGAAGTGGCATCTTTCTTATTGTATTTTCTTCTAGTAGTATTTAATACAAGAGTGTGTATTGTCTCTCAAATTCTTTGTTGTCTCAAGTTTCTAGTTACTTAATCATTCTGGTATAATTTCGTGTTTAATTGCTTATAATAAAGTAATCAATTGTGCTTCCGTTGGACAAGAGGGTCACCTAATAGTTGGTATCAGAGCTACGGTTTGCAGGGAACAGGTTATTGTTTTTTGATTACAGGTCATTCACAGGTTTTCTGATTGAGTGGGAGTTCAACAATGGCAGAAGAAAGTAAGATACGAATGGAGAAGTTTAACGGCAAGAATTATCAACACTGGTGGATGCAGATAGAGGACTATCTGTATCAGAAGGATTTGTACTTACCGTTGGGTGGGGTTGCATGCAAGCCCACAGATATGAAGGATGAAGAATTGAATGTTCTTGATCGGAAGGCTCTAGGTTCCATAAGGTTGAGCCTTGCATCGTCTGTGATTTCCAACTTATCACAGTGCAAGACAACGGAAGAGTTGATAAAGTCCTTGGTAAATTTATACGAAAAGCCCTCGGCTTCTAATAAGGTATTTCTTATGAAGCAGCTATTTACTTTGCAAATGCAGGAAGGTGGATTGGTACATACTCATCTTAGTGATTTCCAAGGTTTGGTAAACCAATTAGCTTCAGTCAATATTGTTTTTGATGATGAGGTAAAGGCTCTCTTGATTTTATGTTCTTTGCCTGAAAGTTGGGACAATTTGGTTATGGCAGTAAGTAATTCTGCATCTGCTTCTAAAATCTTAAAATTTGATGATGTTGTGAGTGTGATCTTGAATGAATAAATACACCGGAGAAGCACAGGTGAATCATCAGGTAATGCTCTAAGTGTAGAAAGTAGGGGAAGACAAAGAGAGAAGATAGAGCAAGGGAAATCAAGGTCAGGAAGGAGGTCCAAATCCAAAGGTATTACCTGTTGGTTTTGTGGAAAGAGAGGACACACAAAGAAAGAGTGTTGGTTGAGAGATAAAGAGAATCAACATGAAGGTAATGAAGAAGTAAAGGATGCAAATATTATGGTACAGGACGCTCTCATACTTTCTTTGGATTGTCAGGTAGGATCTTGGATTTTAGATTCTGGTTCATCTTTTCATGCATCCCCAAACAGAGATTTGTTCCATGAGTATGTCCAGGGAGACTTTGGAGTGCTTTATTTAGGGGATGGTACGCCTTGTCAAATAGTTGGCAAAGGGAAAGTGCAGCTAAGATTGCAGATTGACAACACATGGGTGTTGAAGGAGGTTATGCATGTCCTGGTTCTGAAGTAGAGTTTGATTTCTGTTGGAAGGTTGGGTGATGAGGGATGCACAATAACCCTCATAGTGGATTCTTGAAAGGTTACCAAGGGAGCACTTATTTTAGCAAGAGGTAAGAAATTAGATACTCTTTATCTATCTACTTGTATTGCTGATTCTATTTCTGGTTTATCTACTTCAGCTGTAGATTCGAAGATGTGGCTTAATAGGCTTAGTCACATGAATAAGAAGGGAATGGACATTCTTGATTCAAAAGGTATGAGTTCAGATTCGAAAAGCATAGATAGAGTTCATTGCAGGAAAAGGAAATTTGATGCTTTTGACAGGAACAAAGAAGTCTTGGCGTTTATGGAGGAGATGAAGGACAGAGATCAGTCACAGGGGCTGAACAATTCTGAGCAGGGCAGTATGGACAGGGGTTTGATCCAAGATGAGCTCATGGATAAAGATTCCATCACTCATAGGAACACACAGTCACTGACGTCGGTCACTTGGAACCGATGTCGGTCATCCAGATACCGACATCGGTCATGTGCAGACCAATAGGGTCGGTAGGTCAGACAGGAGAAGTCTGACGTCGGTCAGAAGGACCGACGTCGGCAGGGGGGACACCGGCGTCGGCCAGGGAAATGACATCGGTAGTCAGGGTTAGTGCAGGGAACTGACATCGGTTGGGAGTAGATTGGGAGATGGCTGAGATCGGTCACTGGAATGGATATTGGGCGGACATCAAGCTGTCAAGGAGTCTCAAACGCCCATATAGAGGTCAGAAATGGTAAGTGAACCTCATATTCGTTGTTCACCTTCTTTATATTGCTTACTAATGGTCTAGAACTAGGAAGATGGAAGAAGCAATGCAGGTAGAATTCAGAAACAGTGGGAGCTAAGCACTGGATAAGGGATGGATTCCCAAATTAGAGAAGAGAGTGGATGGACACATGACTTCAACTGTTGCAGACATGAAGAGGTTGTTGAGTTTCAGAAGTATCAGCATCAACAACATGACCGACATCAGTCATTACCAGTGCGGAAGGCAACTGGCATCGGCAGATAGTCAGCCAATGTTGGCAGCACCAGGCAAGCAGGGAGCGGTGTCGGTCGCCTGTGCATTCCAGAACTGTTGTTGATGAACAGTCAGTTAAGTGAAGCGAGTGTTTGCATGTTAAATGACTAATTATAGTCATGAGCTACGTGTCTAATTATTGTAGTTAGAGTTCTATTTTTGTATGCATGGGATTCTATTTAAAGACCCATGAGGCATGTATTATAATTATCAAGAAGGCAAGTAAAAGCATTGAAGCAAGCAAGGTTAAGGAGATCTACAGGTGTAAGGTCAAGGAGATCAGCTGAAGAATTCAAGGAGGGGATAATAACTCAGGCTTCTAGTTACTTAATCATTCTGGTATAATTCCATGTTTAATTGCTTATAATAAAGTAATCAATTGTGCTTCCATTGGACAAGAGGGTCACCTAACACTCAATTCATTTCAATTTTGTCATCGATTGAACCAATCACTCAATTGGCTCAATAATACATTCAATTTGGGCCAATTGAACCCTCTAAACCTAGTTGGGAGTATATGATACAATTTGGGCCTTAATTAGCATTAATTTTGTTACAGATTGAACCAATTAGTTGATTGGTTCACACATATGTACTTTGTGCCTATTTAAGCCTCGTAAAATTAATTAGGAGTATATAATGTGATTTGAAGCTCAATTTTCCCCAATTTTATCACTAATTGAATCATTCACTTAATTGGTTCAATCTTATACATATTTTGGGTGGATTTTAGCCTTGTGAACCAATCATTTAACTAGTTTAAACACAAACACACTTTGGGCCAATTTGATCCCCATGAACCTAATTGGGAGTATATGATGTGATTTAGGGCTCTAGTGGCCCCAATTTTGTCACTTATTAGAGCAATCACTCAAATGGATTAATACACTATTGGCCCATTTTAGCCCCATGAACCTAATTAGGAGTATATAATGTGATTTAGGGATCAATTGGCCCCTTTTTCATCACCAATTAAACCAAACACTTGATTGGTTCAACCATGAATGCAATTTGGGCCAATTCAAACCCCATGAAAATAATTGGAGTAGATGATGAAATTTTTGGCTCAATTGACCCCAATTTTGTCATTGATCGAAACAATCACTTGATTAGTTCAATCACATATGCCCTTTGGGTCGATTTGAGCCATATGATCCTAATTAAGAGTATACAATGCAATATGAGGCTCAAATTTTCCCAAATTCATCACTAATTAAATTGATTACTCAATTGGTCTAGTCACAAATGTACTTTGGGCCAATTTGAGCCATGTGAACCTAATATGAAGTATACAATGCAATTTGGGGATTAATTCATTTTAATTTTATCATTGATTAAACCAATGACTCGATTGGTTCAATCATAGACACATTTTGGGAAAATTTGAGCCATGTGAAACTATTTCAAAGTATACGATGTAATTTGGGGCTCAATTGCCCCTAATTTCATCACTAATTATGTCAACAATAGTTTATTGGTAAGACTAAAATAATAACAAAGATTTAAGAGCAAAACCATTAATGATGAGAAATAATAAATACAAATATGGAGAAGAAACAAACAAGAAAATCAATGAGACCGAAATGATATATTCTATTCACATAAATGGCCTAAATTGCTCTTTCCCATACAATTTGCTTATAAAGGCTTTTAAATGACTCTTTAAAGTCTTCTACGACTCTTCATTTTTAAAGACTCTTTGACTCCTTGACACCTCATGTATCTATTTTCTATTTTGATCATAAATAATGATAAATAATACTAAATATTATTGCCCTTTACCCCTACTAACACTCATCCTGAATTAAATAGGTGTCTCATCTTGAGACACACAAAGGCCCTAAAAATTTAAGTTTTTACAAAATTTCTCCCTTATAAATGTATTTGAGAAACTAAATTACTCCTACTCCTACTCTCCATAACCTCTCACGTCATAGCTTCCCGCATCTCTACTCTACCTACTATGAAAACTTCAAATACATTGATAATTTTACAAAACTATAACCACTTTATTTTCTTTAGACCTTTCCAACTTTGAACCACTTACTAAAAAAAAACTTAAATAGATTTTTGAGACAACCACCATCCATAAAGCCAAGGGACATGCATCTGAGAGTCATACAAGAGAGAATACTTTGTGCTCTTCAATTTTGAACCATATATAGCCATGTATTTTACCTGAATGAAATTTGAATATTAAAAAAAAACTTGGAATATAGTCAATGTAACTTTGCCTCAACCATTTGTACCACCATTGGATGCCCACTTGTGTTTGGTTGCAAGTGCACAATCAATTTCTTTATCATTTATCTTTAACAACTACCAAAATATAATAATGTAGTGACATCAAATATATTTAAACACAATAATTATATTTTCTCCTCAGGTGCCATATAGTATGGGTGACCAACTCTTTCAGAAAAAACACTCCCATGGTTTAAAATAAATTTTTTGAGTTGCATATCAAAAATAAATGTATCAAAACCATAATGTAATCTATCACCCTCATGGTAATATTGCATTCACTTAAATCTGTAGTCTCCCATCTTGAAAGAGATTATTGACACCTTTACTCACGGGAATCAAATTCATCTTGTATTTTGTAAATAAGTACAATACTATAGTTTAAATATGATGTAACACACTTTGGATAGACTTACCAAAATGAGCTACCCTGATCCCAAGAGTGAGTGAGAGAGAATCAATAGCCTTGATGATATAATTAGAAAACCTTAAGGAGAAGATCATTTGCTTCCTCTACATTTTTAGTTGAGGGTTTAGTCTGAGTAGAAGGCCCACCCTTACTATCTACATCCCTCACCAATCCTTCCACTGATGAATTGATGGAGCATGAAACATTTGGGGCTTCCAACATACCATTGTTAGTTGATTTTGAATACAAACCCTCGACCTTTGAGACCATAACTGGTGCTGTAGAAGAATCCATTATTACAAAGTACCCCTAAAACACTTGCTTTCCTAATGATAGAAGGGGTAAGATGAATCCTAGAAGTGGATGCAGAGGTGAATATGGATGTATGTATTTAAGCTCACATGTAGTGGAAATAATCAGGGTAGGTCATATTACAAAGATCATAGGCATGTAAAAACTAGATCCATAATATCGTCATTGCACTCAACTTGCATTCTTTTGATCCAACTATTCTTCAGTGACATTGGCTCAAATAACAACCACTTGTTGATAGTAGTTTAGTGGTAAGACTAAAATAATAAAATATATTTACAAGTAAAACTATTAATGATGAGAAATAATAAATACAAATATGGAGAAGAACAAACATAAAAATCAATGAGACCCAAATGATATATTCTATCAATACAAATGGCCTAAATTGCTTTTTCTCATACAATTTGCTTATAAAGGCTTTCAAATGACTCTTTTAATTCTTATACGACTCTTTTTTCAAAAGACCCTTTGACTCCTTAACACCTCATGTATCTATTTTCCCTTTTTATTACAAATAATGATAAACAATACTAAATATTATTGCCCTTTACCCTTGCTAACAAATTGAACTAATTACTTGACTGGTTTAATCACAAATGAAATTTGGGTGAATTTGAGACCCTTAGACCTGATTGGGACTATATGATATAATTTGGGGCTCAATTATCCTCAATTTCATCATTGATTAAGCCAAACACTCAATTGCTTCAATCATATATGCAATTTGGGCCAATTTGAGCCATGTGAACTTAATTGGGAGTGGAAAATGTAATTTGGGGTTTAATTAGCCCCAATTTCATCGCTCATCAAATTAATAAGTTGATTTGTTTAATCACATATGCACTTTGGGATAATTTGAGCCCTATGAACATAATTGGGAGTATCCACATTCATTTCTCCATCACACATAATGGGACTTTTTAAATTTAAAATAGGTCTACTAATGACCTACAAATAGAAAATAGTGGCAAATGGTGTTAATTATATGCACTTTTCCCCAAATAGACTTCAATTATATTATTAATTAGGATTCATTCACCCTAATTTCCTATTTAATTAAACCAATCAAATAATTGGGTAAATAAGGTGTGTAATTATCTCGATTAATGATGCTATGTTGAATTTTGATAAGAAGTGGATAATATAATTATGGTGGAAGATTTAAACTATGTAGAATATTTGATGTTAGGGTTAACATTAATCCTAATTTGCATTGTTAAAATTTGTTATATTTTAAAAATGTGAAAAAATAAAAAATAAATTTAAGCCTAATGTAAATTTTGATTTTTTTCTATCATAAATCCTAATGCAAGTGCACAGGGATATATAAACCTCTATAATAGGCTTCAATTGATTTTTTTCCTATTGCAAATCCTGACACAACTATGTTAGTATTTATGTTCGTTGAAGCCACACATAGAAAAAAGAGCCTCGAAAGTTTAAAAGTGTGTAAGTTTAGACACCCAAATTTAGTATAAGCCTATTTTGTACAATGATTTATGTGACTTTATATGTGTAGACTCTTATTGGTGAATTTTTATTCCTTCTCTACTTTAATTGATTACACAATCTTTTGTTTTACTTTGTTCATCTTTCTTGACTTTCTCATAGGGATTCCTAGTCTTGTTTTGTTGATCTTTTACTTTTCTATTGATTTAGGATAAAGCTATTAGTTATGGATGGGTCTAGTTTTCAAGAATCATCTTTAATTATTGGAGATGTCCTAGTATATATTTTAGGTCTGATTTGGGTCTCATTTCCTTTTAGGGTGATTTATTTTTCACATTTAGATCTTGTTTGGTAGGCTTTTATGCACCAATTATTTCCCAATTTAAAATTGATATCCTTATATATACAAAGGTCATTGAGGAATATTATAGTAAATTCAGTACTCCCTTTTAAAATTTGATATTATCTAATTCTTGCATATGATGGCATGAGCCATAAAGCTTAAACTATTGGTAGGGGCCAACTTGTTTGCATTCATTTAACAATTTTTTTCTATATGTATGTTTTAATATGACATAATGTTGTGTTGATTGATTTGAACATTCATAATATCATTAAGGGAATCAAACATTGTATATTTTTTGATTAAATTATCACAAAAGGTTTTTTTTTTTGTATTCAGAGATTACAATGATGTTTTTGTAACTATCATAGAATTTTTTATATTCATGGAATGTACATTCATAAATAAATGATGTTTGATTTTGACAATATTGGTAAAATATTGTCCTCTAATTTGTTTGTTCATATCATAGATTTAAAGTTTTGATAATTTAATTTCATTTTGCGACTCAAATATTACATATTTGAGGTGGTTGAAAATGTTTCTATCTTGAATTTGAGTGTCACATTGTGACATTAAAATTTCATGTTTTATATGTATTTGGTGGTATATGCAAGGGGGAATTTGAATTTTATTGATTCAAATGTTTATGTTACCTAGGAAAATTTATGATATAGTACTCAAATTAGGTGTTTGATTACCTATCCTTGGTCTCACATTGTGATGCAGAGCTCATTCATCAACCTACACTTCTACTTACCCTTGCTAACAAACTTGTCATTCCTTCTTTACCAATAGAAAAAAAAACTCAAATGCTTGATTATAAAAGTTTATAAACATATTAAAACATTTAAATTAATTATTTAAAATCATTTCAAACCACTTCCATCACTCATCACCATGCATGGCATTCAACAATCAACTTATTGTCTTCTAAGCCTTCTAGCCCTATTTCAGTACAAATCCACTATTCTGTTCTATAAACAATATCATCAAAGTAAATTAAATATTTTTTTCAGTATCCTTTTCCATTCCATTAATTCACACAAAAACTTAGGTTATGTTCCTTTGCAAAGTCTTGTACCTATAGGCTTACCTATCACTCTAATTAGCCCTCCAAATGGACAAAACTCCTTAGTATGAGTATTGTATGGGAAACCAGGGAAAACTATTGACCTTTTTGGATACCCATTTTCCTCATTAATCTTAATCAACCCTTTATTAACTTACTTCTTTGGACAAATTTATCTTACCTTCACTAACCTTACTCATGTAGGCCTATTTAGCCCTCTTTACTTGTCACAATGGTCAAAGTCCATATTATATAGTCTGTATAGGTATATAAACAATTATTATCTTATGTGACCTTGAGTTTTCTCATAATACAAAGTTTCATAACCTTTTGATGGTTACAACTAAAGATATTGTCTAAACCCTAGATTAGGGCTTTTAGGGCTCTGTCACAGTCCGAGAGCACTTAATATTACACTGTGGGTGTTTTGTTGAGTTTAAAAGATAAAAAATAATTTTTTTAGGTCTGTATAGACCTCATGTAACTGATAAAATATTCTTATTCAACTTTTCTATCTACTGTCATAATTTTCCAACTTCAAATGACTTAACTATGCAGGAAAATATCTCTCTTACAGGCCTGTGTCACATTTTGACAACATATACCATTATATTTGACAAATAAAAAGGTTATAACAATGTGAAACTAATTAAATATACTTAATAAAGTGTTCTAAAATGATGTTAAATGGATTCCAACCTCTATTCTCTTACACAGTCATACAGTCCTTTGCTTAGTTCTTGAAACATATAAGAAAATAACAGGGTTTAGAGAATTAGTTTTCATATCGGCAAAACTCATTCTTGATTATTTAAACCTATATGATCAAACACATCCTAAATCATTCAAACACCATGGACATGGGTTATAAAACCATATATTCATCAAGTATTATCACATAGTTTGTAAATAAGTACCTTTAATAGAAACATGGGGTCTGTTTGTAATATATCTATCACCAGATGATTTTATTATCATGCATTGTCACTTATAACCTCAAAATATACTCCATAATATATCAATAACATTTATAACCATTATTAAATTCCATTGATTACCTATATTTCAAATACAGTTCGTAAGCAAGAAAATCAGACAATCTCTGATAATGGTCTGTATGTTATCCTTCAAGAACAGGGGTCAGTGTTAAACCTTCATTCAATATAAATTTCTTATACTCATTGGACTCAATTTATCCATCACATTGTATTCATATGAAGCTTTATTTCATTACACAAATAAAGACTTACATAGTCCAACATACATCTTGGTAGACCTTCATTCTTTGTCAATCTTGTCTGTCCTATTTTCTCCATCTCTTATTATACTTCAAACCACCACACACTATATATCTTTTATAATTTCAAACTAGACTCTTAAAACATAATATAATAATTTATTGATTCAACAAACTCTCAGCAACTCCTAGACCCATGTAGGGTAGTGAACACCATGACTTCCACCTCACTCTTCTAATTGACTTATTGACTCTTAACCAACTTAGAACCTTTCATGAGACCATAAAGGTATAGTAAAATATTATTCATCACTTATATATCATCAATACTCACTTAGACCACCTAGAACACCTTGAAATTTTGAAAATCCCTTTTGGCGGGAAAATTAGTTTTGAATTCTAATTCAAATTTCACTCATTATCATGATTGTAAGACACACCCTAGACCTACTCTTGGGCATCCATAAGATGCCCTTGCATCAAATTTTATCAAAGGTTATTTGCATTGATTAATTGAGAAGTATTTGGAGCTTTGGATATTCTTGAGGTATATTATATGCAAGTGCATTTGAAATTAAAGCTAAGACATATTTATGGATTTTTTTTAGCGTACATGGAAATATTTGGATTTAATTTATTCTTTAATTGATTTGGTTATTGGTGGAAATAAATGGCCAAAGATTTGGTAGTTGGCAAGTTGTGTGGTTAAGTTGTTTGGCAACCATAAAAGTACATAGTTTAGTAGAATTTCATTATCCCACCAATTTAGAGGACATGTCATCCATAACTGAATTGATTTTTTGCCTTGGAATTGAGTTTTCCATTAAACATTTAGTTATTGTCATTTTACCATCATTCAACCAAACTCTTCATGGAAGGCACACTCTAAAAAATTGGGTTTTTAAGGATGAAATGAGGTGATTTGGACTCAAAGTTTTGTGATTCAATGCATTCAATTTTGGTAGATATGTAAATAATTTGTTATGTTTACTTTTGGTGAAATGAAGTGCATTATAAGTAAATAAATGATAATCATTTATTTACATGTATTCTTTTTATTATATAAACTCTTTCGTCTGGACATTTGTAAGCTTATGTGGTTGAAAGGTTGATAGAATTGGTTGGATACAATTTTTTTTAAAAATATTTGATCATTATGACAAGGGTTAGCATTGTTTAGTAGAGTCTATTACATGTGAATGCTATCTTGTTGGTCTATGAAAGAAATGGAAGCTTTATTTTAAACTTGCACAACAAAGTGATTTTATTACATAAAATGGAAGGTATTTGGTTTTCATGCATGAACCAAGAAAGGAAATTTTCCTTTTTGCACCTTTTGACTCTTTGAATGTCATGGATTTATTTAAAAAATCTATGAAGTTTTAAGCATTGAATGCTATTTACACTATGTCAATACAAACTCAGTTTTGATAAAGGCTCACAATCATATATATATATATATATATATATATATATATATATATATATATATATATATATATATATATTCAAGGTTTTAGTTCAAAGCCACATATATTTAAAAATATTACAGTTGTAATGTACTCAAGGTGGTTTTTGTCTTTCCTGCAGTCCCATTTTTATTATATGGGATGTTTCTTTGTCTAGCTTTACCATTGTGTTGTCATTTATTATACGAAGTGAATTGATCTTGTTATCCATAAGGAAGAATGGTAATTTTTTCTATGTATGCATGCATAAACTTCCAAGAGTTTGGAAGCTTGTTGGTGATTGAAAAGAATAATACGGGTTGATGTTTTCTTCTTTCCTATGGTATTCTCTTTATTAGAATTATTATGTGCAGTTTGGAAGTGTTATTTTTAGTACGTAGATAGCGAATTTAAATAAATTCATTCTTACATTAAAAATATAAATGGAAAAAAGGGATGTTTTGAAACCCTTGGCATAAGTGATAATTCTACATTCAACAAATGATTATACAAGGTGATTTATTGATAAAGTGGTAATTTGATGCATTTTGGCTTGCCTGAGTCTACATATAGTGCACAAAAATTACTATCATAATGCATATTTGAAGGTTTATATGTGATCTATCAATTGGAATTTTATTGATATTAAGGTTTGGACAATGACATAACAAATTATGAATGTGTACTTGACTATGAATTAGATTCCTTGGAGATTTTTTTAAATCTATAGTCATCTTGGGAATAATGCATGGTTGCATATGAAAATGTAGTTTTAATCATTTATTTTCATATGTTTGAAATGAGCATCTAGAGATTTGGTCTAGTTCATACTTTAAGATACAAAAAATGTGTGTATATGAACCCATTTTGGAATCTTTACTTCAATTGGTAAATGGAACTTGGTGTTATACAAGGATAATTAACAATTTGTTATTTATTGAGCACTTATTTGTTTCTTGTTAGAGTTTTATTAGTTGAGGTTGTTGGATTGTTTAAGGCATTTGTGATTTTAAGGTTCTTATTTGAGTTCTTTCAAATCTACAGCTATGTGAAGTTGGACATGAGATTTAAAATATTTTGATAGAAATGTGTGGGGTAGAGGTAGCATACAGAAAACTAGTGGGGCCCATTCGTAAAGTAGTCACCATGACATATATTTAATGGGACATAGGCTGCCAATGCTTTATTTAGACCTTTTCATCATGGAAACCATGTCTCAATTCACTTTGATGTAAAAGACCCAAATTTCTAGACAATCCTTGATAATATTCCAACTTCTTCCTTAAATTTATGTGGTAACATTTTTCATAGAGGTCAAAGATGAGTCAATTAGTGATCTCATCCATATAGATAAGGTACATCAAGTGAATCTAATTTAAACATAAGTCAGAATGCTTTGACTAATGTTCCTCCCATTTTCAACCATGCCAAAATTTTTCTCAAGCTTAACCCTAATCTTGATAATCCAAACTCACCTCTAGAAATTATTCCTAGACCTATTACACTTGTACCTAATGATCCTGCATCCTCAAGAAAAAAATGTGTTGAAAACCCTATGTCCCAAACCATGGTGACCCATGTGTTGAAGAAAGCCAAAATTGAGATAGATGATGATTGTGGAAGTATGAACTTGGTTGAATTACTTGTTGCACCATTGGAGTACACTACATACCAAACACATAAGGGATCTCCTTTGATTGATCTAATTTATGGGAGTGATTATGATTCGTAGTAGTTATCATATGGTGATTTTATTCTCTTTGGCTTAATTATTTATATTGATTTTTTTGAGAGACTTGCTATGGTACCATTCATCGGTATTTTTAGTTCTGAACTCCTGACATAGTGGATTTTAGTACTCTTAGACAATTGTAATTTTGAAAACTCTTCTTAGTTTTGATAGAATAAGTAGTTGTTCATATGATTTTTTAGTGGATTTTGATTATCATTCTCGGTTTTGATAATGATTATTCAGTGTGTTCATATAATGGTACTTGTTTGCATAGTTCACTTACTCGACATTTGATCATGTGATGTTCACTTAGAAAATGCTATATTGCTTATGGATTATGATGTTATGTATTGTTTAGATCATTAGACATAAATATTTAGTAATCATTTTATTCATATTCATATGTAAATAATTATTTAGTGATGCTTATAAGTCACGAGGGGCCCCACCCATTAGAGAATACTAGTTGATCTATATTATTTTGATTCAATCTCATGAACTTTATACAAAAGTTATAAAACATAAATTAAGTTATAAGTTTTATAACTTAGAAAGCAACTAATAATAAAGTAATTAAATTTTCAAAGTCAATTAACTTTACAATCATAACTAACTAAAGGTTAGTTACAACTTCAAAACATAACCACCTTCAATGAAGCTTATTTTTAAGGAGATTAAGAGCTCTTTGATTTTCAACTTCTATATGTTTCTTCTTCTGTGTAAACATCTTTGAGATTGAATAACCACTTATAGGTAGACCAAACAATGCCTTTTATGATGGTGAAGTAATCTACTTAAATAATGCATGCATATCCAGGTTTATTTATTTATAACAGATTATCTAAAATATTATCAAGTATTAATGTTTTTGATCATTATAGATAAACAATAAAATGCACATAACTTCATGTAATTTAACTGAATAATGATTAAAACATTGCATTTTATGACAAATTATCTATCGATTGTTTAATAATCTTTTATTGAAATATTTGTTTGTTATCAAACTTATTTCAAAGTTTTCTTAATAAAATAATTTTTCATACTCTTAAGTCGATTATTTTACAAGTCTCGCACTTTTTTTAGTTGTTTATCTTAGTTTGTTTTACTTTCTTAGATGTTTACTTTTTTATTTATATTAAAATTAGTTTATTCTTTGTTTTATTAGTCTCGTTTTATTTCATTCTTCTTAGATATTAGTTTGCTTTATCTTGTTTTCTTAGTTTCTTAATATTTAAGTTGTTTCTTTTAATAAATCAAGTTGTTTTTCATCTTTAGTTATGTATTTATTTATTTTCTCAATTATTCTAAGTTAATTTATTAATTAGATAGTTTATTTGATCTATAGTTTTTGTTTAGTTTCTTCATTTTTAGATTCATTTAGTTAATCTTCATAATCTTAGATTTTCTTTAGTTTAGTTTGATTTATTCATTATTATTTATTCGATTTATAATTGGCTATTGTTAGACTAATGTTGGTATTTTTTAGGTTCTCCTTGTGTGATTTTCTTTTCTTTTATTTTAAATTAATTTGAGCTTTCAACATTATTTCTCTTTTAGTTTATTATAGTCTTATTATGGAATTGAGACTAATAAAAAGTGATACATTGATGAATATAATGAAACAAAAATCTTTCCTTTAAGAGACTACCTCTCTCATAGGCTTTACTATGTTGGATAGGTTAGATTATGTTTTTTTTATCTAATTTTGAATAGTTTATATATTGAAAGAAGTAAATTGTTTTCTAAATAATAATGATGTTTAATCTATTATGTAATAAGCTGATTTATTCTCATAATTATTGAGAAACCCATCCACACATCTTAGGATCAAATTTTAATCCATATATCCCTTACGATTAAACTAGTTTGATTCAATCCTGACCTTCATGATAGGTGAAAGGGTTGATTCGTTGACATGAATTTTTTTGCCATCTACAAGGCATTTAAAAAAAAAACCCTCACTAATTAACAAAAGGCACACTTACAACACTCAACCTTCTAGTTTATTATTATTCAACCTTTGAATTTTATAAAGGATATATTTATTTTCATTCTTGGACCAAAGGAAGACCTAGGTAAAATTTCAATTAGACTTGCATTCACATGATTTGGCACACATGTGCCTTAGTGGAATAAATATATGTGGTTTAAACCCACTTTGTATTGAAAGCACAATGACTGAGAGGGGGGGGGTGATTTAGTCTTCAAAAAACTTTCTTTCAATTACACTTAAGCAATCACGAACCATTCAAACAAACATATAGATCTAGCAAACATAAGCAACTATCCACATAAGCATAAAACAAAAGAATACACCACATATGTGAAAAAAAATCAAGGGAAAGAAAACCCATCGATAAATAAAAATAGACTACAATAATATATGAAAAAAACCAATTTTAATGAATCACCAACTCCGCATGAAGAACCAACCCCAACTAGCCAAGCACCCACTTGACTAGGCTTTAACAAGCACCCACTTGCAAGGAGGCACCAACCCCCTAGATGACTAAACACTAACTTAGCCACCTTATTGATTTTATGACCTTTATAATACCATGTTTCTATCATAATAGATGATGATCACCTTTTTGATCTCTTCACACTCTTTAACCCTCTCAAACTGCTTTTTAGGCTTCTTCACTCAACTAGGTCTCTTCAAGATTGATTAAGTCATATGACCATGACATTCATATGTAGACACACTATCAGATATTCATTTCAAATCCTATACACTCCTATGATGATCTACAATACCTCCTTATGCTCAACAATGTGCTATATCATTTGCATACTCTCTTCAATTCTCTAACTAGTAAATTAGGCCTAAAAGGCCTTATTATTATACAAACCTCTTGATTTTACACCTTTTGGTTGGCCATACACACTTTTAAACTTATATTAACCACACAATAGACATTATAAACTAATAATCAATCATTAAATTAGGTCTAACATTACTCAAATAGACCAAATCCTTCTTTAGGTCTCATGGACACATTACACTTTGCCTTCCTTGGAACACTTTAAAACTCCAAATATGGTGGTAAAATATCATATAAACATACATTATACCCCCAATAGTGTCTTATAGGCTCAACAAGACATCTAACAACAATCACTACTTGAAACCCCTCATTAGTACTCAGTGCTATTAGGCCTGTGTACACCAAAGATTTGATTTTTAATGTTAAAGATAAAACTCACTTAATCCACTTAAATATGATTAAAAAAAGTATATATAAAGAGTATACATGACCTTAGGGTCATCACAAAATTCATTAGATACTTCCACTCAAAATATAAGGCTTCTGAAACACCTATACAACTCACTCACTCAAAACTGCCAGTTTTCCTCAAAATATAGTCATGGTGACTTTGAATTCCAAAACCTATGTAGAAAAATTAAAAGAATAAAAATGCATGAAACTAATCCTAAACATATATAAACTATCTTCAAACATAAACATCATATGTTTTATTGGAAACTATTGGTATTAAGACCAATTTGTTGATCTCACTATACACAAACCTCACTGAGTCAAACAAACCATTTTGGCTTCATCATTTTAACCACTATACATAAATTTAAATATATATACTAAGCATGAATAATAAATAATAGTCTCAAACAACATTTCTATGCACTTGGTTTCATCTTTCTATCATGATAACACGTTCCAATTCATCTTCTCACTACTACCTAGGTTTTTCACTATTTGCACCATTTGACCTATTAGCAACTGGCTAAATTAGACGAAAATTTTATCACATTTAATGGATATAAATTGTATAAAAATATTAATGGACATGAAACATGAGTCTCTACCTTTTTCCTACATCTATTTGCTTATTATGTCCAATGCAACTTTTGACTTCTACAATAACTTCTTTAGAAATGAGCTTGTGACTCAACATTTTCTTTTTCTTCTCTCTAATAAATACCACTTGGAGGTGCCTAGGAGAGTAAAATATAATATCCAATATCTTACTTGAGCATACCAATCCATTCTGGGCACTTTTCATCAATATCTTCAACATCGGGTCCTTATTAAGGTTCTAAGAGGGTTTAAACTAGTTTCCACTCTTAACGATCGTTCATAAAGCATATCCCCTCAATTCAAAAACTAATGCCTAAAATTTTTAAATATTACCCTTAAAGATATTCCATGAACTGATTAATTTCACATAAATTTTTTTGAAAATATAATGATCACAATAAAATCCTTCTCAGGTTAAGAACCCTTCATTCTAAACACTCGAGAGACCTCTAAACAACTTTTCATGCCTTGTCCTTTAAACTACAGCCTCAAAATAAATGAACAAACTTGAAAAAACATAAATAAAATTTTATAATGCTTACATGATCTCAAACACTTTTTAAATATGATCATGACCCCTCATTAGGCCACACTCTCTCTCTTTGCTCTCTGAACCTTGACCTACAAACCACATTAAGCCTTAAAACTGACCTTTATGCCTCTTTCCGTGAAATATCCACATAACTAAGATAATAAATAAACCTATTTAATTATTAAATAATATCATACATCCTTCACATACCTTGACAATAGATCATGATACCTCATTAGGCCAGACAGGGTCTAGGAGTGGTCTAGGTGCAAACTTGGTCTGAAGGTCCTACCCTTGTAGGCTCAATCTAAGACTCTTATGAGAATTTTAATGCCTTAAATACATAATAAAATAACCTCATACAACCAATAATTAATTTTTTCACTCCTCTCACCAAGCCACCATGCTCAAGCCTTCTCACAAAGTCTCTTTATATCATGACTAGGCTTAGGCTACTTAAGCACTTTACCTCAATGAGCTACTACCTATGCGTTTATCATCAACGGAAACAAGACAAAACCAATAATAACCAATCAAATAATATATTTCACACTACACACCTTTAATGATCATAATCTTGTCACAACACACACTACCAATTAGCCTTGCTCATAACAACACTCTTGTAGACCTACTCGTCATCATACCTTCACAAGAACCTTCTTAAGAATAATAACAACTTCAAGCTAACCTGAACGCCTTTGACACCTTGATCTATGCCTTCATGTAACCATAAGTCATTATTTTCCTTGAAATTATCTCTTACCTTAAAATTCTCTCTTGCCTTCAAATGCATCTTGTCACATGGCTTTCTATGCAAACATTAGTTATCTTCAAATATCTCTCTTGCCTTCAAACACATATTGTCACATGGATTCATATGAAAACATTATTTATCTTCAAACATTTTTATTTCCTTTAAATTCATCTTGTCACATGGATTCCTATGTAGACATTAGTTGTCTTCAAACATCTTCCATGACCCGTATGTTGATATCAACCTTGACATCAACCAACAAAGAATACAAAGCTAAACAAACTCACCTTATCACATCAAGATCATAGGCTCATACCTCAAAGACCACTCACCATTCATATTTAAAAAATGAAACTTGACATTAATGACAACAACCTTGACATCAATTACATCAACCTTAACATCAATGACAACAACCTTGACATCAATTACATCAACCTTAACATCAATGACAACATTTCTCAACAAACTCCCCCTTTGTCATTGATAAAAAACACACTATAGCCTGATCATTCTTATCTCCCCCATTCTAGTTTTTCTCCCCCTTTTACATTAATGACAAAGGGTCTTCCAAAAACTTCTATCTAGAATCACACCTTCTTGAAATAAAATATCAACACATAGAATATGAATCATTAGAGGAACATACTCCCCCTTACTCTATGCATACCTAATTCAAATAAACTCAAATCACAAGACCACTCACCTTATCCTCGACATGACTGATATGGCTCAAACCTTTGATCACACACTAGGCCACCATATTATTGACATCAACTAAAGAATTAGGGACTCCCACTTTGTATTCATAGTTTGACCTCATCACATGAGTCATTAGGACTCTCAAACCATCCTCATCTTCCTTCAAACATATTGATACCAATACCACTTCTCAACATAGATCAAGCTCAACTACCAATTATTAGAAATAAGGAACAAATTTTTTCTTACTTCTCATATACCAAAAACACTTCCAACTTTGTCAACATTCTTTAACATGTCTTCATGATAGCTACCAAGCTTTCACTGACTAATGAGTGTCTCCATGAAGCCTAATGGAGTCACCCTTTACCATAGGGCACTAGAATAATACAAACTTAGGAGATTCTTAGATCTCCATGCTCTCACAAGATTGATGATCCTTTAAGATCCTTTTAGGCTTGATTAGCCTCTTTGGCTTGGCCTCTTCATCATTCATGAGGTCAACAATCTGAGTTGATAATGAATACTCTTGAATAGTTGGTATATGATCTACGATGGCAAACAGTCCACTTTGACTTGTAAACTGATCAAGACTAAACTTGACTATCTTTGGCTTCCACACCTTGGTTTGTCTTCTTTCTTGAATTCTAGGAGCTTGAATCTTCTTATTCTATATCGATGATTCATGATGACAAAATATTACAATATGACCAATGTTATGACAATTATATCAAAAACATCACTCATACATCTTGACTGATATGGACTGTGACTCCTTCCATTGTTCCATGAGTACTCATTATTGGAGGGTCTTCTACACTCTCTTGATATATGACCAAACTAACTACATGAGAAACATTAACCATTAAATGAATTTGCATACCTTATGGCATTAGGTTGTCTAATAAAATTTATCTTCATATCATTCTTGAGGTTGACCTTCTTGTTCACATTAGCATTCTCCTTGTACCCCTTTTGATCTATTTTGAAACCAAGACCTACCTTATCATTGGCAGACTTTTGACTACTCAAAATGTCACCTAGAACCTCAGTGATATTTTCAAACTTCTCATAGGTCTTCATCTTGCTAGTTGATTGATCCAATTCTGACTGTGAGGACTCTATTTCTGATTCATACCTGGTGCATTCTTCTTCTTGTCTTTAGGCTAGTAGTGACTATCTCCATCTGATTTTAAACTTGATTGATGATCTCATCATGCTCCTTGTATGTGTTACTCAGTCTCTCTTCAAACAAACCAATCTACTCTTCATAGTCCTTAACTAATGATCTTAGTTTCTAATTCTTCCTTTTTTAAAACTTCAACTCCTGTAATGTACTCACCGATTCTACCTCAAAGTTCACTTTAGCCTCTTATTCATATGATTCTTCATCATCCATAAGGCCTTTCCCTTTTGAGAAACCCTCATTGTCTATTTCTATAGCCATGAATCATTATTGTCATGCTCATTATTGTCATCATCACTATCAACTACACTTGTGTCACTTACGTCAGATGAGCTATTATCTTCTTTGGTATAAAAACTTATCTTGTTCTTGAATGACCCTTTCTTGCCTTCATAGTTCTTGTAATCTTTCTTACATTTGTTAGGCTTATATACCTTCTTATCATCACCATGATGTTCATCATGCTCAGTCTTATCCTGGTTAGGACACTTAGATGCAAATTTACAAATCTTACCAAAGTTAAAACATTTGAAAGGCAATTTACCCTTATACTTACTAGATCCAAACCTCAATTTCCTAGAAAACATGGCTATCAATTCATCATCATCAATATTTGAACATACCTCATCCTTGACCTTCTTGGCTTTTGACTTCTTCTCATCTTTGAATGTTGTTTCCTTCTTGAGAGGGCTTACTTCATTTGTTCTCATCTCATAGTCAGTCAAGATATCATGAAGCCCATCCATTTGAAGTGTATCTAGATCTTGAATTTATTCTACTACAAACACCTTTGAATCAAATTTAAAGGTTAGATATCTCAATACCTTTTGAACAAATGTAGACTCTTTCACTTATTTTTTGAGACCTCTGATGACATTGATAACTTCATCAACACTTAATACGTAGGATGAAATTATATAATCTTCATTCATACTTAGAATTTCAAACTACCTTCTGTGGGTCTATAATTTAGCCATCTTCACCTTGGTGTCTCCTTCATATATAGTCTTCAACTTGTCCCATATCACCTTGGCTTTCACTTTCCTTCTTGCATGTTGTATCAGTTGGTGGTGTAGGAGGTGGAGTGTATCCATCTACAACTAAATACCATATGTCATGACCCATTTCCATTAGACATGTCTTAATTTTCATGCTCCAAAATGCATAATTAGTTCCATTGAAGAATGAAGCCTTACTGGTAAAGAAACTTCCTTGAAATTTACTATTAGTCATCCTTACTTCTAGGATATCCTTTAGGATGTTAGGCCTGATTCAAAGGACATGATATGATACAAATTATTAGAATCATAATTATTGAGGGGGGTGAATCATTCTTAAAAAAACTTTTTTCTAATTACACTTAAGCAAATCATAACTATTCAAACAAACATATAAATCTAGCAAGCATAAACAATTATCCACATAAGAAGAAGCACAAGAACACATAAAATATGTGGTAAACCCTCTAGGTGAATAAAAACCATAGGTATATGTAAATGGAATATAGTCCAATAAGATAAAAACAATTTTAGTGAATCCCCAACTCCACATGGAACACCAAACACAACTAGCCAAACACCCACTTGTAAGGAGGCACCAAACCCCTAGATGATTCAACACCAACTCAACCACATGATTTATTTGATCAAATTAAGAATAATATGTTACTCTCACAATAGATGATGATCACCTTATTTAGCTCCTCACACTCTTTAACCCTCTCAAGTTGTTTTCTAGGCTTCTTCACTCAACTAGGTATCTTTAGCACTAATTAGGTCATATGACCTCGATATTCATCTGAAGACACACTATTAAATATTATTTTTAGATCCTTCACACTCCTATGATGGTATAAAGGACCTCCTTCTACTAAAAAATGTGTTATATCATTTGCACACTCTCTTTAATCCTCTAACTAGTAAATTAGGTCAAAAATGCCTTATTCTTATACAAGCCTATTGATTTTACACCTCTTGGTTGGACATACACACTTTCCTACTTAAATTGGCCATAAAATATTCCTTAGGACATGTTAAAATTAATAATCAATCATTACATTAGGTTGGCCGTTACTCAAATAGACCAAATCCTTCTTTAGTCTCATGGAGACCTAATTGACATGTTACACTTTACCTTCCTTAGAATAATTTAAAACTCAAAATGTGGTAGGAACATATCATATAACCATAAAATAGACACCCACTAGTGTTTTCTAGGCTCAAAAATATATCTTACAATAAATCACTACTTGAAACCCCTCATTAGTACTTAGTCCTATTAGGCTTGTGTACACTAAAGATTTGCCTTTTAATGTTAAAGCTCAAACTCATTTAAGCCACTCAAATATGATTAATAAAGTATATATATAGAGTCTAAATTACCTTAGGGTAATCACCAAATTAATTAGACACTTCCACTCAGAAGATAAGGCTTCTAGAACACCTTTGCAACTCACTCACTCAAAACTACTAGTTTTACTCAAAACACAATCATGGTGACTTTGAAATCCAACACCTATGGAGACACATTCAAAGGATTCCAATGATTTTAACTTATACTTTTCCACATATATACCATAGTCAATCATAAACATCATATGTTCTAGTGGTAAATATTGGTCTTATAGACCAATTTGTTAGTCTCACTATACACATATTTCACTAAGTCAGACAAGCCATTTTGGCTTCATTATTTTCACCACTATACCTAAATTCAAATATATTTACCATGAATAAATAAGAAATAATAGTCTAAAATAAAATCTCCATGTACTTGGTTTCATCTTTCTATCATGAAAACACATTCTAATTCATCTTCTCATTGTTCCCGGGGTTTTTCACTGTTTGCACCATTTGACCTATTAGTGACTAGCTAACTTGGATGACCGGTTTATAAAATTTTAGGGATATAAATTTTCCATAAAACTTAATGTAAATGAAACATTAGTATCTACCTTCTTCCTTCATCTATTTTCTTACTATGTCTAATGCAACTTTTGACTTCTACAATAACTTCTTTAGAAACAAGCTTGTTACTCAAAATTTTCTCTCTCCTCTCTCTAACCAATACCACTTAGAGGTACTTGGGAGAGTCAAATAAAATATTAAATAGTTTACCTAATCATACCAATCCATTATTGTCACTTTTTATTGATATCTTCAACATCAGGTCCTTATTAGGATTCTAAGAGGGTTTAAACCAGTTTCCACTCTTAACGATAGTTCATAAAGCACATCCCATTAATACAAAAACTAATGCCTAGAATTTTGATCTAGGACACTTCCATATTTTCCATGAACTAATTAGATTTCCATGCAAATTTTTTATTAACTATTGAGCATAATAAAATCCTTCTCGGGTTAAGAACCCTTCATTCTGAGCACTTGAGAGACCTCCGAACAACTTTTCATGCCTTGTACTTCAAACTAGAGCCTCAAATTTCATGAAAAAAATTTAAACAACATAAATAACCTCTATAAATTATTACATTATCTCAAACACTTTGAAATATAATCATGACCCCTCATTAAGCCACACTTTCTCTTTTTGCTCTCTAAACCTTGACCTATAAACCACATTAGGCCTTAAAAATAACCTTCATGCCTCTTTACATGCACTATCCACCTCAATCACATAATAAATAAACCTATATAATTCTTAAAAACTACCTTACATCATTCACATACCTTGAAAATAGATCATGATACCTCATTAGGCTAGACAGGGTCGAGGAGTGGTCTAGGTAAAGACTTAGTTTGAAGGTCCTACCCTTATAGCCTCTCCCTAAGACTCTTATGAGTGTTATAATACCTGAAATACATGATAAAAAAACCTCATAAAACCAATAATGACTATGTACACTCATATAACCAATCCACCATGATCAAACCTTCTCATAAAGTCTCTTTATACCATGATCAGGCTTAGGATAGTTAAGCACTTGACCTCAATGACCTGCTACCTATGAATTTGTCAAAAATGGTGACAAGAGGACACCGATCATAATTAATTAAATACTCTCTTTCATAATACATACCTTTAATGCTCATAATATTGTCATAACACACACTGCTAATTAGCTTTCCTCACAACAACACTCTTGCAGACCTACTCATCATCGTACCTTCATAAGAACCTTCATGACATTAATAACAACTTCAAGATCACTTGAACACCTTTGAAACCTTAACCTATGACTTCATGCAACCATAAGACATTATTTTCCTTCAAATTATCTCTTGGCTTCTTATGCATACATTAGTTGTCTTCAAACATCTCTCTTGCCTTCAAATGCATCTTGTCACATGGATTCCTATGTAGACAATAGTTATATTCAAACATATTTATTTAATTAAAATGCATCTTGTCATATGGATTCCTATGTAGACATTAGTTATCTTCAAACATATTTCATGACATGTACCTACATATCAACATTGACATCAACCAATAGAGATTACAAAGCTTAATAAACTCACCTTGTCACACCAAGCTCACAAGCTCATACCTCAAAGATCACTCACCATGAATCTTCACCAGATGAACCTTGACATCAATGACATCAACCTTGACATCAATGACAACATTTCTCAACACTTTGGTGTATTGGAAATGTAGTTAATGCTTAACTAGTCACTAGAGATTGGCTAATGTTATTCCAACCCAACCCATTAACGCATTATTCTAGGTCACATTAGTTTGAATAGCATAATCTAGTGTTTTAAATAAAAGAGAAGGAAAATAATGCTATCTACATAGGATAAAAAGTATTTGAATATATATGACTCAATTGCATACACATGCACAATGATTCAAATTATCACAAACATGCAGAAATATCCTAGATGGTTCCAATACTTAGTAGATAGTTCTAACCTACTAAGCCATCTAACAAGCACTAGACATGACCTGTTCAATTTTCATTGTCTATTTATTGATCTAAATCAAACATAGCCCATATAGAGAACATTTCATGACTATGACTGAGCATAACACAAAATAAAATCCTAAATAGGTTAAGTACCCAATTTTTTTGTATTTATATTTACAGTAAATTAAAACACTCTACTAGTGACTCATATTTGTATGTGGGTTTTTATATCTTATATAATCTTAATATTCTATAATTTTATTTTATTCAGATAACTAAATCTAAAATTAAATAAAACATATTGGTGAAACCATTATTTATCAAAAATATAACACATGCTAGGTTACCTTAGGGTTTATTAATTTTGTCATTAGGGTTTTAGATTTTTATATTTAGATCTAATTTCTAATTTCCAATTCATAAGTTGCATATTTCATAAGGTTTCCATTCTCCAAACCCTATTTTTCTATGTTTGCTCTCATTCTAAGAATAAGATTTATGCTTCTACTCTTTTCCATCTCAGGGTTTGGTAACTTTTCCATGAGTATGTATCCTTAAAACCCTAATAGTCTAATTATATGGACCCCTTATCATCTACACATGCCATGCTCTATAGTTATGAAATGAATGGAAAAAACAAGTTTTAGATTATCATACTTGTGTGCCTAATAACATTGCTTATGTAGGTGAAGAATATAAATGTGTAAGTGAAGGAAATGATTATAATATTTATTGTCATGTTGATGTTGAAGATTGGAATACTAGTGATTTAACTTTATATATTTCTAGTGAAGAGGAATAACAATATAATAAGATTACAATGGAATAATTCAGTTCTCCTTCACCCTCTATAATTTTTTCCATTAGTCACACACTAGATCAAGAAGAAATTAATAGTCAATTAATTAAATAACTTCTATATCCTAGTATGATTCCTCTTAAGAATGAAGATACATTAAATCAATATATTGAGGATTTATATGATGAATCAAATAATTCAATGTCTTGCAATGTTTTTCCTCAAATTAATATTATTTAGTGATATACAACTTTATGCTTCTATTGAAAAATAATGAATTAATATTTTCAAATCACTACTATCCATACTAGCCACATCATCTATATGATTCATACCATAAGTGAGATTTAAAACCAAATAATTTATCTCACTTAATAATCTAAATCATGCCACACTAACATTGATTGAAAATTCATACTAGGCCAACCTGTAATACGAAGCATACTTAAATTTTTTTACCCTAATGGATTTGTCATGCCTAATTTCCAAATGTTTTATGGCCATGGAGATTATAGTAATCACTTAACTCAATATGTACTCTCTTTTGACACATACTCAAATGATAAAAAATTATTAAAAACTTTACACGAAAAAAATAACATGGGTAGCCTTAGATTGGTTCAATAGTCTCCCTAGTGGCTCTTTACCTTTCTTTAACAAGATAAAAAAACTTTTCTTATCCAAATTTTAAAAGCATAAAGTCACTAGATTAGCATTAAAACATCTTCAAAGCTTAGTACAATAGGGTCATGATGAAATTATCGAAGGTTACATTTTATGATTTGGAAATACATTAAATTGTTTAATGTATCAACACTCATATTTATATAAGTGATTTATATTTAGAAAAGGCCTTGCATCTCCACTTAAGGAAAGATCACTTAAAACTCTTATCCCTATTTTGAGTGACTTTGGATGGATATTTTTGTCAATTCAAAAAATATCCCACATGTTCCCACTTTAGATTCACATAAGTCTATAAATTCAAGTATTAAAAGTGCATCTTAGAAGGTGTTACACATAAGGAAGTTAATAAAAATAAATCACATTATTAAGAGAAAGTTCCAACCAAGGTCATTAATAAGAGGGATGCGATATGATCCTTCCTACAAATAGATTAACCAATGCCAAAATACAATAAAAAATTTTGCATTTGAAATGGAAATAATTATATTGCTTGTAAAGAAAACATAATTATATTACAAAAAAGAGAAAAATTGTATTACAATATTGTTAGCATCTTCGAGGGGGAAACCTAATTTGAGAAATATCAATAATATAGATTTGTGAATGTATTTACTATATCTTAATCAATTTATTTATATTAATTCTACTCTACCAAACTATCACTTCCCATGCATGTGGGATTATTATAATTAGCTCAAGGTACGACTTACAAAACATATGCGACCATAGATTTTATTAATAATATTAATTACAAATAAATAGTTAGGATGAAGGGGTCCTAACATGCCCTACCCCTTAAAATTATTTTATTTTAAAGTTGAAAATGAGGAAACAACTACTAAAGTTGACAAAGAGGTTCCTAAGTGGTATCTTGAAATTGCATCCCATGCTATTGAACTAAAACCTCAACGATGGACTGAATGTGAAGTTGACAAGAGTGCCTAGCCAATATAAATTTAGGTTCAAGAATATGAGATTCATCTACATGAAGTTTAGAAATTATGGTCTAAGCTATGACATTATGGGCTAGGACTTTATTAAAACATGACATGTGAAAAACTAGGACACACAAAGAAGGTGGGAGTTTGCACATATAGGTGATTGGACCAATATTTTGAATAATATTATAAGGCCCATAAAACTTGGGAGAGATTTTATAGTGACCCTAAAATTTCAAATAGGATTAATTATAAGGCGTTAATTTGAGGAAAAACATATCCCTAGGTTGAAAGGCATGCTCCTAACGATGCTATTCAGCCTAATGATTCATTAGATTATGAGCTAGGTCAAAAATATCCTTGAGAAGCCAAAGAATATTCTCTCGTGCATTGAGGGCAGTATCCACTAACATCACATGAGAATTTTTTGGTGGGTAAGAGAGGAGAGATGGGCATTTTTGACCATATACAAATTGTAATGGAGACATCTTGGTGGTTATGTGATAAGTGGTGTTGTACCACCATTTAGAAAGGGATAAAAATTTGACCCAATGATGATACTGATTAGTGAAAAAGAAATAAAGATGTGCTCTAGGCACATTTTTATAATTTTAATTTGGCCATTTGTCTCTAAGTAATAGTCAAAGCTCATTTTTAGCTGAGTTCCCATGTGCCTTAAGAGTTTTTGTTATAAATGAATGGTAAATATTGAGTTTTGATCAAATAAAATAGAATTAAGGATGCCATGATTGCCAAAAATTTGGTCAAGGAATGTTTGGGTGATAGTAAAAGTAGTGTAAGGATGGGCCAAGGCACAAAAATGGGAATATTTGGAGAGGAAATCCACCACCATCAGTATGTCTAATTTACTACCAGAGTTTAGAAAGCCTTTGATAAGATCTATGGAAATATCCATATAGATGTGTTGTAGAATGGGTAGTGGTTTAATCAAGACTAACATGGATATTGTTTAACCTTTTTATCATTGACAAGCATCACACTTTGTAAAAATATTCTTAATATTATGCTTAATTACTTACCAAAATAAATTATGATGAACACGCTCAAATGTTTTTATGAAACCCTAATGACATGATGAAGATGATGCATGTAATTCATACAAAATGTTGTGTTAGAGATTGGATATTTTATTTAATACAAAGAAACCATTGAGTTTTAAGGATTGGCCATTCCAAATTTTGTTGGGTTTGGATGCAGGGTCAATGGATAATTATTGGATGAGTTTTTATGAGTGACTATCCTAGTGCCATTATTATTGTAGATCACACATCCAATCAGGAATAGGTACAAATAATGAACACAAATTTGCATGTTTATCATATTTTAAATAAAGTGTATTAGTGATGACATTCTCCTTTCCCATTTTATAAGTGATCTCATAATCATACCCCATCAATTCAGTGACCCATTTTTGCTAGTCCAACGAAGAGACCCTTTGTTCTAAGAAGTATTGGAGACCGTGATGATATTTTTTGATACAAAAATATCATCTTACCAAGTTTTAGATTTTAAAATATGGTATTAGACACTTATAAATGTTAGTTTTGACCTACCTTCACTAGATGAATTATGTGTCCATATATGACTATAATTTACCATTATCCCACATTCACATGTTGTATATGGGTCCAATCCTTCTAAATTATTGTTAGTTGCCTATAAGGATTACCCTATTCCATGCTAATCTAGTAAAATATCATACCTAGATATCTTTGGATTATTATATCATTATTAATATATTCTAAACAATAGTATCAGACTCAAAAAATATCATTTGATGGTACATCATGAGTCTGATGGTTTTGTCCTTAAGCCAACAACGACCATATTTTAAAACCAAATCATTCCTATGGGTTAGGACATATTCATAGTGTGTTGATGGCATGGAAAATTACCCAAAGAGTTTCATATAAATATAAATAATTTTATACTTATTATATAACATTTATCTGGACTTACATCTATACACTACTACATATTCAAAGGGACTGCACTATTCTTCCTAAATTGTAAATTAATTGACAAGTATTAGGTCTTAGCTAAGATTGAAGCACCTCAAATCCAAGCCAAAGTTTCCATTTTGAAAGTGTCATAAAATAGATCATAGGTTGCATACATTCAAGGAACACTAATGTACACATTCATCTAAAGGGGAGACTAGATGCAATTTGAATTACCTCTTCAGAGTATTAGATATGTAGGCAATGCTCAAACATTCAATGTTGATTAGTTGGAGTTAAATCAACCCAAATTTATTTCCCTTTTTCGGGCCTAATTTTATCATTAAAATTGGACCTAGGTCTTTAAGTGAAGGAGATAATATTTTGGGTGTAATGTACATAGTCAGGCTTTATGATTGCACACACTGTCATAACAAAAGCAGTTGCACTAGCTTGTCTCTAAACAAAAGTCTTATATTCATGTAGATAGAAGTATCAGACTTCATGAATCCATATTAAAGTAAATTTTCCTTGCACCACTCCATAAATCCATAATATTTAATAAATTCAAGTCTTTTGATGAGTTATGCCATACAGTAAGAGACCGAGAAGTCAAGATCATAGCTTTGAACAAACTCAAGTATACACCTATTGCTAAAACTCATCCAACAAAGTTTTAGAGAAAACCAAATTAAAAGGTTAACTATATAGATGCAAAAAATACATCAACATCCTCAAATACTTTCACATAAGTTACTCGAATGAAACCTCATCTCTATCCCTATACCACCAATGGTTGATATGAGTAGGCCTAAACCTAAAGGATATGACAGTAATGCATATTGCAATTATGATCTATCTACATATAATTATACAAACACAAACTTCAAGCTAAGATATAAGATACAAGATCTAATTTATGATAACATTATTGATCTTAGCACACCTACAAAGGATTCTAGACCACAACCAAATAAAAAATTAAAGTCAATTTTTTTCTTTGATTAATTTTCCAAACATGAGGCAACCAAGGCTATGGATACTTATGAAGTAAATTATACATATAATGTATATACACCTCCCATTAAATATGATAACCCATTGACAAAATTATTATTACACTTATGTAAACATTAACACAATGAACTATGATCACATATGATGATAGTGATATTAACAAGGATGATTAAGATCTCCATGCACTATTTATATGAGCTTACATAAATCCGCACCTTATACATAGTGTCATGGTTGATAATGGTTTAAGTGAAAATATTTGTACAATGAAAATAATTAACTCTCTTAGATACATGCAAAAATATTTTTAAGACATGTCAAAGGAGTTAAAGGATTTGATGGACATATATAGGACACTCTCAGGTGCATTATGATACGTCTTTAGGTGGGCAGTGCCATAGTGACTAATTTTTTTCTAGTTTTTTTGAGTAATGGGGTCTTTGACATGTTGTTAGGATGCCCTTGGATATAAAATATTCATGAATTATCATCTAAAATTAATTGATGTATCAGGTATATATAGTGAAACAAGCTAGTCATAGTTTTCAGCGTTTAATATGAGTACCCTCTTTGTCTAGTGGTATCTCCTCTTCCTCCACCCCCACTACCACCACAGTTGGTTGTTATACCTAATAAGGATGGTTATATAGAGATTTTTGTTACACATATGTAGGATCATTATAAAAATATAATTGTTACATATATTTAGTATATTTATATACACCTAATTTAGAAGAAAATATGGGACTCTCATAAACAACTAGTTCTCTAATGTCCATCACATCAGAGAGTCATTCAAGACCTGCAAAGGCCTTTGACTACTATAACACACATCAAGAAAATTATATGGATAGTTTAGTGTGTTACATAGTGAACATAGGAATATATACATTCTCTTACCATATAATATATCCCACAGAGTCCTAGGCTTCCTAGAATCACCTATCATATTCAAGATCCTATGAGTAGTGATGGCAATTGTCACATTAGCACACCCAACTCCTCAGATTTTGATACACCTATATTTGGAAATTTTTCGATTATAAAAGTTGATCCTTATACCATATGAGATGGGTACCTACCATGACCTTGATGGGATAATTGGTTATCACTTTTCAAAGTTCAAGATATATTTCAAAAATACAAAAAGATTAAAATATAAAAAAATTAGAAAATCAAGACCTAAGTAGTACATGACTACTAGTTACATTATTTAGATATGTTATTGATCACATGTTTGTTAGATGATGTATATTTTTTTTCATACACACATGTATTTCATGGTATATGAGTGCGATGTAGGATATACATATTATAAATGGATACATAGATGTTAAAATTTACTATACCCAAGGGCCATGCCAATGTTGGAATAATAGGTCACATTATTAAAGTTTATATCTTTTTATGACCTTTTACCATTTTTAGATACATATATTGTATACATGTATTTCTCATTACTCATATCTTACATAGTGTTATATGGATATGTGACTTTACTATGATGTGACATTTACATATATGGATGGTGTAGACTAATTTTCACTTGCTCTATGCTTCATTTATTATTTCTCTTTCATGTCAGGCTAGTCATTTCTAGTCTATTACGTGTGGCCTTGTGTGTGAAAAATTTTCATTTCTCTTGATTGTATCCATTCACACATATTCTCACTTTATACTTTCACCCCATGGGTCTTATGAACCCCCTCACACTAATGCATGGGTATTTTATATAGCCACACAATCCCCTACATACTTTAATTGCTCAACAACACACAAAATCATTAAATGCATACACTATTATAATTTACTATAACACAACATGATGATAATACATCACATTATCTTATTAAATAATATTCCAACAACCTTTTATGATTTAAGACAAATTTAAATATGAAATATTTGTAAAATTACAATGAATTTTTTTCAAATAGCTAGATCCATTCCAAAGGCCTACACACAAGGCAAGTGATTCAAAAATACATGCATATATTTACTTGCAATAGATTCATAGGTAGCTAATGTGAAATAATATCCCATGTGCAGGGTCCATGCAAAATTATCTTAAATACATTGTTGCAAAATATTTCTTAAATGAACTTACGCAAAGGTTCACAAGTTTCCTTATGATTAATCTATTGACACCTTCATATTATCGAGTACATAAATCAAACAAATTATGTGAAAGTAACTATGAATGCCCAAATTACCACTCATTCTCACAACTGCACATAATAATCTATCTTTAGGTCCATCAACTTCCTATTTTATTTCCCAGTTATTAGGCACTTATTCTATTATTTCTTTGTCTCTTTTATCATCCACTACAACACCCAAACATCTTAAAATATCCATAAACTTTAAACAAACTTGCATATTTCTCATCAATTTAGCCAAGTTTGTGAGTCTTGGCACTCTAGGCAATATTGTAACAAAACCTCTTTGGTGTACAATTTTTTGGGAATCAAATAAAAATCACTACACATTCTACCCTTTAATGTTTGATGAATACAAAATATTGAAATAAGTAAATTTAAATTATACCCTTTAATGTTTGATTATAAAACAATCACAAGCTTTGTTTCTATTAAGTCACAAAATTGGAATGTTGGATCCTATTGGAGTTGTTGCTAGAATCCAGATAATGCGAGTGCAATAGAGACATGATCACACTAGTTGAAGCAAGTGCACACCACATAGATGCTAAAGCAATTTGAAAATAACACAAGAAGATAAATTGCACAAGACAAAATGGAGAAAACCAAAATCTGATTAACATGAGATGGCCAAAGTGAGGACTACAAATAGGAGAGTACGTAGGTAACTCCTCCACAAAAGGTGGACAAGGCACCCCAAGAATAGACTGTAACTCCTCCATGAAAGGTGGTGACAAGGTGCTAAGAATAGAGAAGTAACTCCCATCAAGGGAGTTACTTATGACATTCTTATGACACCTATGACACATCTATGACACACACCTCCACATAAGCTAGCCTATCCCACAAATGTAGGAAAACTCCATGTATGCACAAGAAATACAATTTCCCTAATTAAAAAATAGGGAAAAATAAAAACCTACACTAATAGATCCATTTATGGTTAATGTTTAAAATGTTGGATCCATTTATGGTTAAAGAAATATATAAACATCCAATGATATAAACAATATACTTGTATACATGTATTGTTTGTGACAAACTAAATCCTGATCAAGTATTGATGGAATGGCAGTCCATTGATTCATATGTGTGTTTGCAAAGGGTATTTCTATATATTGTGAAGAACTCTAGGTTGTAGAGGAATTATAAACCCAAAAAAAATACCTTGTTTGTTGTTGTTATAATAAAAGAGAGTTATTCTGAGTCCCATTTATAATAGGGAAGTGTAAAATAAATATTTTTAGTATAGAAAAATAAAAATAAAAAAACTAATTAGAAACATATATTTATAAAGATGTAGTTTTAACATTGGTAAAATTGTAACAATCCAATGCAATGTCATTTTGGCTGAGTGATTAAGGTGAGTGCTTGCTAAGTACATGGGGTTTCCCCATGAGATTTCAAATCTCTGAGTTGATAGATACTTGATTTGCATTCTAACATCTTATTTAGCTGATGAGATCACACCAAACATGAAACTACTCTACTGCCCAATTATTTTTTAAAGTAATATGTTGTGTTGTTATTTGTAGTGTGTGAGTTGAGTTGATATAACATTAAAGTTAGGTCTAAGATTGGGCTGGGTTGGGCTGGGCTAAATTAATAAACATCAATGAAATGAAATGGAGGTTGCTAACTTGATGAACATCAATGAAATGGAGGTTGATTTAAATTTAGAGGCATGCAAAAAGGTAATTTTAATATTAATGTTATTGAATTTGATCCCACATGTGTGGTACAAGTGGTGAGAAAGTAGAATAGAGCGTATAATAAGGATGAGATGGTGTGAGAGAGAATGCATACTTACTTGGGTGGGGTGAATCAGTGATCAGGAAGGCTAATGGCTTAGGGAGGGCACCTTCATTGCACTTAGAAGGGGGATTTGCCTAGATCTCCCATTGTGGAGAGCGCATATCATAATTTATGGTAGAGGGGGATCATATTCATGTGGAACCCCCACAATATAAATACCAATGCTAAGGTCACTGCTAACTCCCATGATATGCTCTTTTTTATATGTTTAGGCAATCTTATACTGCTTGATGCCAATAAATTAGGGGTGGCTTCATTTGATTTTCTGACTATAAATTTCATTTCAACCCAACACCTTCCTTTCTACTTTTTTTTATGCAACATACATAATACCTTCTTTTCTACCTTTTGTTGTCCAATAGAGGGCATGGTGGTTTGAAAAAGGATGGGTATGGTAGTGTGTTTATTTATACATTCAAAATGGGGTTATGTTTGATTTTCTCAGAAGCTTATTATTGTCTTTAGTATGCATCTAATGGATAGATAAGTGTGTAAAATGTGTTTTACATTATGTTTGATCCATTTATTTTATAAATTTGATAGTGTTTTTTTAAGAAATATTATGCAATAAATTATCATCCACCCCCATTTAAGTTGGGTTTCACCTTAATTTTGACATGGGAATATGTAACAAGAAAAATGCAAACACGGGGATCTACTCCACTCAACTCATCAATGCAATTGAAATAAAAAAAAGGAGATGCTACATAGTCATACACTCATATATACTATATTACTACCATTACTATCATAGGAACATTTTTTTTAACTATTACAGTCTCTAAAAAATAATTGGTGGTTACTTAAGAACTTGTTTGTGGTTGCTCAAGAACCTACAAATAATTTTTATTCGTCTATTGCTTAGACCATGACCATGTATTTTTAGGTGTATAATCAGTGTAAATATACTAATTTCAAAGAAAAATACATAACTTGTATTCATCCCTTATTTTGGAAGGAGCTCCCTTTTAGCTAGGGATAAGACTTGTAAAGCTAAAATCCTTTGAGGCTACATATTTTTCCTCCATATTATAGTGCCATTACAACTAATTTTGAGTGGGATGTTGGGTTATTTAATATTTTCAAACAAAAATCAAATTTATTATGTCTTCATGTAATTTTCAACCTAAATATTTGCATGTTAATTTCTAATGAAAGAGGATCCAAGTTCACAATAAGTCCTACATAAATTAAAAACACTTACTATAGAAAATAAGAACATTAGGGAAATTTTTAATTATAAATAGTCCTTCTAAATAAATATCTAAAATATGAAAATATGACATATGAAATTAATGTAAATCATTAAAATGATGACATGATTTAACTAATTATATAGGTTTGGATTTGGTATGGTACATACTAGTATGGTTTTAAGTACTGTGGTCTTGGAATAGGCCTAATTAGGCCTAAAAGAGGGATATTTCCCAAAAGAAGTGATAGATAAGAGAGGAATTGGGTTATGAAACTTTATCTATAGTTCACAAGGGGTAAATGAAGACTAAAAATGGGATTAGATCTTTAGAAGAGACCCTGAATTTGTCCAACATGGCAAAGTTGCTTACGAAAAGGCTACAATCCTTATGAGAGAACATCATGACCTTAAGGTGCAAATGAAGTTATAGGGTATGGTTTATCATTTATAATATGTTCTTGTAGGAATATAAAGATCATTTCAAATTATTGATGTGAAAGACTTGAATACCTAATGCCTATATGAAAATGTGACTCTTGAGACTTAAGGTAACACCTAGTGAAGGCTAAGCAAGGTGCAAGAGCAATTTAACCAAGAAAAGGAATGTAAGGTGGTAGAAATTGATTTAAAATGATATTAAATAAGTATAACACCATTATAAAAAGTTTTGCTATATATTAAATAAATAGGTATATGTTCAAAGAGACTGTTTAGACCTCATCAAAGAAGGGGAAGATTGAGCTATACATGGCATGTTGAATGACCAACCATCATCATAAAAGAGACCAATTGGATAATGAACTATATTATGAGAAATTCTCCCCATATCTCTGCATCATGACTCCTTTTTTTTGGTTCCTTCAAGTGTTGTGTAGATTGTGTACTTAGAAACATGTTTGCACTACCTGAGAAGGGGTTCTTTGTTCTATTTAATTTTAAGAGGTATTTCAATCCAAACCAAGGGTTAGAAAAGCTATATATAATGATAAAACACTTTATTATTTCAAGTATTACAACCTATCAACATCTGTACTATGTCTCCCATAAGGAATGACTGTGATTGTATGGATGCAACAGGGTAGTATACACCTGTAAAGAGATATAGTCATGGTCTAGGTTCCCACATGAGTTTATAACTTATATGGAGGCTTGACCAACTCTGTATCAACTCAATATACATCATATAAACATATATAGTTTCTATATCAACTCTATAATACTTTTTTTCTTGATACAAAGTTTGACTAAACAGGGCTCTTATTAGCCTACAAAACTTTCCTGAGTATTTCTTTCATATGATTGAAAACCATTTAGTAAAATCAATGAAAAACCATGATGAAAACTACCTATCAATAAACACAATTAGATATCAACTTAGTTCATATAGGATTATTTCTTCCATAATGTTTTCTCATAATTATTGATTAAACATGCAAACATAGTGGGTATTTGATAGACTTTACACATGCAGTCTTTACACAATGAACTTGTTGATAATCAATCAAATGATTCCTAAACCTTCACATACTTATAATAAGTCTTCTAATATTTAATTTTTTTATAAAAACATGTCATAAGTATATTTTTTCCTTCCTTTTGTTTAAAAAATCAATGTACTGTATATGCATAGGGTAAGGACTATAATATTAAATCACATCAAAGGTATCTTGAAACAAATAAACTGAACACTTGAATCATCTCAAGAAAACCAACATATACTTTAATAAATTGGCCATACACATATTTAACAATCATCATAATTATATAACAATGCTAGAATCATTCAATACATTGGTCATTCTCAAAATTTTGTTAGTGTATATCCATATTGTGTAAACAGAGGGTCAAGTTTTGTCTATTTCAAACTATGTGCAAGTTCTCAAATGATTTCATTGATTAAAATATGTCAAATATATCTTCCTCACTCATTCCTTAATCCTAGAACCTTTTTTATGTGTTTTTATTCTCCTTTGAGCATAGGATTATACCTAACTATACATGAAATTGTAGGCTACATAGGGCCTGAGCATAGAACGCGATTCAATCTTACATCCAATATGTTTGGAATCACATTTAAATACCTCATAATATAGAAATATGACCTAAAATTCAATAAATTACCTCAAACAACATCCAAATTAATCTTCCCATGAAGCTCTTACCTTCTTCTCAGTTTCTCCAATAAGGGATGTAGGTGTTTACATAGTCTTTGCAAGTCAACCTTTACACAAGGTCTACAAGATTTGAAAACCCTTAAAAAAATATTCATAACATATGCTTGACCTTATAACTCCTAATAAACCACAATAAAATTTCAAATTCATAACTTATTCCATTATGTTTTCTTACATAGTTATCTCAAATGGACTTTTCTTGACTTGTGATTGGTTCTACATTCACTTACAGGCTATGGAGTTTCTTTATCAGGTACTATTGAAACAATATACCAGTTTTTAGTAAGTCTTAAATAAATATGATATGAAACTTACCACTTACATGAGTGAACCCATTACCCCTCCATATCATCTTCTATTCCAAGTGTATAAACACAGACCTTCTTGTTATGGAATACAATCACACAGTGCTCAAAATAGTTTAGACATCAATTTGAAAACTTGAAATGATTATTTATAGAATATCATAAGCATGTTATAAGAAATAACTTAATCCACTACAATCAATTTTATCTAAATAATACATATTTCCATTCAAAGGCTCATCCTATGCTATCAATTTTCAAACCACATAATAGACCAGTTTGAAAAACATAGTTTACAGGCTAAAACAGATTCTACAAAGTAGTTATCAAAATAAAGAACTTATATTTTATTCTTTGGGTTATTTTACATCTCTCCTTTAAATCAAACCCATACAACCACATTTCATTTTGAATACCCCCAACAAATACATGAACAAGTCCTTTTATTGGCATGTAACTCACTTAACTAACTTTTGTAACTTCCTCTTTGTACATTGAGGAAAGTTCCTAAATTACCTAAACCTTCTAACAACACTTAATTACTCTTAAGACCCCTAATAACATAAGGTCATAACACTTTGACCTTTTATAAAATCACAAAATTGGAGAAATAATATCAAACATTTCAAATATTTGAATTGACCATTTATGAGTCCAAATTCAAAGTTGATAGCAGTCTAATAGCTCAAAAAGTTTCCTATAGACCTCCTAGGACCAAAACAACCTACTAAAACTCTAAACATGATAATTAGACAAATATTTACAAAGGAGGTAGTGATGATCCCACTTCAAACATCTTCCAAGACATTTTTATCTACTATATCCAAAATTTGGATGGATTTCATTGGTTAAATTTCAAGTTATAGGTCTTTTATTTTCAACAACCTTGTTCTAGGGTTTGACTGTGCTACAGGAAACCAAGAGCTTCATTTTGATTATTAATTAATAATATTGACTCTTTGACTTATATAAAACCTCATACAAGACCTAAACAACATCCTCTATATAATCATTCAACCAACTCCAACATAATTTTCTCACATGTAATAATTGATTGTGGAGGGTTGTGTACATACAGAAATAGTGTTTAATGAACTTTCAATAACAAGAGTATGGATTTGGAAAAAAATGACTTAAAAGAGAATCGATTCTCATTTAAACATACAATAACTTTGTGAAAAAAATAAATTAATCAACAACACACCTTTTATTCATAAGAAAATGACTCCTTTCTACTACACAGACCCTTATTTTGTCATTGCAAACTGTCAACTCTTGTGCCCTCACTAAAATGAATTTTGATCATATAGTTTAGAGTTTCCTCAAGATATCCAGCACATCCAAGAAGTTCAATCATTCAAAAATAATGATTAATTGTAGGCATAATGCAATTAGAGTTAGTCATGCCATTGAAGTATTTACAACCCTCATCCACTAAACCTACATAGTTTCATTCTAATAAAACACAAGAAAAGATTATATGGTTAAGGTGTTGGGTGAATATTTTGTCACTAGTAAACTGATGGGCAAAATAGGTGTTTCAACCACAACATAAGGAGATTTATCGACCAAATGTGCAAGTCGACCATATCAAAAGGGGACAAATCTCTCCTCTCATCAAGGGGAGGTTCCATATAACTATAAGGTACTATATACTATATATATAAGCTGAAAATAACACTCAGGGTAGGATAACACCATCCATCTCTTTTTTTTTTCCAGAGATGATGTTCACAGACATAGGAGAATTCTAGTGAAAACACTGAAGGCATTCTCTTCTTTCAGAAGTGGTCTACAACAAACAACATGAATTCTTTCTAGTAGTGATAAGTAAATGTAAAAAGACACAATAACCAACAGGATGAGGTGTAGCACAAAGTCTCCACCTCAACTGACAAAGAGTGAAATACAAAGGACAAGGGGGCACAAAGTCATCCCAAGATCCTTTACACAAAAACAAACTGAAAACACACACACTAAAGACAATTGTGGTAGCTCAAAGTCTTCCCATAGTTGGCTTTAGGACACCTTCCAGGTTACTTCCACTAGTTCTGCTTATTTAATTAAATGGACAAAAATGCATTTAGGAAATAGACATAAGAATAATTTTCTCAACTACACAAGCTATTCTAGCACAAAGTCTGAAAGGTCACTTACTTTCTCATTCAAATAACGAAATATGATTAACAATCTGAGCTCAAAGTCTCAGTAATGCCTTTCAATTTGGGCAGAGTTTTACTTATGATAACAAAAAGATCTCCTTTGCATAGAATAAGAGATTACAATATATAGTGCTCCAAGAAAGACTTGGGCACTTTGTTTCATGGAATTGCCCATGCTACATTCAATGCCTTGAATGAATTTTTAGTTTTGTCAAGAGGCCATGCTGGAATAGGGCATCGACCTTAGCTGTGGTGTGTCAATTCATCTCAAATGTCTCTTTTTGAAGTATGGACCACCTAGTCCTCTTCATGATATGTGCACAGTTGTCCACTTTACCTTTTCTCGATCTAGAAAAATAAGCCGCGTTATTGAGTGCTCGCACTCTCTGATGTCCACCTGTTGGACTGTTCTACCTACTGGAATAACTCCCTTTTAGATATTTTAGTATCCCCTGTAGCTTTTTGAGCTCTCGAGATATCTTCTTACCTTCAGTAGGCTCTTTTGGCTTTTTTTTAGCTATTCATTGAGTTTTGTCTTCAGGTTTCATGCCATATTTTTAAAAAAATGGGCATTTCATTACCCTAAATTTGACGTCCACAGGGACGTCATTGGTCACTTGGTCATCTGAACTACTTTGAACCTTGAACCTTTGAACTTTTGAGGTGCATCATTTCAATGTTTCAATGGTTTGGTCGGTCTTATCAGCTCCTTAGTTCAATCACTTCTTTAGTTTAATCACTTTCTTTCCTCGTCGGTTGAACCATCTCTTCGAACTTGTCTCTAGAATCTTTTGATTCCTTCCTTTGCTCGAAGATTCCTTGAACCTTTGAACCTTTGAAATTTGAACCATTTTGGTTCAAAGTTCAATGGTTCATTCTCTTTCTCTTAATCCTTTGGTCCTTTAAAGTTTCTGGATCCTTTTCTTTTCTGTTGAACTCGTTGAACCTTTGAACTTTGAACCATTTTGGTTCAAGGTTCAATCGGTTCAACCTTTCTTTCTTAGCTCTTCAAATCCTTTGTTCTTCTAAGTCTCTTGAACTCTATTGAACTCGTTGAACCTTTAAACTTTGAACTCTTTTGGTTCAAGGTTTAATAGTTCAATGGTTCAATCTTTTGTTCTTTGAAGTCTTATTTTCTTTAAGTCCTTTGAATCCGTTGAAATTTTTGAAGCGGTTGAAGTTTGAACTTGCCGAAGTGCTTAACTCTTTGAGTCTACCGATGTCATTGAACCTTTGAACCCATTGAACCTTTGGAGGCAGGGTTCAATGGTTCAATCTTTTGTTTGAAGCCCGTCGACAAGTCTTTTGATTGAACTTCGACATTGAACCAGCCTTGAAATGCCTAAGTGTTGGGAACTTATTTCTTTGTGATAGCTCGCCTATTGAAGTTGTTGAACCTATGAGTCCCTTAGCTGAAAAATCTTGAATAGTTGAAGAATTGGAGCACTCAAAACATTTTTTGAGAAGGGAAGAGAGAATTTTGGCTTGCAAGACTAAAATGGTTGATATTTTGTCCCCAAAAATGAGTGATAGATTTTGGGAACAACAGCTGGCTCCAGTTGGGGAAATTCCATCGATTGTAAAAACAATCAAAGGAAGTAGAAACTAGAATCTCCAGTGCCTTTAAGTATGCCATTGGGATACAGAGTCATGCTACCCAAAAATAAAAGTGCCAAAAAAAATGAAAATGAACAACACAAAATAGAACTAAAGACTATACAAATATACAAATGTATAATTGGACTTATCTAATACTTCAAGAATTAAAGTGCTTCAGATGCTGCCCACTATAAGGTAATAAAAATGGCATGTCGTCTTGATACTAATAAGAAACTATTTTCACCATTGAGCTAATGAATAACAAACTGGCCTCTCCATAGAGAATCAAATTTCCCATGCATTCCCTTTGGTTCTCTTCTCTTGTCCCATAACAAAACTTGATCTCCAATCTAGAAATCACAGGTTTTTGCTTTTTGGTCAAAGAGATTCTTCACTAGACTTTGATGCGCAATGATTCGGTCTACCACCATAGTTCGTTGCTCATGCAGCTCAGTCAAGCACATGATCCTTTTGTCAATGGAGCTTTCATATGTCTGATCTTCGACTGCCTTTTCCAATTTTAGTGCTGGCAATTCCAAGGTGATTGGTATCTTTGCATTGAGACCATACAAAAGTTGGAATGGTGACATACCTATCGTTCTCTTGGGTGTAATTCTATTTTCCCATAAAGCATCAACCAATGCTTTATGCCATGTTCGTTGGTTGTCATCTGCCAGCTTTCTGATGATGGTCACTAGGTTCTTGTTACTCGATTTTGCTTGGCCATTCCCTTGTGGAAAATAATCAGAGGAGTGGGAGAGGGTAATCCCATAATAAAAATAGAACTGAGTAATCTCATGGGAAGAGAAATAGGATGCATTGTCTATCACAATCTTGGTTGGGACCCCAAACCTAGAAATGATGTTTTCCTTGAGGAAATTTCATACTACTTCTGAAGTAGCATGCTTGGCTGGAATAGCTTCCACCCATTTGGTGAAGTAATATGTGGCTATGAAGACATAATCATGTTCATCGATTGAAGACGAGTTTACAACACCAATTAAATCGATTCTCCATTGCTAAAATGGCTCTTCTATTACCACTGACTTAAGAGGCAAAGCAACTAACTTTGGTCTTCCAACGAATTGTTGGCATAGTTCATATCTTCGTACCCATTTTTATGCATCTTGAAATAGAGTAGGCCAGTAATACCTAGCTCACAAAATCTTATGGGTAGTTATAGGCGCAGAAAAATGTCCTCCATAGGCCAAATTATGGAAGGACTCCAAAAGTTAGTTATGTTGGACTTTATCCACGCAGTGAAGGAACACTCCATCGAGGTTCATCTTATACAAGTTGTTGTCCCATAGGACAAAATTGGCAACTTTTAACTTGATAGTCCTCTTTTCTTTACGAGACATGTGAGAAGGACACTCACCATACGTAAGGAAATGAGCAATACTTGAATACCACTCATTCATGGTGGAGACACAGAGGACTGTTGGCGTGTCTTCAATTTATGCTTCTTCATGCCTTGTTTCTTCTTGTATGTTATTAGCAATCAATTGGCAGAGACCCCTTCCCCACACAAGCTTCATTGGTTTGATAACAAGATCAAACTCCTAGATTTTAGCAACCCAATTGCCCCTTTTGGTTCCAAACTCCTGCTGAGTTAATATGGATTTGACTATGGTATCAAGAACTAGGGCAATAATGTGTGAATTCAGGATGTAAAAATAGAAGTGCTTTACTACTTTTACCACTGCATAAGCATGTTTTTCTAGATTTGAATATTTTAGTTCATGAGATTTGAGAGGACAGCTCATGAAGGATATGGGGGATTCCACACCTTCCTTGTTTTGTTGAATCAGGATTGCTGAAAGTGTGTGCTCAGAAGCATAACTATACATTATGAAATCTTTGGTATAATCTGGACAAACTAGAATTGGGGCATGGGTGATAGATGTCTTGATGTCTCAAAATGCCAATTTGCCTTCTGCAGTCCAACTGAAAGTGGCCTTTCCCTTCATCATGTTCACAATGTGGTGAGTCTTCTCGGTGAACTTAGGAATGAACCTTCATAAAAAATTCACCTTTCTGAAGAAAGAGTGAACTGCAGTCTTACTTGTGGGTAGAGTAAGCTCTTGGATGGATTTGACTCTTTCTGAGTCAATCTTTATGCCTTTTTGAGATACAATGTGTCTGAGAAGTTTTCCTTTTGTTACCCCAAAAATAGACTTCTTGGGATTTAGAGAAATGCCATTCTGGTGACATCGTTCCAGCACTTGTTGTAAATGGTGCACATGATCAAGACGATGTTTGGAAAAGACTATTAAATCATCAAGGTACACCACAATGAACTTACCCATTTCATCTTTGAAATTAAGGTCCATTGCTCTCTAAAAATTGGTGCTAGCATTTATCAGGCCAAATGGCATTCTTTGATATGCAAAGGTGCCCCAAGGTGTGGTGAAGGTAGTCTTATGTTAGTCTACTTTGCCAACTTCCACTTGATTGTACCCTGAGAAGCCATCTAGCATTGATAACATCTATGAACCAATCACCGTCTGAAAGACTTGATCCATGATGGGTAGAGGGTAATTATCCTTTAGGGAGGATTGATTCAAATTCCTAAAATCCATGCAGAGGCAAATTTTGCCATTATTGTTTCTCACAATAACTATGTTTGCAATCCATGTGGAATGATGGATTGGGAAAATTATTCTAGTGTTCAACATTTTCTATATTTCAAATAGAATAATACTTGATATCTTTGGATTATACTGCCAGGATTTCTGCTTGTAAGACACCGAATCACTCTTGAGAGGAATTTCATGGCAAATTTCTTCAAGCCTGAGTGACTTCAGATCATCATAGGAGTACACCAAAACATCTATGTAATGGTGAAGTAGGGTAGTAAATTTGAGCTTCTCCTCAAGAGTGCAACTCTTCCTAATGTTCACCATCTTGGGATTTTCCTTAGTACCCAAGTTTATTTGATCAAACTCCTAGGAGGAGCTTGAATCCATTTGTTGCTATTTGATGAACCTGTCGTGCTTGTCAAATAGTTTCTCAAGGGAAATCAATCCTTTGGGAATTTTATTTCCTTTTAGCTGTAGAAATTCTTCACCTACGTCTGAACTTGTTTTAGGAGCTGATTCAAGTTTTTGAGGCTCACTGCCTTCAAAGTGAAGCTGTTTAAAGCTATCTTTTTGTTCCAGAAAGGTGATGATTTGGTTGTTCACCATTGAACACTTGCCAATGATTGGCAATGTCAGGCACACTTGGTCAAAAGACTAGTTTGATAGTGTACCTATCTCCCTTAAAATCTAGGTGAGGAACCAAAAGAGTTGTAGAAACAACTGATGCATTAGCTCAGTCATTGAATTCCCTGGGTACTGCAAAGATACTGAAAGCATCAAAGCTTTCAATTTGATCCCAAACTAGATTGTGGTAATGGTGCAATCTCTCATTTTTGGTTTGGTACAAGTTCTTAACTTGGCAAATCACCAGCTCAACATCTTCTTTGGCGTGAAAGAGTTTGATGCCCTTGTCTTGAGAGGCCTTTAATCTGAGCAGTAGTGATTCATCAGCAGTATTGTTGGTGTTGCTGAACTATAATTTATAAGAATAGGGGAAAATATCTCCTTCAGGAGATATCAACACAATCCCAGCTCCTGAGCTGGTAGAAGAATAGCTTCCATTGAATTCGAGAATCCACACATTATCAGAAACTGACCTTTACTTAGATTTTTCTTCATTTAGAGGGGAGGATTCCTCTGAGCTTGCACTATGCTTTATTAAGACTTCTACTATTTTGTCTAAACTAATTTTTAGATTGTCATCTTCAAAAGTTTCATCAGTTAGGATAGGAACATCCTCTATAGTCAGGAAGTAATTACCCACGTTTGAAGACTCAAACAAAATTTGAGCTTTAGGTGCTGATGTTTGAGTGACAACATATTTTGCCTCTTTCTTAGGGAGCAATCTATGCATGACACCTTTGATCGAGATCCTCACTTCATATAAGTCCATACTTAACTCGCCACTAACATCCTTGCAGAAAATTTTCCCAAGAAGAATGCCGTATGAGGCTGGGACATCAGCCACCAGGACTATCATCTTAATTTTCTTATCTAGGAATGCCACAAATGCAAATTGGGCATCCTTGACTTGTCCCAGCAATGGCACTTGTTTGTTCTCCATGGAAAAATATCTCCCAAAGGTCTTTGTTAGTGTGAGTCCAAGAGATTTTTCCACTTTGGCAAGCATGACATTGTCAGACGCACCTGAGTCTATGATACAATTGTTTAGCTGGTGTCCATTTATCAGTAGGGAGACATAAAATGGTTCCATCCTCCTGAGAGCAGTAGGAGGAGTAATGACAAAGTTATTCTGGGTGGATATGGGAGTCACCTTTAGAATAGCTAGTCTTATAGGGATAGTTTTATTTTTTACACACTGAACTAACTTATCTAACTGCTCAGGGTTGGATTGCAGGAATTTAAATTTAGACATTTGAATTTTGGTTTTCTTGACATGGTCAATTATATCAAATGTCTGAAATGAATTAGGAACAGGGGAAGGTAGTTCATCCTTCTAGTTTTTTAGAGGGGGGTTACTGATATGTGAAATTAAAGTTGAAGGTGAAGGCGTACTTGAGGTACTTACTTTTTTAGGGATCAGGTAATCCAAGAACAAACAAACACACTTGCTCTGATACCATTTGATAGGACCGAAACTCCCCAAAGCTCTGACACAACTTTTCAGAATTAAGAGCACACATGATTACCATTGTATAAGCAACTTACATGCAGAAATAACCAGAAGAACAAATAACTATCAATGAGAAAACACACAAAACATGAGAGGCAACACACAATTGTATTCAACTCATTACAAAGGAAATTACAATAAAGAGATCACACTCTTCTTCCACCTTTGTGAGGCTTCCTCCTCAAGAGCTCCAAGTAATCTTCCCACCTGAGTAATCTTCTCTCATAGGTCACAACTAACAACTTACACAAGCTATTGTTCACCTCATTGTACATCCAGTACAACCAAGTACGAACCGATACTCCAAGTAGATCTCACCATGATCCTGATCCTGATGTATTGCTGTCACCTTGATCTTGCTCCCCTGCCGATCCTGTTCTAACCCTCGCATACACACATCCCTGCAGACCAACCTGATCTTACTTACATGGGGATTCCTACTTGATTCCACCATGGAAAGAACTCTCCAAGCTCCACACTTGGATTCTGCAAGTTCAACACTTAACAATACAGCCCATGAGTCTATTATATATATCTCATGCATACACTGATTAGACTTGCGGCTCAAGACTCTAACTGGTCTTTATCATGCAAACAATGAGTTCACTTAACTGACTATTTGTCAACAGCAGTTCTGGAACCGCCACAGGTGACTGACGTCAGTCCCTGTCTGACTGGAGGTGACCGACATCGACTGATCCCTGCTGATGTTGGTTTCCTTCTACACTATCCTCTGACCGACGTTGGTTGTGGCCTGTCGACGTCGGTGACTGTCATGCACAGAAAACCTCCATGTTTGCCTTAGGTGAAGCTTTTAGCTCCACACCCTAACACTAACTGCTCAGGGTTGGATTGCAAGAATTTAAATTTAGACATTTGAATTTTGGTTTTCTTGACATGGTCAATTATATCAAATGTTTGAAATGAATTAGGAACAGGGGAAGGTAGTTCATCCTTCTAGTTTTTTAGAGGGAAGGTACTGATCTGTGAAATTGAAGTTGAAGGTGAAGGCGTACTTGAGGTACTTACTTTTTTAGGGATCACCGAGTCCTTTGATTGAAAAGGTAGAGTGGTTCTCCACTTAGCAATTAAAATTTATGGTTGAGATCGCTCCTCAATTTTTTCCTTATCAGCTTACTGGGCTGATTGGTTCTGAAACTGGGTGAATAAAATGTATGATCTGTCAAACACTTCACCTTTACTTCTGGGTTCATCCTGGTAATTTAGGAAACTAATGTTGGAGTCGCCAACTGATCCTTCTTGGTTTTTTGTGAAGAGATCAACGTCATCTTCTGGGTTCAACTTAGGCTGGAAGGAGAAATCAAATTCTATTTCAAGATATCCAACTGTTGAATTGGTTAGAGGTGCTTCAATGGCAAGTTTCCCCTATGGGGGAGGAAGATGATTTGGCTACCCTTGATTCCTAGAAGCATTGCCTTGGTATGACTAATTTAGAAAATTCCTCCTTGGTATATCTTGGTATGAAGGAGGAGTGGACATTCCTTGCGCCATTTGCTTTCTAAGAGCTAACAACTCATTTGCTAGCTTCTACACCATAGGATTAGTGGTGCCTACAGATAAATATTCAGAGGATGAAGAAGATTTGCCTCTGTTAGGATCTCTCCTTATCTTCCTTGCTAAGATGAGATCATCTTCCACCTCAGTAGCTAAATCTTGCACTGCAGCAAGGTCTATGTGACCAGCACGTCTCAACAAAAAACTCACTTCAGGAAGCCGAGAGTTGATGAAGAAGCATTTGAGATTCTTAGATGTTGGCTGAGCAATGGTAAGAATCCTATTATTTAGCTTGTTGAACTTAGATATGAAGTCCCTCATAGGTTCATGAGGTTCTTTCTTCATTTGTGTGAGTTGGGCCAGCAGGGCATGCACATCTTTTGCAGGCTTGAACCTCGCTTCAAATTTGGATTTGAGGGTGTTCCAGTCAGTCACAGTTTGTGCTTGTAGATGATAAAACTAGTCTACAACAGCACCTTGTAATGTTTCTACAAACAACCTGACTGCTACGTCCTCATATTTCACACCTATCATGCCACAGGCTATGCTGAAGGCTGCAATATGTTCATCAGGATGAACTCTCCCATCACCATAGAATTTGGGGAAATTCTTCCTTGAACTGTGAGGTAGCTCATGTAGAGGTGGAGTTAGATTAAGTGGGCCAAAAGAGTTACCCCAAGGGCCTTGAACTTCCATGATTTGACTACTGAAGGGAGGGATAAAAAATGTCTGAGGGGTATGTATTGATAAAGCTTTGCTAACAGTAGAAATGGATGCTTTGCCTGGTAATAGAGACCTAATTTTGGTAGGAGGAAAACTCCTGGTTTGTTGAAGGTGAGATGGTGAACGGAAAGGATCAAAATCACTTTGTTGTGCTAACTCAAATATAGGGTCACCAATACCTTTAGATCTCTAGCTTAGCGTATACCATGGATTTGCCAGATTGTAAAGTAAAAATGAAAAAAAATTAGCACTGCTTAAATTTGAAGCTTGAGGCTTCAAACTGTGCGTTCTTCCCCAGTAGAGTCATCAAAAACTGTTGGGTGAATATTTTGTCACCAACTAACTGATGTGCAAAATAGGTGTTTCAACCACAACATAAGGAGATTTATCAGCCAAATTTGCAGGTTGATCACATCAAAAGGGGACAAATCTCTCCTCTCATCAAGGGGAGGTTCCCTATAACTATAAGGTACTATATACTGTTTGCCTAATGGTAAAGAACATGTGCTCCTAGAAGGGAGGTCACATGTTCAAATCCTGTAGGGGGTAGGGATTACATGCCTCATATTTTTAGCACAGTAAGGTGCCTCCCCACGATGGGAGTATGAGGTGGTCGCATATGCTGGACATGCCTTGAAGACCATAACCAAGGCATTAATTGACATCGTGGACCTTAAAAATTATATTATAATATTATTATTATAGAAGCTGAAAATAACACTCAGGGTAGGACAACACCATCCATCTCTATTTTTTTTAGAGATGATGTTTATAGACATAGGATAATTCTAGTGAAAACACTGAAGGCACTTCTCTTCTTTCAGAAGTGGTCTGTAGCAAATAGCAAGAATTCTTTCTGGTAGTGATAAGTAAATGTAACAGGGCGTAATAACCAGCAGGATGAGGTGTAGCACAAAGTCTCCACCTCAACTGCCAAAGAGTGAAATACGAAGGACAATGGGGGCAAAAATTCATCCCAAGATCCTTTACACAGAAATAAACTAAAAACACACACACTAAAGACAATTGTGGTAGCTCAAAGTCTTCCCATAGTTGGCTTTAGGACACCTTCCAGGTTACTTTCACTAGTTCTGCTTATTTAATTAAATGGATAAGAACACATTTAGAAAATAGACATAAGAATAATTTCCTCAACTACACAAGCTATTCCAGTGCAAAGTCTGAAAGGTCACTTGATTTCTCAATGAAATAACGAAATATGATTAACAATCTGAGCTCAAAGTCTTAGTAATGACTTTCAATTTGGGCAGAGTTTTACTTTTGATAACAAAAAGATCTCCTTTGCACAGAATAAGAGATTACAATATATAGCGCTCTAAGAAAGACTTGGGTGCTTTGTTTCATGGAATGGCCCATGTTGCATTCAATCCCTTGAATGTATTTTTAGTTCTGTCAAGGGGCCATGCTAGAATAGGGCATCGGCCTTAACTATGGCGTATCAATTCATCTCAAATGTCTCCTTTTGAAGTATGGGCCACCTGGTCCTCTTCCTGATATGTGCATAGCTGTCCACTTCACCTTTACTCGATCTAGAAAAATAAGCCATGCTATTGAGTGCTCGCGCTCTCTGATGTCCACCTAGTGGACTGTTCTACCTACTGGAATAACTCCCCTGTAGATATTTTAGTATCCCCTGTAGCTTTTTGAGCTCTCAGGCTATCTTTTTACCTTCAGTAGGATCTTTCAACTCTTTCTTTAGCTATTCATTGAGTTTTGTCTTCAAGTTCCGTCCCATATTTGAAAATAAATAGGCATTTCATTACCCTAAATTTGACATCCATGGGGATGTCATTGGTCACTTGGTCATCTGAACTACTTTGAACCTTGAAATTTTAAACCTTTGAGGTGCATCGGTTCAATGGTTCAATGGTTCGAGCGGTCCTATTGGCTCCTTGGTTCAATCACTTCTTTGGTTCAATCACTTTCTTTCCTCTTCGGTTGAACCATCTCTTTGAACTTGTCTCTGGAATCTTCCACTTCCTTCCTTCACTTGAAGCTTCCTTGAACCTTTGAACCTTTGAACTTTGAACCATTTTGGTTCAAATTTCAACGGTTCATTCTCTTTCTTTGAATCATTTGGTCCTTCAAAGTTTTTGGATCCTTTTATTTTCTGTTGAACTCGTTGAACCTTTGAACTTTGAACTATTTTGGTTCAAGGTTCAATCGGTTCAACCTTTCTTTCTTAGCTCTTTGAATCCTTTGTTCTTCTAAGTCTCTCGAACTCTATTGAACTTGTTGAACCTTTGAACTTTGAATTCTTTTGTTTCAAGGTTCAACAATTCAATGGTTCAATCTTTTGTTCTTCGAAGTCTTCTTTTCTTTAAGTCCTTTGAAGCCGTTGAACTATTCGAAGTGGTTGAACTTTGAACTTGCCGAAGCGCTTAACTCTTTGAGTCTGTTGATGTCGTTGAACCTTTGAACCCGTTGAACCTTTGAACCTTTGGAGGTGGGGTTCAATGGTTCAATGGTTTAATCTTTTGTTTGAATCCCGCCAACAAGTCTTTTGATTGAACTTCGACGTTGAACTAGCCTTGAAATCCCTAAGTGTTGGGAACTTGTTTCTTTGTGAGAGCTCGCCTATTGAAGTTGTTGAACCTGCAAGTCCCTTAGCTGAAAAATCGTGAATGATTGAAGAATTGGAGTGCTCAAAAAAAATTTGATAAGGGAAGAGAGAATTTTGGCCTGCAGGACCAAAATGGTTGATATGTTGTCCCCAAAAATGACTGACGGATTTTGGGAACAACACAGGGCATGCTACAGAGTAATTCATTACTTCAAATAATTTGAGATCATCCTTAAGAAATCCATTTTTTGCATATCCTTTAATAATTATGTTCCATTGATACCACATCTCTTTGAGCCATTTTTTCAAATAGTTCATGTGCCTTATTTGTGCTACTACATTTTGGATAATCAAAAGTGCATTCACAACTATGATATCTGATGAAAATCCATATTCAATTATGCTTGTATGGATGTCCATACCCTAGATGTAATTGAATATTCTATTGGGGAATACTCATAATGGGTTGTAGTCTATGCTTGTACTGTTGCACTTCTGATTTTATACAAGAAAGTGAGAGGTTTATTTAATTAGGAAATGATTGCCATTGTTAAATGCATGGAATTATTGATACAATAGTTTATTGTATTTGATCCTCATATACACATTGAATACTTGTAATCCTTTAAAGGCATCTTAACCTTTGCTTTTCCCACTCTGTATATGTAAATTCGATATACATGATTATAATTTTTTACTATTTGATAGTGCGTATAGTCTTGACTCAAAGGCATAGCTTAGTGCATTTACACAAAGGTGAGTGTTCAAGGTATATTGATGCAGGTGCATCAATATAAGTAAGTCAAGTTGGTTGTCTCAAGGGTCATTAGTCTTAGGAGGTGTTTTCAAACAATAAATGCTTGTTTATAAGTCTCAGAAGTCAGTATATATGATAGTTTAAAAGTATTTTTGTAAATATATGCATAATTAGTTGTTGTAATAGATCATGTTGAGTTGTAATAGGTTTATTAGGGAGTCTATAATGTGGATATAAGTCTTCTAGTCCTTATCACAGTCATAGATATCTTAAAAGGTCAAATAAAGCAAATTATAACTAAAGGATTGTAAACAAAGTCATTCATATCTTTAGAACAGGCAATTAGGAGAATATATGTAAAATTCAACTTTGATAAGAAATAATATTTGTAATAATCAACTTTAAATTTGCTTACATGTCTACAAGGACACTTGTAAGTACAACATCTAATAAAAAATATTATAACTACATGCATGTCTACCATGGCACTTGAAATAAAAAAGAATCATATGATGATGAAACATAACACGTAGTTGGGCACTAAAAAAGAACATTTTGAAAAATCAAGTTTTTAAATAAGTTTGTTGGAAAGTTTGATGTTTTATATCCATCATATAGCTTTTTAGGCAAGCTATTTAGTCCATTTTCTCCTAGAAATTTTTTCATTAAAATTGAAGATTTCATAATCAATATTCAAGTTGTGTCAAACAACCTTGAAAATGAAGTGTAAAATAGGGGAATTCGAGTTTGAAATCTAGGTTTCCTTGATTTTGTATAATCAACATGTATATTTACACAATATAACATCATTTCATCTACTTATAATTTTGTATGATTCATGTTTTACATTATTTGGAAGCCATACTATGGATTTTATAATGTGTGTTCTCATGGATCTAAAAAAAAGGTCCAATGAAGGGTCACAATGTTGGATAGACATTTACTAAAGTTAGAATAATAAGAGACTAGAAAAACTAGTAATTTAATGAAATAAAAATAAGTAATGAGTCTATTTTGAAAGAGAAATAAATGACAAATATAAATGCATGGTGCATTCATACACTAGTTTAATAGACAACACTTTGAGTGTCTTTGTCTTGTTTATAATTTTCAAAAAAATGAATTTGTGTAGAACATAGGCTATAATAAAAAATTGAATGTATATTGAGAAGGTGTTAATTTGATGGTTGGTACCTTGCGAATACTAAATTAACTATGATAGATAAATAATTAACATGTCCTAACTAAGCTTTCTAGGTCTGCTACTAACAATGGAAACAATTAGCATGTCACCTATATTGAATAACACTACATCGAGTCTTTGGAATGGATGTTTGATAAGTAGCAAACACACATTCCAAAATACAGATGACTTATGATGGAAACAAATTTTATTCTTTGCAGGATGGTGGCCTTCCAATTATTAAATAGTACAAAACTAAATCTTTCAACATAATAAGTGGAATACACAAGGATTCACCATCAGGGCCACTCAAGGTGTACTAAGTTGTTTAAAATGTGGATAGGTTATGGCATTATATAGTAATCAAAGGCCATTGAAATTTAAATGTTTGCCTTCATGAAACCACTACATTACAAATGTTGGGAGCTATGATGACTAACTTTATAAAAGGTAAGATAAATATTATTTCATGCCCTCTACCAAGTGAGACACCAATTTGGTGTATCAAGACTTCCGTTATGTAATCCCACATAAGGATTGTCTTTCCATTAATTATATATATTATCTTTATTATTTTTACTTGCACGTAAGGCTTCTTGATCGACTACATAGGTCTTCACTGATTAGGCACACTTATCGTGTACAACTATATCAATTTTTTCAAATGTAAACTTCTTGAAATTTATGGTGGGAAGGGATTTTTTTGAAATAGATGAATTTTGTTAATTTTAATTTATTTCACATAAACATATTAGGAACTAAAATTAATGATTGAATTCAAAATAGAAAAAATGTGAGATGTAAAATTGGAGGGTGGAGGGAAAATTTAGAGGGAAGATTCAAAATATTGGAGTGATTTTTTTGAAAATTAAGTATCATTGATATGATTCATATCATGGATGCTTTTTTTTTGAGTTCTCCAAATTTTCAAGGAGTGACAAGAGACAAGCAAGTCAGATTTGGAAGGAGGAAAACTCATTTGCTATCAATTTTTGATATGATTTCTTCTTCTTTATATTAAAAAAAAAAGATTTAATACATATATTTGCTAGTTTAAATCTGCATTTAATTTTCCTTTTCATATATAATTATAGGAATGTGTAAAATATTATGAGTATAAAGTTTTCTTATCATATGTTGTTTCATTATTTTTTTCCAGATGGACCCAAATGTCAACAGGGGAAACATGACGAAAAAAACATATGTTTTGTGTGTGGAATTGGATGAAGAAATGGCACCATTTCAAAAATGAAATACAAAAAAAAAATTCAATGTGGATGAAAACTATTTAAGAATATTGGGCCTAAAGCATATAGATACATGGGCTAAGGGAAATTTGTATTCTCTTGATCCTTCAACCAATGTTCCTCCCTTATTTGAAAGCACCACTAGGATGATCAAATTTATATGTAATGGTGATAATAGTTTGTTAGGATATTTTAGGAGGCTACAAGGAAGTAGAGAAACTCTTGAGAAATATATCAATGTAACAAGAAATAAGATGCTTGAAATGGATAAGATATCCTCTAGTTTATTAGAAGTGAATAAGATGTTGGGAACTGAAGCTATTGAACATTCTCAAGTAAAACATGTATTGCTTGAAGAAGTCACATCTTTGAATAATGAAATGAAGGCATTAAATCCAAAGTTGAAGACCATATTAACACAATAAAAATAATGAAGAACACTCTTCTAGGAGGAAGGACAAGGGTTAAAAAGTTAAATAGTATTGTGTCTTTGGTACTTTCAGGGGGTGGTTTCAAAAAGAGAATTCAAGTTGCAAATTTTTTTATTGATCCTTCTATATCAGATGTAGCTGAAGACACAAGCCATATCTCAGCATTGGTTATGGAAGAATATTTAAGAAAGATGAAATATTAGCCATGATTCACCAGCCACAATGTGCCTCCATAAGAAAATCTTTGGTTGATGAAATAATAAACCAACTATCATCTTCAATTAGTGTTAGTGATGTCTAAGGTGCTTGTGACAATGCAAGGATTAGTAGAAGAGGCTATGAAAAACTATTTAAGGCATTTCAAGCTGTATTATTAAATGTTAGAATTACTAAGGTCTTGGTGCCTCATCCATCTCATGTTAGACTGAAACGAGCTAATAGGAATAAAGAAGTTGAAAACTTTGTTGGAGATATGTTTCACATCCAAGCTTCTAAGGAGGATAGAATAAAGAAAGGAAGGAATTATATTGGAAAGGAAGTGTCAATCACTTTGAATCCTTTGAATAATGTTTCGTTTGAATTTGATAGAATTTTAATGGCCATGGTATGCTATTATGACATTTCAATGAAAGATGAAAATGGGAAACTTGTTGTTGTCCTAAAATTAGATGAGATGGAATTGATCAATGGTGATAAGTATGAAAGAGTATCAGTTACCTTGATGAACATAGATCTAAATACAAATATTATTAGTACTGATAAAATGTATTTTTTTGTACAATCAAAAAACCATATATGGTGGCTTGGCTTATTCAAAGTAAAAAATGAAGACTTGAAATGGATTTTTGAGCAAACAAAGCTTCCATCAATGATTTCCTCTCATGTAATTGGGGAACAACTTTATGTTGATGGTTATGGCTCATATCAAGTTGAATGACACATGGTTTCTGACTTAAAAACTTTGAAATGTATGTATAACATCATCCATGGAGCAAATGCAAAACATAGTTACATTTATTGCATGCATTCTCTAGATAAGTCAAAAGGATTTAATAGAATAAGTTTAAAGGGAATATTGGGTTGTGAACAAGGAGCACCTCCTAATAGAGATAAAATTGATCCAAATATGAATCCAGTGCTACAAATTCCATTGACAAGAGTTCAGATATGCACTCTTCATGCTTTTGTTAGGTTAATTGATAAATTGGTTTATTTATCAATTTTATTTGCTTGGAATAAGAAACCACAAGAGGAGGCAAAAAAATATAATAAGAAAATCGTGAAGGTATTATCAAATGTAGGATTACATGGAGAAAATGTTATTATTGAAAAAGATGAAAAGCAATCAGGGAGTCATGGTAATGTTCCATCAAAGCCATCCATGGGAGGAGATAAGGCTAGGCATTTTATTAAAAATGTCACTCAAAGAAGTATCAAGGGTCAATGGAAATATATAAGGATCTCATTGATGCAGAAGATGTTCAAAATGACAAAGTAAATTTTGCATTGAGGAAAAAATGGGCATGGATTTCACTCTCATCTTTGTTCCCCTTGATGAACAATGAGATATTTTTTGAAGGATATTTTAATAAATTTATTGAATTTGTAACAAAATTCATAAAGGATTTTCTTCTAGCTTGGGGAGAGAATGAGGTCACTCATTACATGGTAATAATTAATAATTTGATTTTTTATTTAGTTATTTATTATTTCTACATAATTATTTTATAATGTATTATATTATATCTTTTTTTGTTTCTATTTATATGATTTTAGCACATTTTATATGCACATTGTCTATGGTTCACTAAAGAGTATGGTATCTTGAGCATTTGAAATACTCAAGGCATGGAAAAGTCTCATTAGCTAGCACATACTATTTATCATAGGTCTACTCAACATGGTGGAGGATATGTACCATCTAACCCATTGATTCAAATGAGTCAGTGGTTCTATAGATGTATGCTTTATAGACTCACACAAAAAACAAACTTGAAAATATTAATAATATTGATGCTATAGTAAGAGAAGCTAATTCTTGATGAAAGCAAAAAATTCCAAAATAATTCAATCTCAATATGGCTTGTACAAAGAAAAAAATAACTCACAAAGTTATGACCAACTCTTAATCATATTGTATATGATGATTTATGGATATAATTATGTCCTTTTTTATGGAAAGTTATATAATGTATATGAAATCAATAAAAGATTGTGTATATGAAACAAGTTCTTTGGTAATTTTGTGTTGATATCATTTAAGATGGTTATTGATATGTTGATAGTTTTGAATCCTTTAGTTTAAGCATTTTGTATTGTGAAAAGTTGACAAGAACTATCCTTTATAAGACTGCAATAGGAACTCTGTACAAGATTGAAGTCTGAGGAGATTTTGATAAGAAACCCTTTCAAGAAAGTGAATGTAAAAGGTAAGGTGATCCCAAGAAGTAGAGACTTCTAAAGTAGTTGTTTTCCACATATACAATGGGTATTCATATCAGAAGGTTATATATTCATGGATCAGTTGATGAATTGAGTGTGATGAGCCTTTATAATTAATTTATTTCCTCTAATCACTAATGGCAATGACTAACAATGAACTCATGATCCTGTTGAATATTAATAAGACATGAACAAGAGTGGAATAAAATACTCTTTACCATTCTAGGATGTCAATAATTTATATAAGTTTCACTTCTTGAATCAGTTGGGTTGAGAATATAATTTAGTCAGTAGATAATTTTTCTTATGGATCTTGTGTCATGATGTTGATAATGGTTCTTTCCTGGATAGTTTTATATGTTTTTATCTTTCTATCAAACCTACATTAAAAAAAGAAGTTTTTGAAGTGATTTTTAATGCCTTGAAGATGGTTGGAAAATATGAATGTGGTTATGCACCTTTTGTACTAAAGTGTTTATCATAAAGGATGAAGCTTGTTTTGCTACAATTACCTGTCATGAAAATTTTTATGAGGACTGATTTTGAAAATTATCATAAACCCTAAATAATCCTCTTTTTATACTGTGATTTAAATTAATATATATAAATGATCATTTTTCCAAACTACTAGTGTATCTAGGTGGGTTGGTATTTCAAAATTATAGAAGAGAAATGAATTAATACATACTAGATAGTCCATTGCATCCTTACCAAAATTCTAGCTATCCAATGCTCTAGTTTTTATAACTTTAGTGATCCTTACAAAATACTATTTGAAACTTGATGTAGAGGTCTATTATGCAGAGCACCATTCACATACTCTGCCTAAACAAGCTCTGATACCTGAATACAATAATCATGCAATGAAACTTCTCCATTTGTACTTGTATAAGACCTATGAACCAATTCCAAAAAATGTAATTATAATAACCCATGTAACATACCCTAACTCCTTGAGGTCCCATGCTAAACCTCCTTGCTAGTGTGAGCATCCAAACTTGGCCTCTCAAGTTGATTCTTGCATTATGTGCACCCTGTCTTGAGCTTGGGTTAAAAAATGGATTATTCATAGATTATTTTGAAAAAAACTAGATTTAACACACTTAAAAACTCCCCATGAACATTTTTCAATTATTTGGAATGGTCATTGGACCTTGGAAGTGAAAATGACCCCCTCTTGGGCAATAGGCTTAGTTTAGGCTATTGGGGTTTGATTGCAAATGACCACTCACCAAAAATTTTGAGTTGTTTCTCATAATTCATAAGATTTATTCATGTTTTTTCAAGCTCAATATACCTTATTTAATCATCTCCAAGTGTCCCAAAGTGTTCCCAAGGCAACCAACACTCCTTTTGGTCACTTTCTCACCATTGTTTGCCTTCATGCATGTCTGAAATTGGCCTACCTATAAGGTAAAATAGAGGATATTTTAAATATTTCTCCATGAAAAAAAATTGTACAAGGTTGTTCCTTGGGTTGTGATTACCCTCTTTAAAACATTTTAGGTCAATATCATCTCTCTAGCACCTCCAAACCTCAAAAACTCACAAGCAGACATTTTGACTATTAACTGTGAGTAGGATCTACAAACTTGGTTGCAATTTGTCCTTTGAGAACCTTTTATTACATTATTACATTGCCATGGTAATATAATTAAATTCACACCTTCATTTTTTATGTGTTATATCACCTGATATGACTCATAACATTGCCCAATCTCTCAAGCATACCATGTGCTTGCCTAGGCAAAACTAACAAACCTTGCTTCCTTTCTTGGAAAGTGATGTATATAGGTATATATTATATGGTTAATAAATTATTTAGTTGAAAAAACCATCTCATTTAATTATACATTCAATTTTATATGCCTTTGGACTTGATATTACCATACATATGCTAGGACATCCTCCATTCACGATAAACTAGTGAACTGTCATGCCACAATCAACTCTAATTAACTATTTTAGGTGTAAAAAAGGGCCTGTAGGTGATTTTAACTCACTTAAATCTATGTTTACATGATTTATGATCATTTAAAGTCCTTTTAGTCTCCTTTAATGAATGAAAACATCCATACACTACCTTGAACCTAAGCTTAGTATTCAATAGCTAGATCCTCAACTTTCCTTGAAACTTATAGGTATGCATTTATAGGTTGAAAGAAGATCATATAGGATTTGATATAGTTCAAAACCATACACCCTATTCCCTCTTTGATGCATATTTCATAATACCATACTAAAAATTGTACTAGGCTGGTCCATACCATGCATTTGGAACTCTACTGTAGTAGTCTTGATAAGCTGATTGTAAGTGTACATATAGTACTATTTTAGGTGTACTTTGTATAAATATTAGGTGTCTTGTTGAGAGAGTTATAGGTGATTTAAAACCCTCTTTTTATATTTATTGAACCTCCAACACCATGTTTCAAAACTTCATTTTACAGTCATGAGATTAAACATAAACCTCCCTACAAACACTTTGTTACCAACTTTCATGAGCTTGTAAATAGTTTTGTGTTCTCCATGAATATAGGTGTGGTCCCTAGGGTGCTTGAATACCACCAATGTGACTAGGAACCATCAATTTATCCTTTATATTAATTCAAATGAATTGTTCCTATAAACCCATTCATAACATGAAGTTTGAAATCCCTACATGGAGATGATATTGAGATTGAGTTTCCTTGACTGTAGGTCACATTTTGAGGTGACTGTAGGTGAAGGAGTTGTAGGTGTGTGTTTATCCTTATGGATGTATAATTTAAGATTTAACATCATCCCATTTTTATTATGAACAACATGACCGTAATAACTTTAGAAGAGTATTTCCTCATACCATGCCACTATCCCCTCTTTATGAACACATACCTATCCTCCTACTATGTTTGACAATGATTTGATGCCTGTAGTAGGTTGTAGGATGCATTTTGATATTCATTAGTCACTCAAAACTTTCCCTTTGAGATAATTTCCTAGGAAATTTACTCTTTTAACCATGTATTTGATGCTTAAACTTAGTTTATTCTAGTCTTAATAAGCATTAAGATTCTTCAAAACCCCTATCAATATGTAATTTGCCTTGTGAATAATCCCATGAGTGTATATTCTATGAGGAGATGATTGTGTATCATGTTTTTGAGAGTCTAACATGATTTATTTAATCTCATCATAGTCAAATATTCTCTCAAAGTCCCCTTGCATTGGATATGAAATCCTCATCACTGTTACTACTTACTCTTCCACTTGTTAGCTTGAAGGACCTTTAGACTCAAGATAGATGTACACTGCCTTTTCAAGGGTGAAAAATACCTGTAGATTAATCTTAAAAATAATTTTTATGAATATTTATGATGGGATTAAAACATTATTGCTTCCTTCATTTCACTTTGGATCATGAAACTAATTTAGCTCACCATGTTCATATATTACTTGTCAAACCTGGGTACATGACCGTGTGCTTAATTTTTTTTCATTGCTGACTATCATGATGACTATGCCATTGTTTAGACAATTCTTGTAATTTAATATTGGATTTTTATTTACCCTTATGATGAGCCACTAACATAATTACTCTATGTGACTCATATTATAAGAGACTTCCCCTTTGACCATGAAATCTACCTGAACTATCCTGTGATTTAAGCCCTAAGCTTGGACGTCTGATGAGTTGAAGAGTTATAGGTGTCTATGAGTTATATGTGAGGTGGTGACCTAATAAATCATGACTTAATGATACATATAACAACATTTAAAATCATCTGAGGACCTTCCCTATGAATATGTTTCAATTCACTATCTATTCCAACTTAAGGTTAGAACCTTGATGTTCTCTAAGTATTGAGTTGAATGAATTTAATTTGTTACCCTGTGTACAAATAGTGAATGTCAATATGAGACACATGTTAAATTTAAGGTGAACATTTATTTGGACCCTTCTTAGATATGGTGAACATCTGACCCTTGTCTATAACTTATCACCATACACTACTTGTCTTACTTACCTGCCCTTGAAAGGCCTTCATGATATCTTTTGAAACTTTGCTATAGTATCCTTAGAAGGTCAGATGTAGGTACTATTAGGTCTACCTATTAACTTTCATTCAACCTTGGATAAATGTTAAAACCTCAGTCACACTCCAAGTCTCCCACCTTGAATTCAACCTTAGCTAACCATTAAGACCTCATGAGACTATGGTTAATTATCCATTAAAAATGTATGGATAATAAGTAACATGATATAAAATTTCTTTAAGAGTCTTTGAAAATTGTATTTGATCATTATATTAAAGGATATTCTATGTTTTAATAACATAACCTTGTTTCCTATGAAAAATAGGATTGAGTATGTGTTTCTTAAGAGAAGGACAACTTGTAAACTAAGTCAAAACTCAAGAATACTAGTTATAAACATATTTCCAATCCTCTAAGGTGTTTGTAAAGATTTAAGTGTTTGAAGTTGTGTTGAGTTCATAAACAAAGTTCAAAATCATATAGACCACTGTGTGTTAAGACATAGTCTATAGATAATCAAGGGAAACCTTGAATAGGGACATTGGGAACCCTCAAACATAATGAAACATAAGGACAAGCCTGTGCAAACCATGAACAAATATTAAAGTGGTTGACAAACCATTTGAAAGACATACAACATAATAGTTATTTATAGTTTTTCATATTTATGAATATCATTCTATCCATATAAACAGTCAAACAAGATTTTGTTGAAAGTAAGGAACATAGGGGTTAGATAAACAAACCATTGTTTGGAAAGGTTGTATAATCATTAACAGACCCTAGGAATCATTCACAGTCATTTAAAAACAAATTGGTATCTTGGAAACCCAAATAAACCCTTATTATCATATTTAAATGATGTAGAGGCATGGGGAGAAGTCTCCATTAAGATTAGTATCTGTTTATCAATCCAATTAAACACATTCACTTGATGCTTTGACCTTCAATATTTCATCTTCAACCCAATCTCTCCTTTCCTTGAAATTTGGGTTTAGTAGCCTCCTTCAATTATTTTTATGCCTTATACTCTATAGAGACACTTCTTGGTGTCTCTGAACCTCAATTAAAACCAACCACATTCAATTTTTTTCCCCATACAATTCATTCTTTTGATAAACTTACTCTTATATCTTCACTAGGCTTCTCTAAGCAATTACCCCATAGGTTTCAAGAGTCAATTATTGATATGGGTATTAATGCCTCAACTTGTTATCCTAGATGGTCTTATATAACCTCATGTAACTTTCCTTAGTCCCTTTCAAGGTCTCAAACACACTATTCCACTCCTTTTGTACCTCAAGGTCACAATGTTCTATCTAGGCTTGTAACCCTATTTTGGATGTTTCTCTTTGGAGTATCTTGTGAAGTAACATTTCATGAAGATATATGGCTTGATATAATCTCCTTCCATTTGGATAAAAATTATCAAGAAGTTACAAGCATTGTTTTACTCCTCTTCACCATTTTTTGGCTCCTTTCTCTACTCAACTATCCTTTTTTAGGCTTAATTCCACCTAGGAGTAACACAATCCTTTGTTATCCATACATATGAGACCGTAAAAGTCTAGAACCATGTTATTCTATTATTAAACAAAAAACCCATCACAATTACAAAGTTTCATAAAAATTTGATGGTTGGAAAACATTTTATTGGCCAAACCCTAGTTTAGGGTTTCTTAGGCTCTACACAGGTCTGAGAGCCTTAAAAATTCTATTTCTTGTACCTTATTGAGTTTAAAGAGACCCCAATATCATCATAAGTTATATTTTTCCTTATAAAAACTTTATCAATAGGTTTTAGGCTTAATTCAAGGCATTAAGGATTCAAATATCACAAATCTCAATTAATTGTATGTGCATTTCTTGACTATGCAAGGGTTTCCATCAATATTTCCACCTTTTCAACTATTTAATTCTCACCTGGAACTTAATTGATGATCATCCACACTTACTCATTCTATTTATTTCCTCCTCAAATCTTCATCCACCTTCCATAGATTATTCACACTTCTATTTGTGTGTTGATTGCGTAAATAGGGTATTTCTTGTGCAAACATGGGTTTGAGTTATTACAATGGGTATTCAAAGATTTTAATTCCTCAAAAGATTATTTATGATCTTGACACTCTATCCTACCTAAATTTATATCAATTACATGATCATCTAACTTCCCTGAGTATATATTCTCCAACTTCCTTGGGTTGAGAAAATAGACCCTGTGTAGTATAAACTGTCTTCTCTTAGAACTACAACATTCAAAGGGATTGAAACACCTTACAAGGATTAATGTTGAATCCTTAGTTTTATAAAACCATAATTACATTTATAATAATTCACATACATGATATTTCTTGTCTTTTAACTCTTCTCCTTATTTATGATTGTGTGTAAGGGTTCCTTATTAAGCAAACAGGGTACTTGGTTTACTGACTGTAGTTTGCCATCCCACCAGTCAAATTTGGACTTCCATTCACCTGTTTATTCTTTATTAAAGCTTCTAAAATTATTCATAAACTATCATTTATAATACATCCTAACATTATTAATTACTTTTTTATACCTTATTTCTTGATGTTCATAGATATACAACAGGCTCTGTAGGTAGGGATACTTTCCTCCTGAGTTTATATCATTTTTCACACCATATTTCAAAATTATAAAGTATTTTAAGGTTAAAAAATCTTTAAAATTGTTATATCAAAAGATTCCTTTCATGTCTTCAAGAATCACAGTCCAAATACTCCCTCTCCTTGATTAGAACATGCTTTGTCTAGTTGCAGACCTATAACAACATAGAATATAGAGGAGTCTTGGCCTCTCAAAAAATTATAAGAGATTATTATAATACAATATTACATCATATATATTGGCACACAAAATCATTCAATATTTATTCATTAGAACACCAGTTATGCAATATAGTCCATTAAAGACTTGCTCATCTTTCTTATGAGGGTTTTCTATTCTTTCTCATTATCTAACCCTCCTCCTCCTCTCTAGAGATCTCTCTCCTCTATAAAAACACCAAAACTCACATACCATACTCTAAATATTGTGGATTGATTGTATGATTCGAGGAAACATTTTTGAATATGTATGGATGACAGGAAACCATAAGGTCAGAGGAAACCATGGACAAGTTGAAAGAAGGTGCTAAGTGTTAATTCAAAACAGGTGAGGTAGAGATATTGAGGAGAAGTCTACAATTTATGATCATCTGGTTCTCAATCCAATTAGTCAATTGAGCTTGCTTGATTTGATCTTCAAGACTCCATCTCTTTGTTAATTTCTTCTCTTAGTTATTGGCTTATTAGCCTCATTCAATTGTACCTATACATTATACTCTATAGAGACACTTATTGGTGTCCTTAGACTCTTGTCAATCCCATCCACATTCACTCTTCACTCATTTGTTCAAACTAGTTTCCTTTGAATGGTCAATTCCTTCATTGGTTCTTCCACTAGGAACCTCTTGGTTCACAAGACCAAATCTTATCTTGGGTGTCAAAGACTTAATTTATTGTCAAATATATCCTTAAATTTTCTTAACATATCTGGTATAATCCCTTTTAATCACTCCAACAGTTCATACATTCATTCAACACCTTTGGGTACAATGCTTCTTTAAGGCTTGTATAGGCTAGTAACCCTTCTTTACACATTTATCTTGGATCATCATATTCAAACACTTTTCCCAAGGTGATATTCAATTTTATAGGCATATTTTAATTACTTTTAACTCCTCATAAATTATCATGACCTTAATCTTCTTTTACCTCCTACTTCCTTTGGAAAATAGCTCTCTTTTAGGACTACTTAGGCCTTTTACAACCCTCTATGGTCAAATCCATACAATACGGCCTTATTTCACCCCCAAAACAATATAATAACTTCAATAATGTTAAGGAGAACAAGATTAAAAAATTTCATCTCAAATTGACGGTTAGAACTCCTTCTATCCACTAAACCCTAGTTCTAAGGTTTCTAAACCCTACACAGACCTGAGGGTACAAATAATTCAATATCTTGAGATGTATATTGTTTAAACTGATAAAATAACTATAATTTTTTTGTCTTAGTCCATCACAACCTTTATAATAGGTATTAAACCTCATATTGACCATTCAATGCTTGTAACCTTCAAATCTCAATTGACTATGTACTATTGTAGACTGTACACAACATGGTTTAAGCTTTAATGGACTTTCATGAATTTTGTAAAGGTTTTATAACCTCCATCTACATTTATTGTACTTATATTATTCCATATCCACATTATAATCAATATAATCACAATCTTAAAATGAAATGTTCTTATTTTCTATTTTGGTTGTAATAACAACATAACTTTAAATAGGGTATAGGCAGGGGGTTTATGTCTGAGGGTTATCTCAAGGGTTGAATTGATGTATACCAACTTCAAGTTATAAAATAATATTCAAATCATCCACCACAATATACACCTTATCTTTTATGTGTTTCTTAACATTGAACATACAAAACAAGGTTCCTAAGACTATGAAACAAGGTCAGGGAGTTTCAACAGAGCTTATTGCTTATTTATACTTTGTGTATTAACTTTTACATTATTATTTGCATACAAAAAATTACATTGTAGTCACTAATATCTCTTAATATTACACCCTCAATCATTTTGATATTTCATGCCTTAGGAATCAAGTCATCACTTCCATTACTTGACTGTGCTAACAACCTATTGGGTTTAAATACCAAAGGTCATTCCTTTTGAGATTATCCTTTATATAAATTTTCCAACCATTTCAAGGTCTGAAATATACTAACATCAATAATCAAATATATAATGATAAGCTTGCAATCTGAAATCTTATAGAAACAACTAAATAACCTTCTCTTCAAAGACTGGGTTCACAGTCTTGAGTCAATACCTACAACTTTAACATGAGATGAATAAGCAACTACCCTCAAGGGCCTCTTAAAGACAACAAAAAATTAAAGGGAAATCCAAAAACATTAAATGAACACAAAATTCATTTATAGATCAATTTATATCTTTCTTTCTTATAAAAAATTGTCCATGTAAGGACTCCATCAACTTCTTGAGAGGTTTACCAAGTTTTCTTGACATTGCTCCCTGTTCTTTATTCTTGGAGACTTTCCAGCCTATCTCTCCCCTCTCTTATGCCAAATCACTTCTCAAAATGACTTTATTTATCTCGAAATCCAACGTATATTCTTTTTTGGTAGTTACACACTTGTTCTCCATAACTAACTCAATGTACCAAAGGTGATTTACATTTGTACAATTGAATTGTCTCAAAGTCTAGACATGAAATGTTTTTAAAACTTTGTCTCATGACTTGAATGAACCCTAAAACCAACTTTAATCATATTCATCTTTACCTATACTCTTCAACCTAGATTTATCCTTATCTAATTGTTCCTTGTCTAAGAGCTTGTTAGTCATGTTACCAAGCTTGTTTGTCTCATGACTTGAATAGAGAATAGAGACCCCTGTTCTGGGAGGAACAAGATACACACCCTGGATATGAACTGTCTGATTTTTGGTACAACATATATTTTAAATTTTAGATAATCAAATGAACTTGTTAGTGATTTGAATGTTTATTGAAAAATTTGGAATGAGTTTTAAGGTTATGTTTACAAGGAATAGCAATAAATACATTTGATGCTCAAACATATTATAGACAGAATCCTATTCCTATATAAGTGTTTGTTTAGACTGTATTTGTCTTGATTTCCAAATGAATGATGTTGGTATTTTTTCATACGTGAAGGAAGATTAGTATAATGTTTCTATAATGTGTATTTTCTCTAGGATACAAATAAAAGAGAACCCTGATTAGAAAATATAGGTATTGATCCTATTTGAGTTATTTGAACTGCATATAGAATGTGCATGGCAAGAACATAACATAGAAAGAATTGAGAATTGGTTCAAGAATGTTATTTAAGGCCTTTTTTTTTAGATGAGATTATAGACTTCAATAATAAGTGTGTAAATCATTGTATGCTTAGGCAGATATGTTAACAACCCCTATTTCCTGTAGTTGCATAATGTCACAGTGGACAGTGTATTGTATTCTTGAAAAGATAGGATCAATCATCAAGTTAAAATGTTATATAATGTTATAAGTGTGTGTGATTAAATTAAAATTTGTGAGGTACTTTTTGTTTAATCAGGAACGTGGAATTAGTTATCAAACCTTGATACATACCTGTATACAACTAACTTTTCATACAGTCAAGTATATTTGGAGTTAGAAATATTTCCTAGAGGATTGGAAGATACCATCCAGTGATTAGATAAGTTACTGAGGGTCTAAAAATACCTCAAAAATCAATTTTGGACCTTTGAAACACAATAAAATGTCCACAGTGAAATATGAAGTGCTCTCGGGCTGTGACAGAGCCCCAAAAGCCCTAAACTAGGGTTTGGTGTATAGCAAGAGTTTGAAATATACAAAAACCCTCAAAATTTTTAGTTTACCTATTTTAAGGATGATCTAATTGATTTTAATGGTTACATATTGTGTATGGATTCTAGAGGTCTGAGTTGAATTAGGCCTAGAAGAGACTTAGTTTTTTAGGTCTAAAGAAGGAAAGACCTCCAAAATTTGTACACGTGTATTCTGACAAGGGGAACAAGAAACTTGCTTTGGAAACTCATCATTTATTTTAATTTTTCTATACTATACATTAATGCCTATAATAGGCCTACAAGGATTAATGTGAAGTGTATGCAGAGTTGAGTATAGGAAAGACTTGAGACTTGAAAGCTGTGTAAAGGTAAAAGTTGAGGTCTAGAAAGTGTTGAGTGATTTAATGAGTGGGAATATAGGGTTAGTAAGACCTTTATAAACATGAAAAAAAAATTGGAACCATAAGAACCCTTAACAAGAAGTGACAAGCCATTATTCAAGAAGTGCATTTTGAAATCAATCATAGAAAGAGATAGTCTTGGTGTATGCTCTGCATCAATACGTATAGTAGATTATACCTAGTCAAGGGAAGTAGGTGGAAGGAACATTATCCAAAAGGTAGAGAAGGTGATACTAATTTGTAAATTGATATTAAAATTCATTATAATTGGAAGGCTAAGTAGATTGAATCAATAAGTGATTGATCACTAGGTATACTAATTGACAATATTTTTGAGGTCTTAAAGAGGTCTGAGGCTTGTTTGGAGTTTTACCCACATCTCATGAACTCATCCAATTATTTTAGTTCATGGACAATCATAATAAAAAAATCCATCATGCAAATTTGCATAATCCTTATTGCACCTAGGATTTAGAAAGAAGGTTTTGTAAGACTATTACTCTGATACAAGTACACTTGAACCTCCCAAAGTGATTACCATCAAAAGACATGATGACTAGGGTATTTATCTTTGCTCCTCAAATCATCTCATGCTTCCAAATTCTATTTTTATGAAAAGACATGATGATCTTATATTATTTTGTTATGTCAAGTGGCCAAATATTGTAGCTGTAGAAAAAGGTTAATTTCACCTTATTCATTTTAAGTTATTGGACAAAGAATCTAGTTTGAAGTGCATAAGGACTAGAGCACTTATAGATGTTAAAATCCATGCAATAATGTAATGTGTATCAGCCTACCATTAACATGTTATCTTTCAACAACTTAGGTATAAGAGAGAAAACCTCATTTTCTCAATATCAAAAAAATATTTTGAAAAAAAACTTAACAATATATCTATGCATCATTTGGTAAATAATCAAGTTACCAAATTCTAGTTGTAAACACCTTGGGTAAGGTGTAATCCAAATTTTTTTATGGAAAGATTAAACACTTGACTTGTAGTTGACCTATAGTATGGTATGTTTATGGAAAATTAAACATGTTATGACAAAGATAGATTTGATGTTAATAAAACATAGTATCATAGTTTCATATTTTTAGCATAAAAAAATCAATATAATATATTAACACCAAATTTTTTTTTGACATCAACATAACTTAAAAGTTTTTAATTAATAGTTCAAAGTTATAAAGTTTTAAAAAAACCAATATAATATATTAATAGAGAAAGTATGGTTACATTGGCTGCTCTAAGCATTGAATTTTTAACCTTAGAAATCTAACTATATGCATGTATAAATTGGAATGATGATCACTAATGGTTGAAAAGTAGAGGATAAAATAGTACATGCTCATTTATTATAATTATTGAATAGTCCCATCAACATAGAGTGTATGAATAGTATAATTCTTCAAGTCTACTGATGCAGAATAATCTTACATAAAATTAGTCCTAAGATTCCTTGATTTCCAATGTTGCAGGGTGAACACAATCCTTGCAAAACATGATACTTTCCCGCCACTTGCCATCCTAAACATTTATAAACAAATAATGATAATATTTAATTGTACATTGGCCCTATAAAAAACATTTGAATTCATACTCAAAATTTATATATGTAAAAAAATAACGTAACTTACCTTTTTTCCATTATGTAAAAATATGAAGTCATTGAGTTCTTCCTCTATTTCAAGATGTCTTACTTCAAATAATGTCCAATTTTATTCCATTGATATGTTTTAAAAGTCACACCATTCATCATAATAGAAAATGATATTTTTGGAGAATGTGTTCCATCATTGTCATCTTGGTCATTTTGGATCCATGTCCATTGACATGATTGATGTACATATCTCCACCTTTGGAATTGGAATGACATGTATAAAACTTGCCTTGAAATCCAATACTTGAAACATTGATAAATAAAATTCATAGAGAAATTTTAAAATATCATAAAATATGATTATAAACTTTTTGAAAAATGAATGTAGAAATTTTTACCTGAAGGAAATTGTATCATGAGACAATCTACATTGTATTTCTTCTCCATTTTTGAAGTGTACTCTTTTATCCCAATCAAAGAAAAACAAAGATTCTAGCAGTGTATCAGATGGTGATGAAGTAGCATATGTTTTGTTGGTTCTTCGAATGGAGATCTCATCCTTAAACATATGACAAAAATTCCCATGGGCATGAATAAATTGATTTGTACACATTTTCCTCCTCTCAACTTCATACTTGCTTGCACCTCTTCAAAATTCTTGTAGCGATAATAAGTTATGGTTGAAAAATCTATAATTGGCCATGTAACTGAATTAATCATTGGCAAATCAATCTCTTCCATTTTTCCATGTGATGCACCAGTTTTTGGAAGGAGGTGTATATTTATAGAACCATATCCCTTGTTTCACCAGCCATGCAGGGTCCTTTCTAGCATACATAATTTCTCTAATTTTAGAATGAACAACATAGAATGTACTAGTAATGCATTCAATTGGCCCCCACTCCTCCCAATTTGAAATGCACAAGCCTATAAGAAAAAGAAATGTTGAATCTTTTTTGAAAACATGGATAAAAAAATTGATAAGAGAATAATGTATCCTATAAATGAAAAGTGGTGAATTCAAAAAATATATATTATTCATTACTCATAGTTAGATCCCATTTTTGGGAAGTCCTCCATTTCTACAATTGATTCCTTCAACATTTTTTTCTTATCATAGACGTGTAATGTTAATTTTTGATATTTTTTACCTCCTTGGCTCATCTTGAAATCTTTGATCATCCCTTTCCAATGGTGTTTAACATCACATCAATGTATTCTTCTCACTTTATGTTTGCCAATCTTAGAAGGTCTCATTGTAACCAATGAACCGATAAATAAAGTCATTGGAATCCAATTCCCATCATCATCTTTTATGTTGTAAATGACAACATATCTTATCTCATTTTTAGGTCTTCGAAGTGACATTTATCCCTAAAAATTAATTATAAGAATATAATGAAATGTTAGGTCAAATTGACAATGAACACCAACCATCCACTGCATAGATATTTGACAAAAGCACATAATGAAAAACATTTTTTAGGTCTAACTAACCAAGGTGCTCTACAATAAGTAGTCTCAACTCTATGTTATTATGATTTATAATAGAATCTATCAAAGATTCTCAGATAGAAGATTAAGGTTTTATTGACATTTTGTTGATAAATTCTTGTGACTTATCCAGATGTCCAACACGACCAAAGAGATCAAATATGAACCAATAGTGCTCCATTGTATAGCTTGTAACACACACACACACACACACACACACACACACACACACACACACACACACACACACACACACACACACACACACACACACACACACACATACCCACACACATGATTCACTGGATAAAAAATCATTGTTTCCCTCCATTGACAATCCTGGAGAGGGGAATACATGCACTATAGGAGGGGGGAAAGACACAAATCCTCACAGATATCAACACCATTAGATGGGGGAAAATCTGGACCAAATTCTTCTTCCTCCCTTGTAGGATATTACCAATGATCCCTGTACACACTATGGCACACACCTTACCAGCCTAGTGGATTAGGGTTGTACCAAACCAATAGATACAGTTTTAGATGTTTCACTCACCCCCCCAATGATCCCCAAAACAATTCACACTGGTAAGAGAATTAGAAAAAGGAAATAAAAATGTGTCAAAATTGACACAAAACACATCGAGGTGGTCATCGACCCCCTGCTTTTCCAAGACAAGGTGATCTATTACACATAATAGGCACTGACAGGGCATTTTCATGGGAGGATGTACAAGGAACCAGATCTTCTATGACAGATCTAGCACATGTGGTTATTTATTCTAGGATACTCCCCAATAGCTCAAATGGGTGCTAGAGGATATATAACCTTTATTTTTAACTTTGTAAGGGATCAACAAAAGATTGAATGTGGGGGACCCTAGTTCTAAGGAAATAGTGCCCTCACCACTTTTAGGTGGCATGCTCATTTCAACCCATTCTGTTAATTCATTTGCACTCTGACTCTTTGGGTCAAACTACTTGGACTCCCAATCAAACTTTAGGACTCTCAGATATTCAAACTCATAGGAAATTCACTCGGGAAATTCCTAAAGAAGATGAGATACAATAAACCAAAAAATATGGTTGTTGCACTTATTTGTGTGGAAATGGATATTTTTCATGGTTTACATGTTGAAATCAAGATTGCAATTGGGGCACATCTCCTAAAACAACCACTTGATTAAAAAAATGTCCCATTCAGGTGTACATAATGCAGATCATATGGTCACCTCAGAGCCACTTATTTATCAAAAAGAGGAAACTATACATCCATGAGACCCCAGATGGGAAGGAATACCTATGTTGAGGTAAATGTTGAAACCATAGATAATGTTGTCACACATGTGACCACTCACATAGAAAAAACATATGATGATGGATTTATGGAAATAGAGGTGCATATGGAAGCTGGGGTGAACAACGCCCTAAGGGTTTGCTCAGATATCTTGGGATCCACCACATATCTACACTTTTACATGCACCCTACATCATTCATATACCCATCGGAGATGGGACGCTCTATTGAACCTGAGGTTCTCAAATCGACTCTTGGTATTGAAGTTCCTTTACAAACTATCATTGGCACTATTGAGCTGGCAAATTTATCAGATTTTTGGAAGTCATTGGATGGAGAAACCACAGATATTTTTGATTCAACACTTGAGACCACACATAGAAGATTGATAGCTTCCAATAGATTTTTGGACACATTGGTGCAAATGGCAGTAGGGGCAAACAATGCCATAGGGGTGTATTCAGATATCATGGGTTCCACCACTTATCCACATGAAGGCATGCACCCTGCATCCTTATTACACCTAATGGGTTTTGGACATATCACATCTCATGGTAAATATCATCCTATCCCTATTACATGTTATTTAATTCATCATATTGAGTTTGGACACACCTTTGGTCATGAGGTACATGAATCGACACTTGGTATCATTGATCCATGCAAACTATCTATAACACTATTAAGTTGGCAGATTTATCAGATTTTGGGCAGTCTTTGAATGGAACACATATACATATAGGATCTAGACCCTTCTTAGATTTTGATAACCTCAATTATTGTTGCTTTCAACTAGAGACCACCCCTCATATGAATCTAGGTTTTGGGGTCTCTGATCCACTTTTCACCCTGCCACATCATATTTCAGAGCTAGATACTGGTTTTGGGGAGAGACCATCTTTGGTTTGCAACACTTCGACACTCTCTACTTCACTAGATCACATACCAAAAAGTTATAGCTCCATCATAGTGAGTTAGAAAAACATAGTGGATTGGAGGCCACATTGTTACACACTCAGAAGGCAATTAGAGGTAGACCAACACATTAATCTATTGCATAGATGGATGCAGAATGAGAAGTCCTCTCTAGAAAACAAATTATTATCACTTGGGCCCTTAGCAGAGCAACCCCATAGTGGTTTCCCATATGATTATTACATCTCAAAATATTAGAGGTGTTGGGATGGCCTCAAAATTATGATCCCTCAAAAGGCATGTTCACAAACAAAGGCCTTGTATCATATGACTACAGGAAACCATGTGCTCAAATTCAATTGCAAAAACACATGTTCTAAAATGCCTTCCTAATTGGACCTTCCTAATTGTCAGCTCCACTAAAAATTTAGGTGGTTTGGCTATTGGCTGGGATGATTCCATGGTTTTGAGGAATGCCATTACAAACCCACATTATTTACTTGGGGCTTTCTGACAGGAATCTAGAACAACAAACATGCTCTGATGCCACTAGTTGGGATCTTGCTTCTCAGAAAAAGCACAGTATGATTACCAAGTATAAGCAATTGAATATGCGGAAATAACCAGAAACACAAGTAACTAGAATTCACCAATAGCACAGAATATGAGAGACAATACACTATCTTGTATTAACACTAACAGAAAAGAATACAACAAAGAGCCGCCACACTCTTTCACCTTACAGAGATTCGCCACACCTCAAGTGTTCAGTAATTATTCTCACACACACTCTCCTACACAAAAAAATGGTCCCAACAACCAACTCACACACAGAATTGGTGTTCACCTCACCAACCAGTCAGTAATAACCCTGCCGGTACATCAAGCACTCTATAGCACTTCAAGCTGATCTCTCATGAACCTGCAACCTGCAATTCAAAGACCAAACTTACATGTAGATCCCCAATGAGCTTGCAACAACCTGCAACTCACAGATCTTACAACTAGAAGGAACTCTTCCTTTCTATCTCATGCCTTATACAATACATGCCAATGGGTCTATAAATAGATCTCTAACTCAAACAATAACTTAGACTCTTAATTTAGACAATAGTCCTCGCAGCACAAGACTCTAACTGGTCTCAACATGCAAACTCTTTGTTCACTTAGCTAACTGTCCGTGAAACGAGCAGTTCTGGAACACACAGGCGACCGACGTCGGTCCCTGCTTGTCTGGTTCTGCCGACGTCGGCCGACTTCCTGCCGTCGCCGGTGGCCTTCTGCACTGGACTCTGCCGACGTCGGTCCTGATGCCGATGCCGGTTCCTGTAGAACTCAGCAACCATCTGTTCCTCAGTTTGCAAAGGTTGAAGCTTTTAGCTCCACAACCTAACAATCTCCCACTTGGAGATAAACAGCTGCAACCTGTACATGTACCTGTACACCGTCTAGTTTGTTACCTTGGCTATGTATCCATCTTCAAAATCATCCTTGAAGACCAACCACCACAAAATCCATGGTGCAAAACCTGTCATCCAAATTACCTACCACATCCACATCTACAACCATGTAGAAATAAACCTGAACTTGCATAGCATGTGCACCTGCTACTAGTCCCTGTAAGAATCCACTGAACTGACCTCCAATGGTTCTCTCCCGGATTGGCTCCTAACTTGTGACAACTCCCACTGCTTGGGAAAACTCAGGTTTAGTACATACCATGCACTCAACCTCATTATGTGAATCAAGACACCTGTTCTATGAACTGTCTAACCATCGGTGTGCTAACCGGTTCCACACAATCATCCTGAAACAAAGTCAACAAATGACCTACCATGTCTCTAGAACACACTCTTGCCAAAGAATCTTGCTGCTCCCAGATCCTCCATGACAAACACCTGAACTAGCTTTACCTTTAGTTCAGCAATCCCTGTATATGTAACCCTGCAACAAGCACATCATACAGAAAATAGGATAGTGTAGCTAATACTATCCAACCTGGTAAAGAGAAACACAATGAACAAACCTCCATTGCCCTGCAGCTAATACAAGATCAAATACCCTGATCTTCCATCTCACGTATCTATTTCCGCTCTTCTTCATCCTTAACATCCATTCGTCTCTCAGTGCTTACTTCCAGCTGGCCACACTACCCAAAACACCTGTTTGGTTCTCCTCCAAGGAATCACATCCTCATTCATGCCTAGCTCCCACTGTTTCCTGGATCTACCTGTTCTGCTTCTTCAATAACTCCCTGGTCCTATGCCATAAGTGAGCAACAAGTAGTGTAAAGAAGGGAAATGACGAATTTAAGAACTTACTTACACCTTCAGTCCTCCATATGGGCGCTTGAGACTCCATGACAGCTTGCTGTCCACCCAAAATTCGTCTCAGTGACCGATGCCGGTCACATCTCAGTCTACAGCCGACCGATGTCGGTTCCCTGCGACTGCCTCTCCACCGACGTCGTTTTCCCCTGGCCGACGCCGGTCTCTGTCTGCCCCGAGTCACCGACGTCGGGCTGCACATAGCCGACATCGGTCCCTGTCTAGACACCGACGCCAGTTTTCCTGCCGACGTCGGTCTCTGTGTTTTTCTTGTGAGACCTGACTTTTTCCCGCGAGCTCCTTTTGGATCAAACCCTTGTCCAAAACACCCTTGCTCTGCTCAGAATTCCTCTGCACCTTGTGCTGAACTCTGTCCGTCACTTTCTCCTTGAAAACCAAGGCTTTCCTGTTCTTGTCACTAACATCGGATTCCTCAAGAAATCTCACCTTTTTCTTCTGCATACAGAAACCACGATCCATGCCTTCCAAATCCGAAAGCATATCCTTTGACTCAAGAACCAGCATCTCCTTCATATCTATGTGACCAAGCCTATCAAGCCACATCTCCGAATCTACAGCTGAAGTAGATAACCCAGAAGAAGAATCAGTAAAACAAGTAGATAGATAAAGCGTACCTACTTTCTTACCTCTAGCTATAACAAGTGTACCCTTGGTAACCTTCCAAGAGTCCGCTGTGAGAGTTACTGTGCAACCCTCTTCACCCAAACTTCTAACAGAAATCAGATTCCGCTTCAGAACTGGGACGTGCATGACCTCCTTTAACACCCATGTGTTACATGTCTGCAGTTTCAGCTTCACTTTGCCTTTGCCAACAATCTGACAAGACTTACCATCCCCTACACAAATTTCTCCAAAATCTCCCTGGACATACTCATGAAAAAATTCCCTATGTGGGGATGCATGAAAAGAGGCACCAAAATCTAATACCCAAGATTCTACTTTATCCAAAGAACATACCAGAGCATCCTGTGCAATGTAACCTGCAGCATCTGCTTCTTCTTCATGTTCTTCATGCTGATCTGTACCCGATCTGCAATCTCTCTTTAAGTGCCCTTGCTTTCCACATTTCCAGCAGGTTATTCTGCCATACCTGGACTTGGATCTCTTGCCCGTCTTCGACCTTGATCTCCCACGCTCTATCTTCTCTCTTGGCCTTCCTCTTCCTTCAACACTCAAAGCATCTCCAGATGATTCACCTGTGCTTTTCCTGCGTATCTCTTCGTTCAAGATTACACTCACAATGTCATCCACTTTTAGGACTTTTGAAGGAGACACAGTATTAGAAACTGCCATTACCATACCTTCCCAACTTTCAGGTAATGAACACAAGATTAAGAGAGCTCTTATTTCATCATCAAATACAATATTGACTGAACTTAACTGGTTTACTAAACCATGGAAATCACTAAGATGGCTATGAACAGATCCACCTTCCAACATTTGCAAATTAAATAAACGCTTCATAAGAAATACCTTATTCGAAGCTGAGGGTTTTTCATATAAATTTGCCAAAGATTCCATCAACTCCACCGTTGTCTTACACTGTGATAAGCTGGAGATCACAGATGATGCAAGACTCAATCTAACAGATCCCAGAGCCTTCCGATCAAGAACCTCCCATTCTTCATCTTTCATATCCAAGGGTTTGCTAGCAACCCCACCCAACGGTAAGTACAAATCTTTCTGATACAGATAGTCCTCAATCTGCATCCTCCATAATTGGTAGTTCTTGCCATTGAACTTCTCCATTCGTAGTTGACTACTTTCTGTCATTGCTCAACTCCCACTCAAACAGAAACCCTGTGAGTAACCTGTAATCAAAACACACTACCCAGATCTACACCAATCTGTTAGTATCCCAACCAAAAGCTCTGATACCGATTGATGGTATCAAGCTTAAGAACTTACAACCAAGGCTCTGATACTAGTTGACAGGAATCTAGAACAACAAACATGCTCTGATGCCACTAGTTGGGATCTTGCTTCTCAGAAAAAGCACAGTATGATTACCAAGTATAAGCAATTGAATATGCGGAAATAACCAGAAACACAAGTAACTAGAATTCACCAATAGCACAGAATATGAGAGACAATACACTATCTTGTATTAACACTAACAGAAAAGAATACAACAAAGAGCCGCCACACTCTTTCACCTTACAGAGATTCGCCACACCTCAAGTGTTCAGTAATTCTTCTCACACACACTCTCCTACACAAAAAAACGGTCCCAACAACCAACTCACACACAGAATTGGTGTTCACCTCACCAACCAGTCAGTAATAACCCTGCCGGTACATCAAGCACTCTATAGCACTTCAAGCTGATCTCTCATGAACCTGCAACCTGCAATTCAAAGACCAAACTTACATGTAGATCCCCAATGAGCTTGCAACAACCTGCAACTCACAGATCTTACAACTAGAAGGAACTCTTCCTTTCTATCTCATGCCTTATACAATACATGCCAATGGGTCTATAAATAGATCTCTAACTCAAACAATAACTTAGACTCTTAATTTAGACAATAGTCCTCGCAGCACAAGACTCTAACTGGTCTCAACATGCAAACTCTTTGTTCACTTAACTAACTGTCCGTGAAACGAGCAGTTCTGGAACACACAGGCGACCGACGTCGGTCCCTGCTTGTCTGGTTCTGCCGACGTCGGCCGACTTCCTGCCGTCGCCGGTGGCCTTCTGCACTGGACTCTGCCGACGTCGGTCCTGATGCCGACGCCGGTTCCTGTAGAACTCAGCAACCATCTGTTCCTCAGTTTGCAAAGGTTGAAGCTTTTAGCTCCACAACCTAACACTTTCTTTTCCTTGGAGGTTAATTTTGAGTTAGACATTCTTAATGTATATGCACCCTCACACTATAGGAAAGGTCTTTTGGATGGACCTTGGAAATTTTGGCATTCTGAATATGCCTCATCTCATTCTTGGCGGAGATCTCAACTTCACCTTACACCACATTGAAGTTTGGGGGGAAAATGCCAAATCAGACCCATTGGCAGATTTTTTTATGGAATATATGGTACAACACAGTCTGGTGGATGTTACTCCCATTCTGATTGAGAGAACTTGGTCTAATCACAAGTTTGGTTCTCAACCTATCTTGAAACATCTGGATCAATTCTTGATCAAAGAAGCTCTTATCATTCAGATCAATGCATTCAAAACCACTACCTTAAAGTAACACTCTTCTGATCACCACCCCATCCAACTAGAATTAGTTTTGGGGAATAAACAACCTCCCTTGCCTTTTAAATTCAACCCTCACCGCCTGACATACAAGTATTTCATAGATCTCATCAAGATGAATTGGACTTCCCATTCTGCTGATATCGGTGAACCTATTATGGTTTGCCTACAAAGGAACCTCATCAAGGCAAAGGTAGTTACCAAGAAATGGGCATTAGGGAAATTCATTGATAGTGATAGGTAACTCATTGAGGTGGAGGGAAAAATCAAAACCCGATTAGACAACTTTCATGTCAGTATTTTTAGTGTTGAAACTCTGCCTGACACTGGATGAATTGGAAAAAGAAAAGGTCAGACTACTCACCTGGCAAGAGGCAAAGTGGCACATGAAGAGCAAATTTTATTGGTTATCTGAGGGGGATGACAACACAAAATTCTTCCGCCATCATGCTTTGGCACAGAGGACTAAGAACACTATCTAGAGCATTAGAGATCACAATGGGAAGGAATGTACTGATTTTGACTCTATTTCACAGGTACTTGTTTCTCACTACAAAACCACCTTTACGAAGTCTCCTCAAGAAAATATTAGGGACATCATGGTGGTGGCCACTTTATTTGATGGATGGGTCAATGAAAAAAAAATGAATCCCTTCTTCATCCGATCTTTATGTCAGAACTACTCAAAATGCTTCACACTTTTCAACACGGGAAAGCACCTGGTCCAAATGGGTGAACCATTGAGTTCTATATTAGACTTTAGGACCACATTGCATCTGACATACTTCTTTTTGTGGAAGAATCATGCATCTCAGGTAAAATACATGTATCATTTTCTTCCACTTTCATTGCGAATATTCCAAAACATGACAACTTGTCCAGCTTTGAGCACTTCTGACCCATCTCTTTGTGCAATGTTATTTATAAGATCATTTCTAAGATTATCATAGCTCGCTTGAAACCCATTTTATCCATGCATATTTCCTTTGAACAATTTGGTTTTTTGAACAACTACCACATACATGATGCCATTAGCACTGCTCAGGAGGATTTACACACTATTAAAATCAAAGATCGTGCTGCTTTTCTTTTGAAACTCGACCTCTCCAAAGCTTTTGATCACACTAATTCACTCTATCTCATGCATATTCTCACTCAAGTGGGTTTTACCCCTCTCTTCATAAATTGGATTGAGGATTGCTTTCAATCTGTCTCCTATGCCATCTTGATTAATGGCTCTGCTTCACACTTTTTCTCCCCCACCCACAGGTTCAGACAAGGTTGTCCCCTTTCCCCTCTCCTTTTCCTTGTCATCGCTGAGGCATTAAGTCGACACATATCTCATGAACGCTTGAGTGGTAATATCATGGGGGTAAAGATTATTATAGATACCTCTATTTCACACATTATGTATGTGGATGACATACTTCTCTTTGGGAATGGAACCATACAAGGAACAAAGTGTCTTGATAGAATTTTGAAACTTTTCACTTCTGCAATTGGGATGGAGATCAACATGCACAAATTTGCCATATACTTTCAATATTCCTCTTGCTATTAGGAACCTCATCCTATTAATGTTGCCTTTTCCCATCCGTGCTTTTGATGAGAATATTAAATATTTGGGGTTCTTCCTCAAATCAAATGACTATCGTAACAAGGACTGGATCTGGCTCTTTGACAAGCTGAAGAGATGTATCTTTCTTTGGTGCAATAGATGGATTTCTATGGCTGGCAGGTTGACACTGATAAAAAGTACTCTTGAGTCCATTCCGATCTATTGGATGTCCCTCGCCTTCCTTCCACGCATGATCATTAATAATTTTAAGATCATTTGTTTGCACTTTCTACAGACTGGCAACAAGGAAAACAAGGGCATCCCTTTGATCAAATGGAGTCATATTTCACAACCAAAGGCAGATGGGGGTTGGGGCATAAAGGACCTCACTTTTTTCTCCACGGCACTCACTGTAAAAGGGGCTTAGGATTTGATTACCAAACAGGGGCTATGGCAGAAGATTTTACATAGAAAGTACATTCACCCCTCTCTATTTTGGATTGAATCCGCTCGAGTCACAACAAACATAATGGTTCTTCACTTTTTTGGAAATCTATTGTACAGATCTTCCACCTTATCGAGTCTTCTTTGGCTTGGGACCCAGAGAATGGCATTGACATACACATTGGGTGAGACACAGTTATTGGCTTTCCAACTGTCCTGCACTTCCCTGATACCCTACAGGTTACATTACAACATAAAAATATTCTTTCACTTGCAGATGCCTATGACACTACACTTTTGGGCAGGTGGTGAACTGGGTGGAAAACTGTTGAGGCTATTCGACTAAATGATGTGGATACCCCACATTGGGAATGATACCGTTCGTGCTTAATTTCATGTATTGTTGTTCTCACAAACCAAGCGGAAATATTGTGCTGGGCTTATAGCTCGGACAGTGGCACATATTCAATTAAACAAGGATACTCTGCTCTTCGGCCTTCGCAACAAGCAGACCAAAACCCATGGTGGTGGAAGGGTTTATGGAAACTACGAGATCCTCCAAAGATGAAGTTACATTTTTGGCTTGATCTTCATAACCGATTACTCACGTGGGACAATCTCATGCATAGGGGCTGGATTGGATCGAGCATTTTCCCACTCTGTCGTAATAGGAATGAATCGATAGATCACCTCTTCATTTTTTTAAATTTCTCTAGGGCCATATAGGATGCATCCACCACTTACAGAGACTGGAGAGGATTTAAATGATGCTTGGAATAGATGGCATGCACAAGCTGGCCTCAAAGACTCTTTATTACACTTCGACTACAACTTTGCTAGAGTATTTGGATTTCTAGGAATGAAGCAATCTTCTCCAACACTCGGCTCACCCCTATATCGACACTTTACAAGTACAAATTCTCATAGATGATGGGGAATTCAAAGCACACTCACAAACTTCATATCATTCCAAGGATACAGGTGGATTACACCACACCATATTGATTCTGTGATAGCACCTCACAAGGGAATCTAGGATGCAATAGTGCTGGAGGCATTATCTACTTCAATCATAGAGTTATCACATGCCAAATTGGGTTGGGGCTCCATACAAATAATTATGTTAAATTACAAGCCATCATTATTGCACTAAACATAGCACTAGATTTTAGGATCACATCAATAACAATTTATTCAGATTCCAGGATGGTCTGTGATTGGCTGAATGGTATGGCTCATTGTAACTACATATTTCTTAACATGCCTCATCACCAGGGCTTTGGACCATGCTACACATTTTCAACCCATCACTTTCAATCACGTATACCAGGAGCACAACACCAGAGCGGATGGTCTGGCAAAGGGATCTTGCAATCTGGAGGTAGGTAAGGTTCACATTCAAATTAAAAATGATGATGGATCATATGCCATGAGGGAGATATCTCTAAATTAAATTGGTTGATTTTCACCAAAATGGGGAATTGGGTTTATATTATATATATACCCTTATCTATTTACAGGTTGAGGCTTTAGGCTTACCTAGACTCACAATATTTATGCATTTGCACTGATTGGGATTATCCCTCCTATTGAGCTACGTGATCAACTTTGTATTTCCATTACATGGGACATATTAGTTGTATCTTTTTCAAAAATGGAATAATAGATATCGATGTTTTTCTTTTGAGAATATATATATATATATATATGTAAAGAAATGAACTTTATTTCTAGTTAGTGGTGTAATATTGAATATGATATATATATGTGTGTACAAATTAATGATTTTTTTGAAGTAATTTCATACTTTTGAAGATGTTTTTTGATGATAAAATTCTGTAGTCAGAACACTGAATAATACAGTCCAGAATTTTTTTGATTTTACATAATTTTGTGAATGTCAAGTTTGGGAAATTCTTGTCTAGGTAAGATATACTATTAGAGGTGTCATATGAATTAAAAAAAATTATGTATATGATTTGAAAGTGGAACTAATCCTCTTTGTAAACTCTTTGGTTTCGTAAATCAAGATTTTGTATGTATAGTTTGCCATAAAAGGAAATCTTACATTTTTTTGAATGCATGGGACTTAGTGAATGATTTTATAAAAGAGATATATATTAGTATGTAATTTTTATAAGCTAAGAAAAAAGTCTTTAGAAGTCTTTTTATCTTGGAGATATTCATATTTTATCCCTTAAGGACTGTTATTGTAAAAATACACAATCACAATTTAAAATTACAGAACTAAGCCACAAATGGTAAATTGGTCATATCTCAAGATTGAACAAAGAAAAAATTCTAAAACTTGGACATCTGAGGTGTTTGGATGTTAGGAATCCAATTAATCCAATTTAAGGTAGATTGGTTGAGTATCGATGAAGATATCATCAAAAATTAAACTGTGTATTGATAAAATATTGAGGTTTAAACATTGTGTAGTCAAATTTTAATTAGTATAGAATTTGTAAAAGATAAGAAAAAATTATTTAGAAGTGTTTTTATATTATATATATCCATATTTTTTACCTTAAGGACTGTTATATTAAAAAACACAATCACAATTTAAAATTCTAGAACTAGGCCACAAATGGTAAATTGGTCATATCTCAAGATTGACCAAAGATTTTTTTTTGAAACTTGCACAACTAAGGCATTTGGATGTTAGGAATCCAATGAATCTAATTTTAAGTCAAATGGTTGAGTATGGAAGAAGATATTATCAAAATTGAGACTATATATTAATAAAATATTGAGGTTTAAGCACTGTGTAGTCAAATTTTAAATTGCCGAAAGTCCATAAAAAATCAAGATAAATTATTTTGTGTTCAATAACATTTTTGAGGATTGGTAAAGCTTTGAATATCATTAGGAAATTCATAAATTTTGTAAGAGACTCAACATCAACATTATGAGAGTTAAATCCCATAGGAACATTTTACCACACCAAATAGTCACGAAGATTCAACACCAACATTGTGAGGGAAAATGCACATATCAATGCTATGTTCCAACCAACAAAGAGAAATTTATGGTCAACATTATAAGTAAACAATTGTAAATAATTCAAATTCAACATTATGTGCAAGATCAAGCATCACAAAATTGTGTAAAAATTAGTATTATCTCAATACGGCCAACATGAAGTAGGGCATGCATAAATTTTGTAATTCTGTAATAGTTTATGGACAAATTGAGAATCATGTGTTGATTTATAGACAAATTGAGAATATTTTGTGGACAATTTGAGAAATTTGGTGATATTTATGTATTATTTGAATTTTTTGTGTTGGCGTGATGATCATATGGAGGAGATGTAATCTTGAATATTGTTCTTGTAGATTCTCATCAAGATAACTTTAATTACAAGTGAAGTTTGGCTCTGGTGTTTTAATAATATCATAAGTGTAGCTGATTTATCTAATTGAATTATTTATATATCATATAATATTCTGGATACTTTCTATGTAATATTTTCTTATTTGTCGAGGTGATAAAGGAAATATTATTTTTATGCATTAATAAAGGAGATAAAAATATCACTATGATTTAGAATTTTTTTTTTTTAATAATTCCATGAAATAAGATTTAGTTGTGCATTTAGTAAAGAGATTCCACAAGATGAATGACATTGGAATGGTAATGAAAACTAATAAAATTGGTGTGAGTTCCTATAAATATGGTTCAATTTTAATGGAGATAGATATACAAGTGAATGACATAACATTTATGAAAAACATGTATGTTGTTGAAGGATACAAAAACTTAAAATTAGTAAATTTCAATTGTACCCTTAAAGTTTGAATATAAAAACATCACAAAATTTGATCTTTTATCTACTAATTCAAAGATGAGAGTACATGATTCCTTTCACAGCTAAACGAAAATTTAAACATTAAACATTATCAATATTATGCTCATATAGTGCACTAAACAAGTTACGTGAAGTTTGTAACTTTTCAGTCAAATCATAACACTTTGCATAACAATTATGTGCAAATGAATCCTATGCTCATGCTGCACAAGGTCCTCATCATATGGTTGTGGACCAAGGTTATAGAATAATATATAACAATCTTCATAAGGTTAATATATACATTAATAATTTGGTGTCACATTACTTTAATTCCCTTCTCTAAGAAGATAAAACAAAGACCTTAAAATAAACTTGGGGAATTCTTCATAAGTGATGATAAGCTATGCTCACAAATAAGGTTGTGCAAAAGAAACAAAATTTACACACAAGGGATTGCAAAAAATAATAAAAAATAACTTTCATAGAATAAAAGACTTGCACACAAAAATAACTTCTTATTTTCCATACTAAGTTTTTTTTATTTTTATGCAGGATTACTTGTGAACCTGGATGCTATTGCATTAGAAATTAACATGCAAATATTTAGCTTGAAAATTACATGAAGAGATGATAAATTCAATATGTGTTTGAAAATATTAAGTAAACCAAAACCCCACTCAAAAGTAGTTGTAATGACACTATAATATGGAGGAAAAATACAATCTTAAAGAATTGTAGCTTTGAAAATTTTATCGTTAGCTAAAAGGGTGTTCCTTGCAAAAGAACAGATGAATATAAATTATGTATATATTTTTTGAAGGTAGTATATTTATATTAATTATACACCTAAAAATACATGGTCTATGCAATAAATGAATAAAAATTATGTATATGTTCTCCTAGTATTATATTTACATTATCTATATAACTAGAAGTCTTGGTCTTATGCAATGTACAAGCTTAATACCCAATCCGTTCAAATTATATTTTTAGAGGAGATAAGTGGAACATTCTAATAGAAAATGATTCCATCATATGTAGATGAATGTGTAGAAACCCCTAACCAATATCATGTTTCAATTGAGACCTTTCTCAATTGTTTATTTGTCATAGTGTTTGTGATATGTAACATAACTCACATTATGGATACTCTTCTCGATTCTATTTATTAATATAATTATGATATGTTTTAATAAAAACCTTCCACTCTACCTAATTTTTTTAAATAAAAACTAAAAATTATGTTTTGATTTATATCAGTAATTTACACCTAATGTAGCCATGTATTTGCACAAAATTTAATATTAAAAATATTAGAACTAATATGCTAATAATAAAAAATATAAACAAATATAGATTCAAATATGGGGAAATTTATATATGGTTAAGTTTATGGTTTTTTTTAAAATAATAGTAATTTTATACATAATTATAGATTTTTTTTCTTATGTGCAACCATTTTTTATCTCATTTCTTGTTTCTTGTAACATAGGTCCAATGTAGATGAATGTGCAAAACATTTATACAAATGTAAATTCAAAAAAACATTTGCAACAAAAAATAGTTTGTATAATAGATTGACTTGAAATGGCTAACTTTGAGAGAAAAATATTATAACTTAGGGATAGATAAATAATGAAAGGAGATGATTTGTTCGCATGAAAGATTTTACTATTCTGGACTTGAAACTTACAAATTTTGTAGAATTGTATTGAAATAGAAGATACTAATATGATTCAAGTTATGGTATCTACTTATAGATCTATAAACCATAAAAACACAAATAAGTTTGTGAGTAACTGCTAATTTTTTAGATACTATGAGAGTTTAAAAAATGTGTTTATGATGATAGTAGTAGTAAAATAATACAATATAACATAGATGCATATACGACTATGTAGCATCTCATTATTTATTCCAAGTGCATTGATGAGCGGAGTAGATACTTGTGCTTAAAGTTTCATGAAGTTTATAACTTGCAATTCAAATTGAAACGCTTTGCATGCAAATTATATGAAAATTAATCCTACGTGCATGTTGCGCAAGATCCTACTTGTCATATGGTTGTGCACTAATTTTATATAAAAATGTATAGCCATATTTGAAAGGTTAAGCTACACATTATTACTTTGATGTCACAAGACTTCAATTCCCTTCTCTATGAAGAGAAAAGAGATGTTGGGGCAAAAATTCCAAATTAGACCCATTGGCAGATTTTTTTATGGAATATATGGTACAACATAGTCTAGTGGATGTTACTCCCATTCTGATTGAGACAACTCGGTCTAATCACAAGTTTGGTTCTCAAGCTATTTTGAAACATTTGGATCAATTCTTGATCAAAAAAGCTCTTATCATTCAAATCAATGCATTCAAAACCACTACCTTGAAATAACACTAATCTGATCACCACCCCATCCTAATGGAATTAGTTTTGGGTAATAAACAACCTCCCTTGCCTTTTAAATTCAACCCTCATCGACTAACATACAAGTATTTCATACATCTCATCAAGATGAATTGGGCTTCCCATTCTACTGATATCAGTGAACCTGCTATGGTCTGCCTACAAAGGAACCTCATCAAGGAAAAGGTAGTTACCAAGAAATGGGCATTAGGGGAATTTATTGATAATGATAGGTAACTCATTGAGGTGGAGGGAAAAATCAAAACCTGATTAGACAACTTTCATGTTAGTAGTTTTAGCACTGAAACTCTGCCTAGCACTAGATGAATTGGAAAAAGAAAAGGTCAGACTACTCACCTGGTAAGAGGCAAAGTGGCACATGAAGATAAAATTTAATTAGTTATCTGAGGGAGATGGCAACACAAAATTATTCCACCATCATGCTTTGGCACATAAGAATAAGAACACTATCTAGAGCATTAGAGATCGTAATGGGAAGGAATGTATTGATTTTGACTCTATTTCATAGGTAGTTGTTTCTCACTACAAAACCACCTTTAAGAAACATCCTCAAGAAAATATTAGGGAAATGGTGGTGGACAATTTATTTGATGGATGGGTCAGTGAACAAAAAAATGAATCCCTTCTTCATCCAATCTCTATGTCAAAACTACTCAAAACCCTTCACACTTTTCAACATGGGAAAGCATCTAGTCCAAATGGGTGAACCATTGATTTATATATTGGAATTTAGGACCACATTACATTTGACATACTTCTTGTTGTGTAGGAATCATGTATCTCAGGTAAAATACATGTACCAATTTCTTTCACTTTCATTGTGAATATTCTGAAACATGACAACTTGTCCAGCTTTGAACACTTCAAACCCATCTCTTTGTTCAATGTTATTTATAAGATCATTTCTAAGATTATCATAGCTCACCTAAAACCCATTTTATCCATGCATATTTCCCTTGAATAATTTGGTTTTTAAAAAAATAGCCATTTAAATGATGTCATTGACATCACTCAAGAGGATTTACACACTATCAAAATCAAAGCTTGTGATGTTTTTCTTTTGAAACTCGACCTCTCCAAAGATTTTGATTGCACCAATTCACTCTATCTCAGGCATATTCTCACTCAAGTGGGTTTTTCCCCTCTCTTCATAAATTATATTGAGGATTGCTTTCAATCTGTCTCCTATGCCATCTTGATTAATGGCTCTGCTTCACACTTTTTCTCCCCCACCCATAGGTTCAGACAAGGCTGTCCCCTTTCCCCTCTCTTTTTCCTTGTCATTGTTGAGGCATTAAGTTGACACATATCTCATGAATGCTTGACTGGTAATATCACGGGGGTAAATATTATTACAAATGCCTCTATTTCACACATTCTATATGTGGATGACATACTTCTCTTTGGGAATGGTACCATATAGGAAGCAAAGTGTCTTGATAGAATTTTGAAACTTTTCACTTCTGCAATTGGGATGGAGATCAACATGCACAAATTTTCCATATACTTATTCAATATTCCTCTTTCTATTAGGAACCTCATCCTATTGATGTTGCCTTTTCCCATCCATGCTTCTGATGAGAATATTAAATATTTGGGGTTCTTCCTCAAATCAAATGGCTATCATAACAAGGACTGGATCTGGCTCATTGACAAGCTGAAGAGACATATCTTTCTTTGGTGCAATAGATGGATTTACATGGCTGATAGGTTGACACTGATAAAAAGTAATCTTGAGTCCACTCTGATCTATTAGATGTCCCTCACCTTCCTTCCATGCATGATCATTAATAATATTAAGACCATTTGTTTGGAATTTTTATGGACTAGAAACAAGGAAAATATGGGCATCCCTTTGCTCAAATGGAGTCATATTTCACAACCAAAGGCAAATGGGGGTTGGGGCATAAAGGACCTCAATTTTTTCTCCATGGCACTAACTGAAAAAGGGGCTTGGGATTTGATTACCAAATAGGGGCCATGACAAAATATTTTACATAGAAATTACATTCACCCCCTCTCTATTTTGGATTGAATCCGCTCGAGTCATAAGAAACATAATGGTTCTTCACTTTTTTATAAATCTATTGTACAGATCTTCCACCTTATCAAGTCTTCTTTGGCTCGGGATCTCGAGAATGGCATTGACATACACATTGGGTGAGACACAATTATTGGAATTCTAACTGTGTTGTACTTAATTGATACCCTATAGGTTACATTTCAACATAAACATATTCTTTTACTTGTAGATGCCTATGACACTACACTTTTGGGCAGGTGGTGAACTGGGCGGAAAAATGTTGAGGCTATTTGACTAAATGATGTGGATACCCCATATTGGGAATGACACCATTCGTGCTTAATTTCATGTATTTTTTTTCTCACAAACCAAGTGGAAATATTATGCTAGGTTTATAGTTTAGAAAGTGGCATATATTCAATTAAACAAGGATACTCTGCTCTTCGGCCTTCGCAACAAACAGACCAAAATCTATGGTGGTGGAAGGTTTTATGAAAACTATGAGATCCTCCAAAGATGAAGTTACATTTTTGGCTTGATCATCATAACCGATTATTCATGTGGGACAATCTCATGCATAGGGGCTGGATTGGATCAAGCATTTTCCCACTCTATCATAATATCAATGAATCGATAGATCACCTCTTCATTTTATTAAATTTCTCTAGGGCCATATAGGATGCATCCACCACTTATAGAGACTGGAGAGGATTTAAATGATGCTTGGAATAGATGGCATGCACAAGCTGGCCTCAAAGACTCTTTATTACCCTTCCACTACAACTTTACTAGAGTATTTAGATTTCTAAGAATGAAGCAATCTTCTTCAACACTCAACTCACCCCTATATCGACACTTTACAAGCACAAATTCTCACAAATGATGGGGAATTCAAAGCACACTTACAAACTTCATATCATTCCAAGGATATAGGTGGATTACACCACACCATATTGATTTTGTGATAGCACCTCATAAGGGAATCTGTGATGCAATAGTGCTGGAGGAATTATCTACTTCAATCATAGATTTATCACATACTAAATGGGGTTGGGGCTCCATACAAATAATTGTGTTAAATTACAAGCCATCATTATTGCACTCAACATAGCACTAGATTTTAGGATCACATCAATAACAATTTATTCAGATTCTAGGATGGTCTGTGATTGGCTGAATGGTATGGCTCATTGTAACCACATCTTTCTTAACATGCCTCATCATTAGGGCTTTGGACCATGCTACACATTTTCAACCCATCACTTTCAATCACGTATACCAGGAGCACAACACCAGAGTGGATGGTCTGGCAAAGGGATCTTGAAATCTAGAGGTAGGTAAGGTTCACATTCAAATTAAAAATGATGATGGATCATATGCCATGAGGGAGATATCTCTAAATTAAATTAGTTGATTTGCACCAAAATGGGGGCATTGGGTTTATATTCTATATATACCCTTATCTATTTACAGGTTGAGGCTTTAGGCTTACCTAGACTCACAATATCTATGCATTTGCACTAATTGGGATTATCCCTCCTATTGAGCTACATGATCAACTTTGTATTGCCATTACATGGGACATATTGGTTGTATATTTTTTAAAAATGGAATAATAGATACTGATGTTTTTCTTTTGAGAATATATATATAGACACACACACACAAAGAAAGGAACTTTATTTCTAGTTAGTGGTGTAATATTGAATATGCTACATATATAAGTGTACAAATTAATGATTTTTTTGAATTAATTTCATGCTTTTGAAGATTTTTTTTTATGATAAAAGTCTGTAGTCAGAACACTGATTAAGACAGTCCAAAAAAATTTTGATTTTACATAATTTTGTGAATGTCAAGTCTGGGAAATTCTTGTCTAGGTAAGCTATACTATTAGAGGTGTCATATGAATACAAAAAAAATATGTATAGTATTTTAAAGTGGAACTAATCCTCTTTGTAAACTCTCTGGTTTCATAAGTCAAGATTTTGTATGTACAGTCTGCCATAACAGGAAATCTTACATTTTTTTGAATGCATGGGACTTAGTGAATGATTTTATAAAAGAGATATATATTAGTATGTAATTTTTATAAGCTAAGAAAAAAGTATTTATAAGTCTTTTTATCTTGGAGATATCCATATTTTATCCCTTAAGGATTGTTATTGTAAAAATACACAATCACAATTTAAAATTATAGAACTAGGCCAAAAATGGTAAATTGGTCATATCTCAAGATTGAACAAAGAAAAAATTCTAAAAATTGGACATCTGAGGTGTTTGGATGTTAGGAATCCAATTAATCCAATTTAAGGTTGATTGGTTGAGTATCGATGAAGATATCATCAAAAATTAGACTGTGTATTGATAAAATATTGAGGTTTAAACACTATGTAGTCAAATTTTAATTAGTATGGAATTTGTAAAAGATAAGAAAAAATATTTAGAAGTGTTTTTATATTGGATATATCCATATTTTTTCCCTTAAGGACTGTTATAGTAAAAAATACAATCACAATTTAAAATTCTAGAACTAGGCCACAAATGGTAAATTGGTCATATCTCAAGATTGAAGAAAGATTTTTTTTTGAAACTTGGACAACTAAGACATTTGGATGTTAGGAATCCAATGAATCTAATTTTAAGTCAAATGGTTGAGTATGGATGAATATATTATCAAAATTGAGACTATATATTGATAAAATATTGAGGTTTAAACACTGTGTAGTCAAATTTTAAATCATTGAAAGTCCATAAAAAATCAAGATAAATTATTTTGTGTTCAATAACATTTTTAAGGTTGGATAAAGCTTTGCATATCATTAGGAAATTCATAATTTTTGTAAGAGACTCAACATCAACATTATGAGAGTTAAATCCCATAGGAACATTTTACCACACCAAATAGTCACGAAGATTCAACACCAACATTGTGAGGGAAAACACACATATCAATGCTATGTTCCAACAAACAATGAGAAATTTATGGACAACATTATAAGTAAAAAATTGTAAATAATTCAAATTCAACATTATGTGCAAGATCAAGCAACACAAAATTGTGTAAAAATTAGTACTATCTCAATACCGCCAACATGAAGTAGGGCATGCATAAATTTTGTAATTCTGTAATAGTTTATGGACAAATTGAGAATCATGTGTTGATTTATAGACAAATTGAGAATATTTTGTTGACAATTTGAGAACCTTGGTGATATTTATGTATTATTTGAATTTTTTGTGTTGGCGTGATGATCATATGGAGGAGATGTAATCTTGAATATTGTTCTTGTGGATTCGCATCAAGATAACTTTAATTACAAGTGAATTTCAGCTCTGGTGTTTTAATAATATCATAAGTGTAGCTGATTTATCTACTTGAATTATTTAGATATCATATAATATTTTGGATACTTTCTATGTGATATTTCCTTATTTGTCGAGGTGAAAGAGGAAATATTATTTTTATGCATTAATAAAGGAGATAAAAATATCACTATGATTTAGAATATTAATTTTTTAATAATTCCATGAAATAAGATTTAGTTGTGCATTTAGTAAATAGATTCCACAAGATTAATGACATTGGAATGGTAATGAAAACTAATAAAATTGGTGTGAGTTCCTATAAAGATGGTTCAATTTTAATGGAGATAGATATACAAGTGAATGACATAATATTTATGAAAAACATGTATGTTGTTGAAGGATACAAAAGCTTAAAATTAGTAAATTTCAATTGTACCCTTAAAGTTTGAATATAAAAACATCACAAGATTTGATCTTTTATCTACTAATTCAAAGATGAGAGTACATGATTTCTTTCACAGCTAAAAAAACATTTAAACATTAAACATTATCAATATTATGCTCATATAGTGCACTAAAAAAGTTATGTGAAGTTTGTAACTTTCAAGTCAAATCATAACACTTTGCATAACAATTCTGTGCAAATGAATCCTATGCTCATGCTGCATGAGGTCCTTATCATATGGTTGTGGACCAAGGTTTTAGAATAATATATAACAATCTTCATAAGGTTAATATATACATTAATAATTTGGTGTCACATGACTTTAATTCCCTTCTCTAAGAAGATAAAACAACGACCTTAAAATAAACTTGGGCAATGCTTCATAAGTGATGATAAGCTATGCTCACAAATAAGGTTGTGCAAAAGAAACAAAATTTGCACACAAGGGATTGCACAAAATAATAAAAAATAACTTTCATAGAATAAAAGACTTGCACACAAAAAATAACTTCTTATTTTCCATACTAAGTGTTTTTTTTTAATGTAGGATTACTTGTCAACCTGGATACTATTGCATTAGAAATTAACATGCAAATATTTAGCTTGAAAATTACATGAAGAGATGATAAATTCAATATGTGTTTGAAAATATTAAGTAAACCAAAACCCCACTCAAAAGTAGTTGTAATGACACTATAATATGGAGGAAAAATACAATCTTAAAGAATTGTAGCTTTGAAAATTTTATCGTTAGCTAAAAGGGTGTTCCTTGCAAAAGAACAGATGAATATAAATTATGTATATATATTTTGAAGGTAGTATATTTATATTAATTATACACCTAAGAATGCATGGTCTATGAAATAGATGAATAAAAATTATGTATATGTTTTTCCAGTATTATATTTACATTATCTATATAACTAGAAGTCTTGGTCTTATTCAATGCACAAGCTTAATGCCCAATCCGTTCATATTAGATTTTTAGAGGAGATAAGTGGAATATTCTAATAGAAAATGATTCCATTAGATGTAGATGAATGTGTAGAAACCCCTAACCAATATCATGTTTCAATTGAGAGCTTTCTCAGTTGTTTATTTGTCATGGTGTTTGTGATATGTAACATAACTCACATTATGGCTACTCTTCTCAATTCTATTTATTAATATAATTATGATATGTTTTAATAAAAACCTTCCACTCTACCTAATTTTTTTAATAAAAATTAAAAATTATGTTTTGATTTATATCAGTAATTTACACCTAATGTAGCCATGTATTTGCACAAAATTTAATATTAAAAATATTAGAACTAATATGCTTATAATAAAAAATATAAACAAATATAGATTCAAATATGGGGAAATTTATATATGGTTAAGTTTATGGTTTTTTTTTAAATAATAATAATTTTATACATAATTATAGATTTTTTTTCTTATATACAACCATTTTTTATCTTATTTCTTGTTTCTTGTAACATAGGTCCAATGTAGATGAATGTGCAAAAAATAAATACAAATGTAAATTCAAAAAAACATTTGCAACAAAAAATAGTTTGTATAATAGATTGACTTGAAATGGCTAACTTTGAGAGAAAAATATTATAACTTAGGGATAGATAAATCATGAAAGGAGATGATTGGTTTGCATGAAAGATTTTACTATTCTGGACTTGAAATGTACAAATTTTGTAGAATTGTATTGAAATAGAAGATACTAATATGATTCAAGTTATGGTATCTACTTATAGATCTATAAACCATAAAAACACAAATAAGTTTGTGAGTAACTGCTAATTTTTTAGATACTGTGAGAGTTTAAAAAATGTGTTTATGATGATAGTAGCAGTAAAATAATACAATATAACATAGATGTGTATACGACTATGTAGCATCTCATTTTTAATTCCAAGTGCATTGGTGAGCGGAGTAGATAATCGTGCTTAAAGTTGCATGAAGTTTATAACTTGCAATTCAAATTGAAACGCTTTGCATGCAAATTATATGAAAATTAATCCTACGTGCATGTTGCGCAAGATCCTACTTGTCATATGATTGTGCACTAATTTTATATAAAAATGTATAGCCATATTTGAAAGGTTAAGCTACACATTATTGCTTTGATGTCACAGGATTTCAATTCCCTTCTCTATGAAGAGAAAAGAGATGTTAAAATAAACTTGGGCAATGTTTCGTAAGTGATGATAAGTTATGCTTGAAAATAAGTTTGTGCGGAAGAAACAACATGTGCATAATAGTGCTTGTGTAGATCAACACAAAATAACTTTCACAAATTAAAATAATTATGTACAACAAATAATTTATTATTTTCTATATTAAGTGTTTTTGTTTTATGTAGGATTACTTGTGAACCTATATTTTCCTACATTAGAAACTAACATACTAATATTTAATTTTAAAATTACATGAAGAGATAATAAATTTGATGTGTTTGAAAATATTAGGTAAACTGACACCCTACTCAAAATTAGCTGTAATGGCACTGTAAGATGGAGGAAAAACCTGCAATCTCAAAGGGTTGTAGCTTTAAAATTCTTATCCCTAGCTAAAAGGGAGTTCCTTGCAAAACAACAAATGAATACAAATTATGTATATTTTTCTTGAAGGTACTATATTGACACTAATTATACACCTAACAATACATGGTATATGTAATAGATGAATGAAAATTATGTATATATTTTGGTGGTATTATATTTACGTTATCTATTCAACTAGAAATCCTTGTCTTATGCAACGCATAAGCATAATACCCAATCCATTCAAATTAGATTTTTAGAGGAGATAAGTAGAATATTCTTACAGAAAATGATTGGTCAAGTGTAGATTAATATGTATAAAACCCAAACCAATATAAATTAAAAAAAATGTAAATAAATATATAGATAGTAAAATAATTTATATGAGATATTGACCAATAATACCAAAATTTGAGATAAAATTCTTCTAACTTAGGGATAAATAAATATTTAAAAAAGGTGATTGGTTCAATTAATGTATAGGTATTCATTATTACTCCATCTTGTAGAGAAGAAGCATGATGTGAATTATGTAATTTACTATTATTTCCTTTTCCTTTTGATTTATCCTTATGGTATCGCTGAGACACTTTCAGTTGACAACATCAAGCTCACATATATTTTGGGGCTTGGTTTAAACCAGATAATAACTTAGCTAACTTGATATATGTTAGGGACCTTAATGATGTAAAATAGTGAAAATAACACTATAGTTATTACATAAATTCATCACCCAAGAACAATGCAATGTGTTGCTAACACAAACATTAATGCTACAAGGAATGTTATAATGATTGTTTTATTTGTGTAAATGCTATTTATAAATGATTAATATATTCTTGTGATCAGTTATGAATTCATTTCAAGTGTTAAATGATTTTATAGATGATTCATGATCCCTAAATTCACTAGGCTTCGTGTGTATTTATAGATTACTTGAAAATTAATTGGGACCCTATTGGCATGTATAAATGACCTCTAATGCTAGAAAAAAGTTAAAAATAATGAATGTATTTCATATGGGTTTAAGGGTAGAAGGGCCCAGAAGAATCCTGTAAAAACTGTACATTTGATGTTTTTGGTATGCAAAAAATGCATTACTAGAGGAAGACACTATAGTCTCAAATGATTGTAGCTTTGAAATCTTTATTTGTAGCTAAAATGGATTTCCTTGTAAAAGAACATACAAATATAAATTATGTATATGTTTTCAGGGTACTATATTTACAATGTTATTACACCTAAAAATACATGGTCTATGAAATAGATGAATAAAATTATGTATATGTTTTTAAGTTACTATATTTACATTGTTTATACACCTAAAAATACATGTCTATGCAATATATGAATAAAAATGTGTATATGTTTTAGTAGTTTTATATTTACATTGTCTATATACAACTAGCAAACCTTGGCTTATGCAACTGCAAGAGTAATACCCAATTCATTCAAATTAGAGTTTTAGAAGTAAGTAACATATTTCTCATGAAAAATGATTTGGTCCCATGCTTTGTTGCAAGAAAGGCAACAAAATTAATGTGTTGCATGTTAAAATACCCTAAAATGCAGACTTGATGTTGTCATGATGAGAAACACATTTATTTCCATTTTTATATGAACTTTTTTGAACTGAATTCTTTTTCATATATTTTCATAGTTATCATGCTTCAATTGAGATCTTTCTCAGCTATCTATTTGTAATGGTGTTTGTGATATGTAATATAACTCACATTATGGCCGCTCTTCTTGATTCTATTTATTAGTATAATTGTGATATATTTTAATAAAAACCTTCTATTCTAACTAAATTTAAAAAAAAATAAAAACTAGAAATATTGTTTGATTTATATCAGTGTGATAGACACACTTTACACCTAGTGTAGGTATGTCTTTGCACAAAATTTAATATTAAAAATATTAGAACTAATATACTTATACTATAGAATCTAGACAAATATAAATTTAAATATGGGGAAATTCATATAGGGTTATTTTTCATTTTTTTTAAAATGATAATAAATTATACATAATTATGAATTATGTTTCTTATGCACAACTACTTTTGATCTCGTTTCTTATTTCTTACAACCTAGGTCCAATGTAGATGAATGTGCAGAAAATTTATACCAATATAATTTTAAAAAAACATTTGCAACAAAAATTAGTTTGTATAATATATTGAGTTGAAATGTTGAACAATGAGATAAAATCCTTCTAACTTGGGGATAGATAAATAATTAAAGGAGGTGATTGGTTCACATGAATGTTATTATTATTTTAGACTTGAACTATACAAATTTTATAGTATTGTATTGAAATAGAAGATAGTAAAATGATTCATGTCATGGTAGCTGCTTATAGAGCTATACAACATAAAAACACAAACAAGATCATGAGAAACCACCAATTTTTTTGAGACTGTAATAGTTAAAAAATGTGTTTATGAGAGTATTAGAAATAAAATAATATAATATAACATAGATGGGTGTATGACTATGTAGCATCTTTTTTTTTTAATTTCATGTGCAATGATGAGTGGAGTAGATCCTCGTGCTTGAATTTTTATTGTTACATATTTATTTGCATATTACATTTGTAGCAAAAAAAAAAAAAAAAAAAAACACATAAAAATGTTTAAGAAAGGGCTTGATGACTAAAGTAAGACTTCATGCTCGCATTTTCTTGTTACATATTTATTTGCATAATAAATAATTTGTAGTGAAAATACAAAATATCAAAAAAAAAAATTGGACCCTTGTCAATTTTAAGGTGAAATCCAACTTAAATGGTGGTGGAAGAAATATTTCTGCCTATTCTTTCCCAAAAAAAAAAAATATGGACTTTATAAAATAGATGGATCAAACATAATGTAGAACACCTTATATGTAGTTACCTGTACATTAGATGAATACTTAAGACAATAACAATAATCCAAGATTTGAGAGATTCAACATACAAGAAATAAAAAATATTAGACATGCTAAATTTTACAAAAGCATGGTAATTAAGATTTTATTCTTGCTAAGGTTCCTAGATCTTTTTCGCAAAATTATATAGTGACAAGTAAAATCTAAGGCCTATTTTTAGGACAATCAAGCTATTGGAAACACCCTATGATTAATTTTTTAATACATCGATCCCAAAACATTTGATCTTGTTATTATTATTATGAATGTAGAAGCTTTAAAGCTCTTAGTATTTTAATATTATTATAGAATGTAGATGCTTTAAAGCTTGTAGTATCAAACTCCCTTGTTCAAACCAAATATAAATCACTTAGTATCAAACACCCTTGGTCAAAGCAAAACCAAACAAAATAAGCCTATGAGAAAATCAAACATAACCCCACAAATAGTGGTACAAGATGATTGATGAATGTATAAAAAACATGCTTGTTCAAACCTCTTGTAGAAAGTACGGTATTGGGTTGGGTTGAAATGAAATTTATAGTCATAGAGCATCGAATGAAAAATAAAATGAATCTGTTCTTGGCATCAAGCACTAAAGAGTGTAGGATTAGCTTCAAATTCTATCATTAACAATATAAGATTACCTAAAAATAGAAAAAATAGTATATCAAGTGAGATAGGATTGAAAATGAGAAGTTGTCACCGTATAGCAAACTAGAAAACCTTAGCATTGGTAATTATATTGAGTGGGGACCGTGCAGACATGATCTCCCTCTACCACAAATTATGATGTGCACTCTCCATAATGGGAGATGCTAGGTAGAGTCTGCGCCTTCCAAGTGCAATGAAGGTGCCCTCCCTAGAACATTGACCTTCCTGATCACTGATTGACCCCACCTAGGTAAGTATGCTTGCTCCCACACCAGCTCCTCCTTTTTATATACTCTCTTCTCCTTTCTCATTACTCACACCATGCATGTTGGATTGAAATGAATACTTGATTGAGATTTAGTTTGTCATAAATAATACCTGTATATATATCCTTTGACTTAATAGAAGCTTGAGATTATTTTGTAATCAAACATTAAAGGGTATAATTGAAATGTAGTAATTTTTAGTTTTTCTATCCATCAACAATGTACATGTTTGTCTTAACACTTTTATCATTCACTACTATAAATATTTAAATATAAAACTTTTATATAGGAACTCACACAAACTGTAACATTTTTCACTACGATTGCAGAGCCATTTCTCTTCATGGAATAATTTAACTCAATGTGCAACTGCTTTATTTCACTTAGCTATACAAAATCAAAATTCAAAATCATCAAGAATTTTTTTTGTTTTGTGTGTACATACAAATAGTGTTTGTTCTATCACCTCAAAAAATAGGGCACAATCCCATAGAAACTATCCATGAGTTCATATGCTTTCTAACACATCAACTTGACTTATAATAATCACTCATCACTTACTAAGTTTAATTATGGGAAGCTTTGTATATTGTAAAAGTTATAGTATCTTTTAAGTATTGCATACACATGCCAATAGTCCAAAAACTCTTTCTCAAACCATTAATATTGAGATCTATGGCATGTACATACTTGGCATGCCAAGTAATTCTCTATAATACACCATTAAAATCATCTTATAGTATGCACGTAAAGGGACTTACGTTGATATAAGAATGTGAATGTGAGCTATATATAATATCAATGAGTATGGTGCAACAAATTTGTGTGTTAAATTCGTTGATTGCTATCAAGTCATGAATTCATGAAAATTTGCATTCAAAGTGCAAAATATTGATAGCCAATAGCTCATAAAAATTTGCATTCAGAGTAGAAAATATTTTAGAATTAGATGTATTGTCACTTGTACCTCTCACTTGCACGTCTCACTTGTAGGATTTCTAGTGACCCTGGATGCTCTTTTGCATTAGAAATTAACATGCAAATTTTTAGCTTGAAAATTACATAAAGAGATGATAAATTCAGTAAGTGTTTGAAAATATTTAAGTAAACCAACAACACCACTCAAAAGTAATTGTAATGGCACTGTAATATGGAGGAAAAACTTGTAGTCTCAAATGATTGTAGCTTTAAAAGTCTTATCCCTAGCTAAAAGGGAGTTCCTTGCAAAAGAACAAATGAATACAAATTATGTATTTTTTTTTTTGAAAGTATTATATTTACACTAATTATACACGTAACAATACATCACCCAAGAAAGTTATTACAATGTAATGTGTTGCTAACGTGAACATTAATACTATAATGAATGTTCTAATGATGATTATTTGATTTCAGTAAATGCTAGTTATAAATGCTTAATATATTCTTGTGAATAATTAGGAATTCATTTCAAGTGTTAAATGATTTTCTAAATGATTCATAATGCCTAAATGCACTAGGCTTCATATGTATTTATAGATTACTTGAAAACTAATTGGGGCCTATTGGGATGTAAAACTGACCTCTAATGGTAGAAAAAAAGATAAAATGAATGAACAAATGTTATATAGGTTTAGGGGTAGAAGGGCCGAGAATAATCTTATCAAAAGCGTACATTTAATGTTTTTGGTATGCAGAAATGTATTATTAAAGCAAAATACTGCAGACTCAAACGATTGTAGCTTTGATTGGTATGCAGAAATGTATTATTAAAGCAAAATACTGCAGCCTCAAACGATTGTAGCTTTGAAAGCTTTATCAAGCCTTATCCGTAACTAAAAGGGAGTTCCTTGTAAAATAACATATATGTTTGCGAGGTACTATATTTACATTGTTTATACACCTCACAATACATGGTCTAAGCAATAGATGAATAAAAATAATGTATATGTTTTAGCAGTATTATATTTACATTGTCTATCCTAGGCTTTTGCAACATGCAAGAATAATACCCATTTTATTGAAATTAGAGTTTTAGAGAAAGGAAGTAGCATCTTTCTTACCAAAAATGGTTCAATCCAATGTTTTGTTGCAAGAAATGCAAAATGCAATCTATTATATGGTGACAAGTATGATTTATGACCTTTAAGATCTGATCTTGTTATTGTTATCATTCATTATTATGAACTGTAGGATCCTTAAAGCGCTTGTTTATGGAACGTAGAAACCTGGAAGCTTTTAGTATGAAACTCCATCGTTCAAATCAAATAAAAACCTGTTAGTCAGTCTAAAACAAACCAAATATATAACTTACTCGCTGTTCAAACGCTGCACAATAAGCAAAATGTAGAAAGGAAGCTAGCATTATATCATGTAAGTTAGCATTGACAATGGGAATTAGAAAACTCAGTATTTGGTATTTGGATTGTGTAGAGGCCGCGCGAACGCGAGCCCCCTCTACCACAAATTATGACGTGCACTCTCCACAATGGGAGATGCTAGGCAGAGCCCCCTTCCAAGTGCAATGAAGGTGCCCTCCCTAGGCCATCGGCCTTCCTGATCACCGATTGACCCCGCCCAGGTAAGTATGCTTTCTCTCCCACCACCTGGCTCTTCTTATATGCTCTCTTCTCCCTTCTCACCGCTCACGACACATGTGGGATCTAATTCATTAACATTAACTTTCTGCCTGCCTACAACTCCCACTATCAGATTCAGCCTCTATTTCATTGCTGTCTATCCAGTTAGCAGCCTCCATTTCATTGTCTTTGCCTTTCTGTCTGCCTCCGACTCCCACCATCAGATTCAGCCTCCATTTCATTGCTGTTCATGCAGTTAACAGCTTAAAAAATTAATTGGGCAGCAAAGATGTGATCTCATCAGCTGGATAGGATGAATGTGAGTAAAACTATTTTTAAAAAAAAACGCTGCTAACCATTTAATTTTAGAAATAGAATGCAAAGCAAGTATCCGTCGCTTGAGAGATTTGAACTTTCATGGGGAAACCCCATGTACTTAGCAGGCACACGCCAAAGCGACATTGGTTTGGATCGCTGTAATTCTACCAATGCTAAAACTACATCTTTCTATTCTACATATATGTTTTCAATTATTATTTTGGATAATTGGTACACAACCATATGACAAGGAGGATGTTGCACATCAGGCGCATAGGTTTCATTCCCACATATTTTGTATACAAATTGTTACGATTTGACTTGCGAGTTACAAACTTCACACAACTTGTTCATTGCATAATAATTTTATAAGTTGATGTCCAGGATGGCATCCTATCGTGGTGTGTTACATTGTGATTTGTAATGGATCATTGACATTGTAAAGTGTATTTATTGATTTTGGCACATAATGATGTGTTAATACGGGCATGATGTGTACATGGATCCAACATTTCAAACCTTAACCATAAATGGATCCAAGATTTCAAACCTTCCACTTAATAGAAGAAAATCTTGTGATGGTTTTGTAATCAAACATTAAAGGGTATAATTGAAATTTTAAAATTTTTGTATCCATAAACATTGTACATGTTTGCCTTAACATTTTTATCTTTCACTACTATAGATATCTCCTTTAAAATTTAACCTCATGTATAGGAACTCACACAAATTATATCATTTTTTTGCTACAGTTGCAAAGTCATTTCTCTTTGTGGAATATTTTAAAACTAAATGTCTAACTACTTTATTTTAGCCATTTATACAAAATAAATGTTATAAATCATCATAAAAACTTTTAGCTCATTTGTGTATACATTAAAAAATGCATGTTCTATCCCTTCAAATAATAGGGCACAATACCATAGAAACTATCCAAGACATCATATGCTTTCTAATACATCAACTCAACTTATAATATTTGTTTATCACTTACTAATTTCAATTATGGGAAGCTTCGTATGTTTTCAATGTGATAGTATATTTAAGTATTTCATACTCATGCCAATAGTCCAGAAGCTCTTTCTCACACCATTGAGATTGAGATCTATGGGACGTGCATACTTGACTTGCCTAGTAGTTCGCTATAATACACCATTTAAATCCTCTTAGAGTATGTGCATAAAGAGAGATACCTTGGTACGAGGATATAAATGTGAGATATATAGCTTATCAATGAGCATAGTGCAATAAATTTGTGTGCTAAGTTAGGAGATTTCTATCAAGTCACAAGCTCGTGAAAATTTGCATTCAAAATAAAAACTATTGATAGCCTAATATTAGCTCATGAAAATTTGCATTCAAAGTAAAAAATATTTTACAAGTAGATTTGGTGTCACTTGGACCTCTCATCCAAAGATTGTCAATTATTTTATCATTGTGTTGATAGATTTCATTTTTGAATTCCTACATCAAAATGAATCATCATCTACACTATACCACAAGTATAAATTGTACTTTAAATGTTAAACAAGAAATTATAAGTCAACATAGTGTCATGTTGACCTTTTGTTCAGCTCTTTGAAGGATTTTTCATTGGTACCTATGGTTATTATCCATATTATGCATCAAAGTTATATAATTTATAAGATATATTAACAAATTTGCCATCAATGCGAATAAATCACAACTGAAATTCCCCTGTAATTAAAGGAAGGAGTATTATACATCATTGTGCATGCAATCTAATACAAGTAATTTTATATGCATGTTATTTCTTAAGAAAATATTGAATGCAACTAATAAAAAGTAAGAAATATTGAGAGAGATAAGTTAAAGAAAATCCAAGTTAAAGATCATGGATGATTATACCAAAAAAAATTCCACATATATCTATGTCAATGAGAGATGACTAAGAAAAAACCATATGTATCCATTAAGTTTCAAGATCTTTTATTTATCCATCATGGTGATTTCTAAAGCTTGAAACCCTTTTCACGCATTCCCTTTCAACCCCCACCCTATCTCCTACTTATCATGTCATGTGCTCAAAATGTTTGTATGGTCTTGAAACCTATCAAATCTATTCATACATTCTTGGTATGTTTGTTTGGGTTCCCCTTCAAAATCAGTTGCACCCATATGGACCTTCCACATTTTTCCCTCCTATCCATTAGAATTTGGTCATGCATGCCAATTCATTTAAAGTTTTATTTATTAATTTATAAATAAATGTGTGAGGTATCTTATTTGATAATCCAACACATATCGAACACATTGAGCACATATTGTATGCATGATGGTATTAGTATGGATTCACATCTAATAGTTAACTTTAATACAAACCCTCCTCTTCACAATGTGTAGGTCCTCTTCAAGATAAATACCCTTTCAAAACATACATGTGAAGCATTGTATTTCCATAGCATCAATGCATATAGGTCATAATCTAGTTTATCATAAACAAAGCCACTATATGAGCATAAGATTAATATCATTGAATGCTTAAATGTTCGTTTAACCATGAGTGAAATCACATACTCTCATATTTGAATCAATAGATAAAGGATCAAAGTTTATTATGATTTTGCATTCAAGATTTATGGGTACAATTGAAATTCTCTACTTTTAAGCTTTTACATCCCTCAATCACGTACATACTTATCATAAATGTTCTCTCCTTAACTTATATATCTATGTCCATTAAAATTGAACCATCAAGTTATAAGAACTCACACAAATTTTAGTTGTTTTTGATGCCATTCTGATGCCATTAATCTTTGTGGAATATTTTAACTAAATGCATAACTAAATCTTATTGGACTTATAAAAATATTAATATTCTAAATCATAGTGATATCTTTTAGATCTTTTATTAATACATAAAAAAAATGTTTCCTCTATCACCTTGAGAAATAATAAAATATCATATAGAAAGTATCAAAAATATTAGATTACATCTAAACAATTCAAGTAGATACATCAACTCCACTTGTGATATTAGTAGAAAACCAAAACCTGACTTCACTTATAATTGATGTTATTTTGCACAAGCGCTTGTGCGCCTGTGTTGATACTTTTATGCAACATTATTCACATACATAGCTTATTATCACCTATGAAGTATCAGGAAATTTTGTTTAAAGTTATTTGTTTATTCTGCATAGAGAATGATATTGAAGTCTTGTGACACCAAAGTATTAATGTGTAACTTGAACTTGCGAAGCTTGTGATATATTATTTTGGAGAATTGGTGCACAACCATATGACAAGGAGGATGTTGCACATCATGCACATAGGTTTCATTTCCATATATTTTATATGAAAATTGTTACTATCTGACTTGTGAGTTACAAACTTCACATAACTTGTTCATTGCATAATTGTTTTACGAGTTTATGTCTAGGATGAGATCCTTTTGTGGTGTGTTACATTGTGATTTGTAATAGATCATCAATATTATAAAGTGTATTTAATGATTTTGGCACATAATGATGTGTTAATATGGGCATGATGTGTAAATGGATCCAACATTTCAAGCCTTAACCATAAATGGATCCAACATTTCAAACCTTCTACTTAATAGAAGCAAATCTTCTAATGGTTTTATAATCAAACATTAAAGGGTATAAGTGAAATTTAAATTTTTTGTATCCATCAACAATGCACATGTTTGTCTTAACATTTTTATCATTCACTACTACAGATATCTCCTTTAAAATTTAACCTCATGTATAGGACCTCACACCAATTATAACTTTTTTTTTCTATAGTTGCAAAGCCATTTCTGTTTGAGGAAAATTTTAACTAAATGTCCAACTTCTTTATTCCAACCATTTATATAAAATCAATATTATAAATCATCAAAAAAACTTGTAGCTCATTTGTGTATACTGTAGAGTAAAAAATACTCTACATTTTATTTTGAGTTTTAGTTGTGCGCTCCAAGTTTTGTCTCTGTGTGTTTCGGTTTTGAGGCAGTGAAGTTTTCTCAGAGCGCGGGCACGAGTTTTATTTTTGTCTAAATTTTGTCTAAGTATCAAAGTCGAGCGGAAGCTGCCAAGTGTCATTATCCAGGACACATTTTATAATTTTTATAAGTTGCGCAGAATGTGCCACATGTCCCGTTATAATCTAGCGAAGCACGCCAAGTGTCGACATTCACATTTTAAGTTTTTATGAGTTTCAAAAGCTCATTTTGATAATATTTTATCAGTGCATGCAGAGGATGCCAAGTGGCAACTATGAAAGGTTTCAACATGTTTTTCTAAAAGCAATAGAACATGCCACGTGTCCCTAGCTAAAGCTCAACAAAAGCTGTCAAGTGTCAACATCCACAGTTTCTTCATTTTGTTTCATTATTGAGTAAAAACTATGGTGGGCCCTGGGTTTTGTTTCTAAAGTCAACAGAAGCTACCAAGTGTCATCGTCTGTGTGAATCTAAAATGAGGCCTGAATGTTTCTATAGTATAGCCAGAGCCCCGTGAAGACCGCCACGTGTCACCTTCTGCAGGTTTCTAAAAAAGTATCTAAAGTTTCTATAGACAAGCAGAAGCTGCCATGTGTCATTTATTAAAGATCTGTGGAAAGCGCCACCTGTCCCCATTCCTCTTTTGAAGCTGCTTGGGCAAGAAGTGTTGTGGGTCCCATTTTCAGTAAGTTGATAAAGTTTCAGAGCCGCGGACTGTGACAGATGTCAAAGACGGAGCACTCCTGATACAAAGACACAGTAAAGAGTATAAGTTACATGAAAAGTGTCGTGTGTCTTCTGTAAATGCCATGAAAGCTACCAAGTGTCATTTTCTAGTGCCTCTTGAATAATGAGACAGTTTTCAAGTAGAGTACGTGGAACACACCAAGTGTCCTTGCCTATTTCACAGTGAAAAGTGTCACATGTATCTAATTCAGCCAATGAACTTGTAGGGAGACTAAAAATTTCAGATCCAAAAAATATCTTCTATTAAACATTTCCAGTTAAGTTCCAGTTCGGTTAGGTTGTTGGGATTTGATTGTGCAGGAGACTAAATGTTTCAAATTTAAAGAACATCTTTTGTTAAACACTTCCAGTTCAGTTAGATCATTGGGTTGGGAATGTGTGGGCAATCTAGAGCTAGTCCAATGCTATAAATATGGGTGCAGGGATCATCAAAAAATCATCATAAAAAAAAGGGAGAGAATTTTTTACAAGAGATTGCTATCAAGAAGTTTTAGACTTTCTTGTTGTAGCTAGTAATATCATTTGCCTTTGTTCTGTTTTCTTGATTTAGAAAGTTTGTATAACTATGCATGTATCTGTGCCTTTTATGTGACTGGAAAATTAATAAGAAGACTGTGTTTTGTGCCTTTGTTGATATTTTCTGTGTTATTGCAAAAATTGTCTAAGTTGTGAGCCTTTGATTCTATTTGTTTTCATCTTTTACATTGATCATGCATTGTTTGCTCTTTAATGTAATTGAATCCTAAAGATAGCTTCACTGTGCTTAGTATTAAGGATCGAATTAAACTCAGGCGCATCACCATAGTTAAGTTTTCTTTCATTGCAATGGTGTTTCTGTTTTAATTTCTATCCCTTTTCTCACAATACTTTTGAGATAAAGAAGAGCCAGCTTCTTTAAAATTTGGAGGTCATTTCAAGTCACAAGTCCCACATTCCTGAAACTTCCCATTGTTGGTGTTGGAAATAGCGCAATTCTAAGCATCAATAGTTTTTGGCATGCCTGATGGGATGACAATCTCTTGAAGTTTCTTTCAAGATTGTATGAACTAGAGAGCTACAAGGAGTCAGAGCTGTGGACCAGTAACAAGATCTCAATTTGCTATAAAGCCAGGTATTCTTTTACCACCATTGATAACTAATCCAAGAAGAAGGGTCAATCAATTTATAGCAATACCAAGAGCAAACATGGGAGCACCTATAGCCCCAAGGAATTATGCAAGTTAGAACACTGGCAGTCCTCTAATTCTCCCAGTACCACCAGCCACTTGGGATCCTATTCCAGTAAATGCCCTAAAATCTCTACCCAAATTCAGTGGGCAAGATTTCAAAACACCTGAAAAACATCTAAAGGATGTGTCTGATGTCTGTGCAATACATGTGGTCACACAACAAAATGTGGCTATAAGATTGTTAGCAGCTTGTTTTAAAGGGAAAGCTCTGGAATGATATAGATCTTTGACTCCAAATATAATATCTACATGGGATCAGATTGGAGATCTTTTCTTTGGAAGATTTGAAGAAAAGGGTGATAAATCTTCTTTGTTGCAATAATTGATTACTATCCAAATGGCACCACAAGAAGCAATGATTGATTTCAATTCAAGATTTCAAGACTTGGGAAAGAATTCTTGCTACAACAAGACCATTACCAGGTATGGAAATAGTATTTTATCTTAAAGCCTTAAATTCAGATATATCAGTAATAATTCAGTCACTTGGAGGTCAGACTCTGCCAGAAGCCTATGACTATGCAGTCAGAGCTGAAAATAACTTAATAGATGCTGGAAAGTTGCCCCCAAGACCTCCCATGCCCATGTTTCCAGAGATTACCTTACCTTTGCCTCAAGAAGCCCCTAATCCCATAGCCCCACCTGTGTCTATGTATACATTTCCTCAAAAACTTGTTAAAGAACTTGTCCATGTCCAGTCACCTAAGATGGATGATATCAAGAACATCTTAAGGACATTTTCTAATGAGATAATTAACCTTAAAAGATAGCAGAATCCTTATCCTAGACCCTAATATCAAGGCTACCAAGGAAATAGATTTCCACCACAGCCAAACCAGTATCAAGATTCTCAAAGGCAAACTAACCCTCAGCCATCAAACCAATTAGTTACAGTCCCTACACCCTCACAAACTGTTCCCCCTAATCCAAATAAGGAGATTGTTCAAGGATACAATAATTATGCAGATGGCACCAATGCCTGGTGTTTCCCTTGTAATAATGCTCATATGCCCAAAGATTGTCCCATGGGTAATCTACAACAAAAGATAGTAGAACAAAGAAGAATGGATGGACAATTTACAAATACTTCTAACAATCAAGCCTACCAATCCTCTGGTATGCAAAATTTAGTCCTGATGGCTCAGATGCAAGGGATGTCCTTATAGAAAGAAGAAGAAATAGCCCCTGAGTATGCTTTGTTTTCATGGGTTGAAGATGAAGAGTCAATATTCTTGAATGAAGCTTCTACTTCCAAGAAGCTAGTGGTACAATCAGATTACTACACAAGAGCCAAGAGAAGAATGATGGAACAACCTTAAGTCGCAAATAATGAAGTTATGGGGAATCCTCCATTTAAAGGTCATCAAAACACAGCTGCTAGACAAGAAATACCTCAGCCAGTGCAGAACCAAGTAATTCCTGGACAAGTTCAAGAAAAAACAAGGTACCCTTATTATCTAAGAACCCAAACACTAAGACCGATGAATGTGGTGGATCAACTAAAGAAGACCCCAGCACAAGTGTCAATATGTGACATATTATCTATTCTCGAGCAAAATACACTTTTACAAGAAGCTCTGTAGGGCCAAGCAGTGCCTAAACATACTGGTACCAAAGAAGGACCTACTGATAAAGAAAAGCTCAAAGATACAGTTCCTCTTCAGACAATAGCCCTTTTGAACAATGCACCAAAGGTAAGCAAATCCAAACTAGAGCCCTTCTATTTGAATTTAATAGTTGGAAAGAAACTGTTACATAATGCAATGATAGACTCAGGGGCTAGTACTATAGTAATGCCTAAGCAAATAACAAATGCTTTAAAAATAAAGTATGAACCACTTACTAGAGGAGTTATGCAGCTGGATGGCAAATCGATGTAAATAATAGGGAAAATTAAACAACTCCCATTGCAATTATATACTTGCCCTAATATAATTGTCAATCAAGATGTGGTAGTCATAGATATACCCCCTGTATTTGGCTTATGTTTATCTAGAGAGTTCACAGCCAAGATAGGAGGATATATGTCACTTGATTGGTCCCACTATCAGATTCAACCTCCATTTCATTGATGTTCATCAAGTTAAGCCCAACCCAGTCTAGTCCAGTCCAGTTTTAAATAAGATTACTTAAAAAATTAATTGGGCAGCAGAGATGTGATCTCATCAGCTAGATAGGATGATTGTGAGTAAAACTATTTTTTTAAAAAATGCTGCTCACTATTTAATTTTAAAAATAGAATGCAAAACAAATATCTGTCGCTTGAGATATTCAAACTCTCGTGGGGAAACCCCATGTACTTAGCAAGCACACACCTTAACCACTCGGCCAAAGCGACATTGGGTTGGATCGCTGCAATTCTTCCAACGCTAAAACTTCATCTTTCTATTCTACATATATGTTTTCAAATATTATTTTTTATTTTTCTTTTTCTACTCTAAAAACATTTACTATACACTTTTCTGCTATAAATAGGGCTCACAATACAACTCTCTTTTATTATAAGAAAAACAAACCGTGGAATTTTTGCTTTTTGGGTTTATAATTCCTCTACAACCCAGAGTTCTTCACAATACATAAATCCATTGCACCCATTTGGGCCTTCCACATTTTTCACTCCTATCCATTCGAATTTGGTCATGCATGCCAATTTGTTTAAATTTTTATTTATTAATCTATAAATAAATGTGCGAGGTCTCTTATTTAGTTAAAAATAGACATAGTTTTTTAGAAGATTATTACTATTGTATAGACTGTGGAAATATCATATCTTTGAGTATCTTATTTGATCATCCAACATATATCAAACACATTGAGCACATATTGTATGCATGATGGTATTAGTATGGATTCACATCCAATAGTTAACTTTATTACAAACCCTTCTCTTCACAATATGTAAGTCCTCTTCAAGATAAATACCATTTCAAAACATACGTTTGAAGCATTGGATTTCTAGAGCATCAATGCATCTAGGTCATAATCGAGTTTATCATAAACAAAACCACTATATGAGCATAAGATTGATATCATTGAATGTTTAAATGTTTGTTTAACCATGAGTGAAATCACATACTCTCATATTTGACTCAATAGATAAAGGATAAAATTTTATGATGATTTTATATTCAAGCATTAAGGGTACAATTGAAATTCACTACTTTTAAGCTTTTCCATCCCTCAATCACATACATGCTTATCATAAATTTTCTCTCCTTACCTTCTATATCTATTTCCATTAAAATTGAACCATAAAGTTATAGGAACTCACAGAAATTTTAGTAGTTTTCATTATCATTTTGATGCCATTAATCTTTGTGAAATATTTTAACTAAATGCACAACTAAATCTTATTTGATGGACTTATAAAAAAATGAATATTCTAAATCACACTGATATCTTTTAGATCTTTTATTAATACATAAAAATAATTTTTCCTCTATCACCTCGATAAATAATAAAATATTATATAGAAAGTATCTAAAATATTATGTGATATAGTAGAAAACCAGAACCTAACTTCACTTGTAATTGATGTTATTTTGCACAAGCCCTTGTGTCCCTGTGTTGTTACTTTTTTATAAACTTATTATCGTGCATAGCTTATTATCACCTATGAAGTATCAAGAGAGTTTTTTTGAAGGTCTTTGTTTATTCTACATAGAGAATGAAATTGAAGTGGCATGACACCAAAGTATTAATGTGTAACTTGAACTGGAGAAGCTTGTGATATATTATTTTGGAGAATTGGTCCACAACCATATGACAAGGAGTATGTTGTACATCATGTGCATAGGTTTGATTCCCACAGATTTTGTATGCAAATTGTTATGATTTGACTTGCGAGTTACAAAATTCACACAACTTGTTCACTGCATAATTTTTTTACAAGTTGATGTCCACGATGACATCCTATCATGGTGTGTTACATTGTGATTTGTAATAGATCATCGGCATTGTAAAGTGTATTTAATGATTTTGGCACATAATGATGTGTTAATATGGGCATGACGTGTAAATGGATCCAACATTTCAAACCTTAACTAGATAAAAGGATTCAACATTTCAAACCTTTGACTTAATAGAAGCAAATCTTGTGATGGTTTTGTAATCAAACATTAATCATCAACTACACTATATCCTTGTAAAATTACATACAAGTATAAATTATGTATATGTTTTTAAGGTACTATATTTGCATTATTTATACACCTAACAATATATGGTTTACGTAATAGATGAATAAAAATCATGTATATGTTTTCAAGGCACTATGTTTACATTGTTAATACACATAACAATACATGGTCTATGGAATAAATGAGTAAAAAATATGTATATGTTTTAGAGGTATTATATTTACATTGTCTATCTATAACTAGCATTCCCTGGCTTATGCAATGTGCAAGAGTGATACCCAATTCATTCAAATTAGTGGTTTAGAGGAAGTAAGTAGCATATTTCTCATGAAAAAAGATTTGGTCCAATGCTTCATTTCAATAAATACAGCATAATCAATTTTTTGCGTGTTAAAATGCCCTAAAATGTGGACGTGATATTGTCATGAGCTGAAGTCTTTTGCATGTATTGTCACAATTATTATGCTTCAATTGAGATCTTTCTCAATTATCTATTTGTAATGGTGCTTGTGATATGTAATAAAACTCACATTATAGCCACTCTTCCCATTTCTATTTATTAATATAATTATGATATGTTTTAATAAAAACTAAAAATCTGTTTTGATTTATATCGATGTGATAGTGGCACTTTACACCTAGTGTAGCCATGTCTTTATACGAAATCTAATATTAGAAATATTAGATCTAATATACTTATAAAAAATATATAAACAAATGAAAATTTAAATATGAAGAAATTTACATATGGTTAAATTTATGTTTTTTTAAAATAATAATAAATTACACATTATTATAGATTCCATTTCTTATGCGCCACCACTTTTGATCTTGTTTCTTGTTTATTGAAACATAGGTCCAATGTAGATGAATGTGCATAAAATTTAAACAAATATAAATTCAAAAAACATTTGCAAGAAAAAAAGTTTTTATAATATATCGACTTGCAATGCCGAACATTGAGAGAAAATCCTTCTAACTTAAAGATAAATAAATGATGAAAGGAGTTGATTGGTTTGCATGAAAATGCTTTTACTATTCTAGACTTGAATTGTACAAATTTTATAGTATTGTATTGAAACAAAAGATAGTGATATGATTCATGTCTTGTGGTAGCTACTTATAGAGCTATACAACATAAAAGCACAAACAAGTTCTTAAGCCACCACCAATTTTTTAGAGACTGTAATAGTTGAAAGGAGGTGATTAGTTCACATGATTGTATATGTATTCCTTATTATTCCGGATTGTAGAGAGGAAGCATGATGTGATTTACTATTGTCTCCTTTTCTTTTTGATATATCCTTGTGGCACCGTCAGGATGATGGTAGGAAGCATGGTCGAGGTGGTGCACATTTTTTCCCACATCTTTTATAATTTGGAACTCACGAAAATGATTGAGACGTTTTTAGTCAACAACGTCGGGCTCACATATGTTTTGGTGCTTGGTTTAAACTATATAATAGCTTAACTACCTTGATATATGTTAGGGCCCTTAATGGTGTAAAATAGTGACAATAACACTACAATTATTATAGAAATTCATCACCCAAGAAAGTCAATATAATGCAATATGTTTCTAATGTGAACATTAACGTTCTAATGATTGTTTGATTTGTGTAAATATTAGTTATAAATGATCAATATATTCTTGTGAATAATTATGAATTCATTTCAGGTGTTAAATTATTTTATAGATGATTCAATTTGCAACAGTGTTACCCAATTCATTCAAATTAGAATTTTAGAGGAAGTAAGAAGCATCTTTCTCACAAAAACTAATTCGGTCCAATGTTTTAATGCAAGAAATGCAACATGAATATTTTATTGCATGTTAAAATACCTTAAAATACGGATGTGACATTGTCGTGATGAGAAACATGTTTCTTTTTATTTATACAAAATATTTATGATAAGCATGTACATTTTTTATGGATAAAAAATCTCGAAATGAGTAAACATCAACCTTATTGTTAAATCTTGAATACAAAATCATAAAAAAATTTGATCCTCATCATTAAACAAGCATTAAAACGCTAGCATTAAAACACTCAATGATATCAATCTTATGCTCATATGAAGGCATTGTTTATGATAAAGCAAATTATGACAAAATATTGATGGAGTTGGAATCCAACAATTCACATGTATGTTTTCTCTCGATTAGGACCCACATATTGTGAAGAAGGCAGCTTGTAGTAAACTTAAATATCATATAATATGCCATCCTGATCACCGATTGACCCCACCCAGGTAATTATGCCACACATGTGGGATCAAACTCAATAACATTTACATTTACATTAACATTGCGTACAACATGCGGGATTGCGTACAACTCCCACTATCAGATTCAACCTCTATTTCATTATTCTTCATCCAGTTAGCAGACTGTATTCCATTGCCTTTGCCGTTTTGTCTACCTCCAACTCCCACTATTAGATTCAGCCTCCATTTCATTGCTGTTCATGCAGTTAGCCGCCTCCACTTGATTGCTGTTCATGCAGTTAGCCCAGCGCTGCCCAGTCCAGTCCAGTCTTAAATAAGAGTACTTAAAAAATTAATTGGGCAGCAGTGGATAGGATGAATCTGAGTAAAACTATGGAAACAAAAACAAAAAAATAGCGGCTGCTAACTTGGAGACATTTAACATACGGAAATTCTAATTTAAATTTAGAAATAGAATGCAAAGCAAGTATCCATCGCCTGAGAGATTTGAACTCTCATGGGGAAACCCCATGTATTTAGCAGGAACACGCCTTAACCACTCGGCCAAAGCGACATTGCATTGGATCACTGCAATTCTAACAATTCTAAAACTGCATATTTCTATTCGACATATATGTTTTCAATTATTTTATTTTTTTAATCATTTTCTACTGTAAAAATATTCAATCTACACTTTCCTGCTATAAATGGGACTGTTATAGATATCTCCTCTATATTTTAACCTCATGTATAGGAACTCACACAAATTATAACATTTTTCGCTATCATTGTAAAGCCATTTCTTTTCGCAGAATCTTTTAATTAAACGTTCAATTATGCAAAATCAATATTCTAAATCATCATAAAATCTTTTAGCTTGTTTGTGTATACAAATTTTAAAAAATGCTTGTTCTAACCCTTCAACAAATAGGGCACTATCCCATAGAAACTATCCAAGACTTTATATGTTTTCTAATACATCAACTCCACTTATAATATTCGCTTCTCACTTACTAAGTTGAATTTTGGGAAGCTTTGTAGGATGTCAAAGTGATAGTACTTTTAAGCTTCATTGCATACACATGCCAATAGTCCAAAAACTCTTTCTCAAACCGTTTGACATTGAGATCTATGGCATGTGCATACTTGACTTTCCTAATTATTCTCTACAATACACCCTTCATATCCTCTTAGAGTATTTGTATAAAGAGAGTTATCTTCATACAAGGATATAAATGTGGGCTATATAAATTATTAATGAGCATAGTGCAATAAAATTGTGTGTTAAGTTAGGCAATTTTTATCAACTCACGAGCTCATGAATATTTGCATTCGAAATAGAAAATATTGATGGCCATTAGCTCATGAAATTTTGCATTCAAAGTAGAAAAATATTTTAGAAGTAGACATGGTGTCACTTGGACCTCTCATACAAAGATTGCCAATTGTTTTATCATTGTGTTGATAGACTTCATTTTCAAATTCCTACATCAAAATTAATCATCAACTGCACTATATCATGAGCGAAAATTATATTTTAAATGTTACACAAGGAATTATAAGTCAACATAGTGTCACGTTGACCTTTTATTTGGCTCTTTGAAGGATTTGCCATTGGTACCTATGATTATTATCCATATTATGCATCAAAGTTATATAATAAATAAGACATATTAACAAACGTGCCATCAACACGAATAAATCACAACCCAAATTCACCAGTAATTAAAGGAACAAGTGTGATACATCATTTATGCATGCAATCTAATACCATTAATTTTATATGCATGTTATTTCTTATGGAAATATTGAATGTAACTAAGAATTATTGATATAGATAACATAGAGAAAATACAAATTAAAGATCGTGGATGATTATGCTAAAGAAAATCCACATACATCCATGTAAATGAGAGTTGACTAAGAAAAAACCATATGCATCCATTAAGTTTCAAGATCTTTTATTTATCCATCGTGGTGATTTCTAAAGCTTGAAACCCCTTTCGTGCAACCCCTTTCAACCCCCATTCTATCTCCTGCTTATCTTGTCCTGCACTCGAAACCTTTGTACGGTATTGAAACCTATCAAATCCATTCATACATTCTTGGTATGTTTGTCTACATCTGGGTCCCCTTTAAAATTGATTGCACCCATCCAAACCTTCCACCATTTTTTCTTTTATCCATTCTAAGTTGGTCATGCATGCCAGTTTATCTTAATCTTTCATTTATTATTCTATAAATAAATGTGTGAGGTAGTTTATTTGATCATCCAACATATATCAAACACATTGAGCACATATTGTATGCTTGATGGTATTAGTATGGACTCGCATCCGATAGTTAAGTTTACTAAAACCCTCCTCTTCAAAATATATGTAGGTCCTCTTATAGATAAATACCCTTTCCAAACATATGTGTGAAGCGTTAGACTTCCATGACATCAATACATCTAGGTCATAAAATTTAGTTTATCATAAATAAATCCACTATAGGGGCATAAGATTGATATCATTGAACATTTAAATGTTTGTTTAACCATAAATGAAATCGCATATTCTCATCTTTGACTTAGTAGATAAAGGATCAAATTTTCTCATGATTTTGTAATCAAGATTTTAGGGTACAATCAAAATTTGCTTATTTTAAGCTTTTGCATCCCTCGATCACATACATATTTTTCATAAATGTTCTCTCTTTAACTTATATATCTATCTCCATTATAATTGAACCGTCTTTATAGGAACTCACACAAATTTTAGAAGTTTTTCCTTCCATTTCAATGCCATTTATCTTTGTGGAATATTTTAAGTAAATGCACATCTGAATCTTGTTTCATGGACTTATAAAAAAATTAATATTCTAAATCGTAGTGATATCTTTTGTATATTTTATTCATACATAAAAATAATATTTCCTCTAGAACCTCGAGAAATAAGACAATATCACGTAAAACGTCTCCAAAATATTATATTATATCCAAACAATTCAAGTACATACATTAGCTCCACTTATGATATTAGTAGAAAACTAGAACCCAACTTCACTTGTAATTAAATTTATTTTATGAAAGCCCTTGTGTGCTAGTATTGTTACTTTGCATAGGTTTCATTCCCACAAAGTTTTTATGAAAATTATTGGAACTTGACTTGCGAGTTATGAACTTTGTACAATTTGTACCCTACACAATTTTATTACAAGATCATTTCTGAGATGACATCCTGTCATGGTGTGTTATGCTATGATTTGTAATGGATCATCGAGATTGTAAATCATATTTAATGATTGATGTGCACAATGATGTGTCATGGGCATGATGTGTTATGAGTTATTAGGAATGTATGTTTTATTAAATTTTAAATGTAAGCAAGTGGGTCATGTGCCTATATAAACACGTCCCTACACTCAGGTTGAGGGAAAACAAAATAATTAGAGAGCTTGTAACAAGTTGAGTGTTTTATAGGTGAGACATGTAGCTAAATTTTCAAAGACCATGGGTTAACAAGAGAGATCAAAATATATGATGTGGTAACATGTCTCATTTTATATTGCATTATGTTTTAGTTTGTGTAAACAACATTTTAGTTATATTGAAATCAAATAAATAACATGGTTTTTATTGCAATATTTTTTTGAATGTTTAATTATGAAGGTTGTATGGTCTAAGAAATCTCTTTATTGAGACCCCTAACCATGATTGCATCATTTAGTATCAGATAAAGGTTTATTCCTTTTGGGTGAGTACGTGTGTAGATTCAAATTTTTGCATTTACGAGTGTGGGAAGAAAATAGAGAAGGCATATTCCAATTGAGTATGTTGGGTATAAGGTGTAGTGATTTTGGATGCATAATAAAGAAAATAATAGTAATCCAAAATTTGAGAGACTCAACATACAAGAAATAAAAAATATTATGCATGCTATAAAAAAAAGTGCTAGTTAAAATTTGATTCTTGCTAAGGTTCCCAATAATTATTTGCACAAGTCTATGGTGAAAATTATTATTTATGAATGAATTTAAGGAGATTCAAACTATTAGAAACACCTGATTATTTATGATCGATTATGAACTATAGAAACCTTAAAGTGCTTAGTATTTTAAGATTAATATTGAATGTATAAGCCTAGAAGCTTTTAGTATCAAACTTCATTGTTCAAACAAAATATAAAAATATTATTACAAAACTTTCTCATTCAAACCAAATATAAATCTCTTAGTATCAAACACACTCGTTCAAACCAAAATAAAACATAAACTTGTATTAACCATATAACAAAACCTTGCCTTGTTCAAGCCACCACACCTTCTACTACACAACAAAATGTAGAAAGGAAGTTGTTGGTTTGTTGTGAAATTTATATTCATATAAAATCAAATGAAATGAAGTCATTTATTTTAATCAATGACTAAAGAGTATATGATTAGCTAAAAACCCCATCATTAGATTGCTTAAACATAGAAAAAATAGTATATCATGTGAGTTAGCATTGAAAATGAGAACTAGAGAACCTTAACCTTAGTATTGGTATTTGTATTGTGTGGGGGCCGCACGGACATGAGCCCCCTCTACCAAAAATTATAACATACACTCTCCATAATGGGAGATGCTAGGCAGAGTCCCCTTCCAAGTGCAATGAAGGTGCCCTCCATAAGCCATCAACCTTCTTGATCACTGATTGACCCTACCCAAATAAGTATGCCTTCTCTCACACTACCTATTTATTCTTATACACTCTCTTCTCCCTTCTCACCACTCCAAGAAAACATGTGGGATCAAATTCAATAGCATTACCTTTCTTCCTAACTCCAACTCCCAACTATCAAATTCAGTCCCTATTTCATTTCATTATTGTTCATCCAATTAGTGCAGCCCAACCCAACCTAGTCTTAGACCTAAGTTTAATGTTATAATAATTCAACTCCCACACTACAAATAACAACACAACAGATTACTTAAAAATAATTGGGCAGCATATTCATTGATCTGATCTCATCAGCTGGATAGGATGAATGTGGGTAAAACTATAAAACAAATAAGAGGATAACTTGGAGACATTTGACACACGTAAATTCAATTTTAGAAATAGAATGAAAATCAAGCATCCATCACCATATAAATTTTAACTCTTATGGGGAAACCCCATGTACTTAGTAGGCACATGTCCTAACCACTTGGTGAAAGTGACATTGCCTTACATTGCTACAATTCTAGCAATACTAAAACTATATCTTTTTACATATATTATATAATAATAATAATAATAATAATAATAATAATAATAATAATAATAATAATAATAATAATAATAATAATAATAATAATAATTATTGTATACTTTCTTTCTATAAATGGGACTTAGAATACAAATCTCTTTTATTTTAATAAAAATAAACAAGGTATTTTTTTGGGTTTATAATTCCTCTAGAACCCAGAGTTTATTCACAATACATAGGTTGTACTCAAGGGAAATACCTTTTGAAAAAACATATAGTTATTATCAATACATGGGTCTTATTCAAGAGAAATACCCTTTGCAAACAAACATATAAATAACTGGACTTCCATTCCATCAATACTTGATCAGGATTTAGTATATCACAAATAATACCTATAAATGAGCATAATTTATATATCATTGAATGTTTATATATTTTTTTGACCATAAATGGATCCAACATTTCAAACCTTTGACTTAATAGAAGAAAAACTTGTGATGGTTTTGTAATAAAAAATTAAAGGGTATAATTGAAATTTACTTATTTTAAGTTTGTATATCCATCAACAATGTATACATTTGTCTTAACATTTTTATCATTCACTACTATAAATATCTCCTTTAAATTTTAACTTCCTGTATAGGAACTCACAAAATTATAATATTGTTTGCTACTATTGCAAATCCATTTCTCTTCATGGAATATTTTAACTAAATGTACAACTGCTTTATTTCACCCAACTATACAAAATCAATATTCTAAATCATCAAAAATAAATAGCTTGTGATTTTTAGATAATTAATATGCCTCCTTATCCAGGTCAGGACCAAGAACAAATAGCTCACAAATATCCAAGACTACATATGCTTTCTAATACATCAAATTGACTTATAATATTCATTTCTTCTCACTTACTAAGTTGAATTATGGGAAGATTTTTAGGTTGTCAAAATAATAGTATATTTAAGTGTTGCATGCACTGCCAACAAATCTTTCCTAAATAATTGAGATTCAGATCAATGTCATGTGCATACTTAACTTTCCAAGTAGTTATCTACAATACACCCTTCAAATCCTCTTAGATTATGCACATAAAGAGAGTTACCTTGATACAAGGGTACAAATTTGAGTTATATAGATTATCAATGAGCATAGTGCAACAAATTTGTGCACTAAGTTAGGCGATTTCTGTCAACTCAAGAGCTCATAAAAATTTGCATTCAAATTAGAAAATATTGATAGCCATTAGCTCATGAAAATTTTCATTCAAAGTAGAAATCATTTTAGGAGTAGATGTGATGTCACTTGGACCTATCATCCAAAGAGTGTCAATTATTTTATCATTGTGTTGATAGATTTCAGTTTCAAATTACTACATCAAAATAAATCATCAACTACACTATATCAAAAGTGGGAATTTCATTTTAAATGTTACACAAGGAATTATAAGTTAATGTAGTGTCGCATTGACCTTTTTTTGTCACTTTGAAGGATTTTCCTTTGGTACCTATGATTATTATCCATATTATGCATCAAATTTATATATTTTATATGATATATTAAAAAACATGCCATCAATGTGAATAGACCACAAACCAAATTCAGTTGTAATTAAAGCAAAGAGTGTTATACATCATATGTGCATGCAATCTAATATTAGTAATTTTATATGCATGTTATTTATTATGAAAATATTGAATTTAACTAAGACATAAGTAATAAATATCGAGAGAGATAACATAGAGAAAATAAAAATTAAATATCATGGATGATTGTGGCAAAGCAAATCCATATATATCCATGTCAGTGAGAGTTAACTAAGAAAAAACCATATGTATCCATTGAATTTCAAGATATTTTATTTATCCATCATGGTGATTTCTAAATTTTGAAACCCCTTTCACTCACCCCATTTCAACCACCACCCTATCCCTTATTTATCCTAACCCGTGCTTAGAATATTTGTATGGTCTTGAAACCTATCAAGTCCATTCATACATTCTTGGTATGCTTGCTTGGGTCCCCTTTAAAATTGGTTTCACCCATTGGAACCTTCTACCTTTTTTTATCATATCGAATTTGAAGTTCATCATGAATGCCAATTTCTCTAAAGTTTTAATTTATTCATCTATAAATAAATGTGTGAGACATCTTACTTGATCAGCCATCACATATCAAACACATTGAGCACATATTACATATATGATGTTATTAGTATGGATTCATATCTGATAATTAATTTTACTACAAGCCCTCCTCCTCAAAATATGTAGGTCCTCTTCAAGATAAATACTCATTCCAAACATATGTGTGAAGCATTGGATTTCTTCTCCATCAATACTTCTACGTCAAAAATTAGTTTATCATAAAAAAATCCACTATATGAGCATAATATTGATATCATTGAATGTTTAAATGTTTGTTTAACAATGAATGAAATCACATACTTTCATATTTGACTTGGTTGATAAAGGATCAAAGTTTGTGATGATTTTGTTTGCAAGCTTTAAGGGTACAGTTTAAGTTTACTAATTTTAAGATTTTGCATATGGCAATCATGTACATGCTTGTCATAAATGTTCTCTCATTCACTTTTATATCTATTTCCATTAAAATTAAACTATATTTATAGGAACTCACATAAATTTTAGCAGTTTTCGCTAGCATTTAGATGTCATTAATCTTTGTGGAATAGTTTAACTAAATGCACAATTGAATCTTATTTCATGAACTTGTAAAAAAAATCTAAATCATAGTGATATATTTTATAAATTTTATTAATACATAAAAATATTGTTTCCTCTATCACCTAAAGAAATAAGAAAATATTACATAAAAAGTATTCAAAATGTTATATTATATCCAAACAATTCAAGTAGAACCAAGCAATAAAATAGGAGGTCGATGGACCTGAAGATATATTCTTGAGTGTAGTTTTGAGAATGAGTAGAAAGCCAGAATTCCTGGTTACTTTCGTGTAGTTTATTTGATGTGTGAAGTAATATGAAGGGGTCAATAACTTAAGCAAGAGGAAAACTTGTGAACCTTGGTGTATGTTCATTTGAGATATTTTGTGCAATAAATTATTTAGGAGAATTTTGCATAGACCCTACACATGCAATCTTATTGCATGTAATATATGTATGATATATTATGAATCTATAGGGGCATGCATTCTTACGTGATTTACATTGTGTGCATTCCTTGAAAATTGATCTAGCTATTGGACAAAGCCATTATAATTTTCCAACTATTTCATATTTAATGTCTCAAATCATGGAAGGTTGTTTGAATTTTATCTAATATCATAATTTGATGTTTTATAGGCATGTTCTACTATAGGACATTAGAACAGTGTATGTATTTAATGATTTAGTGCATTGTTGAGCAATTAACATATGTAGGGGTTTGTGTGGCTATATTAAATACCCATACATTAGTGTGAGGGGATTCATAATACCGTGGGGTGAAAGTATAAATTGTAACTATTAGTGAAAATAGTTACTAAAGATCCCTGCAAAGATTTAGAGAAGGACTGAATGGTTTAATCACCTCTATTTGAGGTCTTGGGATTTAGCTAAGTGTGAATTTTTTCCACTTGTGATTAATAATTTTTTATTATTATTTTAATTATATTTCATTAATTATTTTTATGTTACACAGTCTACGACATCTCTTCATTGAGACCCCTAATCATGATTGCATCAAGATAACTCAATACTAAAAAAATCACAGGGCTGTTTTTTATGTCTAGACTAATATCGTAAATTAGGTTGATATATCTAATTTAATTATTTATAAATCATAAAACATACTTGAAAATTTTTATGCAATCTTTTCTTATTCATGAAGGTGCTAGAAACAAAAACTATTTCTATATATTCTAAAAAGAGCTAAAAGATCCCTCTCTCATTTAGATTTTCTTATTTTTATGAGATGATGAAATAAGACTTAGTTGTGCATTCAGTTAAGATATTCCATGAAGGTTAATGAAATTATAATGGCAGAAAAAACTTCTACAATTTGTGTGAGTTCCTTTAAAGATGGTTCAATTTTAATGAATATAGATATAGAAGTGAACTACAAAATATTTATGATAACCATGTACATCTTCATTGGATACAAAATCTCAAAATTAGTAAATTTCAATAGTACCTTTAAATATTGAATGAAAAATCATCACAAACTTTTATCATTTATATATTAAGTCAAATATGAGAGTATGTGATGCCATTCATTGTTAAACAAGTATTTAAACATTCAATGATATCAATATTTTGTTACTCTAAAGGAATTATTTATGATAAACTAAATCATGACCAAATAGTGATGGAGTTGAAATATAGTGATTCACGTGTATGTTAGCAAATGGTATTTCTCTTGAGTAGGACCTATATATTGTGAAGAGGAAGGATTTTAGTAAACTTAACTATTGTTGAATACAAATGAATAGAGGGAGTTCCTTGCAAAACAATGAATGAATAAAAATTATCTATATTTTTCTTGAAGGTACTATATTGACACTAATTATACACCTAAAAATATAAGGTATATGCAATAGATGAATAAAAATTAAATGTATATATTTTTTTGGTATTATATTTACATTATCTATACAACTAGAACTCCTTGTCTTATGCAATGCAGAAGCTTAATACCCAATCCATTCAAATTATATTTTTAGAGGAGATAAGTAGAATATTATTAAAGAAAATGATTGGTCCAATGTAGCTTAATATGTATAAAATCCAAACCAATATGAATTTTAAAAAAATGCAAATAAATAAATAAATAGATAAAATAATTTGTATGATATATTGACCAATATTGCCAAAAATTGAGATAAAACTCTTATAACTTAGGGATAAATAAATATTTAAAGGTGATTGGTTCAATGAATGTATAGGTCTTCATTATTCCTTTGTAGAGAAGAAACATGATGTGAATTATGTGATATACTATTGTTTCCTTTTCCTTTTGATTTATCCTTGTGGTATCACTCAGACACTTTTAGTTGACAACATCAAGCTCACATATGTTTTGGGGCTTGTTTTAAACCAGATAATAACTTAGCTAACTTTATATATGTTAGGGACCTTGATGGTGTAAAATAGTGAAAATAACACTATAGTTATTGCAGAAATTCATTACCCAAAAAAGCCATTACAATGCAATGTGTTGCTAACATGAACATTAATGCTACAAGGAATGTTCTAATGATTGTTTGATTTGTGTAAATGCTATTTATAAATGCTTAATATATTCTTGTGATCAGTTATGAATTCATTTCAAGTGTTAAATGATTTTCTAGATGATTCATGATGCCTAAATTCACTAGGTTTTGTGTGTATTTATAGAGTACTTGAAAATTAATTGGGACCCTATTGGCATGTATAAATGATCTCTAATGGTAGAAAAAAGTTAAAAATAATGAATATATTTCATATGGGTTTAGGGGTAGAAGGGCCCAGAAGAATCCTGTCAAAACTATACATTAGATGTTTTTGGTATGCAAGAAATGCATTACTAGAGGAAGACACTATAGTCTCAAATGATTGTATCTTTTTAGCTTTGAAATCCTTATTCGTATCTAAAATGGATTTCCTTGAAAAATAACATATGAATATAAATATGTATATGTTTTCAGGGTACTATATTTACAATGTTTATAAACCTGACAATACAAGGTCTATGTAATAGATGGATAAAATTATGTATATGTTTTCAAGGTACTATATTTACATTGTTTATACACCTAAAAATACATGGTATATGTAATATATGAATAAAAAATGTGTATATGTTTTAGTAGTATTATATTTACATTGTCTATATACAACTAGCAAACCTTGGCTTATGCAACATGCAAGAGTAATACCTAATTCATTCAAATTAGAGTTTTAGAAGTAAGTAACATATTTCTCATGAAAAATGATTTGGTCCCATGCCTTGTTGCAATAAAGGCAACAAAAGTAATATGTTGCATGTTAAAATACCCTACAATGCAGACTTAGGGTTGTCATGATGAGAAACACATTTATTTCCATTTCTATATGAACTTCTCTAAATTGTATTCTTTTGCATGTATTATCATAGTATCATGCTTCAATTGAGATCTTTCTCATCTATCTATTTGTAATGGTGTTTGTGATATGTAACATAGATTACATTATGGCCGCTCTTCTCGATTCTATTTATTAGTATAATTTTGATATATCCTAATAAAAACCTTCCATTCTAACTAACTTTTTTTAAAATAAAAACTAGAAATATTTTTTGATTTATATCAGTGTGATAGTGACACTTTACACCCAATGTAGGCATGTATTTTCACAAAATTTAATATTAAAAATATTAGAATTAATATACTTATACTATATAATCTAGATAAATATAAATTTAAATACGGGGAAATTCATATAGGGATATTTTTCATTTTTTAAAATGATAATAAATTATACCTAATTATGAATTTTGTCTCTTATGCACAACAACTTTTGATCTCGTTTCTTATTTCTTGCAACCTAGGTCCAATGTAGATGAATGTGTAGAAAATTTATACCAATATAATTTCAAAAAAACATTTGCAACAAAAAATAGTTTGTATAATATATTGAGTCGAAATGTCGAACATTGAGATAAAATCCTTCTAATTTGGAGATAGATAAATAATTAAAGGAGGTGATTGGTTCACATGAATGTTATTAGTATTCTGGACTTGAACAATACAAATTTTATAGTATTGTATTGAAATAGAAGATTGTAATATGATTCATGTCATGGTAGCTACTTATAGAGCTATACAACATAAAAAAACAAACAAGATCATGAGCAACCACCAATTTTTTAGAGATTTTAATAGTTAAAAAAAATGTGTTTATGAGAGTATTAGCAATAAAATAATATAATATAACATAGATGGGTGTATGACTATGTAGCATCTCTTTTTTTCCTTTCATGTGCATTGATGAGTGGAGCAGATCCTCGTGCTTGAGTTTTTATTGTTACATATTTATTTGCATAATACATTTGTAGCAAAAAAAAAAAAAAGATACACATAAAAATGTTTTAAAAAGTGCTTGATGACTAGAGTAAGACTTCATACTCTCATTTTCTTGTTACATGTTTATTTGCATAATAAATAATTTGTAGTGAAAATACAAAAGATCAAAAAAAATTGGACCCTTGTAAATTTTAAGGTGAAAGCCAACTTAAATGGTGGTGGATGAGGAACTTTTTGCCTATTATTTCCTAGAAAAATAACAATATAAGATTGGCTAAACATAGAAAAAATAGGTTAAAATTTTCTGCCAACTTAAAGAGTGTAGGATTAGCTTAAAATTCTATCATTAACAATATAAGATTGGTTAAACATAGAAAAAATAGTATATCAAGTGAGATAGGATTGAAAATGAGAAGTCGTCATCGTATAGCAAACTAGAAAACCTTAGCATTGGTAATTGTATTGAGTCGGGGCCATGCGGACATGAGTTCTCTCTACCACAAATTATGATGTGCGCTCTCTATAATGGAAGATGCTAGGTAGAGCCTGCACCTTCCAAGTGCAATGAAGGTGCCCTCCTAGAACATCGACCTTCCTAATCACTGATTAACCCCACCTAGGTAAGTATGCTTGCTCCCACACCAGCTCCTCCTTTTTATACACTCTCTTCTCCTTTCTCATTACTCACACCAATATTTAAAACTTTTGACTTAATAGAGGCTTGTGATTATTTTGTAATCAAACATTAAAGGGTATAATTGAAATTTAGTAATTTTTAGTTTTTCTATCCATCAACAATGTACATGTTTGTCTTAACACTTTTATCATTCACTACTATAGATATTTAAATTTGAAACTTTTATATAGGAACTCACACAAATTGTAACATTTTTCACTACGATTGCAAAGCCATTTCTCTTCATGGAATGTTTTAACTTAATGTGTAATTGCTTTATTTTACTTAGCTATACAAAATCAAAATTTGAAATCATCAAAAAAAAATTCTCTTTTTTGTGTGTACATACAAATAGTGTTTGTTCTAGCACCTCAAAAAATAAGGCACAATCCCATAGAAACTATCCATTAGTGCATATCAAAAGCGTACATTTAATGTTTTTGGTATGCAGAAATGTATTATTAAAGCAAAATACTGCAGACTCAAACGATTGTAGCTTTGATTGGTATGCAGAAATGTATTATTAAAGCAAAATACTGCAGCCTCAAACGATTGTAGCTTTGAAAGCTTTATCAAGCCTTATCCGTAACTAAAAGGGAGTTCCTTGTAAAATAACATATATGTTTGCGAGGTACTATATTTACATTGTTTATACACCTCACAATACATGGTCTAAGCAATAGATGAATAAAAATAATGTATATGTTTTAGCAGTATTATATTTACATTGTCTATCCTAGGCTTTTGCAACATGCAAGAATAATACCCATTTTATTGAAATTAGAGTTTTAGAGAAAGGAAGTAGCATCTTTCTTACCAAAAATGGTTCAATCCAATGTTTTGTTGCAAGAAATGCAAAATGCAATCTATTATATGGTGACAAGTATGATTTATGACCTTTAAGATCTGATCTTGTTATTGTTATCATTCATTATTATGAACTGTAGGATCCTTAAAGCGCTTGTTTATGGAACGTAGAAACCTGGAAGCTTTTAGTATGAAACTCCATCGTTCAAATCAAATAAAAACCTGTTAGTCAGTCTAAAACAAACCAAATATATAACTTACTCGCTGTTCAAACGCTGCACAATAAGCAAAATGTAGAAAGGAAGCTAGCATTATATCATGTAAGTTAGCATTGACAATGGGAATTAGAAAACTCAGTATTTGGTATTTGGATTGTGTAGAGGCCGCGCGAACGCGAGCCCCCTCTACCACAAATTATGACGTGCACTCTCCACAATGGGAGATGCTAGGCAGAGCCCCCTTCCAAGTGCAATGAAGGTGCCCTCCCTAGGCCATCGGCCTTCCTGATCACCGATTGACCCCGCCCAGGTAAGTATGCTTTCTCTCCCACCACCTGGCTCTTCTTATATGCTCTCTTCTCCCTTCTCACCGCTCACGACACATGTGGGATCTAATTCATTAACATTAACTTTCTGCCTGCCTACAACTCCCACTATCAGATTCAGCCTCTATTTCATTGCTGTCTATCCAGTTAGCAGCCTCCATTTCATTGTCTTTGCCTTTCTGTCTGCCTCCGACTCCCACCATCAGATTCAGCCTCCATTTCATTGCTGTTCATGCAGTTAACAGCTTAAAAAATTAATTGGGCAGCAAAGATGTGATCTCATCAGCTGGATAGGATGAATGTGAGTAAAACTATTTTTAAAAAAAAACGCTGCTAACCATTTAATTTTAGAAATAGAATGCAAAGCAAGTATCCGTCGCTTGAGAGATTTGAACTTTCATGGGGAAACCCCATGTACTTAGCAGGCACACGCCAAAGCGACATTGGTTTGGATCGCTGTAATTCTACCAATGCTAAAACTACATCTTTCTATTCTACATATATGTTTTCAATTATTATTTTGGATAATTGGTACACAACCATATGACAAGGAGGATGTTGCACATCAGGCGCATAGGTTTCATTCCCACATATTTTGTATACAAATTGTTACGATTTGACTTGCGAGTTACAAACTTCACACAACTTGTTCATTGCATAATAATTTTATAAGTTGATGTCCAGGATGGCATCCTATCGTGGTGTGTTACATTGTGATTTGTAATGGATCATTGACATTGTAAAGTGTATTTATTGATTTTGGCACATAATGATGTGTTAATACGGGCATGATGTGTACATGGATCCAACATTTCAAACCTTAACCATAAATGGATCCAAGATTTCAAACCTTCCACTTAATAGAAGAAAATCTTGTGATGGTTTTGTAATCAAACATTAAAGGGTATAATTGAAATTTTAAAATTTTTGTATCCATAAACATTGTACATGTTTGCCTTAACATTTTTATCTTTCACTACTATAGATATCTCCTTTAAAATTTAACCTCATGTATAGGAACTCACACAAATTATATCATTTTTTTGCTACAGTTGCAAAGTCATTTCTCTTTGTGGAATATTTTAAAACTAAATGTCTAACTACTTTATTTTAGCCATTTATACAAAATAAATGTTATAAATCATCATAAAAACTTTTAGCTCATTTGTGTATACATTAAAAAATGCATGTTCTATCCCTTCAAATAATAGGGCACAATACCATAGAAACTATCCAAGACATCATATGCTTTCTAATACATCAACTCAACTTATAATATTTGTTTATCACTTACTAATTTCAATTATGGGAAGCTTCGTATGTTTTCAATGTGATAGTATATTTAAGTATTTCATACTCATGCCAATAGTCCAGAAGCTCTTTCTCACACCATTGAGATTGAGATCTATGGGACGTGCATACTTGACTTGCCTAGTAGTTCGCTATAATACACCATTTAAATCCTCTTAGAGTATGTGCATAAAGAGAGATACCTTGGTACGAGGATATAAATGTGAGATATATAGCTTATCAATGAGCATAGTGCAATAAATTTGTGTGCTAAGTTAGGAGATTTCTATCAAGTCACAAGCTCGTGAAAATTTGCATTCAAAATAAAAACTATTGATAGCCTAATATTAGCTCATGAAAATTTGCATTCAAAGTAAAAAATATTTTACAAGTAGATTTGGTGTCACTTGGACCTCTCATCCAAAGATTGTCAATTATTTTATCATTGTGTTGATAGATTTCATTTTTGAATTCCTACATCAAAATGAATCATCATCTACACTATACCACAAGTATAAATTGTACTTTAAATGTTAAACAAGAAATTATAAGTCAACATAGTGTCATGTTGACCTTTTGTTCAGCTCTTTGAAGGATTTTTCATTGGTACCTATGGTTATTATCCATATTATGCATCAAAGTTATATAATTTATAAGATATATTAACAAATTTGCCATCAATGCGAATAAATCACAACTGAAATTCCCCTGTAATTAAAGGAAGGAGTATTATACATCATTGTGCATGCAATCTAATACAAGTAATTTTATATGCATGTTATTTCTTAAGAAAATATTGAATGCAACTAATAAATAAGTAAGAAATATTGAGAGAGATAAGTTAAAGAAAATCCAAGTTAAAGATCATGGATGATTATACCAAAAAAAATTCCACATATATCTATGTCAATGAGAGATGACTAAGAAAAAACCATATGTATCCATTAAGTTTCAAGATCTTTTATTTATCCATCATGGTGATTTCTAAAGCTTGAAACCCTTTTCACGCATTCCCTTTCAACCCCCACCCTATCTCCTACTTATCATGTCATGTGCTCAAAATGTTTGTATGGTCTTGAAACCTATCAAATCTATTCATACATTCTTGGTATGTTTGTTTGGGTTCCCCTTCAAAATCAGTTGCACCCATATGGACCTTCCACATTTTTCCCTCCTATCCATTAGAATTTGGTCATGCATGCCAATTCATTTAAAGTTTTATTTATTAATTTATAAATAAATGTGTGAGGTATCTTATTTGATAATCCAACACATATCGAACACATTGAGCACATATTGTATGCATGATGGTATTAGTATGGATTCACATCTAATAGTTAACTTTAATACAAACCCTCCTCTTCACAATGTGTAGGTCCTCTTCAAGATAAATACCCTTTCAAAACATACATGTGAAGCATTGTATTTCCATAGCATCAATGCATATAGGTCATAATCTAGTTTATCATAAACAAAGCCACTATATGAGCATAAGATTAATATCATTGAATGCTTAAATGTTCGTTTAACCATGAGTGAAATCACATACTCTCATATTTGAATCAATAGATAAAGGATCAAAGTTTATTATGATTTTGCATTCAAGATTTATGGGTACAATTGAAATTCTCTACTTTTAAGCTTTTACATCCCTCAATCACGTACATACTTATCATAAATGTTCTCTCCTTAACTTATATATCTATGTCCATTAAAATTGAACCATCAAGTTATAAGAACTCACACAAATTTTAGTTGTTTTTGATGCCATTCTGATGCCATTAATCTTTGTGGAATATTTTAACTAAATGCATAACTAAATCTTATTGGACTTATAAAAATATTAATATTCTAAATCATAGTGATATCTTTTAGATCTTTTATTAATACATAAAAAAAATGTTTCCTCTATCACCTTGAGAAATAATAAAATATCATATAGAAAGTATCAAAAATATTAGATTACATCTAAACAATTCAAGTAGATACATCAACTCCACTTGTGATATTAGTAGAAAACCAAAACCTGACTTCACTTATAATTGATGTTATTTTGCACAAGCGCTTGTGCGCCTGTGTTGATACTTTTATGCAACATTATTCACATACATAGCTTATTATCACCTATGAAGTATCAGGAAATTTTGTTTAAAGTTATTTGTTTATTCTGCATAGAGAATGATATTGAAGTCTTGTGACACCAAAGTATTAATGTGTAACTTGAACTTGCGAAGCTTGTGATATATTATTTTGGAGAATTGGTGCACAACCATATGACAAGGAGGATGTTGCACATCATGCACATAGGTTTCATTTCCATATATTTTATATGAAAATTGTTACTATCTGACTTGTGAGTTACAAACTTCACATAACTTGTTCATTGCATAATTGTTTTACGAGTTTATGTCTAGGATGAGATCCTTTTGTGGTGTGTTACATTGTGATTTGTAATAGATCATCAATATTATAAAGTGTATTTAATGATTTTGGCACATAATGATGTGTTAATATGGGCATGATGTGTAAATGGATCCAACATTTCAAGCCTTAACCATAAATGGATCCAACATTTCAAACCTTCTACTTAATAGAAGCAAATCTTCTAATGGTTTTATAATCAAACATTAAAGGGTATAAGTGAAATTTAAATTTTTTGTATCCATCAACAATGCACATGTTTGTCTTAACATTTTTATCATTCACTACTACAGATATCTCCTTTAAAATTTAACCTCATGTATAGGACCTCACACCAATTATAACTTTTTTTTTCTATAGTTGCAAAGCCATTTCTGTTTGAGGAAAATTTTAACTAAATGTCCAACTTCTTTATTCCAACCATTTATATAAAATCAATATTATAAATCATCAAAAAAACTTGTAGCTCATTTGTGTATACTGTAGAGTAAAAAATACTCTACATTTTATTTTGAGTTTTAGTTGTGCGCTCCAAGTTTTGTCTCTGTGTGTTTCGGTTTTGAGGCAGTGAAGTTTTCTCAGAGCGCGGGCACGAGTTTTATTTTTGTCTAAATTTTGTCTAAGTATCAAAGTCGAGCGGAAGCTGCCAAGTGTCATTATCCAGGACACATTTTATAATTTTTATAAGTTGCGCAGAATGTGCCACATGTCCCGTTATAATCTAGCGAAGCACGCCAAGTGTCGACATTCACATTTTAAGTTTTTATGAGTTTCAAAAGCTCATTTTGATAATATTTTATCAGTGCATGCAGAGGATGCCAAGTGGCAACTATGAAAGGTTTCAACATGTTTTTCTAAAAGCAATAGAACATGCCACGTGTCCCTAGCTAAAGCTCAACAAAAGCTGTCAAGTGTCAACATCCACAGTTTCTTCATTTTGTTTCATTATTGAGTAAAAACTATGGTGGGCCCTGGGTTTTGTTTCTAAAGTCAACAGAAGCTACCAAGTGTCATCGTCTGTGTGAATCTAAAATGAGGCCTGAATGTTTCTATAGTATAGCCAGAGCCCCGTGAAGACCGCCACGTGTCACCTTCTGCAGGTTTCTAAAAAAGTATCTAAAGTTTCTATAGACAAGCAGAAGCTGCCATGTGTCATTTATTAAAGATCTGTGGAAAGCGCCACCTGTCCCCATTCCTCTTTTGAAGCTGCTTGGGCAAGAAGTGTTGTGGGTCCCATTTTCAGTAAGTTGATAAAGTTTCAGAGCCGCGGACTGTGACAGATGTCAAAGACGGAGCACTCCTGATACAAAGACACAGTAAAGAGTATAAGTTACATGAAAAGTGTCGTGTGTCTTCTGTAAATGCCATGAAAGCTACCAAGTGTCATTTTCTAGTGCCTCTTGAATAATGAGACAGTTTTCAAGTAGAGTACGTGGAACACACCAAGTGTCCTTGCCTATTTCACAGTGAAAAGTGTCACATGTATCTAATTCAGCCAATGAACTTGTAGGGAGACTAAAAATTTCAGATCCAAAAAATATCTTCTATTAAACATTTCCAGTTAAGTTCCAGTTCGGTTAGGTTGTTGGGATTTGATTGTGCAGGAGACTAAATGTTTCAAATTTAAAGAACATCTTTTGTTAAACACTTCCAGTTCAGTTAGATCATTGGGTTGGGAATGTGTGGGCAATCTAGAGCTAGTCCAATGCTATAAATATGGGTGCAGGGATCATCAAAAAATCATCATAAAAAAAAGGGAGAGAATTTTTTACAAGAGATTGCTATCAAGAAGTTTTAGACTTTCTTGTTGTAGCTAGTAATATCATTTGCCTTTGTTCTGTTTTCTTGATTTAGAAAGTTTGTATAACTATGCATGTATCTGTGCCTTTTATGTGACTGGAAAATTAATAAGAAGACTGTGTTTTGTGCCTTTGTTGATATTTTCTGTGTTATTGCAAAAATTGTCTAAGTTGTGAGCCTTTGATTCTATTTGTTTTCATCTTTTACATTGATCATGCATTGTTTGCTCTTTAATGTAATTGAATCCTAAAGATAGCTTCACTGTGCTTAGTATTAAGGATCGAATTAAACTCAGGCGCATCACCATAGTTAAGTTTTCTTTCATTGCAATGGTGTTTCTGTTTTAATTTCTATCCCTTTTCTCACAATACTTTTGAGATAAAGAAGAGCCAGCTTCTTTAAAATTTGGAGGTCATTTCAAGTCACAAGTCCCACATTCCTGAAACTTCCCATTGTTGGTGTTGGAAATAGCGCAATTCTAAGCATCAATAGTTTTTGGCATGCCTGATGGGATGACAATCTCTTGAAGTTTCTTTCAAGATTGTATGAACTAGAGAGCTACAAGGAGTCAGAGCTGTGGACCAGTAACAAGATCTCAATTTGCTATAAAGCCAGGTATTCTTTTACCACCATTGATAACTAATCCAAGAAGAAGGGTCAATCAATTTATAGCAATACCAAGAGCAAACATGGGAGCACCTATAGCCCCAAGGAATTATGCAAGTTAGAACACTGGCAGTCCTCTAATTCTCCCAGTACCACCAGCCACTTGGGATCCTATTCCAGTAAATGCCCTAAAATCTCTACCCAAATTCAGTGGGCAAGATTTCAAAACACCTGAAAAACATCTAAAGGATGTGTCTGATGTCTGTGCAATACATGTGGTCACACAACAAAATGTGGCTATAAGATTGTTAGCAGCTTGTTTTAAAGGGAAAGCTCTGGAATGATATAGATCTTTGACTCCAAATATAATATCTACATGGGATCAGATTGGAGATCTTTTCTTTGGAAGATTTGAAGAAAAGGGTGATAAATCTTCTTTGTTGCAATAATTGATTACTATCCAAATGGCACCACAAGAAGCAATGATTGATTTCAATTCAAGATTTCAAGACTTGGGAAAGAATTCTTGCTACAACAAGACCATTACCAGGTATGGAAATAGTATTTTATCTTAAAGCCTTAAATTCAGATATATCAGTAATAATTCAGTCACTTGGAGGTCAGACTCTGCCAGAAGCCTATGACTATGCAGTCAGAGCTGAAAATAACTTAATAGATGCTGGAAAGTTGCCCCCAAGACCTCCCATGCCCATGTTTCCAGAGATTACCTTACCTTTGCCTCAAGAAGCCCCTAATCCCATAGCCCCACCTGTGTCTATGTATACATTTCCTCAAAAACTTGTTAAAGAACTTGTCCATGTCCAGTCACCTAAGATGGATGATATCAAGAACATCTTAAGGACATTTTCTAATGAGATAATTAACCTTAAAAGATAGCAGAATCCTTATCCTAGACCCTAATATCAAGGCTACCAAGGAAATAGATTTCCACCACAGCCAAACCAGTATCAAGATTCTCAAAGGCAAACTAACCCTCAGCCATCAAACCAATTAGTTACAGTCCCTACACCCTCACAAACTGTTCCCCCTAATCCAAATAAGGAGATTGTTCAAGGATACAATAATTATGCAGATGGCACCAATGCCTGGTGTTTCCCTTGTAATAATGCTCATATGCCCAAAGATTGTCCCATGGGTAATCTACAACAAAAGATAGTAGAACAAAGAAGAATGGATGGACAATTTACAAATACTTCTAACAATCAAGCCTACCAATCCTCTGGTATGCAAAATTTAGTCCTGATGGCTCAGATGCAAGGGATGTCCTTATAGAAAGAAGAAGAAATAGCCCCTGAGTATGCTTTGTTTTCATGGGTTGAAGATGAAGAGTCAATATTCTTGAATGAAGCTTCTACTTCCAAGAAGCTAGTGGTACAATCAGATTACTACACAAGAGCCAAGAGAAGAATGATGGAACAACCTTAAGTCGCAAATAATGAAGTTATGGGGAATCCTCCATTTAAAGGTCATCAAAACACAGCTGCTAGACAAGAAATACCTCAGCCAGTGCAGAACCAAGTAATTCCTGGACAAGTTCAAGAAAAAACAAGGTACCCTTATTATCTAAGAACCCAAACACTAAGACCGATGAATGTGGTGGATCAACTAAAGAAGACCCCAGCACAAGTGTCAATATGTGACATATTATCTATTCTCGAGCAAAATACACTTTTACAAGAAGCTCTGTAGGGCCAAGCAGTGCCTAAACATACTGGTACCAAAGAAGGACCTACTGATAAAGAAAAGCTCAAAGATACAGTTCCTCTTCAGACAATAGCCCTTTTGAACAATGCACCAAAGGTAAGCAAATCCAAACTAGAGCCCTTCTATTTGAATTTAATAGTTGGAAAGAAACTGTTACATAATGCAATGATAGACTCAGGGGCTAGTACTATAGTAATGCCTAAGCAAATAACAAATGCTTTAAAAATAAAGTATGAACCACTTACTAGAGGAGTTATGCAGCTGGATGGCAAATCGATGTAAATAATAGGGAAAATTAAACAACTCCCATTGCAATTATATACTTGCCCTAATATAATTGTCAATCAAGATGTGGTAGTCATAGATATACCCCCTGTATTTGGCTTATGTTTATCTAGAGAGTTCACAGCCAAGATAGGAGGATATATGTCACTTGATTGGTCCCACTATCAGATTCAACCTCCATTTCATTGATGTTCATCAAGTTAAGCCCAACCCAGTCTAGTCCAGTCCAGTTTTAAATAAGATTACTTAAAAAATTAATTGGGCAGCAGAGATGTGATCTCATCAGCTAGATAGGATGATTGTGAGTAAAACTATTTTTTTAAAAAATGCTGCTCACTATTTAATTTTAAAAATAGAATGCAAAACAAATATCTGTCGCTTGAGATATTCAAACTCTCGTGGGGAAACCCCATGTACTTAGCAAGCACACACCTTAACCACTCGGCCAAAGCGACATTGGGTTGGATCGCTGCAATTCTTCCAACGCTAAAACTTCATCTTTCTATTCTACATATATGTTTTCAAATATTATTTTTTATTTTTCTTTTTCTACTCTAAAAACATTTACTATACACTTTTCTGCTATAAATAGGGCTCACAATACAACTCTCTTTTATTATAAGAAAAACAAACCGTGGAATTTTTGCTTTTTGGGTTTATAATTCCTCTACAACCCAGAGTTCTTCACAATACATAAATCCATTGCACCCATTTGGGCCTTCCACATTTTTCACTCCTATCCATTCGAATTTGGTCATGCATGCCAATTTGTTTAAATTTTTATTTATTAATCTATAAATAAATGTGCGAGGTCTCTTATTTAGTTAAAAATAGACATAGTTTTTTAGAAGATTATTACTATTGTATAGACTGTGGAAATATCATATCTTTGAGTATCTTATTTGATCATCCAACATATATCAAACACATTGAGCACATATTGTATGCATGATGGTATTAGTATGGATTCACATCCAATAGTTAACTTTATTACAAACCCTTCTCTTCACAATATGTAAGTCCTCTTCAAGATAAATACCATTTCAAAACATACGTTTGAAGCATTGGATTTCTAGAGCATCAATGCATCTAGGTCATAATCGAGTTTATCATAAACAAAACCACTATATGAGCATAAGATTGATATCATTGAATGTTTAAATGTTTGTTTAACCATGAGTGAAATCACATACTCTCATATTTGACTCAATAGATAAAGGATAAAATTTTATGATGATTTTATATTCAAGCATTAAGGGTACAATTGAAATTCACTACTTTTAAGCTTTTCCATCCCTCAATCACAGACATGCTTATCATAAATTTTCTCTCCTTACCTTCTATATCTATTTCCATTAAAATTGAACCATAAAGTTATAGGAACTCACAGAAATTTTAGTAGTTTTCATTATCATTTTGATGCCATTAATCTTTGTGAAATATTTTAACTAAATGCACAACTAAATCTTATTTGATGGACTTATAAAAAAATGAATATTCTAAATCACACTGATATCTTTTAGATCTTTTATTAATACATAAAAATAATTTTTCCTCTATCACCTCGATAAATAATAAAATATTATATAGAAAGTATCTAAAATATTATGTGATATAGTAGAAAACCAGAACCTAACTTCACTTGTAATTGATGTTATTTTGCACAAGCCCTTGTGTCCCTGTGTTGTTACTTTTTTATAAACTTATTATCGTGCATAGCTTATTATCACCTATGAAGTATCAAGAGAGTTTTTTTGAAGGTCTTTGTTTATTCTACATAGAGAATGAAATTGAAGTGGCATGACACCAAAGTATTAATGTGTAACTTGAACTGGAGAAGCTTGTGATATATTATTTTGGAGAATTGGTCCACAACCATATGACAAGGAGTATGTTGTACATCATGTGCATAGGTTTGATTCCCACAGATTTTGTATGCAAATTGTTATGATTTGACTTGCGAGTTACAAAATTCACACAACTTGTTCACTGCATAATTTTTTTACAAGTTGATGTCCACGATGACATCCTATCATGGTGTGTTACATTGTGATTTGTAATAGATCATCGGCATTGTAAAGTGTATTTAATGATTTTGGCACATAATGATGTGTTAATATGGGCATGACGTGTAAATGGATCCAACATTTCAAACCTTAACTAGATAAAAGGATTCAACATTTCAAACCTTTGACTTAATAGAAGCAAATCTTGTGATGGTTTTGTAATCAAACATTAATCATCAACTACACTATATCCTTGTAAAATTACATACAAGTATAAATTATGTATATGTTTTTAAGGTACTATATTTGCATTATTTATACACCTAACAATATATGGTTTACGTAATAGATGAATAAAAATCATGTATATGTTTTCAAGGCACTATGTTTACATTGTTAATACACATAACAATACATGGTCTATGGAATAAATGAGTAAAAAATATGTATATGTTTTAGAGGTATTATATTTACATTGTCTATCTATAACTAGCATTCCCTGGCTTATGCAATGTGCAAGAGTGATACCCAATTCATTCAAATTAGTGGTTTAGAGGAAGTAAGTAGCATATTTCTCATGAAAAAAGATTTGGTCCAATGCTTCATTTCAATAAATACAGCATAATCAATTTTTTGCGTGTTAAAATGCCCTAAAATGTGGACGTGATATTGTCATGAGCTGAAGTCTTTTGCATGTATTGTCACAATTATTATGCTTCAATTGAGATCTTTCTCAATTATCTATTTGTAATGGTGCTTGTGATATGTAATAAAACTCACATTATAGCCACTCTTCCCATTTCTATTTATTAATATAATTATGATATGTTTTAATAAAAACTAAAAATCTGTTTTGATTTATATCGATGTGATAGTGGCACTTTACACCTAGTGTAGCCATGTCTTTATACGAAATCTAATATTAGAAATATTAGATCTAATATACTTATAAAAAATATATAAACAAATGAAAATTTAAATATGAAGAAATTTACATATGGTTAAATTTATGTTTTTTTAAAATAATAATAAATTACACATTATTATAGATTCCATTTCTTATGCGCCACCACTTTTGATCTTGTTTCTTGTTTATTGAAACATAGGTCCAATGTAGATGAATGTGCATAAAATTTAAACAAATATAAATTCAAAAAACATTTGCAAGAAAAAAAGTTTTTATAATATATCGACTTGCAATGCCGAACATTGAGAGAAAATCCTTCTAACTTAAAGATAAATAAATGATGAAAGGAGTTGATTGGTTTGCATGAAAATGCTTTTACTATTCTAGACTTGAATTGTACAAATTTTATAGTATTGTATTGAAACAAAAGATAGTGATATGATTCATGTCTTGTGGTAGCTACTTATAGAGCTATACAACATAAAAGCACAAACAAGTTCTTAAGCCACCACCAATTTTTTAGAGACTGTAATAGTTGAAAGGAGGTGATTAGTTCACATGATTGTATATGTATTCCTTATTATTCCGGATTGTAGAGAGGAAGCATGATGTGATTTACTATTGTCTCCTTTTCTTTTTGATATATCCTTGTGGCACCGTCAGGATGATGGTAGGAAGCATGGTCGAGGTGGTGCACATTTTTTCCCACATCTTTTATAATTTGGAACTCACGAAAATGATTGAGACGTTTTTAGTCAACAACGTCGGGCTCACATATGTTTTGGTGCTTGGTTTAAACTATATAATAGCTTAACTACCTTGATATATGTTAGGGCCCTTAATGGTGTAAAATAGTGACAATAACACTACAATTATTATAGAAATTCATCACCCAAGAAAGTCAATATAATGCAATATGTTTCTAATGTGAACATTAACGTTCTAATGATTGTTTGATTTGTGTAAATATTAGTTATAAATGATCAATATATTCTTGTGAATAATTATGAATTCATTTCAGGTGTTAAATTATTTTATAGATGATTCAATTTGCAACAGTGTTACCCAATTCATTCAAATTAGAATTTTAGAGGAAGTAAGAAGCATCTTTCTCACAAAAACTAATTCGGTCCAATGTTTTAATGCAAGAAATGCAACATGAATATTTTATTGCATGTTAAAATACCTTAAAATACGGATGTGACATTGTCGTGATGAGAAACATGTTTCTTTTTATTTATACAAAATATTTATGATAAGCATGTACATTTTTTATGGATAAAAAATCTCGAAATGAGTAAACATCAACCTTATTGTTAAATCTTGAATACAAAATCATAAAAAAATTTGATCCTCATCATTAAACAAGCATTAAAACGCTAGCATTAAAACACTCAATGATATCAATCTTATGCTCATATGAAGGCATTGTTTATGATAAAGCAAATTATGACAAAATATTGATGGAGTTGGAATCCAACAATTCACATGTATGTTTTCTCTCGATTAGGACCCACATATTGTGAAGAAGGCAGCTTGTAGTAAACTTAAATATCATATAATATGCCATCCTGATCACCGATTGACCCCACCCAGGTAATTATGCCACACATGTGGGATCAAACTCAATAACATTTACATTTACATTAACATTGCGTACAACATGCGGGATTGCGTACAACTCCCACTATCAGATTCAACCTCTATTTCATTATTCTTCATCCAGTTAGCAGACTGTATTCCATTGCCTTTGCCGTTTTGTCTACCTCCAACTCCCACTATTAGATTCAGCCTCCATTTCATTGCTGTTCATGCAGTTAGCCGCCTCCACTTGATTGCTGTTCATGCAGTTAGCCCAGCGCTGCCCAGTCCAGTCCAGTCTTAAATAAGAGTACTTAAAAAATTAATTGGGCAGCAGTGGATAGGATGAATCTGAGTAAAACTATGGAAACAAAAACAAAAAAATAGCGGCTGCTAACTTGGAGACATTTAACATACGGAAATTCTAATTTAAATTTAGAAATAGAATGCAAAGCAAGTATCCATCGCCTGAGAGATTTGAACTCTCATGGGGAAACCCCATGTATTTAGCAGGAACACGCCTTAACCACTCGGCCAAAGCGACATTGCATTGGATCACTGCAATTCTAACAATTCTAAAACTGCATATTTCTATTCGACATATATGTTTTCAATTATTTTATTTTTTTAATCATTTTCTACTGTAAAAATATTCAATCTACACTTTCCTGCTATAAATGGGACTGTTATAGATATCTCCTCTATATTTTAACCTCATGTATAGGAACTCACACAAATTATAACATTTTTCGCTATCATTGTAAAGCCATTTCTTTTCGCAGAATCTTTTAATTAAACGTTCAATTATGCAAAATCAATATTCTAAATCATCATAAAATCTTTTAGCTTGTTTGTGTATACAAATTTTAAAAAATGCTTGTTCTAACCCTTCAACAAATAGGGCACTATCCCATAGAAACTATCCAAGACTTTATATGTTTTCTAATACATCAACTCCACTTATAATATTCGCTTCTCACTTACTAAGTTGAATTTTGGGAAGCTTTGTAGGATGTCAAAGTGATAGTACTTTTAAGCTTCATTGCATACACATGCCAATAGTCCAAAAACTCTTTCTCAAACCGTTTGACATTGAGATCTATGGCATGTGCATACTTGACTTTCCTAATTATTCTCTACAATACACCCTTCATATCCTCTTAGAGTATTTGTATAAAGAGAGTTATCTTCATACAAGGATATAAATGTGGGCTATATAAATTATTAATGAGCATAGTGCAATAAAATTGTGTGTTAAGTTAGGCAATTTTTATCAACTCACGAGCTCATGAATATTTGCATTCGAAATAGAAAATATTGATGGCCATTAGCTCATGAAATTTTGCATTCAAAGTAGAAAAATATTTTAGAAGTAGACATGGTGTCACTTGGACCTCTCATACAAAGATTGCCAATTGTTTTATCATTGTGTTGATAGACTTCATTTTCAAATTCCTACATCAAAATTAATCATCAACTGCACTATATCATGAGCGAAAATTATATTTTAAATGTTACACAAGGAATTATAAGTCAACATAGTGTCACGTTGACCTTTTATTTGGCTCTTTGAAGGATTTGCCATTGGTACCTATGATTATTATCCATATTATGCATCAAAGTTATATAATAAATAAGACATATTAACAAACGTGCCATCAACACGAATAAATCACAACCCAAATTCACCAGTAATTAAAGGAACAAGTGTGATACATCATTTATGCATGCAATCTAATACCATTAATTTTATATGCATGTTATTTCTTATGGAAATATTGAATGTAACTAAGAATTATTGATATAGATAACATAGAGAAAATACAAATTAAAGATCGTGGATGATTATGCTAAAGAAAATCCACATACATCCATGTAAATGAGAGTTGACTAAGAAAAAACCATATGTATCCATTAAGTTTCAAGATCTTTTATTTATCCATCGTGGTGATTTCTAAAGCTTGAAACCCCTTTCAACCCCCATTCTATCTCCTGCTTATCTTGTCCTGCACTCGAAACCTTTGTACGGTATTGAAACCTATCAAATCCATTCATACATTCTTGGTATGTTTGTCTACATCTGGGTCCCCTTTAAAATTGATTGCACCCATCCAAACCTTCCACCATTTTTTATTTTATCCATTCTAAGTTGGTCATGCATGCCAGTTTATCTTAATCTTTCATTTATTATTCTATAAATAAATGTGTGAGGTGGTTTATTTGATCATCCAACATATATCAAACACATTGAGCACATATTGTATGCTTGATGGTATTAGTATGGACTCGCATCCGATAGTTAAGTTTACTAAAACCCTCCTCTTCAAAATATATGTAGGTCCTCTTATAGATAAATACCCTTTCCAAACATATGTGTGAAGCGTTAGACTTCCATGACATCAATACATCTAGGTCATAAAATTTAGTTTATCATACATAAATCCACTATAGGGGCATAAGATTGATATCATTGAACATTTAAATGTTTGTTTAACCATAAATGAAATCGCATATTCTCATCTTTGACTTAGTAGATAAAGGATCAAATTTTCTCATGATTTTGTAATCAAGATTTTAGGGTACAATCAAAATTTGCTTATTTTAAGCTTTTGCATCCCTCGATCACATACATATTTTTCATAAATGTTCTCTCTTTAACTTATATATCTATCTCCATTATAATTGAACCGTCTTTATAGGAACTCACACAAATTTTAGAAGTTTTTCCTTCCATTTCAATGCCATTAATCTTTGTGGAATATTTTAAGTAAATGCACATCTGAATCTTGTTTCATGGACTTATAAAAAAATTAATATTCTAAATCGTAGTGATATCTTTTGTATATTTTATTCATACATAAAAATAATATTTCCTCTAGCACCTCGAGAAATAAGACAATATCACGTAAAAAGTCTCCAAAATATTATATTATATCCAAACAATTCAAGTACATACATTAGCTCCACTTATGATATTAGTAGAAAACTAGAACCCAACTTCACTTGTAATTAAATTTATTTTATGAAAGCCCTTGTGTGCTATTATTGTTACTTTGCATAGGTTTCATTCCCACAAAGTTTTTATGAAAATTATTGGAACTTGACTTGCGAGTTATGAACTTTGTACAATTTGTACCCTACACAATTTTATTACAAGATCATTTCTGAGATGACATCCTGTCATGGTGTGTTATGCTATGATTTGTAATGGATCATCGAGATTGTAAATCATATTTAATGATTGATGTGCACAATGATGTGTCATGGGCATGCTGTGTTATGAGTTATTAGGAATGTATGTTGTATTAAATTTTAAATGTAAGCAAGTGGGTCATGTGCCTATATAAACACGTCCCTACACTCAGGTTGAGGGAAAGCAAAATAATTAGAGAGCTTGTAACAAGTTGAGTGTTTTATAGGTGAGACATGTAGCTAAATTTTCAAAGACCACGAGTTAACAAGAGAGATCAAAATATATGATGTGGTAACATGTCTCATTTTATATTGCATTATGTTTTAGTTTGTGTAAACAACATTTTAGTTATATTGAAATCAAATAAATAACATGGTTTTTATTGCAATATTTTTTTGAATGTTTAATTATGAAGGTTGTATGGTCTAAGAAATCTCTTTATTGAGACCCCTAACTATGATTGCATCATTTAGTATCAGATAAAGGTTTATTCCTTTTGGGTGAGTACGTGTGTAGATTCGAATTTTTGCATTTACGAGTGTGGGAAGAAAATAGAGAAGGCATATTCCAATTGAGTATGTTGGGTATAAGGTGTAGTGATTTTGGATGCATAATAAAGAAAATAATAGTAATCCAAAATTTGAGAGACTCAACATACAAGAAATAAAAAATATTATGCATGCTATAAAAAAAAGTGCTAGTTAAAATTTGATTCTTGCTAAGGTTCCCAATAATTATTTGCACAAGTCTATGGTGAAAATTATTATTTATGAATGAATTTAAGGAGATTCAAACTATTAGAAACACCTGATTATTTATGACCGATTATGAACTATAGAAACCTTAAAGTGCTTAGTATTTTAAGATTAATATTGAATGTATAAGCCTAGAAGCTTTTAGTATCAAAATTCATTGTTCAAACAAAATATAAAAATATTATTACAAAACCTTCTCATTCAAACCAAATATAAATCTCTTAGTATCAAACACACTCGTTCAAACCAAAATAAAACATAAACCTGTATTAACCATATAACAAAACCTTGCCTTGTTCAAGCCACCACACCTTCTACTACACAAAAAAATGTAGAAAGGAAGTTGTTGGTTTGTTGTGAAATTTATATTCATATAAAATCAAATGAAATGAATTCATTTATTTTAATCAATGACTAAAGAGTATATGATTAGCTAAAAACCCCATCATTAGATTGCTTAAACATAGAAAAAATAGTATATCATGTGAGTTAGCATTGAAAATGAGAACTAGAGAACCTTAACCTTAGTATTGGTATTTGTATTGTGTGGGGGCCGCACGGACATGAGCCCCCTCTACCAAAAATTATAACATACACTCTCCATAATGGGAGATGCTAGGCAGAGTCCCCTTCCAAGTGCAATGAAGGTGCCCTCCATAAGCCATCAACCTTCTTGATCACTGATTGACCCTACCCAAATAAGTATGCCTTCTCTCACACTACCTATTTCTTCTTATACACTCTCTTCTCCCTTCTCACCACTCCAAGAAAACATGTGGGATCAAATTCAATAGCATTACCTTTCTTCCTAACTCCAACTCCCACTGTCAAATTCAGTCCCTATTTCATTTCATTATTGTTCATCCAATTAGTGCAGCCCAACCCAACCTAGTCTTAGACCTAAGTTTAATGTTATAATAATTCAACTCCCACACTACAAATAACAACACAACAGATTACTTAAAAATAATTGGGCAGCATATTCATTGATCTGATCTCATCAGCTGGATAGGATGAATGTGGGTAAAACTATAAAACAAATAAGAGGATAACTTGGAGACATTTGACACACGTAAATTCAATTTTAGAAATAGAATGAAAATCAAGCATCCATCACCATATAAATTTTAACTCTTATGGGGAAACCCCATGTACTTAGTAGGCACATGTCCTAACCACTTGGTGAAAGTGACATTGCATTACATTGCTACAATTCTAGCAATACTAAAACTATATCTTTTTACATATATTATTATTATTAATATATAATAATAATAATAAAAATATTTATTGTATACTTTCTTTCTATAAATGGGACTTAGAATACAAATCTCTTTTATTTTAATAAAAATAAACAAGGTATTTTTTTGGGTTTATAGTTCCTCTAGAACCCAGAGTTTATTCACAATACATAGGTTGTACTCAAGGGAAATACCTTTTGAAAACACATATAGTTATTATCAATACATGGGTCTTATTCAAGAGAAATACCCTTTGCAAACAAACATATAAATAACTGGACTTCCATTCCATCAATACTTGATCAGGATTTAGTATATCACAAATAATACCTATAAATGAGCATAATTTATATATCATTGAATGTTTATATATTTTTTTGACCATAAATGGATCCAACATTTCAAACCTTTGACTTAATAGAAGAAAAACTTGTGATGGTTTTGTAATAAAAAATTAAAGGGTATAATTGAAATTTACTTATTTTAAGTTTGTATATCCATCAACAATGTATACATTTGTCTTAACATTTTTATCATTCACTACTATAAATATCTCCTTTAAATTTTAACTTCCTGTATAGGAACTCACAAAATTATAATATTGTTTGCTACTATTGCAAATCCATTTCTCTTCATGGAATATTTTAACTAAATGTACAACTGCTTTATTTCACCCAACTATACAAAATCAATATTCTAAATCATCAAAAATAAATAGCTTGTGATTTTTAGATAATTAATATGCCTCCTTATCCATGTCAAGACCAAGAACAAATAGCTCACAAATATCCAAGACTACATATGCTTTCTAATACATCAAATTGACTTATAATATTCATTTCTTCTCACTTACTAAGTTGAATTATGGGAAGATTTTTAGGTTGTCAAAATAATAGTATATTTAAGTGTTGCATGCACTGCCAACAAATCTTTCTTAAATAATTGAGATTCAGATCAATGTCATGTGCATACTTAACTTGCCAAGTAGTTATCTACAATACACCCTTCAAATCCTCTTAGATTATGCACATAAAGAGAGTTACCTTGATACAAGGGTACAAATTTGAGTTATATAGATTATCAATGAGCATAGTGCAACAAATTTGTGCACTAAGTTAGGCGATTTTTATCAACTCAAGAGCTCATAAAAATTTGCATTCAAATTAGAAAATATTGATAGCCATTAGCTCATGAAAATTTTCATTCAAAGTAGAAATCATTTTAGGAGTAGATGTGATGTTACTTGGACCTATCATCCAAAGAGTGTCAATTATTTTATCATTGTGTTGATAGATTTCAGTTTCAAATTACTACATCAAAATAAATCATCAACTACACTATATCAAAAGTGGGAATTTCATTTTAAATGTTACACAAGGAATTATAAGTTAATGTAGTGTCACATTGACCTTTTTTTGTCACTTTGAAGGATTTTCCTTTGGTACCTATGATTATTATCCATATTATGCATCAAATTTATATATTTTATATGATATATTAAAAAACATGCCATCAATGTGAATCGACCACAAACCAAATTCAGTTGTAATTAAAGCAAAGAGTGTTATACATCATATGTGCATGCAATCTAATATTAGTAATTTTATATGCACGTTATTTATTATGAAAATATTGAATTTAACTAAGACATAAGCAATAAATATCGAGAGAGATAACATAGAGAAAATAAAAATTAAATATCATGGATGATTGTGGCAAAGCAAATCCATATATATCCATGTCAGTGAGAGTTAACTAAGAAAAAACCATATGTATCCATTGAATTTCAAGATATTTTATTTATCCATCATGGTGATTTCTAAATTTTGAAACCCCTTTCACTCACCCCATTTCAACCACCACCCTATCCCTTATTTATCCTAACCCGTGCTTAGAATATTTGTATGGTCTTGAAACCTATCAAGTCCATTCATACATTCTTGGTATGCTTGCTTGGGTCCCCTTTAAAATTGGTTTCACCCATTGGAACCTTCTACCTTTTTTTATCATATCGAATTTGAAGTTCATCATGAATGCCAATTTCTCTAAAGTTTCAATTTATTCATCTATAAATAAATGTGTGAGACATCTTACTTGATCAGCCATCACATATCAAACACATTGAGCACATATTACATATATGATGTTATTAGTATGGATTCATATCTGATAATTAATTTTACTACAAGCCCTCCTCCTCAAAATATGTAGGTCCTCTTCAAGATAAATACTCATTCCAAACATATGTGTGAAGCATTGGATTTCTTCTCCATCAATACTTCTACGTCAAAAATTAGTTTATCATAAAAAAATCCACTATATGAGCATAATATTGATATCATTGAATGTTTAAATGTTTGTTTAAGAATGAATGAAATCACATACTTTCATATTTGACTTGGTTGATAAAGGATCAAAGTTTGTGATGATTTTGTATGCAAGCTTTAAGGGTACAGTTTAAGTTTACTAATTTTAAGATTTTGCATATGGCAATCATGTACATGCTTGTCATAAATGTTCTCTCATTCACTTTTATATCTATTTCCATTAAAATTAAACTATATTTATAGGAACTCACATAAATTTTAGCAGTTTTCGCTAGCATTTAGATGTCATTAATCTTTGTGGAATAGTTTAACTAAATGCACAATTGAATCTTATTTCATGAACTTGTAAAAAAAATCTAAATCATAGTGATATATTTTATAACTTTTATTAATACATAAAAATATTGTTTCCTCTATCACCTAAAGAAATAAGAAAATATTACATAAAAAGTATTCAAAATGTTATATTATATCCAAACAATTCAAGTAGAACCAAGCAATAAAATAGGAGGTCGATGGACCTAAAGATATATTCTTGAGTGTAGTTTTGAGAATGAGTAGAAAGCCAGAATTCCTGGTTACTTTCGTGTAGTTTATTTGATGTGTGAAGTAATATGAAGGGGTCAATAACTTAAGCAAGAGGAAAACTTGTGAACCTTGGTGTATGTTCATTTGAGATATTTTGTGCAATAAATTATTTAGGAGAATTTTGCATAGACCCTACACATGCAATCTTATTGCATGTAATATATGTATGATATATTATGAATCTATAGGGGCATGCATTCTTACGTGATTTACATTGTGTGCATTCCTTGAAAATAGATCTAGCTATTGGACAAAGTCATTATAATTTTCCAAATATTTCATATTTAATGTCTCAAATCATGGAAGGTTGTTTGAATTTTATATAATATCATAATTTGATGTTTTATAGGCATGTTCTACTATAGGACATTAGAACAGTGTATGTATTTAATGATTTAGTGCATTGTTGAGCAATTAACATATGTAGGGGTTTGTGTGGCTATATAAAATACCCATACATTAGTGTGAGGGGATTCATAATACCGTGGGGTGAAAGTATAAATTGTAACTATTAGTGAAAATAGTTACTAAAGATCCCTGCAAAGATTTAGAGAAGGACTGAATGGTTTAATCACCTCTATTTGAGGTCTTGGGATTTAGCTAAGTGTGAATTTTTTCCACTTGTGATTAATAATTTTTTATTATTATTTTAATTATATTTCATTAATTATTTTTATGTTACACAGTCTACGACATCTCTTCATTGAGACCCCTAATCATGATTGCATCAAGATAACTCAATACTAAAAAAATCACAGGGCTGTTTTTTATGTCTAGACTAATATCGTAAATTAGGTTGATATATCTAATTTAATTATTTATAAATCATAAAACATACTTGAAAATTTTTATGCAATCTTTTCTTATTCGTGAAGGTGCTAGAAACAAAAACTATTTCTATATATTCTAAAAAGAGCTAAAAGATCCCTCTCTCATTTAGATTTTCTTATTTTTATGAGATGATGAAATAAGACTTAGTTGTGCATTCAGTTAAGATATTCCATGAAGGTTAATGAAATTATAATGGCAGAAAAAACTTCTACAATTTGTGTGAGTTCCTTTAAAGATGGTTCAATTTTAATGAATATAGATATAGAAGTGAACTACAAAATATTTATGATAACCATGTACATCTTCATTGGATACAAAATCTCAAAATTAGTAAATTTCAATAGTACCTTTAAATATTGAATGAAAAATCATCACAAACTTTTATCATTTATATATTAAGTCAAATATGAGAGTATGTGATGCCATTCATTGTTAAACAAGTATTTAAACATTCAATGATATCAATATTCTGTTACTCTAAAGGAATTATTTATGATAAACTAAATCATGACCAAATAGTGATGGAGTTGAAATATAGTGATTCACGTGTATGTTAGCAAATGGTATTTCTCTTGAGTAGGACCTATATATTGTGAAGAGGAAGGATTTTAGTAAACTTAACTATTGTTGAATACAAATGAATAGAGGGAGTTCCTTGCAAAACAATGAATGAATAAAAGTTATCTATATTTTTCTTGAAGGTACTATATTGACACTAATTATACACCTAACAATATAAGGTATATGCAATAGATGAATAAAAATTAAATGTATATATTTTTTTGGTATTATATTTACATTATCTATACAACTAGAACTCCTTGTCTTATGCAATGCAGAAGCTTAATACGCAATCCATTCAAATTATATTTTTAGAGGAGATAAGTAGATTATTATTAAAGAAAATGATTGGTCCAATGTAGCTTAATATGTATAAAATCCAAACCAATATAAATTTTAAAAAAATGCAAATAAATAAATAAATAGATAAAATAATTTGTATGATATATTGACCAATATTGCCAAAAATTGAGATAAAAATCTTATAACTTAGGGATAAATAAATATTTAAAGGTGATTGGTTCAATGAATGTATAGGTCTTCATTATTCCTTTGTAGAGAAGAAACATGATGTGAATTATGTGATATACTATTGTTTCCTTTTCCTTTTGATTTATCCTTGTGGTATCACTCAGACACTTTTAGTTGACAACATCAAGCTCACATATGTTTTGGGGCTTGTTTTAAACCAGATAATAACTTAGCTAACTTTATATATGTTAGGGACCTTGATGGTGTAAAATAGTGAAAATAACACTATAGTTATTGCAGAAATTCATTATCCAAAAAAGCCATTACAATGCAATGTGTTGCTAACATGAACATTAATGCTACAAGGAATGTTCTAATGATCGTTTGATTTGTGTAAATGCTATTTATAAATGCTTAATATATTCTTGTGATCAGTTATGAATTCATTTCAAGTGTTAAATGATTTTCTAGATGATTCATGATGCCTAAATTCACTAGGTTTCGTGTGTATTTATAGAGTACTTGAAAATTAATTGGGACCCTATTGGCATGTATAACTGATCTCTAATGGTAGAAAAAAGTTAAAAATAATGAATATATTTCATATGGGTTTAGGGGTAGAAGGGCCCAGAAGAATCCTGTCAAAACTATACATTAGATGTTTTTGGTATGCAAGAAATGCATTACTAGAGGAAGACACTATAGTCTCAAATGATTGTATCTTTTTAGCTTTGAAATCCTTATTCGTATCTAAAATGGATTTCCTTGAAAAATAACATATGAATATAAATATGTATATGTTTTCAGGGTACTATATTTACAATGTTTATAAACCTAACAATACAAGGTCTATGTAATAGATGGATAAAATTATGTATATGTTTTCAAGGTACTATATTTACATTGTTTATACACCTAAAAATACATGGTATATGTAATATATGAATAAAAAATGTGTATATGTTTTAGTAGTATTATATTTACATTGTCTATATACAACTAGCAAACCTTGGCTTATGCAACATGCAAGAGTAATACCTAATTCATTCAAATTAGAGTTTTAGAAGTAAGTAACATATTTCTCATGAAAAATGATTTGGTCCCATGCCTTGTTGCAAGAAAGGCAACAAAAGTAATCTGTTGCATGTTAAAATACCCTACAATGCAGACTTAGGGTTGTCATGATGAGAAACACATTTATTTCCATTTCTATATGAACTTCTCTAAATTGTATTCTTTTGCATGTATTATCATAGTATCATGCTTCAATTGAGATCTTTCTCATCTATCTATTTATAATGGTGTTTGTGATATGTAACATAGATTACATTATGGCCGCTCTTCTCGATTCTATTTATTAGTATAATTTTGATATATCCTAATAAAAACCTTCCATTCTAACTAACTTTAAAAAAAATAAAAACTAGAAATATTTTTTGATTTATATCAGTGTGATAGTGACACTTTACACCCAATGTAGGCATGTAGTTTCACAAAATTTAATACTAAAAATATTAGAATTAATATACTTATACTATATAATCTAGATAAATATAAATTTAAATATGGGGAAATTCATATAGGGATATTTTTCATTTTTTAAAATGATAATAAATTATACCTAATTATGAATTTTGTCTCTTATGCACAACAACTTTTGATCTCGTTTCTTATTTCTTGCAACCTAGGTCCAATGTAGATGAATGTGTAGAAAATTTATACCAATATAATTTCAAAAAAACATTTGCAACAAAAAATAGTTTGTATAATATATTGAGTCGAAATGTCGAACATTGAGATAAAATCCTTCTAATTTGGAGATAGATAAATAATTAAAGGAGGTGATTGGTTCACATGAATGTTATTAGTATTCTGGACTTGAACAATACAAATTTTATAGTATTGTATTGAAATAGAAGATTGTAATATGATTCATGTCATGGTAGCTAACTATAGAGCTATACAACATAAAAAAACAAACAAGATCATGAGCAACCACCAATTTTTTAGAGATTTTAATAGTTAAAAAAAATGTGTTTATGAGAGTATTAGCAATAAAATAATATAATATAACATAGATGGGTGTATGACTATGTAGCATCTCTTTTTTTCCTTTCATGTGCATTGATGAGTGGAGCAGATCCTCGTGCTTGAGTTTTTATTGTTACATATTTATTTGCATAATACATTTGTAGACAAAAAAAAAAAAAAATACACATAAAAATGTTTTAAAAAGTGCTTGATGACTAGAGTAAGACTTCATACTCTCATTTTCTTGTTACATGTTTATTTGCATAATAAATAATTTGTAGTGAAAATACAAAAGATCAAAAAAAATTGGACCCTTGTAAATTTTAAGGTGAAAGCCAACTTAAATGGTGGTGGATGAGGATTTTTTTGCCTATTATTTCCTAGAAAAATAACAATATAAGATTGGCTAAACATAGAAAAAATAGGTTAAAATTTTCTGCCAACTTAAAGAGTGTAGGATTAGCTTAAAATTCTATCATTAACAATATAAGATTGGTTAAACATAGAAAAAATAGTATATCAAGTGAGATAGGATTGAAAATGAGAAGTCGTCATCGTATAGCAAACTAGAAAACCTTAGCATTGGTAATTGTATTGAGTCGGGGCCATGCGGGCATGAGTTCTCTCTACCACAAATTATGATGTGCTCTCGCTATAATGGAAGATGCTAGGTAGAGCCTGCACCTTCCAGGTGCAATGAAGGTGCCCTCCTAGAACATCGACCTTCCTAATCACTGATTAACCCCACCTAGGTAAGTATGCTTGCTCCCACACCAGCTCCTCCTTTTTATACACTCTCTTCTCCTTTCTCATTACTCACACCAATATTTAAAACTTTTGACTTAATAGAGGCTTGTGATTATTTTGTAATCAAACATTAAAGGGTATAATTGAAATTTAGTAATTTTTAGTTTTTCTATCCATCAACAATGTACATGTTTGTCTTAACACTTTTATCATTCACTACTATAGATATTTAAATTTGAAACTTTTATATAGGAACTCACACAAATTGTAACATTTTTCACTACGATTGCAAAGCCATTTCTCTTCATGGAATGTTTTAACTTAATGTGTAATTGCTTTATTTTACTTAGCTATACAAAATCAAAATTTGAAATCATCAAAAAAAAATTCTCTTTTTTGTGTGTACATACAAATAGTGTTTGTTCTAGCACCTCAAAAAATAAGGCACAATCCCATAGAAACTATCCATTAGTGCATATCAAAAGCGTACATTTAATGTTTTTGGTATGCAGAAATGTATTATTAAAGCAAAATACTGCAGACTCAAACGATTGTAGCTTTGATTGGTATGCAGAAATGTATTATTAAAGCAAAATACTGCAGCCTCAAACGATTGTAGCTTTGAAAGCTTTATCAAGCCTTATCCGTAACTAAAAGGGAGTTCCTTGTAAAATAACATATATGTTTGCGAGGTACTATATTTACATTGTTTATACACCTCACAATACATGGTCTAAGCAATAGATGAATAAAAATAATGTATATGTTTTAGCAGTATTATATTTACATTGTCTATCCTAGGCTTTTGCAACATGGAAGAATAATACCCATTTTATTGAAATTAGAGTTTTAGAGAAAGGAAGTAGCATCTTTCTTACCAAAAATGGTTCAATCCAATGTTTTGTTGCAAGAAATGTAAAATGCAATCTATTGCATGTTAAAATGCCCCCAAAATGCAATCTATTATATGGTGACAAGTATGATTTATGACCTTTAAGATCTGATCTTGTTATGGTTATCATTCATTATTATGAACTGTAGGATCCTTAAAGCGCTTGTTTATGGAACGTAGAAGCCTGGAAGCTTTTAGTATGAAACTCCATTGTTCAAATCAAATAAAAACCTGTTAGTCAGTCTAAAAGAAACCAAATATATAACTTACTCGCTGTTCAAACGCTGCACAATAAGCAAAATGTAGAAAGGAAGCTAGCATTATATCATGTAAGTTAGCATTGACAATGGGAATTAGAAAACTCAGTATTTGGTATTTGGATTGTGTAGAGGCCGCGCGAACGCGAGCCCCCTCTACCACAAATTATGACGTGCACTCTCCACAATGGGAGATGCTAGGCAGAGCCCCCTTCCAAGTGCAATGAAGGTGCCCTCCCTAGGCCATCGGCCTTCCTGATCACCGATTGACCCCGCCCAGGTAAGTATGCTTTCTCTCCCACCACCTGGCTCTTCTTATATGCTCTCTTCTCCCTTCTCACCGCTCACGAAACATGTGGGATCTAATTCATTAACATTAACTTTCTGCCTGCCTACAACTCCCACTATCAGATTCAGCCTCTATTTCATTGCTGTCTATCCAGTTAGCAGCCTCCATTTCATTGTCTTTGCCTTTCTGTCTGCCTCCGACTCCCACCATCAGATTCAGCCTCCATTTCATTGCTGTTCATGCAGTTAACAGCTTAAAAAATTAATTGGGCAGCAAAGATGTGATCTCATCAGCTGGATAGGATGAATGTGAGTAAAACTATTTTTAAAAAAAAACGCTGCTAACCATTTAATTTTAGAAATAGAATGCAAAGCAAGTATCCGTCGCTTGAGAGATTTGAACTTTCATGGGGAAACCCCATGTACTTAGCAGGCACACGCCAAAGCGACATTGGTTTGGATCGCTGTAATTCTACCAATGCTAAAACTACATCTTTCTATTCTACATATATGTTTTCAATTATTATTTTGGATAATTGGTACACAACCATATGACAAGGAGGATGTTGCACATCAGGCGCATAGGTTTCATTCCCACATATTTTGTATACAAATTGTTACGATTTGACTTGCGAGTTACAAACTTCACACAACTTGTTCATTGCATAATAATTTTATAAGTTGATGTCCAGGATGGCATCCTATCGTGGTGTGTTACATTGTGATTTGTAATGGATCATTGACATTGTAAAGTGTATTTATTGATTTTGGCACATAATGATGTGTTAATACGGGCATGATGTGTACATGGATCCAACATTTCAAACCTTAACCATAAATGGATCCAAGATTTCAAACCTTCCACTTAATAGAAGAAAATCTTGTGATGGTTTTGTAATCAAACATTAAAGGGTATAATTGAAATTTTAAAATTTTTGTATCCATAAACATTGTACATGTTTGCCTTAACATTTTTATCTTTCACTACTATAGATATCTCCTTTAAAATTTAACCTCATGTATAGGAACTCACACAAATTATATCATTTTTTTGCTACAGTTGCAAAGTCATTTCTCTTTGTGGAATATTTTAAAACTAAATGTCTAACTACTTTATTTTAGCCATTTATACAAAATAAATGTTATAAATCATCATAAAAACTTTTAGCTCATTTGTGTATACATTAAAAAATGCATGTTCTATCCCTTCAAATAATAGGGCACAATACCATAGAAACTATCCAAGACATCATATGCTTTCTAATACATCAGCTCAACTTATAATATTTGTTTATCACTTACTAATTTCAATTATGGGAAGCTTCGTATGTTTTCAATGTGATAGTATATTTAAGTATTTCATACTCATGCCAATAGTCCAGAAGCTCTTTCTCACACCATTGAGATTGAGATCTATGGGACGTGCATACTTGACTTGCCTAGTAGTTCACTATAATACACCATTTAAATCCTCTTAGAGTATGTGCATAAAGAGAGATACCTTGGTACGAGGATATAAATGTGAGATATATAGCTTATCAATGAGCATAGTGCAATAAATTTGTGTGCTAAGTTAGGAGATTTCTATCAAGTCACAAGCTCGTGAAAATTTGCATTCAAAATAAAAACTATTGATAGCCTAATATTAGCTCATGAAAATTTGCATTCAAAGTAATGAAAGTGCAATGAAAGTGCCCTCCCTAGGCCATCGGCCTTCCTGATCACTGATTGACCTCGCCGAGGTAAGTATGCTTTCTCTCCCACCACCTGCTTCTTCTTATATGCTCTCTTCTCCCTTCTCACCACTCATGCCACACTTGTGGGATCAAATTCATTAACATTAACATTAACATTACCTTTCTGCCTGCCTATAACTCCCACTATCAGATTCAACCTCCATTTCATTGATGTTCATCAAGTTAAGCCCAACCCAGTCTAGTCCAGTCCAGTTTTAAATAAGATTACTTAAAAAATTAATTGGGCAGCAGAGATGTGATCTCATCAACTAGATAGGATGATTGTGAGTAAAACTATTTTTTTTAAAAATGCTGCTAACTATTTAATTTTAAAAATAGAATGCAAAACAAGTATCTGTCCCTTGAGATATTCAAACTCTCGCGGGGAAACCCCATGTACTTAGCAAGCACACACCTTAACCACTCGGCCAAAGCGACATTGGGTTGGATCGCTGCAATTCTTCCAACGCTAAAACTTCATCTTTCTATTCTACATATATGTTTTCAAATATTATTTTTTATTTTTCTTTTTCTACTCTAAAAACATTTACTATACACTTTTCTGCTATAAATGGGGCTCACAATACAACTCTCTTTTATTATAAGAAAAACAAACCATGGATTTTTTGCTTTTTGGGTTTATAATTCCTCTACAACCCAGAGTTCTTCACAATACATAAATCCATTGCACCCATTTGGGCCTTCCACATTTTTCACTCCTATCCATTCAAATTTGGTCATGCATGCCTATTTGTTTTAATTTTTATTTATTAATCTATAAATAAATGTGCGAGGTCTCTTATTTAGTTAAAAATAGACATAGTTTTTTAGAAGATTATTACTATTGTATAGACTGTGGAAATATCATATCTTTGAGTATCTTATTTGATCATCCAACATATATCAAACACATTGAGCGCATATTGTATGCATGATGGTATTAGTATGGATTCACATCCAATAGTTAACTTTATTACAAACCCTTCTCTTCACAATATGTAAGTCCTCTTCAAGATAAATACCATTTCAAAACATACGTTTGAAGCATTGGATTTCTAGAGCATCAATGCATCTAGGTCATAATCGAGTTTATCATAAACAAAACCACTATATGAGCATAAGATTGATATCATTGAATGTTTAAATGTTTGTTTAACCATGAGTGAAATCACATACTCTCATATTTGACTCAATAGATAAAGGATAAAAGTTTATGATGATTTTATATTCAAGCATTAAGGGTACAATTGAAATTCACTACTTTTAAGCTTTTCCATCCCTCAATCACATACATGCTTATCATAAATGTTCTCTCCTTACCTTCTATATCTATTTCCATTAAAATTGAACCATAAAGTTATAGGAACTCACACAAATTTTAGTAGTTTTCATTATCATTCTGATGCCATTAATCTTTGTGAAATATTTTAACTAAATGCACAACTAAATCTTATTTGATGGACTTATAAAAAAATGAATATTCTAAATCACACTGATATCTTTTAGATCTTTTATTAATACATAAAAATAATTTTTCCTCTATCACCTCGATAAATAATAAAATATTATATAGAAAGTATCTAAAATATTATGTGATATAGTAGAAAACCAGAACCTAACTTCACCTGTAATTGATGTTATTTTTCACAAGCCCTTGTGTGCCCGTGTTGTTACTTTTTTATAAACTTATTCTCGTGCATAGCTTATTATCACCTATGAAGTATCAAGAGAGTTTTTTTGAAGGTCTTTGTTTATTCTACATAGAGAATGAAATTGAAGTGGCATGACACCAAAGTATTAATGTGTAACTTGAACTGGAGAAGCTTGTGATATATTATTTTGGAGAATTGGTCCACAACCATATGAAAAGGAGTATGTTTTACATCATGTGCATAGGTTTCATTCCCACATATTTTGTATGCAAATTGTTATGATTTGACTTGTGAGTTACAAAATTCACACAACTTGTTCACTGCATAATTTTTTTACAAGTTGATGTCCAAGATGACATCCTATCATGGTGTGTTACATTGTGATTTGTAATAGATCATCGGCATTGTAAAGTGTATTTAATGATTTTGGCACATAATGATGTGTTAATATGGGCATGACGTGTAAATGGATCCAACATTTCAAACCTTAACTAGATAAAAGGATTCAACATTTCAAACCTTTGACTTAATAGAAGCAAATCTTGTGATGGTTTTGTAATCAAACATTAATCATCAACTACACTATATCACGAGTGGAAATTGCATTTTAAATGTTAAACAAGGAATTATAAGTCAACATAGTGTCACATTGACCTTTTGTTCAGCTCTAAGTCAACATAGTGTCACATTGACCTTTTGTTCATCTCTTTGAAGGATTTTCCTTTGGTACATATGGTTATTATCCATATTATGCATCAAAATTATATAATTTACTAAATATATTAACAAATGTGCCATCAATGTGAATAAATCACAACCGAAATTCCCCTGTAATCAAAATAAGGAGTGTTATACATCATTGAGCATGCAATATAATACAAGTAATTTTAAATGCATGTTATTTATTTTGAAAATATTGAATGCAACTATGAAAAAAGTAAGAAATATTGAGAGAGATAAAATAGCAAAAATCCAAGTTAAAGATTGTGGATGATTATGCCAAACAAAATCCACATATATCCATGTCAATGAGAGATTACTAAGAAAAAACCATATGTATCCATTAAGTTTCAAGATATATTATTTATCCATCATGGTGATTTCTAAAGCTTGAAAACCTTTTCATGCATCCCCTTTCAACCCCCATCCTATCATGTGCTCAAAATGTTTTTATGGTCTTGAAACCTATCACATCTATTCATACATTCTTGGTATGTTTATTTGGGTTCCCATTTAAAATCAGTTGTACCCATTTGAACCTTCCACATTTTTTGCTCCTATCCATTCAAATTTGATCATGCATGCCAATTTATTTAAAGTTTTATTTATTAATCTATAAATAAATATGTGAGGTATCTTATTTGATCATCTAACACATATTGAACACATTAAGCGCATATTGTATGCATGATAGTATTAGTATGGATTCACATTTGATAGTTAACTTTACTACAAACCCTCCTCTTCACAATGTGTAGGTCCTCTTCAAGATAAATACCCTTTAAAAATAAATCATGTAAGAATGCATGCCCCTATACATTCATAATAGATCATATATAGATTACGTGCAATAAGATTGCATGTGCAAAGTCTATGTAAAATTCTCCTAAATAATTTTTTGCACAAAATATCTCAAATGAACTTATGCAAAGGTTCATAAATTTTCCTCTTGCTTAATTTATTTACCCCTTCATATTCTTGACTACACACATCAAATAAACTAAACGAAAGTAAATAGGAATTCTTGGATTACTACTCATTCTCACAACTACACTCATGAATATATCTTTATGTCCATCGACCTCCTCTTTTCTTGCTTGGTTCTACTTGAATTGTTTGGATATAATATAATATTTTGAAATTTTTTTTATGTAATATATTATTATTTCTTTAGGTGATAGAGGAAACATTATTTTTATGTATTAATAAAAGATATCACTATGATTTAGAATAATAATTTTTTTTATAAGTCCATGAAATAAGATTCAATTGTGCATTTAGTTAGACTATTACACAAAGATTAATGACATTTGAATGCTAGCAAAAATTCCTAAAATTTGTGTGAGTTCCTATAAATATAGTTTAATTTTAATGGAAATAGATATAAAATTGAATGAGAGAATATTTATGACAAGCATGTACGTGACTGACATTTGCAAAATCTTAAAATTAGTAAATTTATAATGTACCCTTAAAGATTGAATACAAAATCATCACAAACTTTGATCCTTTATCGACTAAGTCAAATATGAAATTATGTGATTTCTTTCATTTTTAAACAAACATTTAAACATTCAATGATATCAATCTTATGCTCATATAGTGGATTTTTTTATGATAAACTAAATTTTTACATAGAAGTATTGACGGCCAGGAAATCCAATGCTTCACACATATGTTTGGAATGAGTATTTATCTTTAAGAGGACCTATATATTGTGAAGAGTAGGGCTTGTAGTAAAATTAATTATCAAATATGAATCCATACTAATACCATCATACATGCAATATGTGCTCAATGTGTTCGATATGTGATGGATGATCAAGTAAGTTGTCTCACACATTTATTTATAGATGAATAAATTACAAATTTAGAGAAATTATCATGCATGATTAATTTCAAATTCAATATGCGATTAAAAGGTAGAAGGTTCGGATGGGTGCAACCAATTTTAAAGGGGACCCAAGCAAACATACTAAGAATGTACAAATGAACTTGATAGGTTTCAAGACCATACAAATGTTATAAGCATGGTTTAGGATAAATAGGGGATAGGTTTTTTGTTGAAATGGGGTGAGATAACATTTATAAATATCATTTACACAAATCAAACAATCATTAGAACATTCCTTGTAGCATTAATGTTCACGTTAACAACACATTGCATTGTAATAGATTTCTTGAGTGATGAATTTATGAAATAACTATAGTGTTATTTTCACTATTTTACACCATTAAGGTTGCTAACATATATCAAGTTATCTAAGTTATTATCTGGTTTAAACCAAGCCCCAAAACATATGTGAACTTGATGTTGTCAACTGAAAGTGTCTCAGCGATACTACATGCATAAATCAAAAGGAAAAGGAAACATTAGTAAATCACATAATTTGCATCATGCTTCTTCTCTACAAGATGGAGTAATAATGAAGACCTATACATTCATTGAACAAATCACCTTCTTTAAGTATTTATTTATCCCTAAGAAGAATTTTATCTCAATTTTTGGCGTTGTTGGTCAATATATCATACAAATTATTTTACCTATTTATTTATTTATTTGCATTTTTTCAAATTTATATTGGTTTGGGTTTTATACATATTAAGCTACATTGGACCAATCTTTTTTTTTAATAATATTCTATTTATCTCCTCTAAAAATCTAATTTGAATGGATTGGGTATTATGCTTCTGTGCTGCATAAGATAAGAAGTTCTAGTTGTATAGATAATATAAATATAATACCACCAAAATATATACATAATTTTTATTCATCTATTACATATAACATGTATTGTTAGGTGTATAATTAGTGTCAATATATTACCTTCAAGAAAAATATACATAACTTGTATTCATTCATTGTTTTGCAAGGAACTCCCTTTTAGCTAGGGATACAAATTTCAAAGCTACAGTCCTTTGAGAATGCAGTTTTTTCCTCCATCTTACAGTGACATTACAATTAATTTTGAGTGGGGTGTCAGTTTACCTAATATTTTCAAACACATAAATTTTTTTATTTCTTCATGTAATTTTAAAATTAAATATTTGCATGTTAATTTCTAATGTAGGAAAATCTAGGTTCACAAGTAATCTTACATAAAACAAAAAAACTTAGTGTAGAAAATGATAAATTATTTATCATGCAAAAATATTTTAATTTCTAAAATTTATTTTGTGTTTCTCTACACAATCGCTATTATGCACATGTATTTTAATTTCTAAAATTTATTTTTTGTTTCTCTACACAATCTCTATTATGCACATGTTGTTTCTTCTACATAAACTTATTTTTGAGCATAACTTATCATCACTTACAAACCATTGCCCAAGTTTATTTTAACATCTTTTTTCTCTTCACATAGAAGGGATTTGTAGTCCTCTGATGTCAAAGTAATAATGTGTAGCTTAACCTTTCAAATATGGCTATATATTGTTCTAGAACATTGGTGCACAACCATATGACAAGAAGGATCTTGTGCAACATGCACGTATGATTAATTTTCACATAATTTGCATGCAAAGTGTTGTAATTTGAATTGCAAGTTATAAACTTCATGAAAATTTAAGCATGATAATATACTCCACTCATCAAAGCAATTGAAATAAAAAATGAGATGATACATAGTCATAAACTCATCTATGTTGTATTATATTATTTTACTGCTACTATAATCATAAACACATTTTTTAAACTATCATAGTATCTAAAAAATTGGTGGTTACTCACAAACTTATTTATGTTTTTATGGTTTATATATCTATAAGTAGATACCATGACTTGAATCATATTACTATATTTTATTTCAATACAATTCTAAAAAAAATATACATTTCAAGTCCAGAGTAGTAAAAGCTTTCATGTGAACCAATCACTTCCTTTCACTATTTATCTATCCATAAGTTAGAATATTTTTCTCTCAAAATTTGGCATTTCAAGTCAATATATTATACAAATTATTATTTTTTTCAAATGTTTTTTTGAATTTACATTCATATAAATTTTTTGCACATTCATCTACATTGGACATATGTTGCAAGAAAAAAGAAATGAGATAAAAAATGGTTGCACATAAGAAAAAAAAAATCTATAATTATGTATAAAATTATTATTATTAAAAAAAACCATAAACTTAACCATATATAAATTTCCCCATATTTTAATCTATGTTTGTTTATAATTTTTATTATAAGCATATTAGTTCTAATATTTTTAATATTAATTTTTGTGCAAATACATGGCTACATTAGGTGTAAAATACTGATATAAATCAAGACATATTTTTTAGTTTTTATTAAAAAAAATTATGTGGATTGAAAGTTATTTATTAAAACATATCACAATTATATTAATAAATAGAATCAAGAAGAGTAGACATAAAATGAGTTTTGTTACATATCACAAACACCATGACAAATAGATAACTAAAAAAGGTCTCAATTGAAACATGATATTGGTTAGGGTTTTCTACACATTCATCTACATTTGACCAAATCATTTTCTATTAGAATATTTCACTTATCTCCTCTAAAAATATAATTTGAATGGACTGGGTATTAAGCTTGCGCGTTGGATAAGACGAGGAGTTCTAGTTATATAAATAATGCAAATATAATACTGGGAGAACATATACATAATTTTTATTCATCTGTTGCATTGACTATGTATTTTTAGGTGTATAATTAATGTAAATATCTACCTTCAAACAATATTTACATAATTTTTATTCATCCATTCTTTTACAAGGAACACCCTTTTAGCTAGGAATAAGACTTTCAAAGCTATAATCCTTTAAGATTATATTTTTCCTCCATATTGCAGTGCCATTACAACTAATTTTGAGTGGGGTTTTGGTTTACTTAATATTTTCAAACACATATTGAATTTATCATCTCTTCATGTAATTTTCAAGCTAAATATTTGCATGTTAATTTGTAACGCAATAGCATCCATGTTCACAAGTAATGCTACATAAAAAAAACACTTAATATGGAAAATAAGAAGTTTATTTTTGTGTGCAAGTCTTTTATTCTATGAAAGTTATTTTTTATTATTTTGTGCAATCCCTTGTGTACAAATTTTGTTTCTTTTACGCAACCTTATTTGTGAACATAGCTTATCATCACTTATGAAGCATTTCCCAAGTTTATTTTAAGGTCTTTGTTTTAACTTATTAGAGAAGGGAATTGAAGTCATGTGACACCAAATTACTAATGTATATATTAAACTTACAAAGATTGATATATATTATTCTATAGCCTTGGTCCACAACCATATGATAATAAGGATCTTGTACAACATGAACATAGGATTCATTTGCACATAATTGTTATGCAAAGTGTTGCGATTTGACTTGAAAGTTACAAACTTCACATAACTTGTTTAGTGTATTATATGAGAATAAGATTGATAATGTTTAATGTTTAAATGTTTGTTTAGATGTGAAAAGAATAATGTACTCTCATATTTGAATTAGTAGATAAAAGATCAAAATTTGTGATGTTTTTACATTCAAACTTGAAGGGTACAATTGAAATTTATTAATTTTAAGCTTTTGTATCCTTCAACAACGTACATGTTTGTCATAAATTTTATGTCATTGACTTGTATATATATCTCCATTAAAATTGAACCATATTTATAGGGAATCGCACTAATTTTATTAGTTTTCATTACAATTCCAATGTCATTAATCTTGTGAAATCTCTTTACTTAATGCACAACTAAATCTTATTTCATGGACTTATTAAAAAATTAATATTCTAAATCATAGTGCTATTTTTAGTTCTTTTATTAATGCATAAAAATAATGTTTCATCTAGCACCTCGACAAATAAGAAAATATCACATAGAATGTATCCAAAATATTATATGATATCAAAATAATTCAATTAGATAAATCAGTTGCACTTATGATATTAGCAAAACACCATTAGATATATCAACCTGATTTACGATATTAGTGCAAACACAAAAAATGGCCCTATGATTTTTTTAGTATTGAATTATCTTAATACAATCATTATTAGGGGTCTCAATGAAGAGATGCCTTAGATTGTGTAACCCAAAAATAATTAATGCAATAGAATTAAAATAATAATAAAATATTATTAATCACAAGTGGAAAATATTCACACATATCCAAATCCTAAGTCCTCAAATACAGGTGATTAAACCATTCAGTCCTTCTCCAAATTTTTGCAGGGATCTCTAGTAACTATTCTCACTAATAATTACAATTTATACTTTCACCCCACATGTATTATGAATCCCCTCACACTAATATATACGTATTTTATAGAGCCACACAAAACCCTACATACACTAATTGCTCAACAATGCACTAAATCATTAAATACATACACTATTCTAATGTCTTATAGTAGAACATGCCTATAACACATCAAATTATGAGATCAAATAAAATTTCAACAACCTTCCATGATTTGAGACATTAAATATGAAATAGTTGGAAAATTATAATGATTTTGTCCAATAGCTAGATCAATTTGAAAGGCATGCACATAATGTCAATCACGTAAGAATGCATGCCCCTATACATTCATAATAGATCATACATAGATTACATGCAATAAAATTGTATGTGCAGGGTCTATGCAAAATTCTCCTAAATAATTTTTTGCACAAAATATCTCAAATGAACTTACGCAAAGGTTCACAAGTTTTCCTCTTACTTAAGTTATTGACCCCTTCATATTCTTGACTACACACATCAAATAAACTACACGAAAGTAACTAGGAATTCCTGGTTTACTACTCATTCTCACAACTACACTCAAGAATGTAACTTTATGTCCATCAACCTCCTCTTTTCTTGTTTGGTTCTACTTGAATTGTTTGGATATAATATAATATTTTGAATACTTTTTATGTAATATTTTATTATTTCTTTAGGTGATAGAGGAAACATTATTTTTATGGATTAATAAAATATATCACTATGATTGAGAATATTAGTTTTTTTATAAGTCCATGAAATAAGATTCAATTGTGCATTTAGTTAAACTATTCCACAAAGATTAATGACATTTGAATGCTACTAAAAACTATTAAAATTTGTGTGAGTTCCTATAAAGATAGTTTATTTTTAATGGAGATAGATATAAAAGTGAATGAGAGAATATTTATGACAAGCATGTATGTGATTAACAATTGAAAAATATTAAAATTAGTAAATTTAAACTGTACCCTTAAATATTGAATACAAAATCATCACAAACTTTGATCCTTTATCAACTAGGTCAAATATGAAAGCATGTGATTTATTTGATTGTTAAACAAACATTTAAGCTTTCAATAATATCAATATTATGCTCATATAGTGGATTTTTTTATGATAAATTAAATTTTTACGTAGAATTATTGATGGCGAGGAAATCCAATGCTTCACACATATGCTTGGAATGAGTATTTATCTTGAAGAGGACCTACATATTGTGAAGAGGAGGGCTTGTAGTAAAATTAATTATCAAATATGAATCCATACTAATACCATCATACATGCAATATGTGCTCAATGTGTTCGATATGTGATGGATGATCAAGTAAGTTGTCTCACACATTTATTTATAGATGAATAAATTAAAACTTTAGATAAATTGGCATGCATGATGAACTTCAAATTTGATATGAACGAAAAAGGTAGAAGGTTCGGATGGGTGCAACTAATTTTAAAGGGGACCCAAGCAAACATACCAAGAATGTACGAATGGACTTGATAGGTTTCAAGACCATATAAATGTTATAAGCATGGTTTAGGATCAATAGGGGATAGGTTTTTGGTTGAAATGGGGTGAGTGAAAGGGGTTTCAAAATTTAGAAATCACCATGATGGATAAATAAAATATCTTGAAACTTAATGGATAAATATGGGTTTTTCTTAGTAAACTCACATTGACATGGATATATGTGGGTTTTCTTTGCCACAATCATCCATGATATTTAATTTGGAATTTCTATATGTTATATCTCTCAATATTTATTACTTATGTTTAGTTAAATTCAATATTTTCATAAGAAATAACATGCATATAAAATTAATAATATTAGATTGCATACATGGATGATGTATAACACTCCTTGCTTTAATTACAACTGAATTTGGGTTGTGGTCTATTCAAATTGATTGCATGTTTTTTAAAATATCATATAAAATATATAAATTTGATGCATAATATGGATAATAATCATAGGTACCAATGGAAAATCCTTCAAAAAAATAAATAAAAGGTCAATGTGACACTACGTTAACTTATAATTCCTTATATAACATTTAAAATTAAATTCCCTCTCGTGATATAGTGTAGTTGATGATTTTGATGTAGGAATTTGAAACTAAAATCTATCAACATAATGATAAAACAATTGACACTCTTTGGATGAGAGGTCCATGTGACACCACATCTACTCTTAAAATGATTTCTACTTTGAATTCAATTTTTCATGAGCTAATGGTTATCAATATTTTCTAATTTGAATGCAAATTTTTATGAACTCTTGAGTTGATATAAATCATATAACTTAGCGCACAAATTTATTGCACTATGCTCATTGATAATCTATATAACTCACATTTTTACCCTTGTATCAAGGTAACTCTCTTCATGCACATACTCTAAGAGGATTTGAAGGGTTTATTGTATATAACCACTTAGCAAGTCAAGTATGTGCATGACATTGATCTCAATCTCAATTATTTAAGAAAGATTTATTCGCAGTGCATGCAATACTTAAATATACTATCATTTTTGACAACCTAAAAAGCTTCCCATAATTTAACTTAATAAGTGAGAATAAATTAATAGTATAAGTCGATTTGATGTATTAGAAAGATATGTAGTCTTGGATAGTTTTGAGCTATTTGTTCTTGGTACTGACCTAGATAAGGAGGTGTATTAACTATCTAGAAATCATAAGATAAATTTTTCTTTGATGATTTAGAATATTAATTTTGTATAGTTGGATGAAATAAAGTAGTTGCACATTTAGTTAAAATATTCCATGAAGATAAATGGCTTTGCAACAATAGCAAAAAATATTATAATTTGTGTGAGTTCCTATACATGAAGTTAAGATTTAAAGGAGATATCTATAGTAGTGAATGATAAAAATGTTAGGATAAATGTATACATTGTTGATGGATATAAAAACTTGAAATAAGTAAATTTAAATTATACCATTTAATGTTTGATTACAAAACTATCACAAGCTTTGCTTCTATTAAGTCATAGGTTTGAAATGTTGGGTCCATTTATGGTTAAACAAATATATAAACATTCAATGATATAAATATTGTGCTCATTTATAAGTATTATTTGTGATAAACTAAATCATGATCAAGTATTGATGGAATGGTAGTCCAGTGATTCATATGTGTGTTTGCAAAGGGTATTTCTCTTGAATAAGACCCATGTATTGTTAATAACTCTATGTTTTTGCAAAAGGTACTTCCCTTGAGTAGGACCTATGTATTGTGAAGAAACTCTAGGTTCTAGAGGAATTATAAACCCAAAAAAAATCCCTTGTTTATTTTTCTTAAAATGAAAGAGAGTTGTATTCTACGTCCCATTTATAGAAGGAAAGTATACAGTAAATATTTTTATCATAGAAAAATAAAAATAATAATAACTGAAAACATATATGTAGAAAGATATAGTTTTAGCATTGCTAGAATTGTAGCAATGTAATGCAATGTCACTTTCACAGAGTGGTTAGGACATGTGCCTACTAAGTACATTGGGTATCCCTGTGAGAGTTAAAATTTCTAAGGTGATGGATGATTTATTTTCAATCTATTTCTAAAATTAAATTTACATGTGTTAAATGTCTCTAAGTTAGCCTATTTTTTGTTTAATAATTTTACTTACATTCATCCTATCCAACTAATGAGATCACATCAATGAATCTATTGGCCAATTATTTTAAGTAATCTATTGTGTTTTTATTTATAGTGTGGGAATTGAATTATTATAACATTAAACTTAGGTCTAAGACTGGGTTGGGTTGGGTTGGACTAACTGGATGAACACTAATGAAATGAAATGGGGATTGAATTTGATAGTGGCAGTTCAAGTCAAGAATAAAGGTAATGTTATTTAATTTTATCCCACATATGTGGTGGGAGTGGTGATAAGGGAGAAGAGAGCATATAAGAAGCAGGCAGTGTGAGAGAAGGCATAATTATCTGGGTGGGGTCAATCAGTGATCAAGAAGGTTGATGGCTTATGGAGGGCACATTCATTACACTTTGAAGGGAGATTTGCCTAGTATATCCCATTGTGGAGAGTGCATGTTATATTTTTTGGTAGAGGGGGCTAACATCCATGTGGCCCCCACATAATACAAATACTAATGCTAAGGTTCTCTAGTTCTCATTTTCAATGCTAACTCGCATGATATACTATGTTTTCTATGTTTAGGCAATATAATGATGGGGTTTTTAGCTAATCATATACTCTGTAGTGATTGATTACAATAAATTACTTCATTTAATTTGATTTTATATGAATATAAATTTCATTTTAAACCAACAACTTCCTTTCTACATTATTTTGTGTAGCAGAAGGTGAGGCAAGGTTTTATTATACATTCAAAACAAGGTCATGTTTTACTTTGGTTCGAACAAGTGTGTTTTTATACTAAGAGATTTATGTTTGGTTTTAATGATAAGGTTTGGTACTAAGAGTTTTATCTTTTGTTTGAATAATGAAGTTTGATACTAAAAGCTTCCAGGCTTATACGTTCCATAATAATCTTAAAATACTAAGCACTTTAAGGTTCTATAGTTCATAATTGGTCATAAATAATCAAATGTTTTTAATAGTTTGACTCTCCTTAAAATAATTCATAAATAATACTTTTCACCATAGACTTGTGCAAATAATTATTGGGAACCTTAGCAAGAATCAAATTTCAACTAACACTTTTTTTATAGCATGTGTAATATTTTTTATTTCTTATATGTTGAGTCTCTCAAATTTTGGATTACTATTATTGTCTTTAGTATTCATCCAATGGATAGGTAAGTGTGTAAAATCTGTTCTAATTTTTTTTTTTTCCATCTATTTTATAAAGCTCATAGTTTTTTTCAACCAAATAATATACATGGAATTATCATCCACCACCATTTAAGTTGGGTTTCACCTTAATTTTGGCATGGGTCCTAAACTTTTTTAGAGATTTTACATTTTCAATACAAATAATTTATCATGAAAATAAATATATAACAAGAAAATGTGAGCATAAAGTCCTAATCTAGTCATCAAGCACTTTCATAAACATTTTTTTGTGCGTCTTTTTTTTGCTACAAATGAATTATACAAATAAATATGTAACAAGAAAAATGTAAGCATGAGAATCTATTCCACTCGTCAACGCACTAGAAATAAAAAAGGAGATACTACATAGTCATACACTCATTTATGCCATATTATATTATTTTGATACTAATAGTATCATAAACATATATTTTTTAACCATTATATTCTCTAAAAAATTGGTGGTTGCTGATGAAACTATTTGTGTTTTTCTATTGTATAGCTCTATAAGTAGCTACTACATGACAGGAATCATATTACTATGTTCTATTTCAATAAAATACTATAAAATTTATATATTTCAAGTCCATAATAGAAAAATCATTCATGTCAACCAATCACCTCCTTTCATTATTTATCTATCCCTAAGTTAGAAGGATTTTCTCTCAATGTTCAACATTGTAAATCAATATATTAATGTGAGTTTTGTTACATATCACAAACAACAATACAAATAGATATTTCATAGGTTTTATGAATCCCATCACACTAATTTATGGGTATTTTATCTAGCCACACAATCTCCTACATACATTAATTTCTCAACAACACACTGAATCATTAAATGCATACACTGTTCTAACATCCTACAATACAACACACTGATAATGTATCTCATTATCATTGAAATTCCAAAAACCTTATGTGATTTAAGACATTCAATATGAAATAGTTGTAAAATTCTAATGACCTTTTCCCAATAGATAGACTCATTCCCAAGTCTTACACGTAACATAAGTGATACAAAAATGCATTCCCCTATATAGTTGCATTATATCATAGATAGCCTAAATGTACAATAAGATCCCATGTGCATGGTTTATGAAAAATTATCCTAAATACATTTTTTCACAAAACCTCTCAAATGAACTTATGTTTAGGTTCACAAGTTTCCTCATGCTTAATTTAATTACCCCTTCATATTCCTAACTACATGAATCAAACAAACTACATGAAAGTGACTAGTAATTCTTGACTCATTACTCATTTTCACAACCACATGCAATAATCTATCTTAGGTCCATGAACCTCTTCTTTACTTGTCTAGTTCTTAGGAACTTATTATGTTGCTTCTTTATTTCTTTCATAATCCACTACAATACCTTGGCTTCTTATGGTATCCATAAACTTTAAATGGGCTTGCATATTTCTCATTAATTCAATCATGTTTACGAGTCTTGTTACTCTATGCACTCTAGGAAGTCTTGCATTGAAACTTGTTTTATGTGTGATTTCCTTGGAATTAAATAAAAATTAAGTATTACACCTTCTACCCAACACACTCCATTGGAAGATGCCTTCTCTATTTTCTTCATACTCACAAATGTAAAAAATAGAATCTACGTATGCACTCATATGAAAAGAATAAACATTTATCTGATACTAGATGATGTATTCATGGTCAAGGGTCTCAATAAATATATGCCTTAGACCATGTAACCTTCAGAATTAAACATGCAAAAAAATGCAACAACATCCATCTTATTTATTTGATTTTGATAACTAAAACACTACTTGCACACACTATAACATAATGTAATCTTAAATGAGCCATGTTACCACATCCTATATTTGGATCTCTACTTACTAATTTATGGTCTTTGAAATTTTAGCTATATGTCTCTCCGATAAAACACTTAAATCTCTACAAAATCTATGATTTTTTTATTTTCCTTTAACACAAGGGTAGGGGCATGTTTGTATAGGCACAATACCAACTTACTTACATTAACAATTTAATACAACATACATTCCCAAAAACACATATCACATCATGCTCATGACACATCATTTTTCATCATAATCATTAAATATGCTTTAAAATATCGATGATCCATTACAAATAATAGAGTACCACACCATGGCATGATGTCATCCTAGACACTAGTTCGTAATAAAATTGTGCAATGAAAAAGTTGTTGGAAGTTTATAACTTGAAAGTCAAGTCACAAGAATTTTCATATAAACTCTATGGGAATGAAATATATGCCAATGTCATGTAAAATCCTCCTTATCATATAGTCATGCACCAATGCTCTAGAACAAGATAACAAAATATGCCCCAGTTCAAGTCTCACATTAATACTCTAGTGTCACAAGACTTCAATTCCATTCTTTATGTATAATAAACAAATACCTTCAAACAAAATTAATAAATAGTTCAAATGTGATAATAATATATGTGTGCCAATAAGGTTACATAGAAGTAAAAACATGAGCACACAAGGGCTTGTGCAAAATAATTTTAATTAAAAGTGAAGTTGGGTTCTATTTTTCTACTAATATCATGACTTGATCTGATGTATCTACTTGAAATGTTTGGATATAGTATAATAATTTGGTACTTTCTATGTGATATTTTATTATTTCTGGAGGTGGTAGAGGAAACATTATTTTTATGAATTAATATTGGATCTAAAAGATATCACTATAATTTATAATATTAATTTTTTACAAGTCCATGAAATAAGATTCATTGGTGCATTTACTTAAAATATTACACAAATATTAATGGCATCAAAATGGCAGCAAAAACTACTAAAATTTATGTGAGTTCCTATAATGATAGTTTAATTTTAATAGAGATAGATATATAAGTGAATGAGAGAACATTTATTAAAAACATGTATGTGATTGAGGAATGCAAAAGCTTAAAATTCCTGAATTTTAATTGTACCCTTAAAAATTGAATACCAAATCATCACAAACTTTGATCCTTTATCTACCGAATCAAATATGAGAGTATATCATTTCATTTATGGTTAACAAACATTTAAATGTTCAATTATATCAATCTTATGCTCATATAGTGGTCTTTTTATGATAAACTAAATTATGATCTAGATATATTGATTGAATGGAAATCTAATGCTTCACACATATGTTTGGAAAGGGTATTTATCTATAAGAGGACCTACATATTATGAAGAGAATGGTTTGTATTAAACTTAACTATCATATGTGAATCCATACTAATACCATCAAACATACAATATGTGCTCAATATGTTCATATTTATTGGATGATCAAATACTCTACCTCACACATTTATTTATAGATTAATAAATTTAATCCTTAGATAAATTGAAATCCATGACCAACTTCGAATGGATAAGAGTGAAAAAGGTGGAAGGTTTGGATGGGTTCAACCAATTTTCAAGGGGACCTAAATAAACATATTGAGAATGGACGAATGGACTTGATAGGTTTCAATACCCTACAAATGTTTTGAGCATGGGACATGATAATTAGGAGATAGAGTGGGGGTTGAAATGGGATGCATGAAAGAGGTTTCAATCTTTATAAATTTCCATGATGGATAAATAAAAGATCATGAAACATAGTGGATACATATGGTTTTTAATTAGACAACTCTCATTGACATGGATATATGTGGATTTTCTTTAGCATAATAATCCACGATCTTTAATTTTTACTTTTTATATGTTATTTATATCAAATATTTATTATTTACATTCAATATTTTTATAAGAAATAACATTCATATAAAATTAATGGTATTATATTGCATGTGCAAATGATGTATAACACCCCTTCCCTTTATTAGAGATGAATTTGGGTTGTGGTTTATTCACGTTGATGGCATGTTTGTTAGTATATATTATAAAATATATAAATTTGATGCATAATATGGATAATAATCCTAGATATTGATGGAAATTCCTTCAAAGAGCTAAATACAAGGTCAACGTGACACTACATTGACTTATAATTCCTTGTGTAACAATTAAAATGCAATTTCCATCATGATATAGTGCAGTTGTCGATTTATTTTGATGTATAAATTTGAAAATTAAATGTATCAACGCAATGATAAAATAATTGGCAATGTTTGGATGAGAGGTCTAAGTGACACCATGTCTACTTCTAAAATATTTTCTAGTTTAAATGAAAATTTTCACGAACTCATGACTTGATAAAAATATCTTAACTTAGTGCACAAATTTTTTGCACTATGCTCAATGATAATCTACATATGTCAAATTTGTATCCTTGTATCAAGTTAACTCTCTTTATGTACATACTCTAAGAGGATTTAAATGGTGTATTATAGTGAACTACTAGGCAAGTCAAGTATGCACATGCCATATATCTCAATCTCAATGGTGTGAGAATTTTTTTTTGGAATAATGGCATGAGTATACAATACTTACACATATTATCACTTTGACAACATACAAATCTTCCCATAATTTAACTTAGTAACTAAGAAGCAAATATCATTATAAGTCGAGTTGATGTATTAGAAAGCTTATGATGTCTTGGATAGTTTCTATGGGATTGTGCCCTATTTGTTGAAGAGATAAAATAAACATTTTTTAATGTATACACAAATGAGTTAAAATATTTTATGATGATTTATAATATTTATTTTTTACATACTGGTGAAATAAAGTAGTTGTACATTTAGTTAAAAGTTTCCACAAAGAGAAATGGATTTGCAATGGTAGCAAAAAATGTTATGATTTGTATGAGTTCCTATACATCAAGTTAAATTTTAAAGGAGATATCTATAGTAGTTAATGATAAAAATTTTAAGACAAACATGTACATTTTTTATGGATACAAAAACTTGAAAATTTCAATTATACCCTTCAATGTTTGATTACAAAACCATCACAAGATTTTCTTCTATTAAGTCAAAGATTTGAAATGTTGGATCCATTTATACATCATGCAAATAACACATCATTATATGTCAAAATAATTAAATACAATTTACAATATCGATTATCCATTACAAATCACAATGTAACACACCATGATAGGATGTCATCTTGGAAAATAACTAGTAAAAAAATTATGCAGTGAAAAAGTTGTTTTAAGGTTGTAACTTGAAATTCAAATCATAACATTTTGCATACAAACTCCAATGGAATGAAACCTATGTGCTTGCTTCACAATTTCCTCCTTGTCATATTGTTGTGCACCAATTCTCCAAAATAATATATCATAATCTGCACTAGTTCAAATTACACATTAATACTTTAGTGTCACATGACTTCAATTTCATTCTCTACACAAAATAAATAAAGACCTTCAAACAAAATTTACTGATACTTCATGTGATAATAAGCTATGTAAGCGAATAAGGTTTCATGGAAGTAACAACATGGGCACACAAGGGATTGTGAAAAATAACATCAACTACAAGTGAAGTCAGGTTCTGGTTTTCTACTAATATCACAAGTGGAGATGATGCATCTACTTGAATTATTTGGATATAATATAATATTTTGGATAATTTCTATATGATATTTTATTATTTATCAAGGTGATAGAGGACACATTATTTTGATGTATTACTAAAAGATATAAAATATATCACTGTGATTTAGAATTTTTTTATAAGTCCATGAAATAAGATTCAGTTGGGAATTTAGTTAAAATATTCCACAAAGATTAATGGAATTGAAATGGCAGCAAAAACTACTAAAAGTTGTGTGAGTTCCTATAAATATGGTTCAATTTTAATGGACATAGATACATAAGTTAAGGAGAGAACATTTATGATAAGAATGTATGTGATTGAGGGATGCAAAAGCTTAAATGTGATGAATTTCAATTGTACCCTTATGTATAGCTTAAAAGTACTAATGTATAATTTAACCTTGCGAAGATTGATATGTATTGTTCTATAGCATGGATGCATAACCTTATGACAAGTAAGACCTTGTGCAACAATTGCATATGATTCATTTGTAGAGAATTTGTATGCAAAATGTTGCAATTTGACTTATGAGTTATGAACTTCACATAACTTGTTTAGTGCACTATATGAGCACAAGATTGATATCGTTGAACATTTAAATGTTTGTTTTACCATGAATGGAATCATGTACTCACATCTTTGGCTTAGTATATAAAGTATCAAAGTTTATGATGATTTTGTATTCAATCTTTAAGGGTATAATTGAACTTTACTAATTTTAAGCTTTTGTATCCATGGACTATGTGCATGTTTGTTAATGTTTTGTCATTCACTTGTATATCTATCTCCATTAGAATTGAATGATATTAATAGGAACTCACACTAATTTTATTATTTTTTAGTGCCATTCCAATGTCATTAATCTTTGTGGCATCTCTTAACTAAATACACAGCTAAATATTATTTCAAGGAATTATAAAAATATTAATATTCTAAATCATACTGAGATCTTTTAGCACTTTTATTAATACATAAAAATAATGGTTCCTCTAGTACCTTGATAAATAAGAAAATATCACATAGAAAGTAGCCAAAATATTATATGATATCCAAACAATTCAAGTATATGCATCAACTCCACTTATGATATCAACAAAAAACTAGAGCCCAACTTCACTTATAATTAAAAGTATCTTAATATGAATCCATAACCAATATTTAATTTTACTACAAGCCTTCCTCTTCAAAATATGTAGGTCCTACTAAACAGAAATACCATTTTCTAACACACATGTAAAATTTTTGTATTCCAACTCCATCAATATTTTGTCATAATTTGCTTTATAATAAACATTGCTTTTATATGATCATACGATTGATATCATTGAGTGTCTAAATTCTTGTTTAACCATGAATGGCATCATATACTCTCATCTTTGACATAATAGTTAAAGGATCAAAAATTTTGATGATTTTATATTCAAGATTTAATGATAAGATTGAATTTTACTAATTTAAAAAATTTATATCCATTGAAGACATACATTATTATCATAAATATTTTGTATAAATGTAAATAAACACTTTTCTCATTATGATGGTGTCATGCCTGCATTTTAGGCCATTTTAACATGCAATATAATGCTTATGTTGCATTTATTGCATGAAAACATTCGACCAAATCATTTTTCATGAGAAATATGCTTCTTACTTCTTCTAAAACTCTAATTTGAATGAATTGGGTATCACTCTTGCACATTGCATAAGCCAGGGTCTACTAGTCTTATATAGACAATGTACATATAATACCACTAAAACATATACATAATATGTACTCATATTTTGCATATACAATGTATTGTTAGTGTCTAAATAATGTAAATATAGTATCTTGAAAACATATACATGATTTTTATTCATCTATTGTGTAGTCCATATATTATTAGGCATATAAAAAATTTAAATATAGTATCTTGAAAACATATACATAATTTAAGACATTACAACAACCTTCTATAATTTAAGACATTAAATATGAAATAGTTGGAAAATTTTAACGACTTTATCCAAAAGTTAGATCTATTCATACAGCATACGTGCCATACAAGTCACACAAAATTGCATTCCCCCATATAGTCATAATAGATAATAGATAGCTTATGTGTAATAAGATCCCATATGAAATTATCATAAATACATTATTGCACAAAACCTCTTAAATGAACATATGATAAGGTTCACAAGTTTCCTAGTGCTTAAGCTATTGACCCCTTCATATTCACAAATATACACATTAAAATTTAACTTTGTAGAAATAAGTAGGAATGTCTAGCTTACTATTCATTCTCACAACTACACATAAGAATCTATGTATAGGTCTATCAACCTCCTCTTTTCTTTCTTGGTTATTAGGAAATTAATATATTATTTATTTGTCTCTTTAATCATCCACTAAAACACCCCAACATCTTACAAACATCCATAAAATTTAAACAAGATTATGTATTTATCATCAATTCAACCAATTTTGTGAGTCTTGCCACTCTAGGAACTTTGGGAAATCTTTTAATGAAACCTATTATGTGTGCCATTTCCTTGAAATCAAATAATAATCGCTACACCTTCTACCCAATGCATTATATTGGTATATTCCTTCTCTATTTTATTCCCACACACACAAAAGTAAAAAACATAGAATCTATGCATGCACTCACACGTAAAAGGACTAAGGTGAGTGATTTGGTAAACTAACAGGAGATTAATTTAAAGTGAGGGAAAACTTAAAACATTATTGAATGCTCCAACACTCACTTCAACATAACCTTTCCAAAGAACCTTTTTAGAAGTGTTATCCCCTGTTTGTATAGAGGACATGTCACCTGGTTCCAAGGACCTAAACTCTATACCATTCTCTTTTACCTTTTCTTTACCATGGTCATTTTCCTTAGAGGATTCATGGGTTGATGAATTCTAATTAGTAAAATTAGGGACAATGATATTATGCTTCTTGAGTAGTATATTAGTCAGTTGGTCAATCTACTTCTTCAAACATTTTCTTTCATCGTGCTTTCTTAAGTAAAACCCACATTTGATCCTATCTCTCATAGGCTTAAAACTGAAAGAAGAGGTCTCATGGTTTGATTTTTAGATGGGAGGATTTACATACTTGATCATTTTTGTTTTTTATCTCTATTGTTTGAAGCCTTCTCTTTCTTAGCAAAAAGTGCATGATATTTTAAGGACTTTATTGTGCCCATCTATATCAACTTGTCTTGCTCCCAAATCAAGTCAACAATAAAGGTATCTAAATAAGGCATATGCGTGTAGCTCTAAGATCATGTTTTGTGGCATGGAAAGTGGACACAAATAAAAAATAATTTGGACCAATTTTGGAGAGTATCAATATAATAAGTTGTTTATCTTTCTTGTCAATTCCACATTCTTTCAACTATAACCTAAGAAGTCAAAACTTGGTGAAGAATTCTTGTAGGGTGTCATAGTCATCTGGAATCAAACTAATGATCTCATTCTCCAACTCATGTTTAATCATCAAATCCTACTTCTTGAAGAACATTCCCAAAGTGGTCCACATTTTAGTAGGTGTTTTGGTAGATTCTATGTGAAAGCATGGATTAAGAGAGATAAAAAGACACATTATTCCACAAACTTTATCATAATGCTTGAACCATTTGATTTTTTATTCTACTACTAAAGGCTCAGTCTTAGTGCCCATTATAATTTGACAATAATGCTTGAATTGTAAAATTATTTCCATTATGGATTTCCAATCCTGTTAATTAAAAGGTGTGAGCATATTTATTGGACTTGAATACATAGTGTAAAAGGAAAATATATTATAGAAGGTAAAGAAGAAATTTAGAAAAATAAAAGTACATAGAACCACATAGTACCCCTTTCGAACTATTAGATTGACCCCATAAATTTTTAAAATACAAGCATGCTCATATAGACATTAGACACAACCAAGAATGCATCTTGAGCAATATGTGCATAAGTATGAAAGAATTAGAGGGACGTCAGGCTTAGTCGATAATTTATATAAGATTGTATTATAGTTAATTTTAAGTGAATGTTAGTGAATTTAATATTACTACCAATGCATATAGTATGAAAAAATAATCACTTTTGAAGAAGACAACACTCAAATTTGAGTTATCGATCAAAAGTTATAGTCATTTTTAAAATCTGAGCTCACATGAAAACTTTGGGTGGAAATAGCGGTGGAAAATATTTTGAATCAACTTTCTCAAAAAAAAATTGAGGCCCTTTGTTGAAAAATATTGATTTTTTTAAATAAATTTCCTAAAAAAAAACATAAGGTCCTTGGGATCAAAAGTTAAGCACTTTTGGGTTGGAAGTGACTAGGGACTTATTTCTCATATGACCAAGGGTTAAGATCTCTTTTGGTTGCTTCCACCCTTCCCTCTTTTGATTGATGTGATTGATGTGAGAGTGAAATAATATAAAAATACCTCTAAAATTTAAATGAACAGTGACACTTTTCACTTGGCTAAATTTAAAGGCCTCATAGATGTCACAACATGCAAAGGGGGTGGCTGAAATTTGTAGGGGTTATTTGCACTATTGTCGGGTTATGATAGACATGTTGGTAGGGTCATTAGGTTCTAATAGGCATGATAATAGAGGAATTGGATTTTATAGGATGTGTGATTAGGGTTTTTAGGATATGTCATGTACTTGGGCAAGGGTGAGAGTTTGTCGAAGGGTGATTATTTGAAAAATAGCCAAAACTGCCTTTAACGATTGGAAACTCCACCAAAATTGGTAAACCCAAAAATTTACATATTTGGTTTATCTTATTCAAAAACTAAGAGAGACCCATTTTATAACTCAAAAATTTATAAAAAACTTGATTTTTTCTTGATTTGAGAATTCCTCTATACAAAAATGCATGAAATGACTAAAAAGCCTTAACATCCTCCAATATTGGTTGAAAATCACTATCACAAATCTAGGTATTATTTATAATGTATTTTATGATTTTTATGCCTTCTAAATTTGATGGCACCATACATTTTATGATTAGAGACTTAAGCTATATAGTTTGCATGGATTTCTACGAAATCTCACCAAACTTATGAAACCGTCAAAAATCAAGAAAACCATCAAGAATGATAACAGGAAAGATCTCATCGAGGATTTTAGAAATGGTAAATTAACTATCATATCAGATCTATGATACCATATCAAATCACTCCAACATCTTTGAATGTCACAGATTGCAAGAAAATAATAGGAGTATGTGAGAGCAATGCAAAGTAAAAGTGAGCTTCATAAATGTTCATTAAGTGATTCATTACTCAAAATTTACAAGAAGGTACATTATATAGTGAAAGAATATATCACCATAAAGGTAACAACTCAACTCACAGTTAGAAAACATATTAAGTGTATTTCACCTAATGACCTTAATAACCCTAAGCAAGCTGACTAATAACTGTGTAGGTAAAATCAAAAGCAGGAAAAATCTTACACTAACAAAATCATCATAAACTTTGATCCTATATCTAATTAGTCAAATATGAGAGTATATGATATCATTCATGATTAAACAAAAATTTAAAGATTCAATGATATCAATATTATGATCATATAGTGGCTTTGTTAATGATAAACTAAATTATGACCTAGAAGTATTGATGGTGTGGAAATGCAATGCTTGGCACTTATGTTTGAAAAGGGTATTTTTCTTGAAGAGGACCTACATATTATGAGGAAGAGGGAATATATAAAACTTAACTATCAGATGTGAATCCATACTAATACCATCATGCATACAATATGTGTTCAATATGTTTGATATGTGTTGGATGATAAAATAAGCTACCTCACACATTTATGTATAGATAAATAACTTAAGCTTTAGAAAAATTAGTAGGCATGATCAAATTTGAATGGTATGAGTGAAAAATGTGGAAGGTTCAGATGGGTGTAACTGATTTTAAAGGGGATCCAAGCAAACATATCAAGAATTTATGAATGGATTTGATAGGTTTAAAGGCCATAAACATTTTGAGCAAGTGACAGGATAAGTGAGAGATAGGGTGGGGGTTGAAAGGGGATGCATGAAAGGGAATTCAAGATTTATAAATAACCACTACAGATAAATAAAATATCTTGAAACTTAATGGATACAACTCTCATTGACATGGATATATGTGGCTTATCTTTGGCATAATCATCCACGATCTTTAATTTGGATTTCTTATATATTATCTCTATCGATATATCTTATTTTTCTCTTAGTTACATTCAATATTCTCATAATAAATAGCATTCATATAAAATTAATGGTATTGGATTGCATATGCAAATGATGTATAACACTCCTTCCTTTAATTATAAGGGATTTTGGGTTGTGGTTTACTCGCATCGATGGTATGTATATTAATAAATATTATAAAATATATAAATTTTGTGCATAATATGGATACTAATCATAGATACCAATGGAAAATACTTAAAAGAGTAAAAAAAGGTCAATATGAAACTACGTTGACTTTTAATTCCTTGTGTAACATTTAAAATGCAATTTATGCTCATGATATAGCATAGTTGATGATTTATTTTGATGTAGGAATTTGAAAACAAAATCTATCACCATAGTGATATAAAAAATTGATAATCTTTGGATGATAGGTCCAAATGACACCAAGTCTACTTCTAAAATATTTTCTACTTTGAAATCAAATTTTCATGAGCTAATGGCTATAAATATTTTCTACTTTGAATGCAGATTTTCAGGAGCTCATGACATGATAGAAATCACCTAACTGAGCACACAAATATGTTGCACTATGTTCATTGATTATATATATATATATATGTATCACATTTGTATCCTTTTATCAAGGTAACTCTCTTTAGGTACATACTCTAAGAGGATTTGAAGGGTGTATTATAGAGAACTACTAAGCAAGTCAAGTAGGCATATTCCATATATCTCAATCTCAATTGTTTTAGAAAGAGTTTCTAGACTATTGGCATGTGTATGCAATAATTAAATATAATATCACTTTGAAAACCTATAAATATTCACATAGCTCAACTTAGTAAGTGATAAGAAATAAATATTGTAAGTTGAAATATTTTAGCTTGTTTGTGTATACATTTAAAATATTCCACAATGAGAAATGGATTTGTAATGGTAGAAAAAAATGTTATGATTTGCGTGTGTTTCAACTTTAAAAGAGATATCTATAATAGTGAATGATAAAAATGTTTAGACAAACATGTACATTATCAGTGGATAAAAAATTTGAAATAAGTAAATTTCAAGTAAAGCCTTTAATGTTTGATTACAAAACCATCACATGTTTTATACTTTTACTCACATTCATCCTATCTAGTTATTGAGATCACATAAAACATGAAGCTACTTTGTTGTGTGTTAAATGTCACGTTCACCAAATTCTTAAGGCATGTGCTTGATAAGTACATGGGATTTCCCCATGAGAGTTAAAATTTCTAAGGTGATAGATTCTTGCTTTACATTCTATTTCTTAAATTGAATTTGTGTGTGTTAAATGTCTCCAAGTTAGCCTCTTGTTTGTTTTATAGTCTTACTCACATTCATCCTATCCAACTGATGAGATCACATCAATGAATCTACTACCCAATTATTTTTAAGTAATATATTGTGTTTTTATTTTTAGTGTGGGAGTTGAGTTACTATAACATTAAAGTCAGGTCTAAAATTGGGCTGGGTTAGGCTGCACTAATTGGATGAACAATAATGAAATGAAATGAAATGGGGAATGAATTTGATAATGGGAGTTGGATTCAGGAAGAAAGGTAATGTTATTGAATTTTATCCCACATGTGTGGTAGGAGTGGTGATAAAGGAGAAGACAACATATAAGAAAAAATAGGTAGTGTGAGAGAAGGCATAATTATCTGGGTAGGGTCAATTAGTGATCAATAAGGTTGATGGCTTATGGAGGACACCTTCATTGCACTTGTAAGGGGGATCTACCTAGCATCTCCCATTGTGGAGTACATGTTATGATTTTTGGTAGAGAGGGCTCACATCCGCGTAGCTCCTACATAATACAAATACCAATGCTAAGATTAAGGTTCTCTAGTTCTCATTTTCAATGCTAAATCACATGATATACTATTTTTTCTATGTTTAGGAAATTTAATGATGGGGTTTTTATATAACCATATAATCTTTAGTGATTGATGCCAATAAATGAATTCATTTCATTTGGTTATAGATGAAATATCCTATTATGTTCCATATACAGTCACTTCAATAAAAACTAATAGGTGTTTTGAGTACCCTTTTCCATGCCATTGCTTCACACAAAAAGTTGGGTTAGGTTCTTTAGTAAAATCTTCTACCTCTAAGCTTACCCAACTCTCCAATTAGCCCTCCAAATGCACAAAGCTCCAAATTTTGACCACTCTATAGCTACTTTGACCAAACCAAAACTAAGTTAACACCCAATAATATTTGAAGTAAGATGCATTCAAATCTCATAAGGTTGTAGTATAATGCTAAGTGTTTGATGAAATGTCGAGTTCATAAAACAATACACTAGTCTACAGACAACTATGTAATAAGTCACAGTGATCCAACATCAAGGTAACATAGTTTGTTTATAAATATTCTTTTGTTTGATTAGTAACTAGATTTATTTGTGTGTTTTAAATCCCTTGTAACCTATGAAGCGGTTTTCAAGTGTCAATGAGGAAAGCTCAAATACAAACCGGTAGATGACAATAGTTTGCACACAATCAAAGCTATTCTTGGTAGCAAATATGGTACATACATGTTATAAGTGGTAATGGTTTAGTGCATAAAGTTAGTGATAATCATGTAAAGGTTCTCCAATGATCAACTTAGTTCGAAACTCCTTTCAAAATGAAATAAACCAACATATTCTTTTTTGAGTCCAAATAGTCTTGTGACTATATGCATAAGAGATACAAAACATGATAGAATCAGCTACAAAATCTATACATAGAGATGTCAATGTCTTTAGAAGTTGTGGAAGTTCAAGACATCATTCTGTCTATTTGTAAAAGTGTGCAGTCTAGGAAGTTAGATACAATCCCTGCCCTATGCAAGTGTATCAAAACTACCATGCAAACCCCATGATAAATCAAATCATAAATTTGATAAACATTTATAGTTTCTTCTAAGTGTAGGAGGTTAATTATATGTGTTTTAAAATGGAGAAATCCTTTTTGTTGTGGTCTCAAAGTTCTGAGTACAAATTCTTTTACACAATTCACTTAATATTATGTATTGCCTATAAGGGAATATTCAAAACTTAGAGTGTGGGATTTTTATAATGGATCTTAATTGAATGGAAATTGATACTCAAATTGATAAGATGTTCTAGCCACATTATCAACATCCTTGGAATAAGTGGTCATTAAACCTTTCAATAAGGAAAGTTGTGAGATTTTTAAGAAGAGAAAAGGGTGAAACTATTTAGAATGATGATAGAATTGTATGGGAGAGGTATATAAACACAAGGTAAAGGAATGATTAATTTGGTTTTATGAGTTTGTGAACAGATAACAAGAGGCATAGAGTCAAAAGGGTCAAGTGACTTAAGGCAATGTAAACAGAGAGTTCAGATCCAGTTTGTATTTTTACAGAGGTAAGTGGTATGAAAGAATGAATTGCTTGTTTTTATAACATTGATTAGAAATGTGACAAGCCCTTTGCATCACATAAACATTTTTTAAAACTATTATAGTCTCTAAAAAAATGGTGGTTGCTGATGAAACTATTTGTATTTTTATATTGTATAGCCCTATAAGTAACTATACATGGCATGAATCATACTACTATCTTTTGTTTTAATACAATACTATAAGATTTATATAGTTCAAGTCCATCATTTCAAAAGCATTAATGCCAACCAATCACCTCCTTCCATTATTTATCCATCCCTAAGTTAGAAGGATTTTCTCTCAATGTTCAACATTGCATATCAAAATATTAATGTGAGTTTTGCTACATATCACAAACAACAATACAAATAGATAGTTCATGGGTATTATGAACCCCATCACACTAATTTAAGGGTATTTTATATGACCATACAATCCCCTACATTCGTTAATTTCTCAACACACCAAATCATTATATGCATACATTATTCTAAATCCTATAACACAACACACTAATAACACATCACATTATCAAATTAAATGAAATTTTAACAACCTTATATAATTTAAGACATTAAATATGAAATAGTTGGAAAATTACAATGACTTTTTCCAATAGCTAGACCTATTCCCAAGGCCTGAAGGTAACACAAGTGATGAAAAAATGCATGCCCCTATAAAATCACAATAGATCATGGATAGCCTAAATGTGAAATAAGATCCCATGTGCATGGTCTATGCAAAATTATCCTAAATACATTGTTGCACAAAACCTCTCATATGAACTTACACAGAGGTTCACAAGTTTCCTTGTGCTTAATTTACTGACCCCTTCATATTCTTGACTACATGAATCAAACAAACTACATGAAAGTGAATAAAAATTCCTGACTCATTACTCATTCTCAAAACCAAATGCAATAATCTATCTTAGGTCCATCAACCTCCTCTTTTATTGTGTGGTTCTTAGGAACTTATTCTATTATTTCTTTCATAATCCACTACAATACCCTAGCATATTATAGTATCCATAAACTTTAAATGGGATTGCATATTTCTCATTAATTCAATCATGTTGCGAATTTTGGCACTCTATGCACTCTAGATAGTCTTTCATTGAAACCTATTTTATGTGTTATTTCCTTAGAATTAAATAAAAATCAAGTGCTACTCCTTCTACCCAACACACTCCATTGGAACATGCCTTCTCTATTTTCTTCCCACTTGTAAATGTAAAAAATAGAATCTACATATGCACCCATCCAAAAGGAATAAACATTTATCCGATACTAGATGATGTAGTCATGGTCAAGGGTCTCAATAAAGAGATGACTAGACCATGTAACCTTCATAATTAAACATGCCAAAAAATGCAACAACAACCATGTTATTTATTTGATTTTGATAACTAAAACACTACTTGCACACACTAGAACATAATGCAATCTTAAATGAGATGTGTTACCACATCATATATTTGGATCTCTACTTGCTAATTTGTGATCTTTAAATTTTTAGTTATATGTCTTTCCTATAAAACACTCAACTCTTATGTAGTAACCCCTCAAGTTGTACTTAGAAAAATGTAGTATATTTTTTTTTAAAAACTAATAACTTAACATGCATTCACTCAAGCCATAGTTATACTAAATAACTTAGCCAAACATATAATCAATAATTTAGAACAATAACATTTCCAAATTCCAATACTGAATGCAATATAATATATTACAATTATGAAGTAAGTAAATACATTAGGACTCGGCCATGATTGGTCCACTAATACAACAACTATTGCCCAAGTAAATACAAATAAAATATAATTACATTCCCATTAGGAATTCATCCTTAATATAATAAATAGATACCAAGCCCTCCGAAGTTTGAGTCAAACTAACTCGTGTATCACTGAATCTCAAGTGTAGTCTCTAAGTAAGTAGTACTATTATGGGGAGGGAGAGCATCATTCAAGTGTTTTTCCACACCAATCATATACCAATGACCCCTTGCACAATCCCCTATTAGGGAATGGCCCTCCCTTCACATATCGATAGATAAAATGGTACAAAAATCATAGAAAACTCATTATATTTCAAGATATCACACTAACATGTAAATCATACATACCAAAAGATAATGTCTCACTATACATTATTAAGCACAAGATTCATACTAATTACTTTTTCCTAGCAATCATATCACTTTACATGCTAAAGATAGGATTAAATAAAGTGTACATAAATTTTATCAATGCATGAATGAATCTTATATTATTTAATCCAAACCAGGAATAATGCCTACAATTTATACCACCCAGGTATAATTCACATTAAACTATAATTTCCCAACTACTACAATAAGATCCAAACAACTACACCTCATGATATTCTATAATATCATAGTCTAGTGTTCGAAGACATAACTACTAGTTTTCCCCCAATCAATCACACAAGTAGTCATAA